>CM056579.1:75285646-76485646 GCA_029721435.1 Gymnothorax reevesii
CTGTATTTACAAACCAAGTGTTTTGATTGCAAGCTGGTAAGTTAAAAAAAACTGGTGATACTGCTTGGATGATTGTCAGAAGGCAGATAAATCTCTGCTTTGTTTGACTTTGACTATGGTGAAAGAAGCCTCCCCTACACACTTGCACGCACACACACACACACACACACACACACACACTCACTCCAGGCAGAAGTGGGCGCACAATGCTAATGCAACAGATGAAGTGGGGCAGAGTGTTTGCCGATGTTAAGCGACCCATTTTTCAGAGGTCCTCGAAGCCTCAAAACACCACGATCCATACGTCCCCTCCGATAGCATGATAAGGCACACTGTGTCTGGAGAATACTTACAATGAAAATACAGCGCCCTCCATAATTATTGGCACCCCTGGTTAAGATGTGTTCTTTAGCTTCTAATAAATTCAGTTTTTTTCTAAATAATATAGGACTACAACGAAAAAAGAGGAAAATCCAACCTTTAATTCAAGTGCATTTATTCCGTGGGAAAAAATCCCTTATTAAGAAATAATTCTTTTACACAAAATCACGTGTGCCACAATTATAAGCACCCCTGATATTAATACTTTGTACAACCCCCTTTTGCCAACAAAACAGCACCTAATCTTCTCCTATAATGTTTCAGAAGATGGGAGAATACAGAAAGAGGGATCTTTGACCATTCCTCTTTGCACAATCTCTCTTAATCATCCAGCGACCTGGGTCCTCTCCTCTGCACTCTCCTCTTCAGCTCACTCCACAGGTTTTCAATGGGGTTGAGGTCTGGGGACTGAGATGGCCATGGGAGGAGCTTGACTTTGTGTCTGATGAACTATTTGTGTAGATTTGGCCATATGTTCAGGGTCATTATCTTTCTGAAAGACCCAGTGACCACTCATCTTCAGCTTTCGGGCAGAGGCCACCAGATTTGGATTTAAAATGCCCTGGTATTTCAAAACGTTCATGATGTCATGCACCCTAACAAGGTTCCCAGGGCCTCTGGAAGAGAAACAGGCCCACAGCATCACCGATCCTCTCCCATACTTCATAGTGGGCATGAGGTGCTTTTCTGCATACTTATCTTTTGTGTTCTGCCTGACCCACTTAAAATGTTTGTTGCCAAAAAGCTCCATCTTGGTCTCATCTGACCAAAGCACACGGTCCCAGTTGAAGTCCCAGTACCGCTTAGCAAACTCCAGACGTTTGCGTTTATGATTGTGAGTGAGAAAAGGTTTTTTTCGTGCATGCTTCCTAAACAGCTTGTTGGCATGAAGATGTAGCGCCTGATGGTTGTTTTGGAGACTTTGTGACCCCAAGATGCTACCATTTGTTGCAATTCTTTAACGGTGAGCTTTGGAGAACTTTTTATTTCTCTTACCATTCTCCTCACTGTGCATGGTGGCAAAATAACCTTGTGTCCTCGTCCAGGCTTGTTTACCACTGTTCCAGTTGTTTTAAACTTCTTAATGATTCCTCTGACAGTAGGAACTGGGCAGGTACAGGCAAGTGGCTATTTTCTTGTAGCCATTGCCCGACTTGTGAAGGTCGACATGCATCTGCCTTACTTGAATGGTGTCTTTCTTTGTCTTTCCCATGTTGAAGAGTGGATAAGAGAAATGGCCTCTGTGTCACATCATATTTATACCCCAGGGAAACAGGAAGTGATGAATTACTAATTAAATGCTCCTATATACTCCGATCAACTACGTAAACTACTGTAGAAATGCAGTGTTGGGTTAGTTACTCTAAAAAAGTAATGCATTACACATTACTAGTTACTTTTTGAAAGAGTAATCCCTTACTTTACTTAATTACTCACTGCTTAAAGTAAATAGTTACACTACTAGTTACATTACTTTCGGATTACTCACCGCCATCATCAGAAATTCACCATAAGTAAATTACTAAACCATGTCATGCTAAAACCTGGCATATGCCCAGATCCTCATCAATCTTTATTCTAGGGCACATACAAGATCTCTCATTCATGCTCTTTAATACAGCAGAGCCAACAGCAAAGTTGTAAAGATCTGCCCAAACAGCACTTTACAAAAAAGTGGGTCAAGTAAAAGGCTACAGTACTGGCATGAACACGCATGAAATAAGACGTTTGATTTGATTTCTGTCCTCAGTCTCAATCGCCAATATACTCAGGAAGAAGAAGAACAAGTGGTAGAATACGTTTTTCTGGCCTCCTGTCCTGCCGATAGTTGAGGAATTTAAAGTAATGCAAGTAACTAGATCATTTATTTGTTAGTAATTGTAATCTGATTACTTAAGTTACCAAAGTAATGCGTTACATTACTGCCTTACTGATAAATTTAATCTGATTACAGTAATTAGTTACTTTGTAATTAGTTACTCCCAAATCTGTAGAAATGACAGAAATACTTCAATTACATTTATTTCCAATTATTGTGGAACAGGTGATTTTATGAAAAATAATTGTGTCTTAGTCAGGGATTTTTTTTTCCCCTTAAAATTCACTTGAGTTTAAAGTTACATTTTTCTACAAATTTTAGTGTGAGAGTATACTTCTGCAATAAAAATTGGATTTATTTTAAGGCTTTTAACACATCTTAACCAATAATTATGGAGGGTGCTGTAGATTCTTTGAATATTACGCTGGCTACTATCTACACATACTTTACTGTGATGTCATGGCTGCAGTCTACACAAGGGCACGTTAACTCTGACATCAAAAATGAAGGGCTTGAATAGATAAATCCTGTCATAGTTCTCAGCCATTTCAAAGAAGCCACATAAATTCAGTCTGTTTATTCCATTTGCACCCTTTTTGCAGTGAATTGGTCATTTCGCTTCAGTTTCATGCTTTGCATTTCACCTAAAAGAGGAGGCAGATTACAAAATTACTGTAACTGATCTGTTTGGCGGTCTTTCTCTTTCATCGATCATAGTGTGGTGCAACGACTGGAAGACGTTAGGTAATGTGGCAGCTATTGCGCTCTTATGGTAAAAGGAAAAGCTTCAGGCACTGTTGTATTGATACATACTCTGTCCTGTCATTTGAAAGGTCTTAAAGAAAGCAAGGGAGGTATGATACAAGGCCTTGGAGGGCAGTGGATGAACTCCGATAACACTGCAGTTGCTAACTTTAATAAAAACATTTTTTTTCATATTTTCTGAAACTCGTTCTATACTGATAGTCGTACATGAAACAGGTAATCTATGTGTAAAAAAAAAAAAATCATACTTTTGGCTCCTCCCACGGCTTCTCATGGCATTGGTGAGAATCCACCGCTTTGGACCAAAATTAACCAATCGGAGCCAGAAGGAGTTTCAATCACTTGACAGAAGTGTCAATCACTTCTCGTACACACACAGCTCAACCCCATTCCTCCACGCATGCTCTCTCCCTTTGTCAAGAGTTCAATATCATCTGCGCCTGGTGCCAGAAGGGGGTTTCAACTGCAGTTGGTTCCCTTTTTTGTGGTAAAAATGTCGGAATACCCTATCGGCTATCTGTAACTGAGGTGATCTGAGAGTAAATTTGGATCCCTATATGGCAGGCCTGTACAGTGAAAATCCATACTCTCAGTCTATACTTAAGGGCTGCCAACTTTCTACGCAACCTCACGCATTCGGTGTAAGTTTCGCGCATTTTGAAGGCGCACTATTCACCGTAGTCAGCAATTATTCAACCAACGAATATTAATGAGATTCTGGCGCATAATTAAAGTCCTTATGAGTAGAAGTTTCAGTTTCACTTGCGTTACGGTGGATTTCACTGCGAGTAACATGGGAGCGATTGTGACTCCGAACGTTGTGCGCTTTTCCTCGCTCTGGCTGTGCCGGATCTATGGGTAATATGGGCACGTTCCCAGGGACCCTCGGGCAGGGAGGGGCCTTCCGTGGTGGGAGAGGGTTTTTTTACGCTTTTTGCAGTTCATTGCAGGATGAGAGAAAATGATTCGCACCAAAACCATTATCATTAGTGTGAAGATATAGTCAACTGAAGGGGACCTAATTAGCTATTTTTCCAAGTTTATATTTTGGTCTTCGACTCCCCTAGAGTACTCCTGATCACGCAAAGTAAAAAAAGAGTACTTATCTCATCATAGTGGCTCTTCCGCTATGGCCGCCACTCCCCGTATGCCCACTTTCTTCTAACTGGCCAGCTCTGTGGAGGGCAGGAAGATGGAGTTGAGGCAGCAGAACGCAGTCTGCTTCCCCAGAATGAAACCAGAGGCACGGCTGCCATCTGATAACGAAGCAGCGGGCAAATTCTGTAGTCTAACGTTATACTTGATATAGATCTAATGAAATGAAATGAACTTGTTCTAATAAACGCAGTGGCGAAAGTGAAGGAAGCACTGCGAAAATCGGCTACAGTTTGCTACCGTTGAGTACAGCGGTTCTTCTACTAGCTAGGATGCAGGGAAAGCTAGCCACAACATACAGACACATTTGTAGAACGGGTTGACATACCCAAGTGTAGACTGGAGACTGTAGAAATCCGGTGGGTCTGAGTTTAGAGGGAAACATGGACAGTGAGGAGCAGCTAAAAGTGGACCAACAGCTTATGGACTGGTTCGGTCTGTATTAGGACCTGCTGGTTCGTGTGCATAACTGTGGTGTGTTGTTAGCGTGGAGAAAAGAACAGCTTCCGCGCTGGTATATGACGGAGGGGCGAAAGCTCCAAGCTAAATGGCCTCTTAGGAATTGCCCGTAGTAATGATTTACCTATTGCTTCGGAATGACCAGCTTTTCCTCCCAGAAAATGGGCGAGTTATGAAGAGTGTGCGTGAGCTACATAGAGCTCCGGTTATGTCATGAACATAGTACAGGTTTTACAGACCATAAGTTCCGTCTGCGTGAACCGTCGATCACCTCAACAGGAAAGAATTGAATATTTAATCGTTTGTTATACACGTTCTAGCCTGTGCGCTTCCCTATTGCGTTCACCGGTAGCATCAGAGAGCTTGCCTAGACATTGGAGATGTATCAGGCTTACCCCAGTCATGGATAAGTAAAGCGATCGTTTCCCAAGCACCCAAAAACGCACCCAAGCTTTGCAAAACCTTCAGCTGGTCTAACTGCGCCTCTCCGGTTAGCTCCAACTGTAGTGGCTACAATCAGGCAGCGATATGATGAAACTGTCACATTGATGCTTACCGAAGTAACACAAGCATACCGATCAGAATTGCTGCATATTCGTTAACCAGGAGCATTTTTAATTAGCAGTGCACGTGAACTAACATGCAGTAGCTAATAATCGGTCATGACATTGAATGTAATCTGTCGTGCAAAAAAAATTGTTTCGCGTCCGGTGTGAAAGCTGCTTAATGTGCACATAACGCCTTTATTCGCGTTTTTACATTGACTTTGAATGTAGTTAATCTGTCGCGCAAAAAATTCGTTTCGGCGTGAGACTCACGGCGAATGCGTGAGAGTTGGCAGCCCTGATACTTAGTTTCTCAGTTGTCAACAGCTGCGTTACTATTATACTGGCAGAAGAAAAACCAGTACCACTTGCAGAAAAGCAGTACCCCAAGAGGGAGGTGGGATTTGGTTATAATTGTAATTGCAACTTGCATGAACTGGATGTGAGTGTTTGGAAGATCTGCTGACATTGTGTTGCCACATTACTCTTTAGCAAGCTTCCACATTCGTACTGGGCATTGTAATGTGAATAGAGGCCACTAGATGGCTGTATTTACCTTTTTTGTTAAGCCTAGACTGGAGATAGGTTTGGGCATGTTTTAGGCATGTCTGGGACAAGTCCCAGAGAAATATAAAAAAAAGCCTTAAAGATGGGAGGGGTCTGCAAAAGAGTATATAAGGGGGAGAATTGAGACAGTGAAGTAGTAGGACAAATTGCAAGGAGGAGGATACATGTGACCAGACCTGTCATTTTGTTCAAGACCTGTGAAGCTTTTAGTGGATTTTTGCCTGTGTTAGAGCATTTTCCTCACCCAGGACATCACCAAGCAACCCACCAAAGGGACTGGAAATATTTCTGTTTTTGTATGTAATCAATCTTGGTCTGTAGAGTAGAGTAGTTTGTTGTTAGTTGCCTTTTTTGTCTATCATCCTTTGTTGTCGTTAATGTCATAACAAATTGGGGCCATAACAGCATTTATTTACAGGGACTGGACTCCAGTTGTGATAACATCAAAGCAATCTGTCTGATACAGAATTGTCACTGTCATTGTAACTCTTAAAAACTGTGGCTCTAATAATCCATGCCTATATTCGTTTCATAGCCTGGCATATTATTTTCGCTTCGCATAGCTTAGCGCCATGTGACACTGAAAATAATAATCCACATAAAGCTTATTCAGTGGCTATATGGTAAGCAGCTGGGAAGCAGACTTTCCTTGAGTGTTCACGGATGCAAAATTGCTTGTCTTTCTGTAGTTATCCACTTCCCTCATCCACTATCTGGACCTGGAGTGTAGTTATCATTGGAGCCAAGGGTTTCATCTTGAACACTAACAATGTAAAAATGTTAAATGTTATTCATCACTTGGCAGCTTTTGTAACATGTGGCTAGTTACTAGGCTCGGTAGCTAATGCTAATTTATGTAGGTAAGGTTAATCCGCTCACTTGCTTGGCTGATAAACAGCCTTCTTTCCTTAGCTTTTGATTACCGAGCACAATTCCGATAGCCTGGAGGTGGTGTAGTATGTCTGAGTGACATTAGGGTCTCAAACTGATCCGTGAGAGTGCAGAGGGGCTGCTGGTTTTTATTCTAGCCGAGCAGAAGCACACCTGATACAACTAAACTGTCAGGCTGAGATCAGTTGATTAAACTAGACATCCCAGTCGGCCACGACCGAATGGGAGTTGACCCCCGAATGTAGTCCCCTTTTTTGTGCATTAATCGGCCAATACCGTTGCCATGGCAACGAAAATCTATAGGTGTCATAACATAACTCATGTCCATACCAAATATGAAAGTAAACGGTCAAAAATTGCAGCCTGCACTATGTCCTCAAGGAAATCTCTATGTTTTGCCACTAATTTGCGTATTATTTAGCCAATACTGTTTCCATGGCAACCAAAATCAATATGTGTCATAAGTGAAGTATAACACATGTCCTTGCAAATATGAAAGTGATTGGTCAAAAATTACAGCCTGTAGAGTGTCCACAAGGAAGTGCCTATGAACGCAGACGTGGTGGCGGCGTCGGCAGTGGCGGCAGCGGAGACGACACGTGTGAATCCATAATAGCCGACTGACTTCATCCAGGGCTATAATTTTCCACTACATGGTACCTTCTCTACTCTACTCTACTCGCCTTTTTTGCTTTTCCATTAGGGAAAAAGTACCTAGTACCAGGTACTAGTAGATGTGAGTAGGTACCTTTTCTGGTACCTGCTCTCTCCTGGGGTTCCAAAAAACCACAGAGCAGATACTAGAAGGTACTAAAATGTGACATGCAACATTGCTGCCCACTGATTGGTCAGAGAGAATATTCACATTTAAGGACCTACTAGTACCTGGTCGGCCATTTTTTGGAACCCCAGAAGAGCAGGTACCAGAAAAAGTACCTACTAGTACCTAGTACCAGGTAGTTTTTCCCTAATGGAAAAGCAAAAAAGGCGAATAGAGTAGAGCAGGGCTGGTACTGTGTAGTGGAAAAGCGCCATTAGATTGACGAGTCTCAAGATTTATCGTAGTTATTATGATCATCGATTTATATTGTTTTAGGCTACTTATTCGATATGCTGTGAATTGCCTCACCTTTCAAACATGGTTTTGCTTGTTCACCAAATCTGCTACATTCATGAAATGGGTTTTTCTTTGCCTGTGACACCGCTCGTGGGGAAATTCAGTGGCGGTATTGTGTCAAGTTATGTTCCCCTTTATAATTACCGTTGAGAGAGTTATGTGATACTACCCCCGTTTAAAGAAAATCGCGCAGAAAAATAACTTTACTGGTGTTGACAAATCATTTTTGTCTTAACGTTTATCAGATGAGATGACGCATCGTAAAGCAATAGATTCTAATACTCTGCCATCTCCCGCGATTTGCGCATTTGCCATGAGTTTTGCCTTCAATTTCAAAGTGAAATGTTTTGTGAAGCCTGAATGTCAAGATAATAAACAATGGCCTGATACTTTTGTCATATGTGTTATTTGCTTCCTTGTTATGAAGGAAAAAAGGTAAATTAACATCCTCAGTGTGTGGTGATTCCATAAAACACTCACGGACTTAAGTGCCATAACGTGGTGACGGTAGTGCGCTTTCCCTGATTTAAAAACATAAATATTTCAAAGAATCGATGGAAACTTGATATAACTGAGGATGCCGTCGCAGCAGTAACATGCTGCGTCGCAATGACAAGCAGGTACCACGGAGGTAGTACAATCGTCTAATGTAAAAGCAACCCTAAAAAACTACCGAGTAGAATAGATCAGAGTAGAGTAGAGCTGAGCCGAGCCGAGCCGGTACCTTGAAGTGGAAAAGCGCCATTAATGGCTGCAGTGACAGCTTCTGCCAGTGAATCCCAATGTTGAACTTTTGAAACGTTTTGAAACTTTTCTAAACAATGGTTTGAATGTTTTGAAACTTTCAAAGCTTAAAATTTCCCATCCCTACTTTCCGTTTAATCTGTCAGAACATAAGGTGAGGAATTTTTTTACTTAGTGTTTATTGAAAACAAAAAAGATGTTCACCGTTTCCATAAAATCTTAAAATAGTCAACATAAAATATTCAAAATTCAGTTGATAAAATAAGGTTCAGTAAGAGGCCTGGGATGGCAATTTTTTAAACACAGTAGAATCGCCCTATTAGCCAGTGTCTACATCATAAAAAGTACAAAGAGGAAGGAAAGCAAATCAGAACTGATCTTACTTACAAAAATTATTTTCAAAATGATGAAGATTTCTCCATTGTTAGTTCATTGATTACTTATAAATTTTTGAAGAAGTGATTATATGTGTCCGTCAACAGACATTCAGCACATTTTCCCCAGACTGCAGGACTTGACTGAGGCTTTTAAAAACATAACATAACATAACATAACATAACATGAGTGAGAACCCAACTAGGCTCGCCAATTGCATATGACTATAGTGAATCTATCACTTCAGATTCTAAATGATTCAATGGTATCTTGCGCTGAATCAAGCCTGCTCTTGAAAATTCCCAAGGTTTCTGCCTCAACAATTTGGTCAGGCATGCTATTCAACACAGATTACTCTCTGAGTGGAAAAATATTTTCTAATATCGGTGCCAAATTTAACCCTTGGCCAACTTCCATTTATGAGCCCGAGTTCTACTAACAAATTTTAATCCATTTAACATATTCAAAGACCTCAATTTTTTTTTTAAACATGTTACATATAAGGTGAGTGAGGGCAATTCCAGAAATGGTCAATACAAAGAAAATTGCTGGGACTAGGTTTTTTACCAAAATTTCTTACATATCCAAGACTACCACACTTCCGGTGCACAGCTTGCTAGTGCTTAGGTCAACTGCATGTACATAATGACATTGAACAATAGCCATGTTATCATCTATATCAGCACTTTTCAAACCTCTCTTGGAGAACCACTTCTCCTGTTTGTTTTAGAGCTCTGCCTGCTCTGGCACAGGTGAGTCAAATCATCAGCTTGTTACCCATGAAGATCCTCGATGATGAGCGAATCATTAGAATCATCTGTGCTAGCGGGGAGAAATCTAAAACACGCTGGAGAAGTGGTCCTCCAGGAGAGGTTTGAGAAGGAGTGATCTACATAATCTGTCATTGTTGACGGCAACATCAAAAATTATGCAAGAAATTATATAAATCATCTGAATATTGCCATGGAAGACCCTTGTAAAAACTTTGAGAAAATGACTGTAACATAGCTGAAAGCTTCTTAATACGGCTTCTACGCTCTGTATTGTACGTCCAAGTATCTGGAACCAATCAAGGTAAAGTGACTATCCCCTGCTCCGCAAGACCAGAAGCGACTCGGCCGCTTTACTATGCTATAAAACATCGGAAATGATGTGTGACTGCAACGTCAGGGCGTTATTTTGTATTGACGATTGCTCGAGTTGACATGCTATGGGTGAAATAATTTAGAACTAGACCACCCAGTGGTCTCATTAGCTTATTCATATGTTGTACATGCTTATAGTTCAATTTGAGTTTGTGATAGCACATCTTTAGCAACATTTGCATTTTTCATTCATTTTTCACGTAGAAACTGAAGAGATAGAACCAGAACTGTAAAGCTGCAAACAAAGCTGCTTACAAAATGACGACAAGGCTGTGACTTTCTGTTAGAGCCTGTCACCATCCAATCCATATCAGTACTTTGGGGTTTTCAAAATAAATAAATGTATGGAAAACTTTGTTTTGCTTATGCGATAATTTCGTTGAGTACTCCAAGCCTTTTCAAAAAAATAAAAGGCTTTGGGATCCTAAAAGGTGAATGCTGTTGTCGTTGTGTAAAGTTGAAGTCATGTGGACCTGCATCACCCACCATTCTTTGATCATCGTCTTATTTCATTATTGTGCATGCTTGCAGTACAATTATTGTTCAAGATGGCACATTGACAGCAATATTGCATTTAATGGAATTTCATTTTCACTTGGTTGTTTGGAAATGCAAATGTTATCTCACTAAACAAAACACACCATCTCAAGCAGCAATTTTGCTCATGTCTCTTATTTTTGTGGATTTTGAAAACCTCATAGAAGGCGAGAAAAATATAATTTTTTGACAACAATGTGTACCCATTCCTTCCTCCATTCAACTCCATTCATTTACCAAGTTATGTAAATTTCCACCTCAAGTCTTGCTTTACATTTAAGACCAAAGGAAGGCTATTCATGTATGTGCCTCCCCACCATATAACCATATACAGACGCACAGAAATTCTCCTTTTTTCATCACTTTATTAACCAAATTGATGATCTTTGATCTTTTACAACTTTTCAACCATTTGTGGTAGAGTTGGGGATTGTGTTGTTGGACTCAGGAAATGACCTCATGCTAACTCCCACCCCCTGTCCTGACAAATTTTCAGTCAATATTTGATTATTCATGACTATTGAAACAATTAGTGCACAAAAATTGGGTTGTTAGACTCAGGAAAAGGTCGTGGTCATGTTAATTCACAGAGACCGGTCCCATTTCCTGATTGGCCAATATAATGCATAACACTAGAGTGTTCAGGTGAACACGTGTTCACTGCGAAGCTTTAGTTTGGAGTGTGACTACCAACTGAAAGTATGACCACCGGACAGACAGACAGACGGACAGACAGACGCCGGACAAAGTGATCCCTATGTGCCGCTATGCTTCGCAGGCGACACAAAAAGGGCTGTATGTCATAAAGAGTTGGGGGTTGGGTTGTTTGACTCAGGAAAGCATCACATATTAAACTAGAAAAGTCTAGTTTCTGAGGAATCAGTGTGGGCAAGCTGGAAGCCGCTGAAAATGTAAGGTCAAGTTTGCTCTAAATGTGAGGATAAAGGTGCTGAAAATCACAATTAAGCCATGACAGCAGGATTTTTTTAACTTTAACAGTGATGTTTAAATAAAATACTCAAACTTTATAAGTCTGAAAATACGGAGGTAAAACAATAAAAGCCGCAGAAGGTTTTAAAGTAGTGCTTGTTTACGGTGCTGTAATTTTGACATGGCACCACATCTGCGCTTCATAATCATCAATGCAGGCAACAAGATGAGAGATTATTTTGTTTTTGGGGAAATTATGAAGTACGAATAACGAGAAAGCCCTGGTTAGCCCTGCCATTGAAAAGGGACTAGAAATGAATAAGTACATATAGATCTTTTGTTGTATAGCACAGTGAATCCCATTATACATAGGATCTGCATATTTCAGTGTTTCTCAAACCTCTCCGGGAGGACCACCTGCCCTGCCTGTTTTAGATCTTTCCCTGCCCCAGCACAGGTGATTCAAATAATCAGGATGTTATCAATCAGCTTTAGAGGGTCAATAACGAGCTAGATATACTTCACACTCAGCATTTTACTCAATGGAAAAAACACTCTTGAGGTTAACTTGTGTTAACCCTAACCCCAAAAGCATTTTTCATACTTGCAATCCCCAGCCCTTGGCTAACTTAAGGCCTAGGCTTATTTCAGCAAAAGTGGAGGTTAGCCTCGATTAACTTTTGTGTTCATGAACAAGGTAGTTACAGTCAGGTCAGGGTTAAGGGTTGACATTGAAAATCCAAAACCCAGGTTTCACATCCTGAAGCCCAACTTCTCCCTAGCGATTATGGGATTTTCAGTGCTCGTTAGCCATTGACCCTTAAATGCATAATTGCATTCAAGCTGTTCCTGTTTAAGATCACTTTATTAATAGTCACGCAATTTATTTACTGAGTAATCTACACCAACAAAAAAGACTGTAATTATTCAGAAATTAATTTAAAAAAATGACAGAGATCACTGATGGGTTAAATTAATGATGTACTTCACCGTGATATTGTTGGGACAGAATAAACTAGTATTTTACTAATCCAACACTTTCTCTGAATTCCGTCTCCTGTTTTAGCTTTTTTGTTTCAGCACTGAAATCTAATTTAAGATTGCACTAATCAAAATGCTACATTGCAGTGAAGACAACATACATGGCATATGTTTAAAATGCATGCCATGCATCACACTTTTAAGGTTGTAAAACCATGAAATGATGAGGTCTTTATAATCCAGCTTCTGAGAAAGTTGTTGGAAAGTTACATTATGAGATAGTGTCAATGGCAATTATCTACTTAATTAATCAATCAGAAACAAAATCTGCACTTTAACTAAAGGCAGAATTTATGACATAACATTCCACTCAAAGATGAAATTTGAGAAATTTCAGTTAATTGCCTTCCATATAATCTCATATTGTTGTCTTCCTCTTTGACGCAAAGCTACATGTCTTGATCTTTAATGGCAGCGTAGCATTTTGGTAGCTTATTTGGTCAGTAAATTAATTCAATGAATCGTCTGAGTCTTGATCAGAAAAAGGTTGAGAGTTAACCTGCATTATGGTAATGTCACTGGTTGTCGATTGGTTGTATTTTTGCATAAGCAAACTTAACACGTGGACCTGTGTCAGCCAAACCGCATTTTTAAAACCTTTTTAAGTGTATCAAGTCGATTGGACATTGACGCAAAAAAAAAAAAATACAGTTTTGTGAGCTACTGGAATACAGAAGCTTTGAAGGGAATGTACATCACCCTTAATGTGATAGAAAAGTGCGAGATATCTATTGCAATGAACAATAATGCAAGCTAAGAGGAGATGGACAGTATTGAATTCATTTAAACTTATCAGGAAGCATAAAGGAGTACAGGCTTAAAGAAGTAATGCGCTTTAGACCTGGAATATACTTGCTGCTCAAGGCGCGTGTGCTTTCACATCATGGCTGCCATGCATATTTTACGTTCGTCTGCGTAGAGGTCGCTCATCTCAACGTGAGGTAATGTGACACGTGCGCAAGATGCAGTATTGATATGACTGCTAGAGGCACTCATGCGAATGAATACACTGTGACAGTGAATGCGATATCCGGGCAATACCACCTTTTTTGCGATTTCCGGGTTCGATCTGCTGCTGTCTGCCCCCTAGTGGAGACCTCCAGTATCATGCGTTTTGGACGCAGTGTGCTGCAGCAAGTGTGCGCATTCACAAAGCGCACTGTGTACTTGTCCGTTAGGTCACGCAGCAAGTATATTTCTACCCTTAAGGAGCGGTGAGAGCAGGGCTATATTCCCTCAAATGGCAAGTCCTGGGTGGAAAAGGTTAATGTCTTCACAACACTTATGACACAGCTTTTACTAAACAAAACACATTGTCTTGCTTTTCAAAAGTATTCTATTGCTTATATTGTAACCTTGATTCTAAACTCAATTTACTATTCAGCCTTTAACCCCAACTTTCTGGGGACCTTCCCCAAAATTCAAGGGTTATTCTGCTGTGGAGCAAAGTTTAGCAAGCCCTGGGTCAAGAGAGGGGTCTGACCTATCCCGCATTTTAAATTACAAGTTGAAATGACTGTTGGCTTGGAGCCACTGAAGCTCTAAGCCCTGGGGTCAGTGAAGGGCAAAAAGGATGAATGTTGCCTGTCATGAAATTTTAACGTTGTTGTCATGGAAATGGACTTTGCGTTCTGTGAGGATAGAGCAGAGACTCCAAGGGTTACGTCTTTCAAGGCGGCCAAAATCACGTTGGCCTTATCTTGACTTTATTTGGGCAGTGCACCATATTTAAGAGTCTCATGCACTATGCCAATGCCAGTTTCCATGACAGTGAGTGCTGGGCAATACTTCAATATAGTGCCAACGCTGTAATATGAGGCTACATATGACTTTAATTGCAAAAACAAATATTTCCATTTGTACTAATTTCAATAACCCACATTTTCCAGTTAATAGCAATCAAAAAAATCACTTGTAGGCCAATGCATTGGCAACAGGAAACAAAATGTTGGACATGGATTGAGAAAGTATTTTATGTGAATCATACAATGACTAGTACTCTCTCGTGTAGGCTATGTGTATACATATTTGCTTTATTAAATCACTTATGTGCATTGCTCCACTGGACCAAAATCTTCCCTCCAATTTATATGACTTTTGAAAACTGGCATCTCTTGGGGGCAAATCCAAGGTATTTTCAACTAAGATCCTAAATTCTGAATATAGTGGCAGGGTTGAAATTTTTACACCTAACATCAGGCGAGGCTTTTTTATGCTTTGGTCGTCAAGATTTTTTTTTGATTGGAAAATCAAGTTAGAGGGGGGAATAAAAAATTTTTTTTCCCCACTTGTTCTTAACATTATCGAGAGTTCTGCTGCATTTCTATCACGTCAGAGGATCAAATAATTAAAAAAAAAAATCAGCTGTCTTTCTTTTTGTGTCGCTGGAATCGCTGAATTTTGTTAAAAAAAAGGGCCTAAAGCACATTGCAGCCACCATTGCTGAACATGCAAACACTGCGTGCTCTTGTATAGATGTACCTTCTTTAATCTCAAATAAGTTGACACTAAAGAAACCAACAGCTTTCCTGTGTATATGTTGTAAATTCTTCTGATCCTGCTATCCTGCTCGCATGCTCATGAGAACTGAACTCTATTCATTCGGAGTTAAATATTTGCATGTTTTCAGCCAAATGCTGTCAGAGACTCTTGATCCCAGAGGTGTCTTCGCATCACAACTACTCCGTACTTGTAGCATGCGAAGATACCTCTTAACACGAGATTGGTCCAAGGACAAGGAAATTCTGGGTTGAAACAAGTCGACTACAATCCGTAAACGCAGGCCTTCGTTTCTGAAAGTAGGACAGTGATTCACAGCTCCCAGTCTAAGGCCAAGGCAAGTGACTTTACAGCTCTCTGATGAGGTAGCTAAGGGAGCAGATTGGATGACAAGGTGTACAGATTCATTAAACATGCTCAGGGCTGGCATTAAGCAAAAATAACTGAGTAGCGAAATTGCTATACAGTCTCAAGAAGCCAGTAGCATTATGTAGCATTTTTCAGAACTGTGTAGCAAAAATAAAACTTAACCACAACGTCTCTATATGCACTTTAACCTTTTATTTTCATTTCTGAGAACACTTAGCTAACAGAACGAACACTAATTAGCGTCGCCTAATGAAGACCGAGGCAGTTGAGTTACAGTAGCATTGCAGTGTTAAAACTACATGGACTTACCATTTGGGACCCACTTTCAGGTAATATGTAATAACTCAGTAACTGAATGGGAACGACTAAGTTTTAGATGGTTCTACCCAAGCCACTCACCTGGCTCAGGCTGTGAATGAGTGACTCTTCAGGACTGAGTTTTATCATACATAATATTTCACTGTTAAAGAAATTAATTCTAGTAATCAAGATGAATATTTAAATATCAAAATAAAATTGCCATAATCTGGAATGAAGATAAATTTATGAATTCAAGGTACAAATATATGTCTCCAAATATGAAGTCAGCATGTTACTTTGACATAAATATACAACTCTTTTTTGTATATCAGGGATATACATCCCTATCTTTTACTAGACACCCCTTTTTTCCTTTTAATTTACAGCACCTGTGAGATATCTGTATCTCAAATATTTTTTATTAGGTTTTTTACAACTGCACCTCATACCTGTGCCAAATTAACTCCTATTATGTTCTAATAGTCATTAATAATAACCAGTCATGCCAATAAACGTAAGACGCAGATTACACAAACCCTTCAGTAAAACAGAAATTAACTTTTTCTTCATAATTAATTGCAAACGATAAAAGCTTTCAAGTTCAAAGCCCTAGGGTATCTTGCACAAAGAGAAATCCCTAACCAAGAACTTACATGATCAAAAAAGCAGCTTTGTTGATTTGTTGGGTTAGAATCGATGTTGTCAGTGCTCATGTGCATGACCACTGCCCAATATTTGCAAAACGGTACACTATACAGCGATACAAAAAGGCAAGGATGTGCCAAAATCCTTTCGTAATGATGGCTTGAATTCCATACATCGCTTAAGAATTGAGACGATTCTCGAACTTACTCTGAATCACTCATTCTTTTTAGATTCTGAAATTGTCAGCAATGTCCTGGTCTTTCATTCAAACATCCGTCAATCCTCTAATTCCACAATCTGCATCTCCACCATCACACAATAATTCGCGGTTTTTTAAAATGCGATTAGCACATCTAGAAACCGTCATTGTTGGTGTTATTTTTATATTTAATACCTGTGTTAGATGACACCTGATGTGTGTAACCAGTCCAGTGTTTTTAATTCCATTTTATTTAGTCGCATATACACATGTACAGCGTTTGATTCAGCAGTTGGTTCAGCCAATGATGTTTCCCGCTTTTGTTTTCTTTAGCTCTGTGGGAGGGACTGGCACGAAGGAAGGAAAATGGAGTCATTAAACTCACTACCATGGTTTCAGAGTTGCGCCGTTAGGTCATCCATAGTGCAGTTGCGGAGGGCGATCGGAACGATATTTAAGAGACTCTGGGAGCTCGTTTTTGTTCAAAACTGGACTAAAACTTTTACTCACATTATCTGAAGACTGTATCACAAAATATGCAATGGGGATTTCCAAAGCCCATCGCAGATTGGCACATTTCAAAAAAACTGATTGCCTTTTGCGATGCAATACCGCTTATCGCCAGCCCAGCGTACTCATTGTCTTCTTTCAAGGAGGAGGTTAAACGGGTTCCTTTACCTCTACTCCTTGCCTTTTCCTGCTTTTTCCTGGGGTCTACCGCAATCCCTTGGGAGGAGTTACATGGCCCAAGCACGTGGTCTGCTTCAGAAAGAACCTACACCTCTTCAGGTTTAATGTTAGCCCTGCCACTCCATGACTGTTTAGGTTAGTCATGGAGATTTTGGAAGTGTCTCTCAACTGTGGGTGAGAGTATGATGACACTGTCTAGATAAACCAAGCAGATTTTTCCTCTGAGATCGGCCAGATTGAATTTCAGTATGTGCTGAAATGTTGCCGGGGCATTCTTAAGGCGAAAGGGCATCACTTTGAAATGGAACCAGCCAATGTGTGTGAAATGGCAGTATGGCTTTGCTAGAGTCATCCATAGGTACTTGCCAGTATCCACTGCAAAGTTGTTCCGTATCTCCTTGCACAGTTTACTCCCACTGTCCTTTGTTTGCAATGCAAGTCTCCCTAGCTCTCTTCCAGATGTGGGGAGTACAGCAGGCAGTTCACATTGTGCTTCAGAAACAAAAGGTTGGTGGTGATGCCAACTCTGATTGGGAGTAGCTTAGTGCTTGAGCTTGTACACTAGGGCTGAAATGATTCCTCAAATAAATCGACGTATTTGATGACTGAATTGCCTCGAGGCTTCTTTTAAATTTGGAATGCACACGTCCTCCAGACGGTTGCTTATTTCCGTCGCACAGTACCCTTGTTTCCGCTGTACCCTAATGATGTGTAAATAAGGGCATACGTAATAAGTGAAACAATGAATTTTTTCCTATCAATGAAAAGAAAATCAGTTGTCTCACATAGAGGTGCATGCGCCTATGTTCGAAAATAGGCGCATTTCACTATTCACTAAAAGGCACACACAAATATCACATGTAGTTTTGTACATTCTTCACAGGTGTATATTGCTGTGTAAGTTGTAAGTCTGTGTGCCTGATACAGACTGTAGCCCTAGGACAAATAAAAATGGAAAATCTTGAGTGGATGTGTCCCTCGTGAGTTCGTACAGCTATGCATATGCATATCTGTGCATTTGTGGATGGCATTCTCATATAGAAATGCACTCCCATTGCGGCGCTGTGGAGCACAGCAACTGACATCTCATGTAAGTTCAACCATTTTGTTCGACCATAATTCAAAAATGCCCATGTAAGAAAAATGGTTTTGATCGGGGAAAAATATAGTTGGTCTCAACTGTACTCGACTATAGGCGCATATCCGCTTATAGGCGCATATGTTTATACGCGCATCAATATGGTAGCTGTAACGTGAATAGGATGACGCGCGAACACAAGCTACAAAAATCATGGAGGATGAGATAGAAGAACAAAATAGATAGATAGATAGATCGCGAACAAAAACAAAAGACATCCCAGCGAAAGAGACAGATTATGTTTAAAGTGTGTGATCACTACAGGTTGAAATGATAGGAAAACATAGTGCTGTGTCTCTGTTGTGAAACAAAATTGGCTTATTACAATAGCATTTTGTCAATGCTGCAGCACTTAAAGGGACTATGTCAATAACTGGGTATGCGCAGTTTGGTCGCGAAACATCATTTCCGAGGGCCATGGGAAAGTCCTGCATTCGCCTTTACAAATGGGGAGCTGAACAATCTCAACTAATTCAGCTTTCTTTCATATCATCTGTGCAAAATATTTCCAAAAGTGCTGCATTATTTGGCAGTGTCTCAGGAAGGAAATTTTGGTTATAAGTTTCTGAGGCTAAAATATGGCTTTGAGTAATCCAAATGCGAAACAGGGCATTGTCAGCAGGCCGATGCTTTCATCCAATTTCGCGATGAAACTGCACATGACCAGATATCAACATAGCCCCATTTAAAGCAAAGACATCCAGTCTATGCATCCAGTTCATAGAGTGGAATGGGCATAACGAGGTAACATTAGTAAACCTTTGCAGTAATAATTCACATTAATTCGTGTTTTATCTAGCTATGATTGAGGCTATTTAAGACCACAAGTTAGTTAAGGCAATATTTCGCCGCTGGTTAAAGACGTACATCAGTTTGGTGGCTATGAGTTCCAACATAAGCCAAGTTTCGTTCAAGAAATGTATAAGCCACAGAAAATAAAACCCAGCAGTCAATTTGCTTAAAGTATGGGCTTCATTAGTGTCGTAATTGAAGCGCTGATTACTAAAACCCCACAAGTCAAGTCAAGTCAAGTTTGACTTATGGGGTTTTAGTAATAGGTGCTTCAATTAGGTTAGTCGCATACACTCTTTCTGCCCTTTGCTTCTGATGATGTGCAGCGTCAAACACACAATAAAATATCCCTTTTAATAAAAAAATCAATAAAACATCCGTTTCGACATCTGATATATTGTCTTTGTACTATTTTCGTATAAATATAAGATTTGATTATCATTACATTGTTTTTATTTATAACTTGCACAGCATCCTAACTTTTTTTGGAAAGGGGTTTGTACCCTGTGGAGAAATCATGAGAAAGAAAAGCCTCTGTGGAACAAAATGAGTGAAACTTGCATGCGTAGTGGCAAAAAATGCATGTGAGGACAGGAACAAATTTAAAGGTCCCATATTATGCTGTATTTAGTCATTTAAAATATGTTCAATGGGTCTTTAAAATAATGTTAAGAATTCAGTTTAAAAAAAAAACCAACCACATCCACGCCAGGTGAGACCTCCTCTCTCACCCCGCCTGTGCCGCACTGAAACACATGACGTTTTTAGGGGGCAGGGAAGCAATGCTAATGAGGCGCTGCTCTGATTGGCTGCCTGGCTGCTTCAATTCTGGGGGAGGGTGCAGACCCGAGAAAACCAGGGAACCAAGATGGAAGGTATTTCAGGACAGCTTTCTGCGACATCTATTGTTGTAAGACCGTACTTGTCTGATCTCAAATCTGACCCTGAACAGGAGGAAGAAGCAAGTATTCCAGCAACGTTTACGATGTCAATGAGTGGCAAGTTACAATTTTATTGTTTTGCTCATACTATCTCACCTTGCATGCATGTGATTGTAGCTGTACTGTTATATAATCATGTTATACAATGCAGTGAAAAAGTATTTGCCCCCTTCCTGATTTCTTCCTTTTTTGCATATTTTTTACATTTAACTGTTTCAGTTCATAAAATAAATCTTAATATTAGACAGACAACCCGAGTAAATACAAAATGCAGTTTTTAAATGATGAGTTCATTTATTAAGGGGTAAAAGCTATCCAAACCTACCTGGCCCGATGTGAAAATGTAATTGCCCCCCTTGTTAAATCAGGAATAAGCTGTGATTAACCACATTTTTTGAGTCCAGTTTCACCAGCCACACCCAGGCCTGATTACTGCCAGACCTGTTGAATCAAGAAATCACTTCAATAGAACCTGTCTGACAAAGTGAGGTAAGTTAAAAGATCTCAAAAAGCAACATGTCATGCCGCGAAATAAAGAAATTCAAGAACAGATGAGAAACAAAGAAATTGACATCTATCAGTCTGGAAAGGGTTGCAAAGCCATTTTTTAGGCTTTGGGACTCGGCGAATCACGGTGAGAACCATTATCCACAAATGGCGAAAACTTGGAACAATGGTGAACCTTCCCAGGAGTGGCCCGCCTACCAAAATTACTCCAAAAGCGCATCGACAACTCATCCAGGAGGTTACAAAAGAACTCATAACATCTGAAGAACTGCAGGCCTAACTTGCCTCAGTTAAAGTCAGTGTTCATGATTCAACAATAAGAAAGAGACTGAGCAAAACTGGCATCCATGGGAGAGTTCCAAGGCGAAAACAACTTCTGACCAAAAAGAACATGAAGGCTCGTCTCACATTTGCCAAAATACATCTTGATGATCCCCAAGACTTTTGGGAAAATATTCTGTGGACTAACGAGACATAAGTTGAACTTTTTGGAAGGTGTGCGTCCCATTACATCAGCATTTCATAAAAAGAACATCATACCTAAAATCAAACATGGTCGTGGTAGTGTGATGGTTTGGGGCTGCTTTGCTGCTTCAGGACCTGGACAACTTGTCATAATTCATAGAACTATGAATTCTGCTTTCTCCCTGCTTTCAGAAAATCCTGAAGGAGAATGTCCAACCTTCAGATTGTGATCTTGAGCTCAAGCGCACTTGGGTTATGCAGCAGGACAATGATCTGAAACACACCAGCAAGTTCACCACTGAATGGGTTAAAAAAAACAAAGTGAAGATTTTGGAGTAGCCTTGTCAAAGTCCGGGCTTAAATTCTATTGAGATGCAGTGGCATGACCTTAAACAGGCCGTTCAAAACCCCTCCAATGTGGCTGAATTAAAATATTTCTGCAAATAACGTGGGCAAAAATTCTTTTTACCTTCGCCAGCGACTTCGCTGACGAAGGTAATGTTTTGATCCCTGTGTATTTATTTGTTTGTGTGTCTGTCTGTATGTGTATCGAATAACTCAAAAAGTACCAAACGGAATTTCATAAAATTTGGTGGCTTGATTTGGCATGACCTGAGGATCAATCGATTAGATTTTGGGAGTGATCCGGTCAAAGGTCAAGGTCAAGGCCACGAAAAGGTCAAAACCAACTTTCGGCCATATCTCGGTCAATTTTTATCCGATCGGCATGAAACCAACGCCAGTGGCGAGGGATTCAGTGGCGTCGGCGAAGGTATGCGCTCTACCGAGTGCCCGTTCTAGTTTTGTTTGTTTTAGGTGTGTTTCATGAAGCCTGAATGTTAACCCTATAATGCCCAGACACAGACATCATTATAGGAAAAATATGACCCAGCAATATTTTTTGAAGTATTGAAGAGTAGTATTCAGATCCACTGTTCATCATTAGGTTTTGTGACAGCAAAATATACATTGCTGAAGAGAACTTCTAATTCCAGGAGTATCATATCTGATACAGCCAAAAATCAGCACCCCTCCAGAATTCAACACTCGAAATTTAAAATTATTTATATGCTCTCTACTATCTATAGCTATCCTTTAACATGTATAAGAATACGTTTTTGTGTAATATTTACCTTGGAATGCTGAAATTTACTGCCAAAGTTCAAGGAAATTCCTGAATTCCCATTCACATAGGAGCTACTACCTTGAAGTGAGTGACTAGGGGTAATCTCACTTCTTCCTTCCAGATGGCAGCACTGTGTATCAGATTTGATACAGTGAGCAGTCGTGGTTGTGTTGCATCTTACCAGGTGGACACGGTCCTCCAAATTTGGTGTATCATATATGATACAGGGGGCATTATAGAGTTAAGATAATAAACAAAAATAGTTTTGTGTCACATCTGCAATTTATTAGCCATAAGCAAAAAAACCTGAATAAACATCCTCCAAGTGTTATTATTCCATCTTTTTTGCCAGGGGTTGCATGAACACCCTCGTAACAACGTTGTACACCATAGCAACCATCTAAAAACACCTTTGCTACAACCCTGTGTATAATTGCAAACGCAAATAAAAACCCTAGCGACAAACCTGTATTCCATAGCAACCATATAGAAACACAATAGCAACCATCTTAAACGCCAATGAAACCACCAAGAGCAGCCAAGTAATTACCAAGAAACACCCAAGTTTCGACAGTTCGACAGTTGCTAAAGTGCAGTGCGTCAACCAGCTTCTTGCCTGCATGGGTGCTCCTATCTGCTTGCATTTTTAATTCCTCCATTGTGGTTTTAAAAAATATTTTTATATGCAACATCATATATGTAATAAAGAGTCACATATTTTTGGCTTTTTTCATGCACTTTTCATATGGGATTGATGAATGATGTAGGCTACGTAGTTGTTAAGCCATAAAGAAAAATCACTGTCTTCTTGAATTTTTCATTACATTATGAAGTGAGCAGTCAACAATTGCCCAAATCAGCAAAGAATTCTTATTTATTGAACGTGAATTCAGTGAATGTTTGCTCAAGAGAACTTTCAAAGCTTGGCTGAAACAAGACTGGTGTAGATTAGAGTCAAAAACATGGTCCACACAAATTGTAGACGCTTCTAGCTACACAAGTTATTGTATACACTTTGTTGTATTCTGGAGAATGTAACCAGAAAATTGTAAAATCATACAAGTGCAAGGTGCAGTATTGTAACTGGCAGGCCCTCTAGCATGAAATAACATGAGAACGCTGTGTTATGGCTCCAATTTGTGATGACATTTTACGACAGCAAGGGATGACAGACAAAATTTTAAAACTCAAACAGATTTAGTTTAACAAAGACCAACGCTAACCTACAATTTATACTACTGACCAAGATTGATAATATACAAGAAAAAAATTATTTACAGTCCCTTGAGATGGGGGTGTTTGATGATGTTCCGGGTGAGTAAAATGCTCCAACACAGGCAAAAATCCACAAAAAGCTTCACAGGTCTTGAAAAGAGTGACAGGTCTGGTGAAATGTATCCTTCTCCCTGCAATTTCTCCTACTACTTTACTCTCTCAATTTTTCTCCTTATATACTCTTTTGCAGCCCCCTCCCACCTTTAAGACTTTTTTTAAACTCTCTGGGACTTTCCGTCTCAGACATGTCCAGGACATGCCCAAACCTAGCTCCAGTCTGGGCTTAACAAAAAAGGTCAATACTGCCATCTAGTGGCTTCTTTTCACATTACAGCTGTCCCCCTTTGTTTGGGGTCATTATGGTCATGGAAAAACTCTGAGTAGCTCTATATCACTCCTTGAGAAATTACGTTTGTTATGTACACCAGTGTGTGAGAGCGCAGGGTCAACATAAATTTATAAAGGTGGGTATGTGCCAGCTAAGCCAGGCATTGTCATTTGTGTTCACATACTTGCACAGACCATGTTTCTGCCTTTACTTGACTAGCTTCTGTCCGTGACGTGTGCTTACGTCTTGCGCCCAGTGCAGCTCAGGGGTAATCCGATGGTGGAAATTGAATATCGCAAAACCATTCTGACTCTAACCCGACAGTGGAAACAGGGTCTTACAGAACCATTCTGGCTCTAACCTGACAGTGGAAATTGGATACTGCAGAACCATTCTGGCTCTAACCTTACAGTGGAAATATAGTACTGCAGAGCCATTCTGGCTCCAACACTCCCAACAGAAATGGGGTGCTTGAGAGCAGGTCTGCTTTTACTTGTACAAAAGAGTTGGAGTGCTACTGAGTGTCACTCTATTTGGCCAGCACCACAGAAGAAGAATTATGTTTGTGAGTCAGTCTGGTAGGAGGGTGCAAACGATGGATGAGTTTGACCTCGACCCCCTGAAGGCTTGTCAGCAAAACCTCTGCCCTAAGAACACTCAGCTCTTAGTTTTCATTTTGCTACCGCTGGGTTCACAGCATTGTTTGACTTCAGAACACGTGGGAGGATGTTTTTTTTTTTTTTACCTTTGGTTGCTGCTTTTCTCAACCACTGGTAGGGAGATATTGTGAACCAAAGCTAGTGTGATCGGTCATAAGAAGGCAGCTGTCCTACTGATACAATCGTTGGGCTGCTTGTCTTTGTGTCTCACTCGCTTCTGGTTTTCATTGAAATTACTTGGTCTGGACTTGTAAGTGCATTCTAGGCCGAGACCCTGTTTAATTAGTTTGACTGTTTTTTTCAGTCTCTGGCTGCCATGATCTTCTCCTTGGTTTGTGAAGCAGATAATTATAACGTAACAACAGTGCTCCTGACGATGTGCGCTCTGGGTCTGGCTGACCCTCGCAGATCTGGAGGTGTTGATTAAAAAGTGTGGGCATTTGCATGTGTGTGTTCGTGTGTGTGTGTCTGCGTGTGTTGGGGGAGGGCTTCTCTGAACACTGGTCCCACTGTTCCTCCACCAGCTCCTCCACCACTATTGTTATTATCTCCCTCTGTCTGGTTCTCTCATACTTACTCCCTCTCCTTGAGTCTTACTGTTCCAAGCGCACACACACACAAACACAAACACGCGCTCACACACACACACACACACACACACACACTCACGACTCATATGCAAAGACAGTTGCACACGCACAGTCACACACATTTCAATCAAAATCATATTCAGCCGTCACGTAAATGTTAATCATGATCACATTGGCTCATGTATAAATTATCAGTTTTTCTTTGTCTCTCTCCCACACACCTAATTTGTGATCACACTCTATCACACATGCATTAACTTCAATAGCAATTACACACGCATCTCAATCACGATCTTACTTGGTCGCGTCAGTCATGATTGCATTGAATCATGCATAAAAAAGTACGCAACTTATCTGAATGACCCCTGTATCCTGGCTGAGACACTTCTAGGCCAGGAAAGGAAGATGGAAGCGGCAGTGAAAGAGAAAGAACAGTGTGCTGTGTCACGGATGCCGGACCCTGGCCAACAGACCCGTATTGCCTCAGCCCCTGACAGTGACCTTCCGAAGACATGGGAGCGAACTAAATTAGGGTCTTTCTGATGCCAACTTAATTTGCCAATGGAATTTGCCGCAGATGAAGCGGCCACCTGCCGCGGGCTTCATGAACTATCTCTGAGGTAATGGTTGGCGTCAAATGTCTTGCAAACCACCAGAAAACAGCCGACCATGAACTTTTGGCCTGCACTGCCTATGTCGGACAATGCCACAGTGCCATCAACTGGACATTCACTAAACTGTGCCAGTAACCCTAAATTGCTTTGGCTTCTATGTAGGAATTTCCAAAAAATTTTTATTTTCTGATTTAAAATACTCATTTCAGCCACAATGTCACCAGAATAATGTGTATTTATGTTATGCAGGATGATAAGAGCAGATTAATAACATTAAGGCAGATTAGCCTTGTAATTCTGTAGTGCACCAGACGTTTCATGGCCAACTGTAGTGCAAGCAGGTCGTGTTTAATATCATTTTGCTCCACTAAATTTCAAGAGTCGCATGGGGCATATTTTAAAGGAATGAAAATTGTGCCATACCCTCATTCAATAACTTTGAAAAGAAATATACTTCAGTTTTCCTTGTGGTAATGTCTCCTCCCAAAGATTCTCTGAACAGGGAGGAGATTTCCTGTCTCTAATTACCCAAATGACCTATGACCCCGCCATAAGACACAGCCTGGTTTTTGGGCATAAAAGGGGGAGAAACAAACAAGTCAGGAAAGCTTGTATTCATCTTTCCCTCATATACATTGTGTATATGTGTAGTTTTGAGCTGCGCCAGGTATGGGATGACTTCTTTTTATCTTTCTGTAATGATGTAATTGGTTTTGTGATTTAAGCGTGCCTGCCTGGCGAAATAAATTGATATTTGCATCCGGTTGTGGGAGCCTGATTCTGACTAACATGTTCCTTCCAGTTCGGAGCCTGTCTGCTGATTGAGTTACATAGTCCGTAATTGCGTGCCTAATCAACATGCTTCGTTTCTGCGTCATAAGGTGGATTTTCTATGTTGTGATGAGGGTTATTTTGGTTGGCCTCGAGGAGACTCCATTACACTGAGCGGTTGGGGCGTATTTCGTTACCATCTCAGTCCCTGAACGGAGATCTTTGAATTCTAACCCCAAATCCCTGAACACGTCCGTTAAACTTTGGGGTTACTCGTTTGGGCCCCGGTGATCCCTAGTCATTGCTATTTTCTATGTCAAATTATCGTGCTTAATAATACCTCCAACTTCTGCCTTGATTGACCGAATTGGACTGTACAGATGTTTTTCGTCCGGCGGAGAAAGGTATAGACCAGTCGTGAGCTCGATGCACAACAGAGCTCTAAAGTAAGTACTAGTTCATAAATTGGAGTCAGATCAATCTTGCCGGAACGCATAATTTAATCATCGCCGCAAAGGGTTGTAACTAAATTGGGATCCTAAATTTGATGTGGAGTCAGAAGCCGTCTAACCGTCAAGATAGTAGGGCTGCAACATCCGCAAGGGCACCCTTCAGGCCAGTTGACACCAGAACGTGAGGGACGTCATCACATTTGATCTTGGGCGTGGCCTTGTGCTGACACTGTAGCCAGGCCCTATTATTATAATGGAGACCAGTCAGTCAATGCAAAGAGCTACCGACATTTCTTGGTCTTTTTATTCGTCTGTTTTCTTCCTTTGAAGATAGACAACAGTCTTTATTCGGTCTTTCTTTTGAAAATTAGTCAGATGGATCGAGCAGATTCACGCTTTATTTCCACAGCAGAGATAAAATAGTGCTTGCAATCAGAGAGCAAATCAATTCCATGACCATTGACAGCGTGAATAAATTATTGCATGCAAGATCAAGACTGTCCGACGCGAAATGCAAAATACTCCATGTCCGGCACCCAGCAAAAAATAAAACTATTGATATGAGAACAGATTTATAAGGGAATAAAGAATAAAAATACATTTACAGGTGCTGGTCAACGAATTAGAATAATTTGAAATAGTGCAATCGTTACATTTTTTAATGCATTTTTTGTGCAGAAAGCAAATCAGTTGATCACAGCGCCTGTCCTACTTGTTAGAGTAATCACAGAACTCCCTACCTGTAAAAAATTTGCTCAGCTGAGCTTTCCAAAAAGCCCATTTAGGCCATTTGACTGTGACACTGTTGTTTCATTGAATTAGAATAATTCATAAGTCATTTCATTGAATTAGAATAAGTGCTTGAATTTTTGTTTTCTGTGAAGAGTGTTCACTGTGCAGTATAAAGCCAGGGTTGAGTAGAATTTCTAAGTTGTAAAATCAATCATGGGTAAGCGCGACCTCTCAACCGGAATAGTGGCTCAAATTCAACCCTTCGCCATTAAGGCTTGACCCAAACTAAAATTGCTGAGCAGCACAACATCAGCCAGTCCTCCGTCTGCAAAGCTCTCAAGAAAGACTGGAGCAAGCACACCAACTGTTCCGGCGTCCGAAAAACTTCTGCTTGTGACAACAAGCAACTGAGAAAGATCGCAGTCAGCAACTGGTTCAAGTCCACTTCCGAGCTCAGCGACTTGAGGAACGAGCAGACCAGCACTTACGTCTCAAGATCAACCACTTACCGTCGTTTGCGGGAACTCGGCTTCAAATCTTGCGTTCCAGCAGTAAAACCGATGCTGAACAAGAAATAAATGGAGAAACGGCTGAAGTGGACCAAAGAACACGGCGATTGGACTGCTGAAGACTGACAGAAAGTGGTCTTCAGTGACAAATTACGCTTTTGCATCTCCTTCGGTGACCAAGGTCCTCTTGTCTGGCGTCGTGGTGGCGAAACCGACAACCACGAGGCTGTGAAAAGATCCGTCAAGTTTCCCCAGAGCGTTATGGTCTGGGTATGCATGTCCGCTCGGGGTGTAGGGAAACTCTGCTTCCTCAAGAAGACTGTCAATGCTGCCGTATACCAACATGTTCTGGAAACGTTCCTGATTCCACCTGTTGAGGAACAGTTCGGCGAAGAAGATCTCATATTTCAACAGGATCTTGCACCGCCTCATGCGGCAAAGTCGACCAAAGATTGGTTCGCCGAAAAACAGCTTGAAGTTTTGGCATGGCCGGCCAGCTAGCCTGACCTCAATGTCATTGAAAACCTTTGGGCCATCGTCAAGTGGAAAATTCGCGACAGAAGGCCGACTACGCTGGACCAAATGAAGCAGAACATCGCCACAGCCTGGGAAGCAGTGAGTGCAGAAACTTGCGACAAGCTGGTCAAATCGATGCCGCGGAGACTTCAGGCAGTCATACAAGCCAAGGGGGCAACCACAAAATACTGAGAAAGTGATGATTCTAATTATAATAAAAATTATTCTAATTCCGTGAAACGGTTCCTCCATTATTCTAATTCAATAAAACAACAGTGTCACAGTTAAATGGCCTAAATGGGCCTTTTGGAAAGCTCAGCTGAGCAAATTTTTTACAGGTAGCGAGTTCTGTGATTACTCTAACAAGTAGGACAGGCGCGGTGAACACCTGATTTGCTTTCTGCACAAAAAATACATTAAAAAATTTTACGATTACACTATGTCAAATTATTCTAATTCGTTGACCAGCACCTGTACATCACCAACCAACAGAACATCCAAAAAAGATTACCCGCAAATAAATTAATCACAGGGTTCGTTGGATGTTCTGTTGTTAAAATGTTTCTTTTCATTCCTTATTTTGTTATCAATCTGTTCTAATCGTCCTCTTTTTTAAATTTTTTATTTGGCTGTCAGACACGGAGGCATTGTACATTGTCTCGCGCCAATGTTGACTCACTTTATTGAGCAGAGCTTAAACAGAAACATTGATTGAAATTCTCGGTACTCATCTTGAAGAACTGAGCCCTCTTATCAAAACATTCACGTTTAATATCTGAAAGAGTCAGTAGATTTGAAGAAATTAAAAACAATAATAGACTGTCGGACGCAGAGATATATTAAAACCCTGTCAGACTTTCGGACACAAGACACTGCTTTCAACGCAATCTGTCGAGCGAAAAATTCGTTTTGCGTCCAGTGTGCAAGCGGCTTAATACTAGGCTGCTATTATTGTCACTTAGGTTTTATCACTTGTAGTGGGGGAAAGGAATACAGCCTGATTGATATGATCTCGTACTGAGTTAAGATCACATATTGAAAATAAATGTGTAGCGTATCTTGCATTGTAGTCCATGCATGTTAATCTCAAAATTTTCAGCAGCAACAGGCTGTAATAATAGGAACACGCTATCCATCGTTTCTCTTGCCAATGAGCAATATTTGACTCGGCTGTGTTATACCCAAACACGCGTTCTTTGCCAACTTGCGCTGGAAGGAGGGACAGAGGCGGGACAGAGAAGTACTAGCGCCAGGCTACGCCGAGCACGAAATTGCAACATATGCCTGGACACACCCCGTTGGCGCGGCGAACCCCCCATTTGCCGCGCCTGCGCTTGGTCTACGAAATTAGAGCCCAAGGTGTTCACACTCTCAAGCATCATTATCACAATCACTTGCTCACATTGATTAGCATTCAGTGTACATATTCACATAATCATAAAATTCAAGAAAATTAACACATTCATACAAAATCAAGCAACACAATCACACAGAGTCACAGCTATAAGCGGCGCAATAGTAGTTACGCCAGCTTAAAAATATTTCCAGATGTTGATTTCACAGGTCCTAATATTGCTGGCTCTGTAAGCTCCTTTTCTGCTGCATTTTAAAGTTTTGGAGCTGCTCAGAGTATGAAACTACAACCTTTTAAAATTATTGGCTTCACACATTAAAATATCAGCTTTACAAAGCCATGAATCTAAATTTTTTCATCTTTTTCTCTGAAAGTAAATAAGGAAATTAATCTGCTGATCACTACATATCTATTGTATGTGTACAATGGTCATAACTAGAGTCATGAGGCAGACCCCACACACCAAGATTGTTTGTCTTACAGTATGTCCCACCTTGTCAAAATGAAAGTGCACAGTGAATATAAATTGTCTCTCTTGAAATCAAACAGCAACAAATCAACATTGCTCAGACAAATAGGTTTCTGCTTTTAGTTAAAACGACTGTTTTTTTCCTCTATTTTCACAGGAATATCCTTTTTCCCTCCAACTGGAGCTGTCCTCACAGCCCTAACCTCTGACAGCACTTTGCGGCAGTTAGCTGCCACTGATCAATAGCACGTTAGCTTTTTGTTTGTAAGTTCAGCTTGGCTGGCTGGCTTATTGCAGCTGGTTCAAGTCATGAGGGAGAGCTGAGGGGAGATTTTTTTAAGAGGAGCTACCCCTGTTTGCCAGATGCGTAATCCTGCAGTGACCTGGGTTGACCCACCCCAGAGAGCAAAGCAGCTTAAACAGGCAGTGGGTCTGCGAGACACCCAGAGACCTGGCACCAACTCATCACCCACCCCCATATATACCCCTCCCCTTTTTTCCCTCACGTCTCCGCACCACGTCACTTTACTCCCACCCTAGTTCTGTACCACGCCACCCACAGCGTCCACGAGTTAAAGGCACAGTAAAATGCTTTCGCTAGAGAACATATGCCGCTAACAGGCCATGCGGGGAATCCCTTTGCCTAGCAATACAGAGCTCAACCACGCACTGACAAATATTGGAAGCACTCCTGAAAATGGATTTAACTTTGGAGTGCCTAAACCAGAATTACCACAGCAGCTATGCTGGTCATTTCTATTCATTCGAATACTGATTTGCAGCAAATGTTCTGCTTAAAAGAAGTCTAATCAGCAGCACCTTACTGCTTAAGCCTCTGAAACATGATGAGAGTATTTGCAGTTGCCAATGGGCCAAATAATTGGTCCACGAATTACAGGTGGGTTGGTCACTAAAACATAAATTATTAGATACCATTTATTTGTACAATTACAGTAAAATGTCAAAAAAGAATACAAGAGAGCAATAAAATAACATAGAGCAAGGGTGTCAAGGGCAACTTAGTGAAAAATTATTTCAACACCTATCCATTACAAAAAAATTGCAACAGCAAAAAGGGATTGCAGCCGCAAGCCAAAGCTCTAAGACGTGGATTAAAGGGGTTGGGGGATATTTGCTAAAACCCATTGGAAGAGAGTTCTAAAAATGCCATATACTGTAAGTGGGGGTGGTAAGGTAGAGAAGTGGGAACTTATGTTACCCGATTGGATTCTGGCCTGGGGCCTTTCTACGTGAAGTTTGAATCTTTTCCTCATGTTAACGTGAGTTTCCTCAGAGATGTCTGAGTGGATGCTGTTTGATCCCAACATTCCTATTATAAGCTTATGAAGACTGTCATAATGCAACATTAGACTAAAAACTTGAAAGTGCCATTAAAACATCATTATCGATTGCAACATAACAGAATTAAGAAATGACTGAACCAGTCTCAAAAAAAGCAGTGCAAAGCTACTATTTTGGAGTGGCAAGGACGGGGGTGCCCCCACCCCCCCCTCTTTTTCGCAGAGAAGTGGAAAAAAATACATTAGCGTGGTTCCCTGCCTAATGAAAAGTTAGTTCTAATGGAATGTCACAACAGCTATTTTGTTCTTCATGCTTATGAGCTATTACAATGCATAAAAGTGGTCTTACGGTTTATATACCAATTTTAATGGTTCTACCTCACTATTCCAGTTGTCTAGCATCATGACCAATTTATTTTGGATCCAATCGTATATATTTGCTTTATGCGATTGGCATGACCGAGAAACTCTTTTGTTGCAAATAAAAAACAATTCATGGACTTAAGCTATGTACAATTTATTTAATTTTATTATTTTCGTCCTTAAGTTTAAGAAGGCAGGCTTGCTAGAAAATTTGTTCGACCAATGACCTTGCTTAACCTTGCTGTTGCGGTAACAATCTAAAAACGCATTTCAGCAGCTACAATTTCCGACGAAAATGTCAGAAAGCAAGGGAAAAGGCTGAAAAGCTTAGATAATAAAGTAAACAGACATTTGAGGCTCAGCCTTTCAAATGGAAAACAAAAAAATGGCCAGCTGTTTGGCCACGATGGTCCTCATAGCAAGCAGTTTTCATTTGCAGGGGGACTTGGAAGCGGTAAGACTGACGTTAAATTAATTGGCTATCACAAGTATGCGTTCGGTTAAAATTTGCTTGAGCTTACAAAAGGACCCAACTGATGGACCAGTTAGTCATAGTCTACTATTTGATGTATATAGATTTGTTGTTTTACAGTGCCAAATAAAATTTGTTCTGGAATACCAAATTTTCCATTCCAAAATCCAGTCTCGACTTTCAGAATCGCCAGTCATTAAACCTGTAACCAGCAAGTACTGCGGGTTCTGAAGCTAGTGAGCGATTCTATGCCTTTAGAGTCTGTAAGTAAGATATATAATATTGTTTTTAAAAGGTTATGCGTGAGTCAATCCAATTAGTCCAATGGTCTTATTGAAAAATTTTAAATGGCCCTAAAGTCACATTTCTTTTTCACATTCATTCATGTAAATATAATAATAATAATAATAATTCCAAAAAAAAATTTAGATGTTGACAATGTTATGTTTTAACATAGGACAGCATCATTGTATTAAATTTATTTCTGGACATCTTTAGGATAAATAGGATCTTTAATATACTCAGCGCCATTAAAAACGCACCGGTGAGGTATGTACTGTAATTGTGGCAAATTGAAAAATCGATTGATTTTTATTGCTTTTCCAGTGACGCACGAGAGGCAATAAAGAAAAGCGAGTGGTATTGTAATCCTGACGCATACCACATGCACGCGCCAAGCACTTCAGTAGTAAAAAACATTGAGCTGTAAGTGATGTGTACAGTGACACTTAACTTGTTCTTTTTGGTGTGGTCATTAGCCTACATAATGCCAACAATAAAAAATTAAAAATGCTAATGCATCAAGAAAATGGAACGTCTTGGGACACAGGAGAGAAAAAGAGCCTTTGACAAGCTGTTGAGGGTGGTATCTTTTACTAAACCTGGTTTAGGGACTTGGGGGGCGGGGGGATTTGGTGATCTGTTAACATCTGCTAAAATAACAGATGGATATAGCCAATGGGTTTGCATGTTAGATATACACTACAATTATTTTGTTGGAGGTTATTTGGTATTATATAAACTCAAAAACTAATAATATCAATGTTTGAAGGGAAATATGGTCAAACCCTTTCACTGCTAGTGGTGATTTTGTCAACATTTCTGAACCATCAAAACCATAGCACATTGGTATTCACTGGAAAGCTCTCATCAAGCAGTTTCCATGAATACCAACACAGTAGGGTTTGGACGATTTTGAAAGATTTTCTCCTCTTTGAAATTTTGACCAAGTCACCAACAGCAGTGAATGGGTTTAGGTCACGAACTTTGACAGTAAAGTGAACGTCTTGGGTAAAGGTAAAAGTTGTCATTTAAAGTAAAACTGTGTTACACTGGCACTTTGGAAGATTTTCTAGCTTAATTTTTGGAACATTGGGCGGAAAATTATTGAACAGATAGGCCAGATTTTTCTCCCAAGATACCAGGAAAATGTGTTTTCAGCACATTAATTTTTCAAATTTTTCTGGGAGAGATCCCCCAGATCCCCTTGAGCATGCCCTCCCTTTCAGCAATTCCTGGATCCGCCCCTGTTTTGGTAGCGCCACACTTTGAATTTGACCTCACTTTGAATTTCATCTCATAATGTAATGTTTTTAATATTGACCATATTGCATGCATTCAAATGGAAACATATGAGATCTGCAAAATGAAAACCTTTTCTCCATTTTTATAAAAAGTTCACGCCAATGATGATAAATGAATTACCCTAGGGGTACACATATCAAAACTAAGTAACAGCTTTCAGTGATTTCTGAGTAATAATCAGCGTATTGGCTCTGCTCACTCTCACACTTCCATTCTAACTAGTTCAATCACGACAACCAGCAGTGCCCCAGACTCTCCGCATTGACCCAGTACTTGGGAACAGGCTCTATTCCGAACCCCTGCGGTGTCCTATTCCCTAATGAGATGACAAAGACACACAACAGTCTGTTCACACAGCGGGGGGACCCATTGACTGAGCACACTTGAGTACTTGTAGTGTGCGACACTCAATATCCATAATCCACTGGGACCACATCTGTTGTGTAGGCTCTGAAACCTGTGGAGAACAGGAGCGCAGAACTGATCTTGAATCAGTGCTCCCAATCTCCCTGAGAAAATGCAGGTGTATGTGTTTGTGTGCACTTCTGCACCTATGATTGTGAGCACATGCATGTGCTTAGTTCTGAAATCAAATGTAAATTACTCACCCACCAATCACATCCACATCAATAGCTGTGGTACTACACCTTGCTAAGACAGTCTAGTGCCTTCCATAGGAACAGTACACTGCTCCCAGTCAAAAGCTTACTGTGAATCTCTTGGTGTGTGTATGGACACTGATTGGCATCCCTCCAGTAACTAGGTGTTCTGTTTTGTTTATCAAACATAATGAGCCATGCAACAACCAAATATTAAGCGAAAAAAGCAAATTTAAACACAAGAGCAGTAACAATGTAACATACCCATTCGGTTTTTGACAATCCCCTAATTTACAACCATTTGGATGTAAATGTCTTCAAATTAAAGAGCGAATTTCTAGTGTAAACCCCTTGTAGAGGGAATTATTTACAAATTGCTGTCATTAAGACCATTTCACTGTCTAAATATTCACAAAGTGCACGGTATGTGCATACAGTCAGGTCCATAAGTGTACACACAGCAATCTAATTTTCATCATTATGGCTTGGTGCACCATTACAATTGATTTAAAATGAAACAACCCGATTTTACTTTGAGGGTTTTCTCAAAAATGTTCCACAAACCGTGTAGGAATTACAGCTATTTTTACACACAGTGCACCAAATTGTGGGGGCTCAAAAGTAATTGGACAAACTATCAATCATAAATAAAAATTTCAATACTTGATTGGAAATCCTATTGCGGTCAATGACTGCCTGAAGTCCTTATCCCGTAGACTTCAACAGATGGTGAGTCTCTTCCCTGGTTATGTTATTCAGCAGTAATGTTCAGCAAGCCTTCACATTAGCATCTTCAATTCCAACTTGTTCACAGGGCATTTTATATTCATTTTTGCCCTCAACAGGTGAAGTGCATGCTTAATTGCATTCAGATCAGGTGAGTGACGTAGCCATTGTTGAAATTTCTTAGTGCTGACTCACTTTTTTGCATGATGCTTAAGGTAATTGTCTATCTACTTAGCCCCTTTGCGCAGATGCCAAATCTGGCTATTTATTAGTTACCTTATTTAAGGCTTAATAATTCAAGATTGCAGCTTCACAGAGAGGAAGAGTATGGCTCAACTGAGTCAAGGTCCTTGTAGCATCTAGAATTCCATCTCATGATTCTGGTAAAGAAAAAAGGCTGCAAACATAAAAAAAATTCAGCATTGAAATTGTCAAAAAAATAATACTGAGAATTGAAAAATGGCTGGGGGATAAAACTCAACATTTCTGGGATCATAAACTCTTTGATCACTAATATAATTAATCTCAGCATTAAATTCTAAATAACCAACTTTCTAGGAGCCAAATAAGACAGCTCTCCAGGTGGCTTCCCAAACTGTAACATCTCCCGAAACGGTGTGCTGTCAAATCATAAAATAACCATATATTTAACACAAATCAACTTTTGTTGCATGAGATTCAATTTGAAGCAATAATTTTTCTCATTGAATTTAGCATGAGTTTATCACTATAGGTGCAGTTAGACATCAATGGTCACCAGTAACCTTTCCCAATATAAAACATGCCTTTTCTGCATAATGAGGTTTAGAATTTTGTCAATTTTTGTTCATTAGCCAGCACACATACTCATTAAAGGAACAGCTTATTTAAAGGTAAGAACATTCACCCTGCAATGAAAAGCAAGCAGTTTCTACCTCCAAGCACAAAAACTTATAAACTTATAAACACTTGCCGCACCTTATAAGGAACAAGTATAACTCAGTAATATCTGAAATATATCCTACTTTAACAGAATAGACATTCCATTATCAGGAATAATCAGGCAATTTTCTATCCCAAATTGAACAGAATGGTGCAATGAATGTACCAGGGGGTCCACCGAAGTGCGTGAGCTGCTTGCATTTTGAAGAAACCAAAGCCTCGGCATTCGATTTCGTTAAACACGGTATAAATTCTAAAACAAAAAGCCACATGGAGCAAGATGCAAACAGAGTAGCAGTATAACCTTTCTTCATTGAATCTCTCCGCCAGAGACAGATGCATCAGGTAGAAGGAACCCTCCGGTCCTGTTTTATTCAGAATAATTCCCATTGACTATGTCCGTACCTCATTAAAATACTCTAAATGTAACTGAACACTTCAGGCCGGTTTTGGATGTCTAGTTTTCTTTGAAATTGTATCATTTTCAGCTGTGCAACCATGCCCAACATTAGGAGAATACAGCCTACCTTACTATTACGCACAGGTTTGTATATTATTCTTATAGTCCAATCAATGTCTTTCAGTTTCTGTGGAAAGTTCAAACTCTCTGGAATTGGATAAAAAAACTAGCCAATCAATATATTATTACCAATATATTATTACAGTTTCATGTGGGCGTGAACTGAAAGTGTGCGTTACGCAGATGAGCCTAAATAAATAATTGACCTATTGGCTATCAACATGAGTACTTACAAGGATATAAGGGAGTGCTGAATTCGTCGATGGAGTCTGCGCATAAATCCATGGTAAGGAACTATGCATTTTTCATATGTGACGATTATAATTGATAGTAGAATGACATAGTATCAATACCATGTCGAACTTTTGCTTCAGAAAACTGATTTTTCTTTACTACTAATTTGGATACCATTGTCTCATTGTAGCTGAAGTGGTTGCTACAGAGTACATCGATTTTTTCAGTAGCAAGAGATTTTTTTTTTTTTTTGAACTGCTTGATAGATACTATAGGCAAGTATATTGAGCATTTTGTACATCAGGCTTAGCTGAGGAGTTTAATTCAGGCAACTCCTGAAAAAAAGAGATTAGAGTGAACTTGTCCATATTCTAAACCATGTTTGAGCTCGGCTTGCTTGTGAGTATTCAATAACTGATCTGGGTGTGCCATCTAGTGATGGAATATTGTAACTCCGTGCATGAATTTGCAGCTCCACGTCCCTGGGCAGACACATCTGCATCAAAAGGATTAATAGGATGCTAATTGGTTAATCAATGTTTAATCAGTTTTTAAGTACCGGGTGAATTTTCCTACTGACCGGTAAAATTAACTTTACCAACAAAAAATAGTTTTTTATTTTGAACCATGCTGTAAAATATGTTTATTTCTGTAAAGTTGGGGCTTTTTAATATGGGGGTCAATAAAGATTGATTTGCATCTGCAGCCAATCTCAATTGGCCATTCGAGGAACTGCAATCTTTGGCACTTCTGCGTTGGCCTCACTTTTCAGCCGAGATTTCCTCTTGCTTCTAACCCACAATCTGCTGTCCCCTTGGATGATAACCTCAGTAAATTATCGTGAAGTTCTGGGTTCAGGCCTGGGTGCCAAGCCCAAAATGGCAAAACTGGTCCCAAGCAACAAATTACTGGCCAGGAGATCAGCAAGAATTAAACAAATAGATAAAATAACTTGGTATTAGGCTACGTTCACACTGCAGGTCTTGATGTTCCATTCAGATTTTTTGCTCAGATCTGCTTTTTTGTTTGGCTGTTCACATTACTTTTTAAAATCTGGCCAATATCCGCTTCTAGTGTGAACTGTTCGCGGCCCCGAACTTACCCGCATTCGCAAAAGAACAATGACAATGACGTCACAGGTAGCACACTGTTGCACAGAAGTCCCCATTTCTGAGTCCCCTTTCTACCATTTCTTCCTATATTCTTTCAAACACAGACCGGTTATGGTATGAACCCTCAAGTTTTGCTTGTATAGAAGTTTCACCCCATATACTTACTTGGTCTAACACCTCACTGCCCCTCCATTGACTCGCTCCATTGCAGCTGTCTTCCATGTTTTCAATCAGGCAATTTCCGCCAGCTCAGAATTGTGATGAATGTCGATCTTGAGTGATGTGAAAGTCACATTAAATCTGTCATAACTGTTCATACTGCAGTCACATTGCAAATAAATCAGACCCGTGTCTGATTTAGGACCACATATGGAAGTGGCCTAAATCTGATTGGAAAAAATCCGATTTGGGCAAGATTCAAGATTTCACGCTACTTGAAAAAAATCTGACCTGGTCACTTGATCCCAAAAAAATCAGATTTGGGCTACTTTTACCTGCAGTCTGAACGTAGCTTTAGATAGCTTTTCCCAGTTGGTTTCTTTAAATGTAACAGCCGTGGCTAAACATGCGGACAGCTTTTAACAAAAAGAAGACTTAAAAATAACACCTAATTGTTCCTCTTTTGGAAACAAGTTTTCAGTTGTGAGAAGAAAACATTTGTGCAATATTATCCAATAAACCAAAGCAGTAATTACAGCAGCTCAGCTTCCACCAGTTTCCAGCTTTTTATCAAACAGACCACGGCAGCAAAAGTTAACAAGAAAATGGTGGCCCAGGTCTCAGGAGTGCATGAGTTTAACCCTCGCTAATTTTCTGACTGATGATTTGTTGTTAAGACCATTAAAAGCTTCATATGTTGCCTTTTTTTCCCAGGAGTGCACATAGAGCAATGGAGGATGACAGTCTGCAGTAATTAACATCTTAAACGGGCACTGTGGTAGTTTAAAATATTACAGGAGCAAATAAGAACAATAATACAGAAGATAATTTGGATGGTGTATACTGTACATGACAGAATGAAGCTATTGCAGCTGGCAACAATTAGTATTTTACTTTTGAGCAACATTGAATTTTTACATTACATAGCAATGATATTTCAAATACAAACAAGGCAATCAGAGATAGCAGACCTGGCCCCAGCCACGGGCTGACAGACAGACAGACAGACAGACACACACACACACACACACACACAGACATGATAATTGCTTAACCAGGCCCCCTAGGGGAGGGGCCAGGTAACAGACATATATGTAAAATTTACTCAAAAATAAAAAAAAAATGCAAAATCTCTATTAATTTCTCTGGACCACCTGACAGGCATAACAACTTGACTTCTGAGGTCTATCTAGTCCCAGGAATCCACAGGATAGCCAGCCACAGCTCTGGGGCAATTCAATACCTGACCATGCAGCCACCACAGGGAAATTTCTTCCAGTTAAGTGCTTTTTTTTTAGAAGGGAAAGCACCGTTCTGTTTTTTGGTCTCGTCATGTAGAGGTTTATTTATGCTCTACACTAGCCATCATGATGTTAGGCCTAAAGCCAAAGTGTGAGGACTGCACAACAACTTTCCTAGACAGCAGTGGCCAATTGTTGCCATAGCTTCATACAGCACTCTTAATTCTTTTAGTTGTTTTTTATTTTATTTATTTTTTTCAACAGATGTTTCGCCCTCTTGTCAGAAACCAAAATCATTGAAGTGCTTTCAACTTGCCCTTTTGTAAACATCTGTGGCTCTGTGTGAGGTTGAGCTCACACGACCAGAAGAATTGATTTAGGAGCAGTAGAGACTCGTGAGATCTAGCAGTGGCTCTGAGCGCTGGCAGCTTTGTCAGTCAGTGGCTCACTCTGCTGGCAGCCAAAGAAGGAATTTATTAGCGGGGAAGAAAGATTAAGGAAACATCAATTTTGCCAATAATCCAGTTGAGAATTCTCGAATTTCATCAATCTTCTTGGCATATGACTCAAACAGGCTGAATGGATCCAGGCATTGTGGCAGGCTAATTACCCTCCTGATTATCAGTCATCTAGAAAGCTGCCATGATTACATCATTAATCAACCTAAATTAAACCAATCAGATGGTAACAAGTGAAAACCTCTGTGGCTGAACTGGAAGTGATACACGTAAGATGAGCTTCTTTTCCAATGGAACTGGCATGACGATAACAGGCTGATAGGGTTTATTGTTCCAATGTCCAATTGCACTTTGCCCAATATCTACATTTGGCACTGATTCTGTCAGGATTCAATCCCAGACTGAGGGGCATCCATTAAAATTGTATTCATTGTCTGCCTCAATCTAGAACGCTGTGCCATGTGTCTTATGAGAATAGTCACAGCCTCCTCACTAAAGAGCTCTCCTCTACGGTGAAATGAAAACATAATGTCGTGATTCTGTGAATAAAGTGAGTGCAATGATGTTTGGATAAAGTTTCACCATGGATGATGAAAGATAGGTTTTTCTAATCTTCGGACTTAACTACCGCCAGTTTTGTACTCTCTACCAGTCAGTTATCATTTGCCAGATGTCCAGATGACAAATCAATTCAGGAAGCAAATGACAAATTATGGTTGAGTTTAGACACTTAAGCGCCAGAAATGACAATGTACTGTGTGCCAGAAGTGGCCCAACAGCCAGTCGCAGTATCATGAATTCTTGGCTGAACATGGTCGAAGTGCACACTGCGCCATAGACTGGTGTCAACTAGGTTGAGATGTGTGCTGTTTTCCGGTCGATTGGGTTCATCAGCTGTCATTCTGTGACATTAAGCTAGCAAATCAAACTGGTAAGTAAGAGCTAGCACCGTGCCATCATTCAGCTGTTATCCAAAATTCCCTCTTAATTCAGTGTATTTCAATTATTTTAATTGTTTTAATCCTTTGTAGGATACTCAAAAATACTGTAAATAATGTAATGTAAAACAAAACACCACATGTCAAGCGTATATCCATATATAGTCTTACCATCCCTTGCCCTAGTCTTAGGTAAACAGCGCGTATGCTCAAACATGGCATTACCATTTTTCATGCAAAAATTCTGCAAATTTCTGGAACTTGTGCGCGACTATTCAACTGTATAATGTATGAGTTTCATTGACATGCCATTGTTAACTATCATGTTTGGACTGGGTAGAGGCCCAGAGCCACACTTCGAGTGGTCTGGAGAGGAAAGGACGTTTGAAATGCTCAAGGCCACTGGTGATTGGTCAGACGCCATGATGTCACTACCTGTGACGTTCCTGATCTTCGCTGATCAGCGGGGAGAAATCTCTGTAGTTCTAATGCCTCACGGAGAGGCATGAGGGCGCCACGACAACTGAAGTTATTAAATAGGGTTCTTTGCCCTATAAAGGGTTAAGTGAATATAGAATTTAAATGGAAACAGCACTGGAGTTTTTTTATTTTTTTTTTATTGTCAAGTAGCAATCCTTTTGCAGTCCTTTATACTCCTGTTTAAGAGTTTTCCTTTTAATTATTTTTAGATCTGCATCTTATTGTTTTTTAATAAAGTTCAGAGAATGTGCTAGTTAAAGAAACCATTCTGAAATATGTGCATTGAATGGAAGGTTTGTTTATTTGTTTGCTTTGCTAGGCAACAGACAAAGTGACCTTCTACTGTTTGGCTGCCCTCATAGAGCAGAGTGCTTTTTGTGCCCTTAGTCTGAGCATAATAGTATTATTGAGACCAAATCACACCATATCTAAAAAAAAATGTATTTTACTGGACTACTGTGTTCAAGAGAGTTCACAAAGTGCTTTACAATAGCACCCCCCATTGCTTGTAACTAAGGCACAATGAATTGCGGGTCCTCAATAAAAGCAGCACGGAAGTGGAAGAATATTTATACAGCCCATGCAGCCTTTATGTTTGATAAAAGGCAAATTATGGAAAGGAAAATGCATTTTCAGAGCCCTTAAAAAAGTAAATAATGGGAAAAAATTATATTTCAATACTATTTTTTTCCCCTGCGGAGCACAACAGAGAAGCCTAAGAAACCCCAATTTGGCGTGATTTACTATAGCATACATAGGGACCTGTTTCAAGGGAACCATCAGGAAGGCGTACGCAGGTAGTATGCACATGTGTATGTGTGTGCGTCTTCCGTATACACATGCACGCTCAAGTGTGTGTGCAAGAGCTAGAAAGAGAGAGCAAAAGAGGCCTGGGGTTATTCTCTATAATCGAGAGAGGTGTTTCACAAGAGTAAAGTGTGTTGGTATTGTTTCAGGGATAATGTTTTAACCACAATCGCCACATCTGTCTCATCAGCTGCCATAGAGATTACGCATTAGTGCGAGTACTGCAACAGTTTGCAAAGTCTGTTACAATTTGTACCACTAATTAACCCTCAACTGGCTGACTTTTCTGCTGCAGTCTAACCTTGACACCAATATCTTTTCAATCGAGCTAATCTGCATGAATATATATATAAATATATATATATTTATATATATATATATATATATATTGTTACATTAACATTCCATTCCAGGACATTGCCATTATACCTTTGAACCAGGCCCTTAACTTGAACTGCTGAAGCAGCATACATCCAGGTGTATTAATGGAGTGTTGGCAAAATGAAAAGCAATTGAAGCTGGAAATTAAAAACACCAGCCAAATGTTCAGTCTCATATAGTTTTACTCCAGTTTCTGACTGTCATATTGTGAACTTTTTCTCTTTCTCAGTGCTTGTAATATAAATACGGCAGATTTTATTTCATGTTTGAACTGCTAAACATTTTATTTTCTCTGCTGAGAGCACAAGGTTGGAGCATGAGGCACTTACACAACTGGTATACTGTAGTGACTCTTTTTTAAAATGCGAGCGCCTATTTCCATTTTAATGCAGTGTGACCACTTTCAGTGTTTTACTGTGGTAAGGAGAACAGAAACACTTTGACCGGTAATAACATCTCTCTTGACCTTTTATACTCACTGCTCAGTATGGCTAAATGTAAACCACCTCTATGTCCCTGAGTAATGGCTTACCACGATATTATCCTGAATAGCCCAATAAGGTACATTTTGCATCCATACAAGGTCACTTTCTCTCCTTCACTCTCACAAGAACGGGTTCGCTCACAGGCTGGGGCAGCTGATCAGGGAAGAAAATGGAAAGAAAATAAAGTCAGAAAATGTGAGGGGTTGTCTTCAGGCTGATCACCTGAAGTTCTCAGTTCACTACTCATTTAGATGAGACTGTTGAAATTGTTCACATTAGCTGGAAGTGTTTCCATCTTCCATCTACCATTAAAATGACATTTCTATCATATTTTTAACACCAGTTTCTGCATGACTGATCATTTCTTAGAGGCCCATCATATCAAATATTCCAAAAAACATAGTCAAAAAACATTTTTATTCTGTCAAGACATCCAATGAACAGTTTATTTTTAATCAGCTATTTTTGCCTGTTATTTCATTGGTTTGGCTTTAAAGGGTTAAATACATACATTTAAGTGTTTCCTGAAATATAAGTGAGACCATCTATGCATTCTTTTGCATGTAGAAATCAATTTTATTAAACATTGCTCCGCTTGTGTGAACCTTGTATGATCCTAGTGGATTTTTTTTCCCCCCTTTCTGTAATTACTCACTTATGGTCACAACTAAACAATGCTACTCATTCTCTTCCTACTACATAAAAAATCCTAAGGCATTTTCTGCACCATTGTCCCCTTCATCCTGTGTTAACTGCTCACAGGGAACACTGTGTACCCTCCGTGGAGGGCTCGACCCGCATGGCACTGATGCTCTAGGAGCTGTTGTGACGGGAACTAGCCCCATCTGCTGGCCTGCCTCCACCTCTCCTGTGGAGCTCAGTGAGTGTGTGCATCTTTAGCGGGAGGGGTCACACCCCCCACTCTTCTGGCTGAGTTCCAGTTCTTGTAGAGAGATGGTGCTCACTACCTCCGCAAGCTCAGGGAAACTCGAGGCACAATGTCACAGACGCTTCTTGTTTTTTCAATTGGCTGCGGTCGAGACATCCTGTCACGATTGCTGGATATGTCAACCTGGCGTGACGAGGACGATGCCCCCGCAAATCCACCCACCCTTTTACGACATGGGCAACACATAGAGAGGAACCCCAACCCACCCACAGTTTGAAAGATAGAACCGCCAAACTCGCTTATCCCTGCTTAAAAAACCCTTCTGTGCTTTGCCACAACTCAAATGTTCAATTGTTTGCAGGCATGCAAGTGTTTTGATGCAGGAAACTAACTGTGTGGTTCACTCTTGCCCTGTAAGGCCTGTGGCATGTTCTTTTAGACATTACTGCTCCCAAGATCATCTTGTGATCCTTTTCTTTCTCTTTTTTCTTTCCCTTGTTTTGACCAATTGAACAGGGCACATGAAAAGATATAGGCTATGCACAACCATACTCACAAAAAAAAACATGCACAAACACAGACATACACATCAACACTCACAGACATTGACACACCAAAAAAAACACAGTACATGCACACAGACAAAAATACACATATCCATACACAGATATACATACACTCACACACAGTATTGTCATACACAGTGAATTTTCAGTGAACATTGTTAACAAACAACTGTGTTTCACTGCTCACTTTTCCTACAAAGTTGATTCTTCCGTTAAGCTGTGTAACCAGTGCAGGTTTCTTCTTAATACCTTAAATGAGGCCTATTATGCTATTTTTCCAAGTTATAATTTTATTGGATGTGCAAAGGGAAGTTAATAAACTTTCCAACAAAAACAAACAAACATAAAATTTATGGTTTCAAGGCTATTTGATTCCTCTCATTTCTAACCCACTGAAAGATGTGCTGTTCTGCTGTTCTGAGTGGGCATCCCCACTATGAAGCTTTGCTGTAACTGGCCAGCGAACAAAACTACCATGTCAGCGAAAAGCGACAATGTTATAATCTCCCAGTAATAGGCAAGTCTATGAATGCAGCTAACTGAATAAGTAGTTTGCCAGCAAGCTAGCCATTAAACTACACAATGAGTATGAAAAGGTAACCTCAGCAGGCTAAGCAAGAATGGACAGTACATTCACAGAAGTGCAAAATGTAGTCACCATGATTGTTTCACTACACTTATAATTTAGTATCTAATATTAAGAGTAATTCTTTGCTAACATCTGCATAGTGGCAACCCTTAGTTAACATTCCATTTATTGCCAGCTATTCCATTAAACATGGACTGAGTTCAATTAAAAACTATCATTCATTCCATCTTTTCCTATTGACGTGCCTTGTACACTGCTACTGGCTGAACTATCAACAGTTTCGATAGTCACAGTAAATTTAGCAGCTATCTAGCTAATAAAGTGCACAATTATCTTTAAAAAGTAATGCGTGCATGCTAAGTCAGTTAGTTTTGAAAGTAGCTCTTAGCTAGCAAGCAAGTTAAATCAACAGCCAAATTATATACACTTATATTGAGCACGGTGGTAGATAAGGCAGGCCACGGAGTCACACCCAGTTCGCAAGCCTGCCTTCATTAGTGATGGTAGAGATCACAAGCCAAGTCCACATCAGCTGACAGCTCAGCTGTTTCCTTTCAGGCACTCAATTGGCAAATCATAAACAAGGCGCCGGATTTAGAGAGATGCTGTGCCTGCCTACTATTGCTGCTTTCTCTGCTTATTTTGCATCCCACCTCCATCCCCAGCTCCTCCTTTACACGTTTTTCAGTCATTGATGGCTCATTCTGTTCTGACTTTCACACGTATGCATGGAAGGGCAGGTTTTTGGCTCTCCCTGCTTACTGGCTTTTCATGCATTCATGTGACAGGGCGGGGAGGCCCCAGAATAGAACCATCCTGCCAAACTCAAATAATGCAAATAAATTTGCTGCAAATGATATAATTTGAAGATTTTTGACAAAGTGGACCTGACCAAACTAAGGTTACACTTGGAATTCAGTTTGAATATCAACAGAAATTGGAAATGTTTACCAACCTAGTCAGCTAGCTAGCTAGCAACAGATTCTCCTTGAAAGTAAATTGAAACCATTGATTCTTTGTATCATAATAGGTCACCTTTAATGTAAATTTTGTTGCCTGTCCTGCCTTGTACTGATTCAGGGGTGCATTTCCCAAAAGTGTAGTTGCTAACTAATAACTCGTTTACATTTGCCCGTATGATCATACGGGTTCTACGTGCCCTGCGATCAGTTTGTGGCTACGATCGAATTCCAGCCGTAGACCGATCTTTTGGCTCGTGGTTTTCCTAACTGGTTGAAGGTGTGAAGTACTTGTTCACTTCGTGCTTCGTTCGATTGCCTTGCGATAGCTACGGCTCCCGTGACGATCATGGACACTTTATGGTCGCAAGTGACACGCTGGTAATGCAAGAGTCATGTGCGTGGCATGCACAATTCAAGTACGTGAGATGTACGAAACACGTACGTGTTGGTGATCGTAAGTGAAAAGTGCCAGTGACTTAAGTGTAACTTGCGATAATTGCAGGATACAAGTACTTGTTCATCAAGGCATCAACGGGTCCCGTGACTGTCTGGGGGTCTTATAAAAGTTGCTACAATTTTTACATCATCTATTAACCTCCATCACATCATCGAGATCATGAATGATCCATTGGTTGAGCGTCAGAGGGAACGAAGAATGGAACAAGATGCCCTGGTGCTCCTGATATATCGACGACAGATGAGGAGAAGATGGAGGAAATACTGGGTCAAACCCTGGCTTTCAAGGAGGCTCATTTTGGGCGTTGCACGTGAGGGACTCTTGCGTTTGCTATGTGCTCCTTACTTCTGACGTAATGTACACGCCAATAATTTACGGAACAAGTATGTTTATCGTTCTTTGCATGTACGATGCTCATGCGTGTACCGTACGTTTGTCTTGCGGGTAGTAATTTAAAATTGTACTTGGAGTGAGGGTCAATAGCAGTACGGGAAAAGTACTTTTAACTTACTTATGCTGTGCGGTTTTTTTCTATAATAACTCCCTGTATCAAACTACGTCTCTCGTACTTGTAAAGTACTTGTCTCTTGCGTCCTGGCCACGGGTGACTGATCCGTATGGCCCCCGTGGAAAAAACCTGCATACAGGTTTTCCAAAATTTGGCCGTACGGGCAGTCTACGGGCACCCTAATCGCAGCAGACATCGTGCGTGCATCGTGCAGCACGCAGCCAAAATCCCCCATTTTTGGCCGCAGACTGGCCGTAGAAGCCCGTACGATCAATTGTAAACGAGATGTAAGTTAGCAACTTACATAGTTTTTCCATTCACTGTGAATGGGCCCAACTACGTAAGTCAGCATCTGTGATTTTAGGAAATGCACCCCAGGGTAGTAGTATAAAGCATTCAGACAAAAAGTGGATAGCATACACAGGGCTAATTATGGGCTCTTGTCAATTGAAGCTGGAATGTTGCCATAAAATAAGCCGTGTGTGGAGATATTCAGATGAAGGATGAAACAATTTTCATGAGCCTGCATGTGACGTGGGAAGGGAAGCCAAATTTGACTTCCATGCCAAATGCCAAATTTATGAAAAAGGCAGCCCACAAAAAAATGGCAGGGTTTGTTTGTTTTATTTTGCAGTTAGCAGGTTGGTGAGCACTACAAATAACGAAATTTACAGTATGTGCAGAAAAACTGAAGAAGTGAGTTTTTCATAATATGTCCCCTTTCAGTGGTTAAACTCACAGGCCATTTGACCCAGACAAGTCAATGCAGAGCTCTCAGGAGTGCTTTTTTTCAGGGCTTGTCCTGTGAGGGGCCAATTTGTCATTGTTGTTCACCTGCTGATGTGACCTTTTTGCAATGCTTCTGGACCAAGTGGTTGAGAATGAAGGAAATGAATTTTTTCCCCCGATCTTGTGGCCTTTGCTGACAGCACAGCCTCTACAGGCCGCTTCGTCAGACCACTGTCGCTCATACGCCCAAAAATGGCGCTGCTGTGTGTCAAAATAAGGCCATCACTGACTGAAAAAACGTGGTGTGTTAACACTGGTTAGAAGGTGTCAATGCCATCAAAGAACTATGAATAAGCCACCCCTCTGGCATTTGGCCTTCATCCTTACTTATATTTAAGGCCATTAACATACACAAAGTCCATACAACCCTCAGAGTTGAAGATTATAATGAGGGGAACTGAGGCCATCGATGACAAAAAAAGCCGTCTTCATCCATTTGTGCTCTATTTGGCTCAATCTTCCTGAGCAGTCAAAGATTTCCCCATCAAGGACTTGGGTTATAACTTCCAGAGGGACATAGAGCACATATCAAGGGCATCCCGCTGATCCATAAGTGAGCTGAAGTCTGGGATTTCCATTTTTGCTTTTGTGTTCTCATATGAGGTCTCAGTGTGGCATTAGATGTAGAAGAGGTGGAGCCTCAGTGGGGGACAGCCCATCTGACGTCTTCATCAGCCTGTACTAGCGAGGGAAGATATGTTTGTCACACCACTTGGACCACCTCCAACTCAGGATTCACCAGCCTTTATTTAAGTAAGAAATCTTGCTGTGGGCAGGATAATATTACAGTCCTCTCTAACCAGCTCTGAGTAGATTCTTAGCCTGTGGTAATTAAACAGCTGAATCCACTTAGGTGGACAGCTATACCAGTTAAGCGAGGATTTAGCCTGATTCAATTTTATGAGCCTGGGAGGGTTCAACTGTCAACTTAGCACATTACTCCCCATCATCTTGGGTGGTGGCCTTCTTAAATAGAACCAAACAAGTACTTTGACCAGAAAGTACTGGACAAATGCACATACACAAACTTAAATGCACACACAAACAAACGCACAACTATTGGCAGAGTTTACGAGTACACACAAGCCCTACCACAGCGTATAGACAGACAACCTGGCACAACTTACATACACATACAAGCCCTGCCACAGCGTATATACACACACACGCAACCTGGCACAATTTACATACACACTGAGCCCTGCCACAGCTTATACAAACAGCACAGACGTGAGACAACTTACAAGCATGCACAGACGCACCCTAACACTATTTATGGACACTGGCACAGTTTTTACATAGGCACATACATAAACATACTCACACAACTTGCATACATACCATAACATAATATAACATGAATGGCAATAACAGGCCTTTCAGCCCAACTAAGCTCGCCAGTTTCTTTATACTACTGTGAATATATCCCTTCAAATACTGAATGACTCAATGGTATCTAGCTTTAAGTCAAGCCTGCTCTTGAAAACCCCAAGGTCTCTGCCTCAACAATATGGTCAGGCAAGCTATTCCACATTGAAATTACTCTTTGGGTGAAGAAATATTTCCGAATATCAATATATTCCGAATATATTTGCTCAATTTACCTTTGGTCAACTTCTATTTGTGACCCCGAGTTCTACTCACAACACTTGGTCGAAGGAATCCGACATAATTCACTTTGTTAACCCCTTTAACATATTTAAAGACCTCAATCAAACCACCCCTGAGTCTCCTTCTCCTAAGACTAAAGAGATTAAGGATCTTCGGCCCCTTCGCGTAGCGTTCATCTTTTATACCTGGAATAAGCTTAGTGGCTCTTCTCTGGACTTTCTCTAGAGCCTCTATATCTTTCTTAAAGTATGGTCCCCAGAACTGTACACAATACTCCAGATGTGGTCTAATGAATGTGTTGAACAAAAGAAGCATCACCTCCTTAGATTTGTACTCAATACTTTTGGCAATGTATCCCAGCATCCGATTAGCTTTTTTAACTGCTATGGCACAATGGATAGAACCTGTGAAGGTCTGGTCAACAATCACTCCCAGATGTTTCTCTTGTGCAGCACATTCCAGTTTTTAACCTCCCATGAAGTAATCTAATCCTGTCTAATCTTTTTATTACCTGCATGTACAACTTTACATTTTGCTAGATTAAATTTCATTTGCCACATTTCTGCCCAATTCTGGATTCTATCCAAATCGTCCTGAATCACTTTAATGGACCCTAAACTATTTGCCAAACCCCCCCAATTTAGTATCATCTGCAAATTTAACCAATACTCTCAATATTATCAAGGTCATTAATGTGGATGAGGAACAGCAGGGGTCCCAACACCGATCCCTGGGGGACGCCACTCCCCACCATACATAGCTCAGATGAGATACCACTGACCACCACTCTTTGTGTTCTGTCTTGTAACCAGTTTTGAATCCACTTCAGAATACCTCAATATTAACTCCAATGGAGCTCATTTTAAAAAATAGTCTCTTATGCGGTACTGTATCGAATGCTTTCTGAAAATCCAAGTATATGATGTCATAAGCCCTGCTCTGGTCATAAGTCCTGGTGGCCTCTTCAAAAAATTCCAGAAGGTTTGTTAGGTATGACCTTCCCCTCCAAAAACCATGTTAGCTATCCCTCAAGATACTGTTACGCTCAAGAAGTGAGTCCAGCTCATCTTCTATGATAGATTCCAATATTTTGCACGCAATGCAAGTTAAACTGACTGGCGTGTAGTTTCCTGGCTCGGTACGGTCCCCTTTCTTATATATTGGTATTATATTGCCCTGTTTCCAATCATTTGGTATTTCTCCAGTTTCTAAAGACCGTCTGAAGATGTCGGATAGCGGCTTAAAGATGATCTCACCAACTTCCCTGAGCACTCTAGGATATAAGCCATCAGGACCCGCTGCCTTATCTGCCTTTAGTTTATGCAACTTGTCTAATACTTCGTTATCCTGAACCTCAATTTCCGCTAAATAAACTTGAGCATTTGACATGCTCTCTGGCCTAATAAAGACCCCCTCTGAGGTAAAATTCTCAACAAAGCAACTGTTTAAGGCATCCACAATATCCTTGTTATCATATAGCAGCGATCCGTTTTTATTCTTTATGCACTTAACCTGCTCTTTAACTTTCCTTTTTCTGCTATAGTACTGAGAGAGGCGCTTAGGGTTAGTTTTTGCCCCCCCTGCAATTTGTCTTTCATACAGTCTTCTCGCATTCCTCAGCTCTTTTTTAACCACAGCCCGCATTTTACTGTATTCAGCCTTAGTGTTCTCATTGTTATCCTTTATGTACATCCTATAAGATTCCTCTTTTCCCTCAAAATCCGTCCACTGAGGATTCTGCTTTTTCAGCGTATTTTTGGACACCTTTGGAATGAATCTGCATTGTGATTCAAGTAAAACCCCCTTAAATCTTTCCCACATCTCATTTACAGACTCACAGTCCAGGAGCATCACCCATTTTATTTCACCTAGATATGAGCGCATCCTGTCAAAGTGTACTCGTCTAAAATTGAAAATTTTTGTTTTAGAATACACCTTTTTAACTTCCCATGAAAAATCAAAATTAACAGCAGAGTGATCACTTGTCCCCAGTGGCTCCAGTACCTCAACATTGCTAATTCTATCAGGGTCATTACAAAGCACTAAGTCTAAAATTGCCTTCTCTCTGGTAGGTTTATTAACATACTGCACCAAGAAATTATCATTTATAACATCTAGAAATTCTTCCTCCCCCCTACCCTGTCCTTTCACCATTACCCAATTTATACCAGGATAATTTAAGTCTCCCATAATAATAGTCCCACCACCTCTACAAGCTTGCGTGATGCTCCTAAAAAGCATTTAATTGACTGTACTGTCCATGGCTGATGGTCGATAGCATACTCCTATGTCTCCTCTTTGCCAATGAGCCTGACCCAGATATCTTCACGGGACAAGGAATGTTCAATTTCGGGAATTTCCTGTACATTAATGTTTTCGTTCACATAGAGGGCTACTCCCCCTCCTCGCCTATTACATCTATCCTTCCTAAAGAGCTTATAACCTTGTATGTTATATTCATCTCCATCCTCTTCACATAGCCATGTCTCTGTAATCCCAACTATATCATAGCCCTCCACTAATCATTACAGTCTCAAGTTCTGGAAATTTATTTTTTATGCTTCTTGCATTTATTTTGTACTTTTGTAAATAAAAAAAGCAAGAAGCATTGAGCATGCAGACATGCACTCAAAAACTGTGAAACAGTCAAATACACAGGCACACATGGACACACGTGCACACACGCAATGCATACTATATCTGGGCTGGATGTTCTGCAGTCTGTCCCTCGTGTGGTGGAGGTAGAGAGCTGCATAAGGCCCAGGGGCTTGTGGAGGTAGCAGTGGCCATCCTGCTGGACTGGCTGTGTTTTGAGGGGTGGGGGCAGAAGGGGAAAGAGGGCACCTGGGTCTAATTTCTTCAGATCCTTCAGCTTTTTCTCTTTTGAGTGAGTCAGCAAGTGGGCCTCAATCCTGCCGCTAAGCTTCCAAACTCATCTCTGAAGAATTATGGACACGAAGCCATCGCAACGGGTCAACTGAGACTCACACCTAGCATCCCAATAGAAGCCCTGACACCCCCCTCCCTTGTGCCCACTGGCTGAGACACATGATGACCCCTGGATGGTGCTATAATATTTGGCACAGCCTACTGTTATAGGTAACAATTCACATTAAAGGCAATTAATTACAATATTCAAAGGATGAGCACCACTGGATTGTTATTATTAGTTAGCCTTTGATTTTAGAGAATATAAAAAAGTATTTACCGCTGAAATCGAAATACTTAAAGTAGCTGACAAATGCCCAGTAAACATAGTAATATACCTCGTTTCCAAATGTTCTTTGCGGAAGGCTGTGCTAGCTATATCCCCCGAGATACAAATCGTTGAGCTTGTGGGCTCAGCACGGCAAGTTCTCCGTGTTTGCCACTTCACACAGTCCTCTGTGCTTCTCTCTTACATCTTCACACATTTTAAATGTACAAGATGGCCGTGTGGACTCCCTTGCGATCGTGAATGCAGTGACATTGCATATATGCCGCAATTAAAAATGCGTACTCTCATCCTATTCCCACAGTAGCGGTGGAAGTCACAGGCTCCTTCTGTGCGGGCAAATAGACAGAAATGGACTGAGACAAGAGCTCACGACGTGAAGGAAATTCATTGGATTCTTGCCTCTCTCTAAAGAACAGCCAGGCAGCCAATGCTTCTTAACCACAAGAGAGCAGAGGGAGAGAAAGATTTTCTGGCCACACATCTGGCTGCCTGAGGAGAGACAGAGAGAGAGAGCGAGAGAGAGGAGGGGGGGGGGAGGCAGAAAGAAAGCACGCTGAAAGGGGAGGTGGGTTGTGCTGGTAGAAAGCACTGAAAAAAAGAAGCAAGAAGAAAGATGGTGTATATGGATCCAAAAAGAAATCAATTGACCACACTCTCAAAGGGATATCTCTGCTCTTTTCTACTCTCCACTTAACCCCATCTGCAGCTGCTTCTGCTAGTGGATATAACTATTAAAAACAGTGGGTTTTTTTAGCTGAAAGAAGTATCCTTTAACAAGTAAGTTATTTTTTACAAGGCATCAATATTGCCTGATGTACACGTGGGGCAGCATCATTAGTCGTTCAACCACTGTTATAACTTCACTCATAACAGAATACACAAGTAAAATATACAGTACACTAACTCGTAGAGAATGCACAGTAAAGCATGGCCATTTTGGAAATGAATATCAAAGCAAATACTTTACTCTAGGGAATCTACCCTGGTTCCTTGGTGTCAGAGGAGTACAACTCCAGTCCACGAGAGAAAGTCTGTATTCTGGTCAGATTCTGAGCATTTATCATTGTTCTGACAACTAATTAACCATGCTGCTTCTCTCCTTTGCTTGACCAAAATGAAATGTAATGAATACTCTTGAAGCCTCTGGCTGTAGCTGGACCAGATCAAAATGATTTGAGCTATTTAAAAAATTAAGGGCAGAAGTTGGCACAATGTCTTGGAAAGGATCGGGCCCTTGTTGGCTCGTCCTGCTCTTTATCAATGTCTTTAAACATGTTCATTCTATGACATTAAACAAAGAGATCACTCAAATGGAGAATGGAACTGCCTGGGGAGGGGTTTGGACGGTGGCCAGAGAGAACTCCCCTTTTGTCGAGCCAGACAGAAGCAATCGATAGTGGTGCAGAGTTGTTGCTGGAGTGAGAGAGCTAGTCTGGCATCAGAGGTGTAAAGTTCAGTCATCAGAAAGACAAAGTCCTCCTATGTATTTTTTTTTTTTGCCCCTGAACTTGCCTTGATGATTTTACCTTATCCAGGAATGAACAGCTCCTGACCTGGAGGGCTGCGGTGCTACAGGCCTCACTATACTGCTTTCAATCAACAGGCAAATACTGCCCAAAAAACAGGATATGTGGACTCATAAGCAAATTAATATAAAACTAAAAATGCGCAGACTCACTGGAGTTGCCCATCCCTGACTTCTTTAACCGCTTAAACTCATATTTTTGCTTGAATTTCCCTAAAGAAGGGAAAGTTTCAAAATGAAAAAACATCTTTTTTTATACTGTTGGACAGTGTCACAAACATTGTATCTGCTTGTTGTAGCACTTCGCTGAAGCTATGTCACACTCATGCTGAGAGAAGTATTCAAACCCAGGGTGCTATGGTTTTATGTTCACAGCATTACATCAAATAGAAAATATTTCTAGACCTTGTACATCATTTTGTAGACATTTCCCTGTAATTCAACAGGACATATTTGGGATTTTTTGAAACCTTATGATCTCCACAAGAATTTAAAATAGGCCTCATTTCCACAGGTTTGAACAAAGCAACTGCATTCAATGAACTTATATACAGGCCCATAGGTTTTATGGGATTTATTGTTTCTTCTTGATATAGATTTGTGGCGATGAAAAACAAATGGTGATTGCAGCGAAATCATGGGGAGGACTTTTACAGCCGGTGCCTAGATTATCTCATCTGCCAAGAAATCCAAGCACTGTGAAAAATCTGTGAAAAAAATATGAAAAATCCATCTGTGTCCATTGAACATCTCCCACAGGATTGGCAGAGGAAGCATTTGTGTGGAACACCCAGGTCTTTGTTGTTTTCTTTTGAGCGCCTTGTCTGTAATCGTTGATCTCTCTGTAATGGACACCGTAATTAAAGGGACATCTTCCCAGCTTTGTTTTGAAGACTTACGGAAGCACGATAGTATTGCACTAAATGGACAGCTGCCAATCACTCACCCTTTTCCAAATCTGCGAGACATAATTATTTTCCCCATTTTGTTAAACCTATCTTGTTTGTTCACAAGACCAGTGGTTCTCACCAGTGGGGTCCTTGAGAGGTTTTCATGTGGTCCCCAAGAAAAAAGGTAATATTTTCACTATCACTCCATCCATTAGTAAAGCAAAAGCATGTATTATTTTTGGTCATGAGTGTCACACTGAGTGAATTCTACAATTAAATATTGACAGCAAAAAATCCTGCCAGATGGGGGACCCTGGGACAAAATCCTATCAAATGGGGGGCCATGGTCTTATTTGTGGAAGTTTCAGAACTTTTGATGTAATACATTTGAGAACCATTGCATTGACTTAAAGAGTTAGTCTGCTCTGAACCGAATGGCTCATTAGGCTGGTGCTCAACACCGGAATCAGTAGCATAAAGCAACTACAAGTATTGCTACTTTCCCTGGATGGGATGCTAGTCCATCACAGGATGACCCCACCCCCCCCCCCCCCCCCAAATTACTGGTACCCAATTTTGCACCTTGTTGGAGTGAGGCACTGGGGGAGTGAAGTGCTTTGCCCAAGAACACATCGCAAAAGCCGTGGCAAGGACTCATGCTCAGGTCCTTTTGGTCCCAAGCTGAGCACACTTAACCACCGTGCTACTGTGTCCCATAACACCGGCTTAGCTTGGTTTATTAAATAATGTGGGCCAATATTAAAACTTGACAAAGTTCAGCACGTGATGTTTTTTCTCTAAGTAGAGCAGCAACGTGATTTAGTGTCCGATCCCTCCAACTGTAAGACCACGCCTTCCACCGTCCAGCTCACCAGTCTACTAACACTCGATCTGCACTTCTTGCATTAGTCAATTATTATCATCTGCACATGCTATTCATTTCCACTGTGTGGTAGCACTGTGCAATTTAAGACTGAGCTCTGTTTTAGTCATTGCGAAGTCTCGTCTCTACAAACCTGTGTGGTATTCCTTGTCTGATATACAACCCCCAATTCTGAAATAGTTGGGACGAAGTCTAAATTGTGAATAAAATCAAAATGCAATGACTTTCAGATCACATGAGCCAATATGTTATTTACAATAGAACATAGATAACATTTCAAATGTTGAAAATGAGACACTTCACATTTTTATCCACAAAATGAGCTTATTTAAAATTTTCTGGCTGCAACAAGTCTCAAAAAAGTTGGGACACAGGCGAAAAAGGGCTGAAAAAGCAATGAATATATCAGAGAATCAGCTGAAAGACCATTTAGCAAGTAATTAAGTTAACTGGCATCAGGTGTGTAACATGATTGGCTATAAGAGGGATGTTGTAGAGAGTCTCTCACATGGACTGTATGTAAATATGGACAGCCGAACAGCTCTGGAAAAGTAAAGCCAAAACGTCTCAATCGCCATCCAGTGCGATGCAATTTATAAGCCCACCCCCTCCGAGTTAGTGGATGGGTCACATGTTACACAAAAAAAATCAAGTACATGTCAAGTATTTTTTTCTGTAAATAGTGTCTGCCTTTTTAAGAAGTTCATTCTATGCTGGTATATGTCCAAGTGTTCGTTTTTCTATTAAGTTTGCTGTTATCTATTTATTTGATACTATAGAAAAGGGGCGTGATTGACAGTTGCTGTGCATGATGAAAAGCGATGGCCCCTGCCCACCGCAGACTTTTTTTACAAGAATATCATGTATACTGTAAGCCGCGCAGGAAATCAGAACTCTGGCAAACTGACCCTTATTGCCTTAAGGGCCCCAGCACCTGGCAGAGACCTCTGAGATCATGGGAGCAGACTCAGTTAGGGTCTGTATGGCGTCAATTAGTCTGCGCAACTTCATTTGCCGCAGCTGAAGCAGCCAACCGGCCTCAAAGTTAATGGGCAGTTTCTGGGTTAAAGCATTGAAAGTCTTGCAAGCCACCCGAAAATGACAACTTGACGACCTGGGCCGAGAGAATGCCGCAGTGCCGTAAACTGGACTTTTCAGAGACTTCACCTGAAAATAATTCAAATAACCTCCCACAATGGTGCAAATCCAATGTGTATTTTTGTTATATTAAGCTGAGTGGTAACATTAATACTAGGGATCCTTGTAATATTGGACTGTAACTGATGTTTCATGGCAAACTGTAGTGCAAGCATATCGTGTTTGGTATCATTTTACTCCACTAAGATTCCGAAATCGCATGGTGCATATTTAGAAGGGATTAAAATTGTATTGAACTTTCATTCAATAAGTATGAAAAGAAATCTACCTCTGCTTCTCATGGTAATACCCCCTCCCAAACCTCCTCTGAGGAGGGGTTGCCTTCCTGATTACCCAAAATGATTTATGACCCTGCTCTCGGAAGTGCTTCTGGAGTTTGGGCTTAAAAGGGAGAGAAACAAGGGATTCGGGGAAGACCACACCCGGTTTTCCCATGTATGTATCTCCATGCCGTGATGCAGCCAATAGTAGTTATGGGGGATTTTATTCCCACACGTGCATCTTTATGTGTGCAGCCGGCATCACAACGGAAGATTGCATTCAACTTCCCCCAGCGTATCTCTATGACTTGGTTAGCTTTAATCTAGTCATGGAAGATCTTAGGCAATTTGACGTGATACTGCTATGGAAGCTTGTATCCATCCTTCCCTCATATTGTGATGTGAATAGAGGCCACTAGATGGCAGTATTTACCTTTCTTTTATTAGGCCCAGACTGGAGCCAGGTTTAGACATGTCCTGGGCATGTCTGGGGCAAGTCCCCAAAAATTAAATAAAAGAGGTCTAAATGTGGGTGGGGTCTGCAAAAGAATATATAAGGAAAAGAATTGAGACAGTAAAGTAGTAGGAGAAATTGCAAGAAGAAGGATACATGTGACCAGACCAGTCATTCTATTCAAGACCTGTGAATTTTCTTTTGTGGATTTTTGCCTGTGTTAGAGCATTTTCCTCACCCAGGACATCACCAAGCAACCTACAAAAGGGACTGTAAAGGGACTGTTTTTTTGTATATATCTAATCTAGGTCAGAAAATTAGTTTAGTCGTTATTGTTAGTTGTTGTCTTTGATAATTAAATGTGTATAAGTTTTAAAAACTGTGTCTGTCATCCCTTGCTGTTGCTGTAGTGTTGTAAATGTAATAACAAATTGGGGCCATAACAAATTGGGGGCTCCTCCGGGATAGAACATTGTGAGAGTCATTTATTGAAAATCTAACATTTCAAATTGTAAAATTGCTTTTTGAATTTTCCTATATAAATATATTGACAGATCAACAGCAATGGATGATATCTTGGCATCACCAACTGTAGAGGTTTTGAAGTCTTTTAAAAAGACAGAACTGCTAGAAATTTGCAGACATTTAGAGCTGACAGAGGTAAAACCAGCCATGCGAAAACCAAGAGTGGCTCGAGAGATAGTTGAATATTACATTGATGAAAATGTGTTTGCACCTGGAGATCTGGAACAGTTTCCAGTGGAAAATCCAAATATAGAAATGGCACTTAAATTAAAACTGCTAGAGATTGAAAGGGAGGAAAGAAAAAAACAAAGAGAATTTCAGAGGGAAGAAAAAGAAAAACAAAGACAGTTTGAGTGAGAAAAATTAGCAAGAGAAGAGAAAAAAGAAAGGGAGGAAAGAGAAAAAGAAAGGGAGGAAAAAGAGAAAGACAGAGAATTTGAAAGAGAGAAAGACGAAAAAGCAGAAAGAGAGAGACAGAGAGAGAGAAATTTTGAATTAGAGAAATTCGATAGAGAAGAAAGACTCCAAATGGAGCAACTAAAAATAAAATTAGCAACAGAAATTAAATTTTGTGCTAGCCAGGAGGTAAAACTGGTGCCTCCATTTTCAGAAAAGGATGTTGACAACTATTTCCAGTGTTTTGAAAAGGTAGCAAAGAGTTGCCAGTGGCCAAAAGAAAACTGGCCTCTGATGTTGCAAACTGTCCTAAAGGGTAAAGCTCAACAAGCCTATTCAGCTTTGTCTGCAGATGATTCCTCTGATTATGAGGTTGTCAAAAGGGTTATTTTGAGAGCTTATGAGTTAGTTCCAGAGGCTTACCGACAGAAATTCAGAGGTCTGAAGAAATCTGAAAATCAGACTTATGTGGAATTTGCTAATGAGAATAAGGTTTGCTTTGAGCGCTGGTGTACTTCTATGGAGGTCAAGGATGATTTCAACTCACTAAAAGAGATGTTGTTAGTTGAATAATTCAAGAACTGTGTTAAGGATGATGTTAAGACCTACCCTAATGAGAAGCAAGCACTGAATTTGCAATCAGCTGCCAAATTTGCAGATGAATATGTTCTCACACATAATTCCAAATTTCAGTCTAGCAGTAACAATAAATGGTCCCAATTTCAGAAAAAGGGTTACGGTGATACCCAAGATTCCTCACCCAAAGACAAACACAAATCTGGTGATGGTGCTCAGAAATCCAGTAACAGGTCTGATCAAAGTGTGAAAGCTGACAGTGACAAAAGTGGTCTAGTTTGCAGTTATTGCAAGAAATCTGGTCATGTTAAAACTAACTGTTGGTTCCTTAAAGCTAAGAAAGAAAAAGAAAAAGATACCAAACCAAATGCCTTTGTGAAAGCAAGGTTAGAAACCCCTGTAGTAGATGACCGATCCGCTAAATTGCCTGCTTCTTGTGAGGCTAAAAAGCCTGATACAGCTGACTTTGTGAGGGAGGAATTTCTTCCATTTGTGTCAGAAGGATTTGTGGCTCTGAATGAGCATACTACTCCTGTCCCCATATATATCCTAAGGGATACCGGAGCTTCTCAGTCACTTTTGTTGATGGACTCCTTGGAGTTACGTGATGAGACCGCTTCAGGGGATTTCATACTTGTACAAGGTATTGAAGGGAGGACTGTATCTGAACCCCTGCGCTCTATATTCTTGAAGTCAGATTTAGTTACAGGACAGGTAAAGGTGGGACTTATGTCAAGTCTACCTATAAAGGGTGTTTCTCTGTTGCTAGGCAATGACCTGGCTGGGGGCAAAGTAGTTCCCCCTGTACATCTTACTTCACAGCCGAGCACTGAAGATGGGGATGAGGACCCATCTCTGTATCCTTCTTGCGCAGTGACTCGTGCTATAGCCAAGAAGGCTAAAGAAGAAGATGTTGTGGTGCCGTCCAGCACATTGAATAGTCAGGACTCAGGTGGTTCGCCTCATGACTTTGATTGGCCTACTATGGTTTCTCCGATTGAGAACTTATCAGATACTTTTATCAGTTCTCTATTCAGCCAGCCGGATGGGTCTGGTGATTCTGATGTGTCTGGAGACTTGTCTCTGTCCAGAAAGCGGTTAATTGAGGAGCAAACTAATGATCCTGAAATTTGTGTACTAAATAGGAGAGCCCTTCCTGATAAAGAAATAGTCGCAGTTCCAGTTGGGTATTATCTCAAGGATGGTGTGTTGATGCGGAAGTGACGCCCTCCTGATATCCCTGCTAATGCAGATTGGGCAGTGGTCAGGCAAATTGTTGTTCCGAAGGTCTACAGGAATGAGATCTTAACAATGGCTCATAGTTTACCTTTGGGAGGTCATCTTGGTGTTAACAAGACTGTTGATAAGATCATGAAACACTTCTTTTGGCCTGGGCTTCGGGAAGACATTTCCAACTTTTGCAAAACCTGTCACACTTGTCAGGTAGTTGGAAAACACCAGTTAGACCCACCTGTAGCTCCATTGCAGCCTATCCCAGCATTTGGGGAGCCATTCTCTAAGGTCATTGTTGATTGTGTTGGTCCATTACCCAAGACTAGATCTGGAAATCAGTACTTGTTGACAATCATGTGTGCATCTACCAGATTCCCCGAAGCCATACCTCTACGTAACATCGAGCAACTGCAATCTCGAAGGCTTTGATAAAGTTCTCAACGTTGTTTGGCCTTCCCAGGGAAATTCAGTCAGACCAAGGTAGCAATTTCACTTCAGGATTGTTTCAGCAGGTTGTGTATGAACTAGGTGCAAAGCAGATTTGTTCTAGTGCCTATCATCTAGAAAGTCAGGGTGCCTTAGAGCCGTTTCATTCCACTCTCAAGACAATGATGAGAACTTATTGTTATGACCATGAGAAAGACTGGGATGAAGTTGTTCATTTGCTGTTGTTTGCAGCTAGAGAAGCAGTGCAGGAGTCTACTGGATTCAGTCCATTTGAGCTAGTGTTTGGTCATGAAGTGAGAGGACCTTTGCTATTATTGAGTGAACAATGGCAAGAGGAAGAGCCGCACATCAGTCTGTTAGACAATGTTAACAAGTTCAAGGAAAGATTGCGTGCAGCATGTGACCTAGCCACAGAGAACTTGAAATCAGGTCAGGGAAAAATGAAAACTTGGTATGATCATAAGGCTAGAAGCCGTGTGTTTAAACCAGGAGACAAGGTCCTTGTGTTGTTTCCCTTGCAGTCCAATCCATTGCAGGCTAGATTTCATGGTCCTTATGAAATTCTGACAAAACTCAATGATCTCAATTACATTGTGAAGACTCCAGATAGGAGAAAACCAAAACAATTGAGTCACATTAACATGCTGAAGCCTTATCATGACAGAAATGCTAGGGTTGCAGCTGTCACTTCAGATTCTCCTATGGCCGAAACGTGTGAAGATGAGGGGGAGTTTCAAGATGATGAACCTAGAATTAAAGCTGAAGTTCTTTCATGTAAATTGTCAAATTCTGAAGTGTTGCAAAATCTTGATGTAAAACTCCATCACTTAGAACCCTCACAGCGAGATCAGTTTGAGAGGTTGATCAAGAACTAGAACTGATGTGTTTCCAATACCTAGGATTGATGATTGTATTGATAGAGTAGGGCAAGCAAAGTTTCTGACCAAGATTGATTTATTGAAGGGTTATTGGTGTGTACCTTTAACTGAGAGGGCCAAGAGCATCTCTGCTTTTGCCACACCATCTGGGTTGTACCAGTATGAAGTCCTACCCTTTGGGATGTAAAATGCCCCAGCCACATTCCAAAGGATGATACAGTCTACAGTCGCCGGATTGCCACACACGGGTGCATACATCGATGACTTGATCACATGGAGTGACTCCTGGGAAGAACATCTAAAAGATGTAGAGACGTTGTTCCAGCGCCTGACCCAGGCTAACCTGACTGTTAACCTGAACAAGAGTGACTTTGGTTGTGCTACTGTCACCTATCTTGGCTACGTCATAGGTCAGGGTAAGGTGGCACCCATAAATGCTAAAGTCCAAGCCATCATGGACTTTCCAGTTCCTGACGACAAAAAAGCTTTGCGCTGCTTCCTTGGAATGATCGGGTACTACCGCAAGTTCTGCAAGAACTTTGCTGAGATTGATCTCAGTCTAACTAACCAACTGAAGAAAGGCGTAAAGTTCACTTGGGATGATGCATGCCAGAGAGCCTTCAATCGCCTGAAGTCTCTGCTGTGTCACTTCCCCCTGCTCAAATCTCCTGACTTCAACAAACCGTTCTCAATCGCGGTCGATGCTAGCAACCAAGCTTGTGGATCTGTGCTCCTACAGAGAAGTGACTCTGATGACATTGAGCATCCCGTGGCATACTTCTCCAGGAAGTTCAATCGCCACCAAAGGAACTATTCCACAATGGAGAAGGAGCTGTTGGCTCTGGTCCTTTCTTTACAACACTTTGAGGTTTATGTTTGTACAGGACAAAAGCCAATGATTGTGTACACTGACCACAATCCGTTAAGGTTTTTGAGTAAGATGAAAAACAAGAATCGGAGATTGTTGAATTGGGGTTTGATTTTACAGGAGTTTGACTTTTGCTTATCCCGGGTTTGAATATGTATATATATATATGTCACGTGTTTGTTTGAATATTGTATGATGTGTAAATATAGACAAGTATCTACTTGACCATTTTGTATTGAAAAGAAAAATTCTGCCTTTATGAGTCAAAATTTTTCCCTTTTGGAATGGAGGTGTGATGTGAATAGAGGCCACTAGATGGCAGTATTTACCTTTCTTTTATTAGGCCCAGACTGGAGCTAGGTTTAGACATGTCCTGGGCATGTCTGGGGCAAGTCCCCGAAAATTAAATAAAAGAGGTCTAAATGTGGGTGGGGTCTGCAAAAGAATATATAAGGAAAAGAATTGAGACAGTAAAGTAGTAGGAGAAATTGCAAGAAGAAGGATACATGTGACCAGACCTGTCATTCTATTCAAGACCTGTGAATTTTCTTTTGTGGATTTTTGCCTGTGTTAGAGCATTTTCCTCACCCAGGACATCACCAAGCAACCTACAAAAGGGACTGTAAATATTTCTGTTTTTTTGTATATATCTAATGTTGGTCAGAAAATTAGTTTAGTCGTTATTGTTAGTTGTTGTCTTTGATAATTAAATGTGTATAAGTTTTAAAAACTGTGTCTGTCATCCCTTGCTGTTGCTGTAGTGTTGTAAATGTAATAACAAATTGGGGCCATAACAATATACTTTGTGAATATGTGTACTTTTGAGCTGCACCAGGTATGAATAGACTTCCTCTCTATATTTTCTGTAACAGCATAATTTGGTTTCTAATTTAAGCTTGTGCCTGCCTGGTGAAATAAAGTGATATTTGCAATTCGTTGTGCGTTTTCTAACTTTGAATGAACAAATATTTTTCCAGTTCGGAGTCCTGGCTTCCAATTGGGTAACGTAGGACTGTGAACGCATGCCTGATGAACATGCTTGGTCTGCGTTATAAGGTGGATTTTCCACGCTGTGATGAGTGTTATTTGGACTGGCTCAAAGAGAATCTGGTATACCGAAAAGGAATCGGCCCCTGAACAGACTTTCCAAGGAGAATTTTGTCATACCGAATAGGAATCGGTTCCGTGCGAAGATCTCGTTTTGGGCCCCGATAATCCCTAGTCATAGCTAACATCGATGTCAAATTATCACGCTGAATAAGACCGCCAGCCTCTGAGTTAATTCACCGAATTGGGTAGTACAAATGTTTTGGTCCGGCAGAGTAAGGTATAGACCAGTTCTGAGTCCGAAGCACAACATAGCTCTAAATTCATAAATTGGAGTCAAATCAATATTTATGCAAACGCATGGTAACTGTGATTGGGTACAACTACATTTTATATCCTAAATTTCATATGGAGTCAGACGAATTCCAACCGCTACGACATGAGGACTGCAGCATCCACAGGGTACGTTTCAGGCCACTTAAAAGCAGAACGCGAAAGACGTCATCACCTCAGGCCTGAGGCCTTGGTCTAGTGCTGACGCTGTAGTCAGATCCCATTATTATAATGGAGACCGCTCGGACTTTCTTTTCCCTGGCTGTTAAGGCAAACACGCTGAGACGTTCCGCCTCAGCTAGGACCCTCCTTGGCCTCCAGTTTTAACTGGAGTAAAAAAAATACGCAAGAGATTTGCGTTTACCAAAGTTTTTCAGAGGGAGGGCTAACCGCGATTGTGACTTTTTCGCCCCTCAGATTGATCGAAAAAAATTACGAAATGAGTCTGGAGTGGACAAAACTAACCAACCTTGTGAGGTACTGTTCAGGAACCGCTCGCGAGATACAGGAATCTAAAAAACGTATGCCTTTAATGGGATCCGAGTCAAAGCCAAAAGACACAGGAATTGCCAAGCCACAATACGAAATCCAAAAACAGTATTGACTAGACAGGGTCAGAACCAGTAAGGCAGATAAGCAGAGGTACAAAAAACGATAAGCAAAAAGTCGGAGTCGATGAGCAAAGCCAAGGGTCATACACAGGGCATCCAAACACAGAAATCGTAGTCATACAAAAATGGATCGAAATCCAGAAAGACAAAAAATAATACAAAAGCGCAATGGCAGGAATCAAGGTCGGACAATCCAGTAGAAGCGAAACAATATTCAATGGCATACGAGGTGCTCTGCACAAAGAAGTATTGATCAACGTTCTGACAAGAGCTGTGAGTGAAAAGACTGCTAATATACACACAGGGAAGGTCACATGCTATACAGAAAACAGGTGTAGGGAATCGGGCTAATTACATTGGGAGAATTACGAGGGAAGCCCTAACCACGAAAACTGGCAAAGACAAAATACAAACGGGAATCACATAAACAGCTTTTGAAATTTAAACAGCTCCGGTCCAGGAGTTCTACGTGCACAGATAACAAGTGCAGGACAGTGATTAAGCATGTGCGAGAGATTCTCGCTGAAGCTCAGGAGACAGACGAGTATGGCGGAGTATAGAACAGGGCGATTGCGGAGAGGGAATTAGTCTAAATTGTAACTTTACATATTAAACTAGAGTGCTCATTCGTAAGTTAGTAATCTTATATCCATGGATTAGTTGTTTTAGTAGACTACAAAATACAAATGTTAGTCTTGTTAGTAATCAGAACAGAAGGGCGAAGGAAGACAACGAGATTTGAAGGAATATTTTAAACACCGGAATTCATTTAAATCACCCGAAGTCAGTGAGCACGCAAACAGGGAAGACGAACTGAACCAACTAGATTACAAGACAGGAGTGTTATGGCCCCAATTTGTTATTACATTTACACAACAGCGAAGGATGACACAAAAATTTTAGAACTTGAACACATTTAATTTTTAACAAAAAAAACAACTAACAACTAACTAATATACTGACCAAGATTGAATACTAAAACAGAAATATTTACAGTCCCTTTGGTGGGTGGCTTGGTGATGTCCTGGGTGAGGAAAATGCTCTATGGGGCAAAAATCCACAAAAGAAACTTCACAGGTCTTGAGCAGAATGATAGGTCTGGTCACATCTATCCTTCTTGCAATTTCTCCTACCACTTTACTGTCTCAATTTTCCCTTTATATACTCTTTTGCAGACCCCTCCCACCTTTTAGACTTTTTTTTCTTTTCTCTGGGACTTGTTTCAGACATGCCCGAAACATGCCCAAACCTAGCTCCAGTCTGAGCTTAACATAAAAAAGGTAAATAATGCCATCCAGTGGCCTATATTCACATTACAGGAGAGACAAGTGCAATGGAACTGAGACATGGAATGAACCAAAAACCTGAGAGTTACAATAACCAAGAAGAATAAATAAAAGACAAAAATCATGAACACAAAACCAGCACATAAACATGACCAAAAACCATAACCCTGACAGACCTTTGCAGTTGTATTTGGTAAGTCAAATTATTTTTTCTTTAGCGAGTGTGAACGGTCATCCAAGTTAAGTTATTAGCTAGGTAGCTAGCTAACTTGGCTAACATTAAACAGCAAGCAGTTTAACGTGTATAGTGGCGGAAAATGGTGTTGGGTAGCCAGTCATATCTAATGTAAAATATATATTTTATTTCAAGAATACTTATGAAGATAAGGATTTGAATGAAGTTAACTGCACTGTCATAAGATACCATTCTTCTGTACATGAACTTGATTAAGCTTTATAAATCTGGTTGCGTAGTAATCACCAGAGGTGGAAGGTAACGCTGTACATACGTATGTTTTTCCACATATCTGTACTTTACTTAGTAAAAATTATAGAGCATACTTTTGACTTTCACTCCGTTACAGCTATTATCTATACTTTCTACTCCACTACATTTCTAAAATGCACCTCATTACATTTAACAGTCACTCCACGGGTCCACCACGCAAAATCTGCAAAAAGCAGCATGGTGGGGGTCTGTGGATCCGTTCTGTATATTGACCATAGGTTGGCCCCGGGACATGGAGGTGACTATTAGAGCCATTTGTCAAATGATCATGTAGGGTTTTTGTTTTTCGCTTGTTATGAGCAGCTATTTCACCCCAAAATATTCTGAAAATGTTTCAACTTTTTTCACTGCAACTACAAAAAGAACAGCCATTTCCGTATTGTACAATGAATGTAGAATGATTGACCATGTCAATCAGTGCAGCCAAAAGACCTGAGGGTAAGCACTTTCCGTCCTCGGCCACTGGCTAACCTTGACGTAGCAACTTCCTTAAACTTATCCAGTGTTTCAAGTCATTTCTCATGTTGGAATAGAATCACAAGATATTTTAGTCAAGGGACTTAATTTTTTTCTGCTGAACACAAGAAGTGTGAAATCTGTCAATAAAAAGTGCAACAAGTTGATTCAGCTCCAAGGCTTAATATACGCTCGCATGCCAGACATTTTTTCACTGACAGAAACGTGGCTGGATGACTCCGTTGAGTCAAATGAAATTCTTCCTGATGGTTATATCCCGTATCGCAGAGACAGACTTGGCAAACGAGGCGGCGGAGTTTTAATTGGGATTCGCAAAAAATATACTCTCCCGCCGACGCCTGGAATTAGAACCCAGTAATTGCGAAGTCATCATCTGCGAACTTGTGCCTTGTAAATCAATGAAAGTGTGCGTTATCTTGTGCTATAGATCTCCGGATAGCGATCAATTATCTTTTCATGATTTATTGTCAAACATGTTTACTAAATGTAGTGTGGAGTACAAAATTACTTCCGCACTTGGCGACTTTAATCTCCCTGACATACCTTGGTGGGATGAATCAGCGAACGCTGGCCAGTCACTGTGTGATTTGGCTGACAGTTTTTCCCTTACCCAGATCATCGATCAACCGACTCACATTAAGGGCAATGTACTCGATTTAGTATTTACCAATACCCCCGAGCGTTGCTCCAAACCAAATATAACATTTGGTCAGTTTGACAGTGATCATGCCGTGATTGAGTTCAGTTTCCAAACTCGAGTCAACAGACTTCGCACATGCGTGCGTAAAGTATACAATTTCAAGAGAGCTGACTTTAATGGGCTTCGATCTTACACGGGCAAAGTGTCATTCCACTCTGCTATGCTTCACCCTGATCTTAACGTTAACTGGCAAAGTGGGTTAGATCTTGTGCATTCACCTGTCAATAAATTCATTCCTACTACTGTAATCAAGGATGTAAATTCTCCAGCCTGGATTGTCAGTCAAGTACGTCACCTAAGCAACAAAGTACAATCCACACGGAAACAAGCTAAAAAACGTAATACTGCAGCATTGTGGGCAAAATTTTGTAAATTAAGGAACAAATTAAAAATATATGTGCTTTTAAGTATAAGCAGTATTTAGAGGTTCTCAGTCATTCTCTTGCCAAAACACTTCTGGGGGTTTTTCAAGAGCAAAACAAAGACAAAAAGTGTCCCTAGCGTTGTTGCTTATGGTGAGAAAACTGCCTCTGATCCTTGCGCAAAGGCTAGTCTGTTTAACGAGTATTTTCAATCCCTTTTCACCCCCCAGCCTTCAATTCGATTATATCCAGACATAACTGTTTTTAAACATGCTTATTTGGGTAATGTAACGATTACTGTCCAGGATGTCAGATCTGTTCTGACTGATCTTGATTCGAACAAAGAGTGCGGACCAAACGAGTTACCGGCTCGGATTTTAAAAGAATTTGCTCATGAATTGGCGCCATCACTTTGTAGCCTGTTTAACTAATCTCTTCAAACTGGAGATTTACCACTTGCTTGGCTAAGAGCAAATGTTATTCCTGTGCATAAAAAATCTGATAAAGAAAATGTGAGAAATTATCGACCAGTATCATTATTGTGCATATGCAGCAAGGTGCTGGAAAGGCGTATACTAAATTTGGTTTATCCTCACGTTGTGTCTGTCTTGCATCACTTACAACACAGTTTTGTAAAGGGACAGTCGACAACAACTCAGTTAATTCAGGTTTTTCGTGAAGTCGGCAAAATCCTGGATCAGTCTGGACAAATTGACATTCTATATTTAGACTTTGCATCTGCTTTTGACTCTTTCCCCCACGACTTCTGCATAAACTTCAGGTTTATGGATTTCATGGCAATCTCTTAAAATGGCTTACGTCATATTTATCTAATCGCAAACAAAGAGTTTTTGTCGATGGTGCTCTATCCTCCTGGTCTCCTGTTACATCAGGAGCTCCACAAGGATCAGTATTAGGTCCTTCAATGTTTTTATTGTACATCAATGACATGCCAGATTGCGTAAGTCCTGAGACACAGGTTTCTTTGTTCGCGGATGATTCAAAATGCTTAAGAGAAATCAAAAACACTCAAGACTGTTCAAATTTGCAGTGCGACCTTGAAAATATCTTGGTCTGGAGTCGTAAATGGGATATGAGATTTAACACTGCCAAAAGTAAACTTTTGAGTGTTACAAGAAAGCAATTTCCCATTCTTCACCAGTACACTATGAATGGTAATATAATTGAAAAAGTCGATTTCATGCGTGATGTCGGGATTGTGGTGTCATCTAATTTATCATGGGGTGCACATGCAAATGTACAGGTCAGTAAAGCAAATCGTATGCTAGGATTAATTCAAAAAACTTGTGGTCACTCTTGTTCAATTCAAACAAAAAAAAAACTGTATACTTCGCTCATAAGACCACTCTTGGAATATTCTACCCAATCTTGGGCTGTAGCATCCAAGAAATCTCTCCTTCACATCAAAGGTGTGCAAAGGAGAGCAACCAAGTACATTCTTGGTTATAGTGATTGTGTAGGTAGTGATTACAAAGTCCGCCTCATGAAGCTGAACTTATTACCACTTGGCTATTGGCGTGACATAATGGACTTTGTATTTCTGTGTAAATGTTTGAGGGGTGACTATTTCCTATGTGCAGTTTGTTTCATTCCAATCTGAGGATACTTTTTCAATACAGATTCTAAAATTTAGGACGGAAACTTTCCGACATTCGTATTTTAATAGAATATTTTACTTATGGGATGACAATGCACTTTATCAACCTTCTGATACCACAGCTATTTTTCAGTCAAAGTTATTCAATTATTACATTAAAAAGTTCAAAGATAATTTTTCACCCAACAACTCTTGTAGATGGGTTGGCAAATGCCATTGTACATGCTGCCGCCTAATATAGTTAAACTTTTTTCTTGGCAGCTTTTATTCTGTATTTCTGAGGCTTCTTTTCTTCGTTTTTAATTGCAATTTTCTTTTTGCAATTTTCTGTATATGTAATTGGAGGATTGCTCACTGTAGGTGCCTTGTCACCTGTGCAATAGCATCCTGACTGCTGTCAAAGTTTGATAAATTAGAAAGTGGACATGTCGAAGATTTTTTCCCTGCTTTCGTGCTTCTGGTAGTGCAGGTCCAGGTCCCCCAAAGGGGCCTAGTTTGACTCTGGGAAATCTTACCTTCTGCAGGGTGTTGATAAATGAATCTTTACCTAAAAATAGGTAGATGCCTATGCTTTTATATTCTAAAAGAAGATTTTGCCAGCTATTTTCGTATTTTCACGCAAGGCTTTCAAAAACCTTGTTATTTGCTATTTTTTGTTGTTTCACAGTTCCCCAATAGGGGGCTATCGACTTGGATCGATGCAGTCGTATGTTACAGAACAACAACAAAATGGCAGCTCATGAACAATAGCAGCCCCCTAGTTCGTTCTTTATACTGTAGGTTGAGGAAGTGACAACAGGCACCATAACACTAGTCTAACTAATTCTGGTCTCACTCGCACGGTAAACGGTCACAAATTTTTTTTCTGTTTCCGGTAATTCAAGTAATAGTTCTAATCCCATACAAGTCCCAAAATCTAACTCCCTGCAGAAGGCAAGTTATTGGCCTCAGAACATGGTAATCTCAAAATCAGTGATTTGGGGTAGGGATAACATTCTCACCTATACCTCCCACATTAGGTAATATTTTTCATCGGTTTCGAGAGGAAACATCGGCCTTCCTATAGGGAATCCACCCACCAAAATGTAGTATCCCAAGTTGAACAATTTTCTGTCAAGACTTAATTTTCGGGGCGCCCCGGTGGCTCATCAGTCTAAGCGCGTACCATAAAGGCCGTGTCCTTCCCGCAGCGACCTGGATTCGATTTCGGCTCAGGTAATTTGCTGCATGTCTTCCCCCATTCTTCTCCCCAACCCTCCTGTCTCTCAACACTGTGTAACTGTCAAATAAAGGAAAAAATTCCCCCCAAAAAAAGACTTAATTTTCTCTTGCTCATAGAAATCTGTGAAATAATGCTTAAATGAACGCCATAATTCTATCTCTAGCAATTATTCTGAAATCACTGGAGATAGAATGTGCAGTAAGAGCGGTCTAAGTAAGCTAGGTCAGACATATATATCCACCAAAAATTGTTCATTTTGGCTGACCCACCCCTTGCCGCATTTTGCATCGTCCATGCGCGGAATGACACTTAAGATCACTCGCCAAAATGTTCCCTTCACAAACAAATTAGTTGTGTTGCTGCCTCGGAAGTTTAAACCAATCAGGTAGTGCTATCCCTGCCTCCAATGAGGGCAGAATGCGCCTTCGGAAGCGGCAGTCGCGTTCGAACAAAACCAGATTCATCAAACAAGGATCCAGGGACTGAGCCCCCTGAACAGGGTATTTGTGAGAGCCGCATTGCACCTGGCAACCTCAGTACCTCTGCCAAACATTCAAAAGCATGGGTCCACACATACAACGAGAAACAGTGAGAACACGCGGGAAACATCATGTTTTTGGAGTTAAAATACTGGACTTTGCCCATCGAATATTATAAGACCAGGAGTGTAAAAAACAACTATGACATCTCAGGATTGAACATGGTGATTTTCTACTTTCTGTGTGTACACAGATTCAGATATTTTGCTCATTTAAACTGTGCTTTGGACACATATATGAGCGATAATTACAGAAAATGCTCAACTGTTGATATTTCTCTTGTGTTTTTTGTTCTTTCTCGGACTCATATGTTATCGGAGTTGAATAAAGCATAAGATATCAAATAAAATTTAATGAGTTCCTGTATCACCCATGTGTCATGTGTCATGTTATTAGTGTACTGGGTGACACTCCCATTTTTTATGGCTGATTTATAGCAAGTCTAAAATCGTTAAAAAAAAAAGAAAAAAAAAGGAAACCAATCATCAATGTGTTGAATTATTCCGATCACCCTTTCATTGGACGCGTTTTCAGTCTACTTGCGACATAAAATGGATAGAACTGACAAAAAGTGAAGATCACAGTCATGTGTTATGCCTATCTTGTTATAACAAATGCAGTGGCGAAAAGATATCTCCATTAAGACGAAGAAATTCAATGCTTGCTCGAAATGTAGGCAGATGAAAACATACAATCACACCTGGATACTACACGCAAAAACTCGGAGATTTATGGAATAATTTGTGAGTAATCACATTCAGTGGTTATCACAGAATAATAGATCCACGTCGAGACAAACTAAAAATGCAGCTGCGATATTTCAAAGTACGGGACACCGCATGAAAGTCTGGCAGCTCAAGTTATGCGATACATTTTCATGGCATGACACAGTGGACAGCATAATCGGCCAAAAAGACAAGAGCGAAAGAATTCCATATTCAACATCCACCCATGTCGAATGTATTCAGTAAACTTTTGGCTTACCTTGATGTTTGGGTACCCAGAGAAAGATTTGGATGTGTAAAAACAAAAGCAATCAGTCAAGAAAATTTCTAGTTTAATTTTTCGTGCTGCTATACGTGGTAATCCATGTTACAGATGACACGCCGGGTTGCTAGGGCATGTGCAGCATATGCATATTGATGTATAATAATAATATATTAATATTCATTGTTAATTTTGTAAACCCCCTTTTCAAAAATTAAACACCCCAAAATATATTGGCGTCTCCTTTTTAAATCGTTCCCCATTTAAAGCACGGATCATCGTTATATCATTCATTGCAGCCCTAATTTTAAAGTACTGTTAGCCATTTGAGACATATTTTAGGTTTGGCTGCTTGGCAAATGGCTAGATTCTTATTTCAAACTCCTTCTTTCTCTGTTCCTCAAGACCCGCCTTTTTTAAACTGGCCTTGTTTTTGCCTGGAGTGCAAACTCTGGAAACATTGTGTTTTTTTCCTATAATGAAGCCAACGGGGTGTAATGGTCTACATTTAATAGAACAATAACATAAATTATTTGAATATGCTATTGTGATGATACGCTCAGGAACCAGACACGAGAACCAAGCAGTGCAGTAGATGAGAGTTTGAGCGAGGGGAGAAACCCCCGCAGGGCAGAAAGCAAAGATACAAAGTCTACAATCCAAAAATCACAATCCAGAAGGGCAGAATAAGAGTCAAAAACCAGGGCAGCAATCACAGCACTCATGGTCGGGCAAAAACAGGTTCGGTACACAGGCACAGGTTTGTCAGAGAAGCAAAAGCCAAAATCCAGTGGGCGTAATCCAAACCATTAATAGGGCAGCAAACACAAAACTCGTAGTCGGGCAAAAAGGGTTCGTATACAGATGCAGACAATAGTACCAAAAAGCAGAGCCAAAGTCGTACAGTCCAGTCAGAAGAGTAACACTATGGGCTCTAATTTCCTGGCGCAGCGCAGGTGGCGTAGTGTGGCGCAGCCCACGCAGTGGTAATTTCGTGAGGTGCAACACCGTGCGCAGACGAACGTGCACCGAGATGGGTGTGGTGGCGTAACAGGGGGAGGTGTCACTTATTCATCAAGACGCAGTGACAATTTCGTAGAAAAGGCTTCGCTGCAGTTGCACAGAAAGCTCGCCAGCTCCAACCTGGTTCGCTTTCTGTGCAGTGGTAATTTGGCTGACCGGCACACAGTGCGCACACGTTACCGAAACCTCACAGGAAGGTTTCCTGAATGTCAGGCACATTTCAATACAGTAAATAATTACAGCAACCACTGTTTAATATAACTATCTGAATCAGCACATAAATTGTAGTATCTATATCGATTGTCCTGATGTCAGATCAAAGGCGGTTGGCATGCGTGATGGAAACTCGACCTGACTTAATCAACGCAACTGAATCAATGATGCAAATTAACGACTTCACATCTTTCTCAGCCAACCACTAACTGCCTCGGCATCAGGCAGTGCGTATATAATGCTTGCGTTCTATGCTCGGTAAAGCCGCTTGCACACTGGACGTGAACCAATTTTTCGTACGACTTATTACGGTCAAAGTCAATGCAAAGAGCTATCGACTTTTCTTGGTCTTTTTATTCGTCTGTTTTCTTCCTGATAAACAACAGTCTTTATTCGGTCTTTCTTTTGAAAATTAGTCAGATGGATCGAACACATTCACGATTTATTTCCACAGCAGAGATAAAATAGTGCTTGCAATCAGAGACCAAATCAATTCCATGACCATTGACAATGTGAATAAATTATCGCTTGCACGATCAAGACTGTCCGACGCGAAACGCAAAATACTCCTGCACCCAGCAAAAAATAAAAGTATTGATATGAGAACAGATTTATAACGGAATAAAGAATAAAAATACATATACATCACCAACCAACAAAACATCCAAAAAAGATGACCCGCAAATAAATGAATCGCAGTGTTCGTCGGATGTTCTGTTGTTAAAATGTTTCTTTTTATTCTTTATTTCATTATCAATCTGTTCTAATCGTCCTTTTTTTTAGCTGTCAGACACGGAGGCATTGTACATTGTCTCGACTCACTTTATCGAGCAGAGCTTAAACAGAAACATTGATTGAAATTCTCGGTACTCATCTTGAAGAAATGAGCCCTCTTATCAAAACATTCATGTTTAATATCTAAAAGAGTCAGTAGATTAAAGAAATTAAAAACAATAATAGACTGTCGGACACGGAGATATATTAAAACCCTGTCATACCTTCGGACACAAGTCACTGCTTTCAACGCAATCTGTCGAGCGAAAAATTTGTTTCGCGTCCAGTGTGCAAGCAGTGTAATAATAGGCTACTATTATTGTTACTTTATCGTTTTTAGTAGGGGAAAGGAATACAGCCTGATTGCTATGATCTCGTACTGAGTTAAGGTCACGTGTTGAAAATAAGTGTGTAACGTATCATGCATTGTTGTCCATGCATGTTAATCCCAAAATTTTAAGCAGCAACAGGCTGTAATAATAGCAACACGCTATCCATCGTTTCTCTTGCCAATGAGCAATATTTGACTCGGCTGTGTTATACCCAAACATGCTTTCTGAAGGAGGGACAGAGGCAGGACAGAGGAGTACTTGCGCCAGGCACGAAATTGCAACATATGCCTGGACACACCCCGTTGGCGCGGCGCACCCCCCATTCGCCGCGCTTGCACCGCGCCTGCGCCTTAGAGCCCTATGAGTATGAGGCGAAGATAATAGCAGCACAGGTAAACAAGAGAAACGTTCTGAAAACGAAATGCTGTGAGAAGACTCCTAATATACATATACGGGAAGTCACATGCTTAACAGAACACAGGTGCAGGAAGTAAGACTAATTACAAAGGAGGGAACATGTGGGAGAACCTAATCACATGAAAGAGGCAAAAGCCAAAACGCAGACAGGGATCACAAGACAGCCGATAGACAGAACAAACAGATCCGGTTAGGGATTTCTACGTGCACAGAGTGAGTGGCAGAACAGTGATTAGGCAGGTGCAGAGCACAGCAGAGTAAATTGAGTGAAGGCAAGAGGCGGAGACTAGAACAGGGCGAATGCTGAGAGGTCGTTAGTCAATTAGTTGAGTGCAGCTATACAATCCCTAGTGCTTGTTAGTAAGTTAGTATTATATACAATGTTAGTCTTGGTTAGTAATTTAACAAAAATAGCAGGCTGTTAGTATTGGTTTGTAATCTAGAAAAATAGGCGTGCAATGCACAGAATACCCCTCAGCCTGATGTTGAAGTTTTTGGAGACACCCGCCCAACCGCACGAAGGATAGCAATACCCCGTCAGCCTTGAGGGCTGAGGGGTAAAAAGCAAGATGAAGGAAGTAAACGAGATTGAAAGGAATGTTTGAAATCCCAGAAACCATTAAATCAGCCGAAAGTGTGGCACGCAATACTGGGGCTGTGAGCAATCACATGACATGAGACCAGGCAGGGGGAGACAAAGTGCAATGCATGGGTGAAAGCAAAACATGGACCGGAATAATAACAGGAATGGGGACAATACCAAAATACAAAACACGGCAAAACTAAACTAGACAAAGCAAGAACATAATCAGGTAACCGAATCACAATACTCAATTCAAAGCATGGTCAGGCAATACAGAGATCAGACAGAACATCAAAAACATGGCAAACAGAGCAGAATCATAACAACTATAACCAGTCTTCTTTATTGGTTTTGCTTAATCATATTAAATAATGCAGATGTTGCTACTACTAATACTTATGCCTCTACAGTTGCCATTATTAGTAAACTTACCAGTAACAGCTTTTGTATATTGTAAAGGTTAGCATACTTATTAGGCTTACCCTCTGTCCAAACTTAAATTCTGCAGATTGTATGTTACCTGACAGGGATGATCTGAAGAATTAAAGAGGCACAGCCCCATAAAATTTTGTAGTTGAAATGTAGGCCTAGAAATCAAGGGACAACCTATTGTGCAAGTACTTTTACTTTTAGTACTTTAAGTACATTTGAAAGCAAGTAGGATTGTTAATGCAGCTCTTCTACATATTTTGCTGGCTATGTGTAACTTTGAGGAGAGAAGAGGACTTCGCACAAAAATTTGAAAAAAAAAGCAACTTTCAGATCCCTCCCGTTCCCTCTCCACAGCACTCCTAAGACCCTCCACCAGATGGCTACCGTGCACGCGAGCTGTTATGCATACAACTCTGGAGACATTTTGCACGTTCACATTATGAAAGCAGCCAAGTTGCCCAGGCTCGACGTTTCTGTTGCGAACAGTCAACACTGCTGGCCAACAAGCAGGCACGTCGTTAGACCTGAAAATTCCGGGGCTAATATCCCTCCTTTTATTGAAAATAATTAGTCCCGGCTAATTCTAGATGGTTTTCCTTCATTCACACATTTTCCAATTCAAGAATAATCAGGTGGCAGTTGAAGACACGGCTTCTCTCCCCCATGCAATCTAAAAGCGACGAAATAATAGGCTGCATTCAGTACCAAAAAATAATTTGATTATAATTAGGTCTAAGCACCGTCACTCGGCGATGGCATTTGAGAACTCTTCAGCGAATGAAGATAATTTCGGCAACAAGTACATATACAAGTTTTTGCAGCACAGTTGCTCAATTCGTAGTAAAGAAAAATAGGCGTGCAATGCACGGAATACCCCTCAGCCCGATGTCGAAGTTTTTGGAGATGCCCGCCTGTCCGCACAAAGGATAGCAATACCCCGTCAGCCTTGAGGGCTGAGGGGTAAAAATAGGCGTGCAATGCATGGAATACCCCTCAGCCCGATGTCGAAGTTTTTGGAGACGCCCGCCCGCCCACCCACCCGCCCAACCGCACGAAGGATAGCAATACCCCGTCAGCCTTGAGGGCTGAGGGGTAAAAAAATAGACAGCTGTCCGATTGGAAAATGTAAAGAGACGAAACCACTTACTAGTCTGAAATGCTGCGCCGAGTGCAGGTGCATAGATCTAATAAAAATCTTTTTTTTTTTTCTGTCCTGGGTTACACTTTACTTGAAGGTACCGTTATAAGAGTGACATGACACTGTCATAACAGTAACAGTTGTCATGTAACAGTTAAGACAGTGTCATGTCACTCTTATGACTAAGTTGTCATAATCAAGACAACCCAAACAATGTCAACTTGTCATCTCAAAAACCGAATGACACTTAATGACAACTTTTATGACATTTACATAATGTTTATGACACGTTCATGACTGTGTAATTTCACTCTTATGACACTACCTTTAAGTAAAGTGTTACCTTGTCCTGAATGCAGCCCATTAATTTGTTGTTTTTAGATCGCATGAGGGAGAGAAGCCGTGTCTTCGATTACCACTTGATTATTCTTGAATTGGAAAACGTGTTAATAAAGGAAACGCATCTAGAATTAGCCAGGACTAATTGTTTTTAATACAGGGAGGGATATTAGCGCCGGATTTTTCAGGTCTGACGATGCGCCTGCCAACAAACGAGCAGAAATTGATCATGTTGACATGCAAAGTAATCTACAGCAGTATGTATTCATTAAAAACCCAGCACACGCTTAATTTCAGTTAAGTTCCCCGTTTTTTTGAGTACAGAAACTGTTGTGAATCCAGCTGAATGGCCAGTAAACAATGTATGTCAGCATTTAGCTGGGAGAGCACAGAAACGTTACACATATTTATGAGGACAACAACACAACTGATAAGTCTGCCAGGTCACTTCATAAAGATATTTTCTGCTGCTCTCTAAGAAAACAACGCCAGTAACGTTAGCCCTAGCATCTGAAACAAGCTAGCATTAGCTCGACTGCAACATCGCTGTAACATCACATGCACTGCGGAGTACAGTAACAATTACAAGACTCCGGCTATTCGAACAGCGACTGTGCTTGTAAGCGACGTTCCTTTGCTTATTTGCAGAGCGAAAATGAATTTATGCTGGTTAGGGCTGGGGTTAGTTTGGTGATCATGTCAGCGACGCCAACTTGCTTATTTGCAGAGCAAAAATTAACCAACAAATAAAGCAGGGGTTTACCTGTCAAGGAGAAAAGTGGCAAACTCTGCCGATGTTCACTCAGGTTTTATCCCTGGTTTTGTTAAATTCTTTCTTTAGTGTTTTTTTTTTTCTTCTGGCTTGCTTTTTTTACTTGCCTTAGCCGTGTGTGCTGTTGCCGGTAACGGAGGTATCTGTATTTTTTCTTCACTGATGGTTCTCAGCTCCTGAACCCACTCTCGGAGATTTGAACTTGACTAAGCACTGGCGTGAACTGAGGAGGAAGGGGGAGGAGGCTGTCTGCAGCGCGTGCATGTGCACTGTTTGACGGCTGCCAGCCACCATCCTGGCTCTAATTGCTTCTTTTTGGTCAGTCCGAACGATTCTTTTAAATTGCAGTAGGAACATTAGGTGGGTTTAAAGGAGCCTTTTTTTTATTTCAGAGTACTAGTTTTATGTAATACTGTCTGTACACAGTGACAGCTTTAGCAAAAATGACGAAAAGTTATTTTTCTAAAACTTACCAACTGCAGCTTTAAGTACTGAACTTCAGTACTTCCTCCACCACTGGTAATTACTGCCTTGTTTATCATGCCAGTTCAGCTGTCAATATCCCCGAGTTTTAAGATGAACGCAGTTGCTGGTTACTTAGCTGGATAACTATAGCCTTTAAAGCATGAATTCTTCTTACCCAGTGGATCAGCATCAGATCCTTGAACATGGCGAGCACATTTCTTCGGCATTTCTCGTCACAGACTGAAATCGCTGGGGCTTGTTTTGGTGAACCACTGTAATGTTAAATGGTTTAGCAAGATTGCAGCCTAACGCTCCACAGATGCGCCCTTGGGTTCGACTGATTCAATTAGAGCTAGAAAGCTAACTACTCCTTTTTCAGCAGATAACACTATGGAAATGATCTGTTCTTATTTTACAACCATATGAATTGTTGTCGGAACTGCAGGAAAAACTAATCGGATCGAGGAGGTACAGATAATTTGAATGACAAGAATATGACAGAAATGAAACAAACCTAGAGCGAATTCAATCCCTTAATAATTACAATATAGAAGCAGCAGGTTTCGGGTGAAAATACGGCTGGAATTGAGTCATCTACTCTAGTGGAATTCGCTAGGCAGCTTGCTGGATTCTCTTAAAAGACTGTTTGGTAAAAGTATAAGGTAGAATCCGGCAACATATCGAGATTAGGCGGGAAGGAGACAGACACATAATGTAAAGGAAGGACTGCAGTACACGGGGAAGAATAACATATGTATGATAAAGTATGTTACAGCCCGATTTTGAACCCGTAAATTGTACATTAAGTATGGCTGCATTTTGCTATCCAGTTACCATAATGTTTACTGGCTTACTGGCTGACTTCAGTAACTAGCCTATTAATTTGCACATGGCAACTAATGATTAATGGGGACCCGCCTAGATGACATCACAAAAAACGTGAATAATCGTCACGTGATGCAGATGCCTGGCAAGCATCGGGCATCTGCCAAAGAGAAGCACTGAAAACGAGACACACTAAACAGCTTGTTATTCGTTTTTTCTCCATGGAATGAAGTGGAAATGTGTGCTCAATGGTAGTATCACTCCTCCCGAGGCATATATCGATCAAGATTAAATTATTGCACTAAATGAATGCGCGAGTGACGAGCCGTAAATTTAGTGATACTCCTCCCTTTCTCCCCCATCCCAGGCTGTGACTTATGTCCAGATAACCTGATTAACCTGCTGCCTTCTGATATTTATGTAGATACACCAGCAGCGATAGGTGTACGAAACTCCTGTAGTAGTCTTCACAAGCTTTGTTCCCTTACCTAGCATTATTCTTGAACATCAACATTGTTATGACCTGAAAATCACAACAAAGAAAACCAGCAATGACAGCTTAAACAAATTTATTCTTCACTGATCAGGTCCAATAATTTCTACAAATAATCCACTGTGCAATCTTATCATTACACTCTAATGCCACTATGTAACTCTGATGCCAAAGCAGAAACTCTCTCCTCTGAACAAAATCGCAGCATTTATAGAGACTAGGAACATTCACTACAGGAGTCCTGGGCGATCCGGCCCCCTCCAGGCAAGAAGAAGCCAGAAACCTCTAGAAAGCACTAGTCTATTTCGTCACAAACAAGTGGTATTGCATCAGATCATGTTTTTCTACAGACATACCACCAGAGGGTGCTAAATGATGAACAAAATAAACAAATCTGACCAGTAAAGCAGCACAAATAGTATTTAACAAATCTCCATTTACAAATGATGTACAGCACTTTACATAAAATACTCATACATAACAACATATTTTACAAACACTGCAAGGTTATAAACAAGAGCAATGCGAGATTTCTGATCTCCGCCAAAGGATGAAATTGATACAAATGCAAATGCGGATCTGGTTCATCACCAAAATTTAATGGAGTTGTCCCTGGACCAAGTACTATCTCTGGTAAAAATTTCATAAAGATCCATCCAGTAGTTTCCGAGAAATCTTGTCCACAGACAGACAAACAAACAGACAAATAAATAAATAAAACAACGGACCCGATCGCATTATCTCCTTGGCAGAGATAATAAGAGGTATCGCATCGAATTTTGATCTAAAAATGCCTACTTTCGAACCAAAATGAACAATACTGGACAAATGAATTGCAGCCGCTGCAAAAGAAAATCTTAACAGCATTGGTGGAGTGACTTCAAATTCTAGCATGGAATCATACAATTAGAGTATTATCAAGTAGGTTCACGTATTGTTACCAAGCTAGCTCGCTGTTACAAGCCTGTGACAGGGGTCACAAATTAAAGTATGAAAACGAAGTCTCCCCCATTATCCTGCCTTGATTCGAGCATTGAATATGTTGCTTTTGCATTTTTGTAGCTAGTTAGGTGCAAACAAAAAAATGGTTGTTATTGTCGCAGTTTGTGTTATCTGGACTGCCCCTTATCTGTGTTTCTCCGTTAGCTGTCGATGGTAGAGTGAATTTTTTCAGAGCCAGTGGGCAGGAAAACACCAGTGGGTGATTCTTACGAAATTGCATTTTTTCATGTCCGTAAGGATTTGATAGACTAAACTAATAAAACAATCATACTTTTGTATTATAAATCAAACTATGGTATGTACTAATTGTAGAACTATTGTTATATTTGCATTTGATGGATTACTCTATATTTTATGGCAACTTTTCAACCAAAATGTTCATTACTGTAATGTGTTATTTTTACCTTTTTTTTTTAACCTTAAACCCAAAATTATCACAATACATTCCCATAATTTAATATACATATAAATACAAAAAATGGTTGGGGTTATACTCTTTAACAAGCTGTGTAACCATTTTGGGCCAAACATTTGTGAATAATTATTTTCTAGGCCAAATACATGCGTCCGGAGCATGAACACTTCATATCCGTAACAGAGACATTTGGCTCCATTAAAATCCCTGTGTTCCAATAAAGAAAGTTTTTTTGTCTCATGAAGCATTGTGTGGAAGAGAAGTTGCAAAATGGCTACCAGGTAAGATCATCTTACAAGTTCCTCCGGTAGATATGTTAAAGATTGTAATTCTATACACCCCTTGGCACACTACTACTGTTTATTACCATATCAGGGTATATTTAAAATTGTTTTGAAGATAATTATTTTACGTTCTGTGGAAAAGTAACTTTTATAGAGCCAAACTGATAGTGAAAATATTTCTGCTGAGTCGTGCTAGCTATGCTAATTATTGCTAGCCATTCATTACCGTAATGCTCTGCATTCATTACCATAACATCTACAAGGCTGTTACAATAATGAAACAAAGTGTTACCGTAATGTATTATATATGTATAATCAGGGCTCAAAATTTTGTGGTTGGTTTTCTAGGGGTTATTCTGCAGGGGTTGTTGGTACTAGGTGTTGTTTGGTTTACTAGGGGTTGGTTGGGATTAGGAGTAGAAGTAGACAGAAAAGGAGATTAACTATGTTGACAAGAGTAAGCAAAGTTGAATGGACTTAAATCATACCGCCAGTCTTGATACAAGTATATTTCTAATTATTCCTCATTCCAAATGTATCCCTGTAGGAGCATTCTTTTTATTCTTTTAATTTTTTAAGCTAATTTCTTTTTTTTTTTTTTAACAAATTCATAAAAAATTGCAGGAATGGGTTACAGACTTACTTTTATTTCGACATGCTTGGGAAATTATGCTGAACACCACATTAAATGTTCATTTTACCAAAATGAGAAGTTCAAAAATCACTATACCTGAGCATGTAAAAAAGTAAGTCTGTAACCCATTCCTGTGATTTTTTTAAAGGTACAATGTGTAGGAATTTCTCCCATCAAGCGGTGAAATTGTATTTTGCTTTCAAACAAATTGTGCTCTCTTGCACCTCGCTTTTTCAAAGCCGTGTTGCAACTATGGTAGCCGCTATGTACCAAGAAGCTATGACATCATGTCATCCAATACCACTTCACAATACCACGCTGAACTGTGGTCTACGGTGGAGTGTTTGTTTTTAAAACAAACTCTCAGACCGCTTTCGGTGTGATTGTCCCCTCTCCCTGCTGGTCAGCTTACTTACTTACCTGAGTATGCCAAAATTCCAATACAGTGCGTTCCAGTATCCACCTTGGTAGTTTTAAATGGGGAGATATACAGAAAGAAAGAGAAGTTAACTCTTGTGTAGAAAGAATTCTGTATCCAATATATGCTTTTTTTTTGCCAGTAGGATTTTAAAAGGAGGCGCCAATATGTCTTGGGGGCTTTATTATTATTATTATTATTATTATTATAAATATTATTATATTGATATTGATATTGCTCTTGCCCTAGCAACCCAGTGTGTCATCAGTAACATGGATGACCACATGTAGCAGCACAAAAAATCAAACTCGAAATTTTCTTGACTGAATTTAATTGCTTTAATTTAATTTAATTTAATTTTAATTGCTATATCATCAAAATTGCTAAAATTGCTCCCTACAACTGTTAAACATGAGTCTGTCATCTTGGATTTGCCCGGAGATGCCTGTGCCTGAAAGGTACTGATGGAGGTAGTGGGCATGATGAAATGCAAGCCTTATTCCATCAAACACAGCCTATGCTGCTATTCACCAACGACGCTGTTTACCTACACATTCTACTGTTATGCTGCCTATATAACTCATTACACAACCCAGCAATGAAAAAAGCATGTAATTAAGTCTAACATTTACTTACCGGTCGAGAAGAAAGCAGGCAACTTTAGCGTCTCTTTGAAAGTCTTTCTCCTTCATTAGCTCTTTCCACCTGGGAAAAGCTACCCTGATGTTTACCTCGTTTTTCCTGCGGCCCACAGTAAGTTTAATTTACCGCCGCCATAGTCCCAATATGTGCAATTTGCGCGTGTTGAGCATACATGCGCACGTTAATAGAAATAAGAAATAGGAAAAAAGGAAAGGTACTGGAAGACGTGGAATATGGGTAATTGCCCCCCCAACCTCAAAACTAAAAGATTCATCCCCTCCGCTCAACAAACTGAGAATGACTCCCCCAGACATCGGTCAACCACCACACATGCCCCCCTATTCTCAAAAAATTCTGTGGGAAACATCGTTATTAGTGTGATTCACTCTATTGTTATCCAAATCTTTCTGTTCTTATTATTCTGAGTTCTTCAGCCGTTTTTTGCAGTCTAACTAGTTCTTCACACTTTGTGCTAGAAAAACCATTCAAAATGTTCAGCTTGTTCAGGACATTCGGGCTTCCATTTAACTTTTTGAAGATATTTATACTTTTTAATATATTTAGCTTCTTCTGAAATATTTCCCTCATTCAAAATGAATGGAGAGAATGTTCAAATCCTTCAAATCTTCAGCCTCTTTAAACTTCAACTACTTCAGCAAACCTTCAGCTAGACTTCATTCAAACTTTAAAATGCTCTCAAGACTTTCAGCTATTCAGCTACCTTTCAACTTTTTAATATCTTTTATACCTTTTATGAATTGCTCTTAATTAATTGCTAATGTATACATTGTATTGATAGTGGTTGCATTAAACCTTCTTTTATTCTGTTATGAATTGCTCTTGATTCATTGTTTTTTGTAAAGTCAAGCTTAATTTGTCATTACCCAAGACAATCTAATCATTCAGTAATTCTCATGTAGCCTTACATGATAAGCAGTAAAAAAGATTGGACCATATAGCCTAATTTGTGAATACTAAAAACATGGCTTCTATGATGTATGAATGCCATGTGAGATCATCACCGTCCGTAACAAAGCTTTTCATTTCCTTAACAGCTTTTCATCACCGTAACACTTGCTGTATATGTAAATATTTGGATGGGAATGAATGATAACTCAGGAACTATTGTCAAGTCTTTTCAGATTACTGAATTTACATTTTTTAATTTACACTACAGGAAAAATTTTAGCATAAAACATGTAATTTTGTTACGGTAATGAACATAATAACTAAAGTTCTGATATCAATAAACAATTTTCTGAATGTTTACACTATGTGGCTATTCTGAACTATTAATAGAACATACATGAAAAAAATAAATGGTGTACCTTTCAAACATATTCAGTTATCATCAATTGAAAATGTGTGATGGTAATGAAATTATTTGGTCAATGACTCAATAAGACATTCTGAAAATGTATTTAAAAACATGTACAGGCCTATCAAAGAAAACGTAGCCTCAGCACACAAAAACTTTGAAATGCCTACATTAATCGCGGAAATAGCAACAGAAAAATAATACCCCGCTACCGAAACTGCAAAAACCGCAACATAAACTGTTGACTCGTAGCATAAGACTATGAAACTGCAACATCTTCATTCGCATCCGTCTTTGCCATTCACTGCGCTTGCGCGTACCGGCCCAGGCTGCTTTCAGAGATAGCGGAATCAGACGTGTCTCCTTCGGTTGGTAAGTAAAACTTCCAAATATTACGTTATTGTTAATGCAGATGTTTAACAATGAATTGTAAGACGTAGCTGTTACATCCACATTCTCGTAAATTCGCTTATTTTAGCATGTCACCCTGCCGAAAATGAACGATGCACTGTCGATTTCGCTAAAGTCTTAGAGTTGCCAACTTGACGACTTTCTCGCTTAATCTGGCGACTTTCCAAATGGGGATTGTTTGTCCACTCAAGACGTATGTATACGTCTTGAGAAAGTCGTCAAGTTGGCAACTCTAAGACTATAGCGAAATCGACAGTGCATCGCTCATTTTCGGCAGGGTGACATGCTAAAATAAGCAAATTTACGAGAATGTGGATGTAACAGCTACGTCTTGCAATTCATTGTTAAACATCTGCATTAACAATAACGTCATATTTGGAAGTTTTACTTACCAACCGAAGGAGACACGCCTGATTCCGCTATCTCTGAAAGCAGCCTGGGCCGGTACGCGCAAGCGCAGTAAATGGCAAAGACGGATGCTATAGAAGATGTTGCAGTTTCATAGTCTTATGCTACGAGTCAACAGTTTATGTTGCGGTTTTTGCAGTTTCGGTAGCGGGGTATTATTTTTCAGTTGCTATTTCCGCGATTAATGTAGGCATTTCAAAGTTTTTGTGTGCTGAGGCTACGTTTTCTTTGGTAGGCCTGATGTATTGATCTTTCATTATAATTGAGCCAGTTACTTGCTACTAATAAGAGAAAAAAAGAGCAAAATTGACCCAAAATTGTTTTTGCAAAGGTCAGGACAGTTTCTTGAGAATCACCCTAGTCTTCCCCTCACCCTTGTAAATCTTCCTACAAGGAATGGACACATTCTCCAGAGTCTGATGCAATTGAGTTTATTGCAAGTTGCTCTAAGTGAAATACAAAACCCAGGCTGGTATGCGCAAATCACATACAGAGATGCCAAGTCTCACGCATTCGGCACGGGTCTCACACATTTTTTAGGCGTATTCACCGTAGGCCGTAATTATTCAATGAATGCTTATGAATGAGATTCTCACATGGAATTAAAATCCTTGTGTATTGAAGTTTCAGTTTCACTTCCGTAAATGTGGACCTCACCACAAGCGATTATGACTCTGGACTTCTCGTGCTTCTCTTTACTCAGGTATTGGAGACAATGCATGTGTTTCATTATTGTTCAAATAGTTTAAGTGAGAGACCATTTGAAACGTCTTTATGCGATTCCATTGCTTTCAATCCCTCGGTAAAGACAAGCATGAGAATTCCCGAGTCATTATCGATTTCAGTGTCACTAGTGGGGAGTCCCACCGTAATGCAGGTGAATCTGATTAACTTGATGCACAAGGACTTAAGTGCTGCGAGTGAATTTCGTCAGTGCACGTTGATTAAATAATTGCTGACTATGGCACAGGAACATGATTGCCACTAAGAGCCAAGAGACTCATGCCGAATGCGTGAGACTTGGAATCTCTGGACATAGTATTCTTTTATCATCAATCACCCAACACAGACTGACTACCAATTGTCTGAAACCTCATATTTATTGGCGTTTTGGCACGTTCCTTTAGGTGGTATTAAACATGACTCTTTCTACCTTATCCAACAATATTAATTCTAATTGGTCCATTATCATACAGCAACCCCACACCCTGAGTAACAAGTTTGCCATTACATCATATTACAAATTCATTTTAGGCCTACAAGGACCCTCAAAGACCACATATGAGCCTCCCAAACCTTGGGTTCAATTGAGGGTCAGTGTGGATGCCCAAGTCGGCTGGATTCCTGGATATTTCCAGAATAAACCGGAGTGAGCCGGCTCATATAATGAAGCTACTTTATTGGTTGACTACCAGTATGGTAATTCCAGAAGATTAGCTCATTTAGCCAGCCTTGGTCGGCCTGCTAGGGGCTTTGTTATCTTGGTTTTTTGGTAGAGTTTTGTTTCTTCTCAGCTCCACATTCTTACAGCAGTTTTAAGGGGCCACAAGAACCTGGCTTAGTTCGCTCTGTTGAACTGTGATTATAGAAATACTTTGAATTTAGAACATTTTGGGATATTTTCCCACCACAAGCCATTGTTGCTATTCCTCATTCTCCTCTGCCGAGCCAGGAATGCATTTCTTGAAAGAACAAGTTTGAACTCACGTAGTTGGAGCCATTGACAGTGAATGGACGAACTATGTAAGTTGCTAGCGTAATTAAAAAACTATGCTATTGGGAAACGCACCCCAGGTCCCCATTGTCAACACAAGCTAGATCTAAAATAAAAGTTGATAAAATCGCCTAAAAACCTATTTTTTCTAACTCGGCACCTTGCCTCCAGTTATGCGCTTGCCCGACTTCCGGGTTCGGAGAATGACATTCACCTTACGTACAGGCTATGTTTAGATATCGGGCGGGTCCCCATTCAGCCGCTGAAACATATTTATTCAGGTGATGCATTCATTTGTCTGAATTTAGAGAGTTACAGCTGGGATAGAGCGTCGTACAAAGACAAAATGTTGAACATGGTCAGCTTTATTATTTCAGAAAATTATGAGTCGTTAATTTGAAACTTGGTGTCGCTTCTTATACAGTCTATGTTGTGTTAACCACTGCCGCCACATGACTTCTGCTTTTTCATGATTTTTTTGCTATTATTCATGTGATTACTGAAGCTGCCCTCAAATTCAGACCTCAGCATTACCTAGCAAGGACTTGGAGAACGCTTCAAGCAATTATTTTGTTTTATTGTTGGAGTATACTTCTGAAGTAATTTATAAATGGAAAAACTCATTAAAAATAGTAGTCAATATGCTGCACTGTGCATTGTCAGTAAAACTTTATTTGTTAGACAGTAATTTACACTTAATTTTTCCTTCATTTTTGCGTGCTTAATAATACATTACAAAGCAGTTCATCTATACAACTTTGGCTTCAGTTTTCCAACAGTGACTAGTTGTCTGCCCTAGGATGAGGAGCATATGGGAAATGCTATGTTATTTAATGTACTTTTTCTTTGATGGCACTGAATAAAACCTCTTGTAATGTATAATAAAGGTCTTTACATGTTTATAGAGCCAAAAACTTCACTCTGGAATTCTTTCATATGTACTGTGTCTTCTGCTTTGGTTAATCAGAGGCATGCAAATGAGAGTTATATAAAAATATTTGAAGACCACAATGGAAAAATGATCAGAGTCACGTTTTCATGTTGTGGAGAAAAGATGAATTAAAAACTCAAAAAGATTTTAGAAACAAAGCACTGAAAAAAAATGCAAACAATATATTATAAATATAATATATAAAATATATGAAACTGCAAAATTTGGACTGATCGTTTTTCCAATGTGGTCTTCATTTATTTAAAGCAATGCAGAGGCCTTAACTTATGGGTGGCCCAAAGACAACCCCCTGGCTACAATCACTGTGGGGAAATGCAATTAAGGAAGTCTATCTGGTGGAAAGGCTGGGGTAAAGCAAATGGTTTGGGGAAGACTGAAGAGAAAAACATAAGAGGAAACAAAGGGGGAAGGAGAGGAAAAGCTGTGACAGCTATCTTAGTCTAAAAATAAATAAAATTAGCACATCAAACATCACTCACAGCGGAGAAATTATGGCATTTATTGCAGCCGTAACCTGTCGAAAATCCAAATCCAGCGTCATCCCACTGGATTTGGTCTTTCAGACACACGGCAATATTGCTTAAAAATAGATCTCCCATAGGGGTGAACTCCTTCATGCAAAAATTGACTGTGTGGGGGCTGTGTCCTTCCTGCGGCGACCTGGGTTTGGGTCCGGCTCGGGTCGTCTGCTGTGTGTCTTCCCCCATTCTTCTCCCCAATCTTCCTGTCTCTCTACACTGTATGGCTTGCAAATAAAGGAAAAATTCCCCAGAAATAATCTTTTTTAAAAAAATTGGCTAGGATCTCTATGCTTTATCTGATGATAAAGCAAGAGGTTTCTGTGAGGTAGCATTCAGGAACCAGTCACGAGAATCCAGCAATGCAGTAGAAGTGAACTTTATTAAGCGAGGGGGTAAACCCCCGCGGGGCAGAAGGCAACAGTACAAAGTTTACAATCCAAAAATCACAATCCAATGGGCCGAATCTGAATCGAAAACCAGGGCAGCAATAACAGCATTCGTAGTCGGGCAGAAAAAGGGCTCGATAATAGATGCAGACAAAAATACCAAAACAGAGCCAAAAATCAGAAGTCGAGGATGGTCCAGTCAGAAAAGCAACCCTAAGAGTACGAGGCGAAAACAAGAGCAGCGCAGGTAAACCAAGGGAAACGTTCTGACAGGGAACTGCTCTGAGAAGACTGCTAATATAAACATACGGGAGGTCACATGCCAAACGGAAAACAGGTGTAGGAAATCAGACTAATCACAAAGTAGCAAACATGAGGGAGAACCTAATTACAAATAGGCAAAAGCCAAAACGCGGACAGGAATCACAAGACAGCCTATAGACAGACATACGGCTCCGGTTAGGGAGTTCTAACGTGCACAGATAATGAGAGAAAGGACAGAGAAAGCAGGTGCGGACGATCCACTGAAACGCAGCAAAGAAGATTGAGTAAAGGCAAGAGGTGGAGACTAGAACAGGGCGAGTGCTGAGAGCTTGTTAATCAATTAGTAAGGTGCAGCTATACAATCCCTAGTGCTCGTTAGTAAGTTAGTATTATATACAATGCTAGCCTAGGTTAGTAAGTTTAACAAGAACAACAAACTGCTAGTATTGGTTAGTAAAATAGAAAAGCAAGATGAAGGAAGTAAACGAGATTGGAAGGAATGATTAAAAATTCCAGAAACCATTAAATCACCTGAAAGAGTGGCACGCAATATTGGGGCTGTGAGCAATTACAAGACATGAGACAGGGGGAGGCAAAGTGCAGTGCAGGGCAAAAGCAAAAACATGGACTGGAATGATAACGGCAATGTGGAAAATGACAAAATACAAAACATGGCAATAATAAAAACATGGCATGAACTAAACAGACAAAAGATGAGCAGAAACAGACAGAATCATAACAGTTTCTACCAATAGATAAAACAAAGGTAGCCATCACTGTTAACATAATGCTGGGCTTTGTCAATCTTTGGATGGGAAGACTTCTACAGGCATTGCTGGGTGATGGCAGAGAGGATAATCTTCATCCGAGGGAACTGCAGGTAGAGATCTTGCAAGTCCTGCTTGATTCCTGCGACAAGCTTCATGCTCTTGATGTTCCTGCGGTCATTCCTGCCACATTGGATCAGCAGGACATCCGGCGCAGCTCTTTCTCTTAGGGGCTGGTAGAAGAAGGGGAGGAGGTTTCCCCAAACCATGCCACCCTAGCCAAACCACTGGACCTGGGCATCCGATGGTCTTTCTTGCTTATTGTTTCCCCACAGCAAATGTAGATTTTTGGCCCTATTGACTCTAAAATGCAAGTCATCTTTCAATGTAACATTTGAGCTGGCTTTTTATATAATTTAACATATTCAATATTTAAATTTTATTTTTCTAAATTTTACCAGGCTGCATTGTGCTCTTTGTGCAAATGCTGGATGTAACAATGCTATAAACTTGAGTTTATGAAATTCCCCAGTAAAAAGTATTATGCAGAATAGGCATTGATTTCCAGATATTCCTGTGCTATTTTTATATGCTCTTGACTGCTGTAGAGGAAGTCAAAATGAATCCATCTTGTTGTCTAAACATGAGGATAAAAATTAAACCAATGACTAACTACTCATTCTAATATCCCTCGTGAGGAAAGAGGAGGGGGGTTGCATCATTAACTTTGCCAACACAGAATGCTTTCCGGTCCACCAAGTTATGATGGTTATGTTCAATTGAATCGTTAAATTATGTCACTCATATTTTAAAAAATAAAACGTTATTGAGATATGTAACTTTTAAGTACACCTAGCTAACTACGTGGTTGGAATGGATTTTCATTTTTATTCAAAATTCGAACTACCAGTCTAACTTGAAAAAAGTAATAAGTTCGACCAATGTTGTACATGCACTAAGGAAACAACATTTTCCCAGTGGAATGTGATTTAGAAAATGCAACGAAAGTTGGCGTTAAAATGCTCTCCATTTGCAAAATGGGGTACATTTCAGCTGAGAACAATGACTGTGGCTATATCAAGAAATTGCAAGAATCTGTTGCCTGCATTAGCTAATGTACTTACCTACTTAGCCAGCTTGTTAAGCCAGATTCAGTGTCAAGACAATGCGGGCAAGTTAGGTGGGACATTAACTGCGAAACAGATGACAGAGGGCGTTTAGTATGGAGAGCCGAAAGTGTCACAATTCGCTCATAAAAAACGCACTTTTCTTAGTAAAACGGGTGTAAAAAATGGCCCGAAGCTGTGGAAACACCACTTCTTATGCGATGAAAGTGCCTTAATAAATGCCCATTTTTTACGCCCATTTTAGAAAGGCACTTGAACGCCGCTTTTTACACCGTCATAAGCATCGATAAAACGCCGCTATTCACTGCGTTTTTCCAGATGATAATGAGCCCTGCCCTCTGTTTAGCACAGCCAGTTCAATAAGTTCAATTTTTCTGAAATCAAACAGCAGAGAGCACAGCGAGACCAAAACAATGGATCCATGAGACTTGCCTGTTGTGTTGCTCTTCTGTGTTGCTAGAGGAAATTACTAAAATTCAGAGGATTAAATATCGATCTGCATGAAAGTACAGTATAATCACCATGGCTGGATACACTATGCTCAAAATATAGCGGTATATAAAATAAATAAACAAAAGCTTGATCATCGTATTGTACACTTAACCGTGAGCCAACCAAAGCACTGAGAGACATGGGCTTGCAATAGATAACTGTCTATCACGATCTTAACTTTTCACCCTTTGCAGCACTTTTAAATGTTGTTTGCTTCCAGCTCTCTTAAATAATGCCTACAATCATTTAAAAAATGTATGAAGTCCAAATATACTATACACACTAAAAAGAATGGGCCAAAAGGCACTCAAGTCTCCGTTGAAGTTAAAAGGCATTTATTACAACATGGCTAGAAACCTGACGTTAGGGCAACAGCTTTGCCTTCATCAGGGAATAATTAGAAGCAGAAAATTTAAAGGGGACCTAATTTGCTATTTTTCCAAGTTAATATTTTGGTCTTTGACTCCCCTAGAGTACTCCTGATCGCGCAAAGTGAAAAAAGGGCACTTATTTCGCTCATACTGCCATCCTCAGTATGAGGATTTTTAGTTAAGAAAACTGGTAACTCCTAGAATAGGAGTAGCTCTGAGATAGGTGGGAGTAATTCTCCGTTGCTATGGCTGACGTCAATTCTCATGCACGAGTCTTGGGACAATGAGCACCGTGGTTAGTTGTTTGGTGGCAGGGCAGCCCATTTTAAAAAATATCCCATATACAACCCATGGATGAAAAAATGAGAAAATAGTCTATGCGGCTGGTTTGTATCATAAAATAATGGAAGTTGCTGCGGTATGGCATTTTTACAATGCATTTAACGTTGTAGGTGATACGACAGTCCCAATTTTAAACACTGCTCTAACCCTAATTGTAACTTTAACCTTAATGTTAACCTGTATATAGGTCCTCCCTCCTCACCCCTCAAGTCTATTCGAATTAACAAATAATAGCACTCACCAAGTCATACTTTTCCATTTTGCGTTAAAAAAATAACATATTGAGCACTTTTGAAAATGCGCAATGCGCGGTCCCCGCATATCACGCTCTTGGCAAATAAACTTAAATAGGAAATAGATAATTGTAAAAACGTTAATAGCACAAAACGAGTTATTAATGAAATGCGTCATTTGCCCCAGGAATTAGCAACTTATTACCCGATGAGAATAAGAATATGTTGTGACCATTTAAATGTTGGACCGTTCAACTTTGTTTGCCCTAAACTGTCATGGACGAAAGCCCAAAGGGAGCCACGACCAGTTACTGCTGCTGGCCCAGTTGGTCCTGGAGCGAAAGCACATAATGAAAGGGAAATTTGGCCCGGGGGTGAACAGCAAGTCCAAGCGGGATGCGTGGGATAGTATCAGACAACAGATAAGTGCAGCGTTCTCCTCTGCTGTGTGTCTTCCCCCATTCTTCTCCCCAATCTTCCTGTCTCTCTACACTGTATGGCTTGCAAATAAAGGAAAAATTCCCCAGAAATAATCTTTTTTTAAAAAATTGGCTAGGATCTCTATGCTTTATCTGATGATAAAGCAAGAGGTTTCTGTGAGGTAGCGTTCAGGAACCAGCCACGAGAATCCAGCAATGCAGTAGAAGTGAACTTTATTAAGCGAGGGGGTGAACCCCCGCGGGGCAGAAGGCAACAGTACAAAGTTTACAATCCAAAAATCACAATCCAATGGGCCGAATCTGAATCGAAAACCAGGGCAGCAATAACAGCATTCGTAGTCGGGCAGAAAAAGGGCTCGATAATAGATGCAGACAAAAATACCAAAACAGAGCCAAAAATCAGAAGTCGAGGATGGTCCAGTCAGAAAAGCAACACTAAGAGTACGAGGCGAAAACAAGAGCAGCGCAGGTAAACCAAGGGAAACGTTCTGACAGGGAACTGCTCTGAGAAGACTGCTAATATAAACATACGGGAGGTCACATGCCAAACGGAAAACAGGTGTAGGAAATCAGACTAATCACAAAGTAGCAAACATGAGGGAGAACCTAATCACAAATAGGCAAAAGCCAAAACGCGGACAGGAATCACAAGACAGCCTATAGACAGACATACGGCTCCGGTTAGGGAGTTCTAACGTGCACAGATAATGAGAGAAAGGACAGAGAAAGCAGGTGCGGACGATCCACTGAAACGCAGCAAAGAAGATTGAGTAAAGGCAAGAGGCGGAGACTAGAACAGGGCGAGTGCTGAGAGCTTGTTAATCAATTAGTAAGGTGCAGCTATACAATCCCTAGTGCTCGTTAGTAACTTAGTATTATATACAATGCTAGCCTAGGTTAGTAAGTTTAACAAGAACAACAAACTGCTAGTATTGGTTAGTAAAATAGAAAAGCAAGATGAAGGAAGTAAACGAGATTGGAAGGAATGATTAAAAATTCCAGAAACCATTAAATCACCTGAAAGAGTGGCACGCAATATTGGGGCTGTGAGCAATTACAAGACATGAGACAGGGGGAGGCAAAGTGCAGTGCAGGGCAAAAGCAAAAACATGGACTGGAATGATAACGGCAATGTGGAAAATGACAAAATACAAAACATGGCAATAATAAAAACATGGCATGAACTAAACAGACAAAAGATGAGCAGAAACAGACAGAATCATAACAGTTTCTACCAATAGATAAAACAAAGGTAGCCATCACTGTTAACATAATGCTGGGCTTTGTCAATCCTTGGATGGGAAGACTTCTACAGGCATTGCTGGGTGATGGCAGAGAGGATAATCTTCATCCGAGGGAACTGCAGGTAGAGATCTTGCAAGTCCTGCTTGATTCCTGCGACAAGCTTCATGCTCTTGATGTTCCTGCGGTCATTCCTGCCACATTGGATCAGCAGGACATCCGGCGCAGCTCTTCCTCTTAGGGGCTGGTAGAAGAAGGGGAGGAGGTTTATTGTTTCCCCACAGCAAATGTAAATTTTTGGCCCTATTGACTCTAAAATGCAAGTCATCTTTCAATGTAACATTTGAGCTGGCTTTTTATATAATTTAACATATTCAATATTTAAATTTAATTTTTCTAAATTTTACCAGGCTGCATTGTGCTCTTTGTGCAAACGCTGGATGTAACAATGCCACAAACTTGAGTTTATGAAATTCCCCAGTAAAAAGTATTATGCAGAATAGGCATTGATTTCCAGATATTCCTGTGCTATTTGTATATGCTCTTGACTGCTGTAGAGGAAGTCAAAATTAATCCATCTTGTTGTCTAAACATGAGGATAAAAATTAAACCAATGACTAACTACTCATTCTAATATCCCTCGTGAGGAAAGAGGAGGGGGGTTGCATCATTAACTTTGCCAACACAGAATGCTTTCCGGTCCACCAAGTTATGATGGTTATGTTCAATTGAATCGTTAAATTATGTCACTCATATTTTAAAAAATAAAACGTTATTGAGATATGTAACTTTTAAGTACACCTAGCTAACTACGTGGTTGGAATGGATTTTCATTTTTATTCAAAATTCGAACTACCAGTCTAACTTGAAAAAAGTAATAAGTTCGACCAATGTTGTACATGCACTAAGGAAACAACATTTTCCCAGTGGAATGTGATTTAGAAAATGCAACGAAAGTTGGCGTTAAAATGCTCTCCATTTGCAAAATGGGATACTTTTCAGCTGAGAAGAATGACTGTGGCTATATCAAGAAATTGCAAGAATCTGTTGCCTGCATAGCTAATGTACTTACCTACTTAGCCAGCTTGTTAAGCCAGATTCAGTGTCAAGACAATGCGGGCAAGTTAGGTGGGACATTAACTGCGAAACAGATGACAGAGGGCGTTTAGTATGGAGAGCCGAAAGTGTCACAATTCGCTCATAAAAAACGCACTTTTCTTAGTAAAACGGGTGTAAAAAATGGCCCGAAGCTGTGGAAACACCACTTCTTATGCGATGAAAGTGCCTTAATAAATGCCCGTTTTTTACGCCCATTTTAGAAAGGCACTTGAACGCCGCTTTTTACACCGTCATAAGCATCGATAAAACGCCGCTATTCACTGCGTTTTTCCAGATGATAATGAGCCCTGCCCTCTGTTTAGCACAGCCAGTTCAATAAGTTCAATTTTTCTGAAATCAAACAGCAGAGAGCACAGCGAGACCAAAACAATGGATCCATGAGACTTGCCTGTTGTGTTGCTCTTCTGTGTTGCTAGAGGAAATTACTAAAATTCAGAGGATTAAATATCGATCTGCATGAAAGTACAGTATAATCACCATGGCTGGATACACTATGCTCAAAATATAGCGGTATATAAAATAAATAAACAAAAGCTTGATCATCGTATTGTACACTTAACCGTGAGCCAACCAAAGCACTGAGAGACATGGGCTTGCAATAGATAACTGTCTATCATGATCTTAACTTTTCACCCTTTGCAGCACTTTTAAATGTTGTTTGCTTCCAGCTCTCTTAAATAATGCCTACAATCATTTAAAAAATGTATGAAGTCCAAATATACTATACACACTAAAAAGAATGGGCCAAAAGGCACACAAGTCTCCGTTGAAGTTAAAAGGCATTTATTACAACATGGCTAGAAACCTGACGTTTGGGCAACAGCTTTGCCTTCATCAGGGAATAATTAGAAGCAGAAAATTTAAAGGGGACCTAATTTGCTATTTTTCCAAGTTAATATTTTGGTCTTTGACTCCCCTAGAGTACTCCTGATCGCGCAAAGTGAAAAAAGGGCACTTATTTCGCTCATACTGCCATCCTCAGTATGAGGATTTTTAGTTAAGAAAACTGGTAACTCCTAGAATAGGAGTAGCTCTGAGATAGGTGGGAGTAATTCTCCGTTGCTATGGCTGACGTCAATTCTCATGCACGAGTCTTGGGACAATGAGCACCGTGGTTGTTTGGTGGCAGGGCAGCCCATTTAAAAAAATATCCCATATACAACCCATGGATGAAAAAATGAGAAAATAGTCTATGCGGCTGGTTTGTATCATAAAATAATGGAAGTTGCTGCGGTATGGCATTTTTACAATGCATTTAACGTTGTAGGTGATACGACAGTCCCAATTTTAAACACTGCTCTAACCCTAATTGTAACTTTAACCTTAATGTTAACCTGTATATAGGTCCTCCCTCCTCACCCCTCAAGTCTATTCGAATGACCAAATAATAGCACTCACCAAGTCATACTTTTCCATTTTGCGTCAAAAAATAACATATTGAGCACTTTTGAAAATGCGCAATGCGCGGTCCCCGCATATCACGCTCTTGGCAAATAAACTTAAATAGGAAATAGATAATTGTAAAAACGTTAATAGCACAAAACGAGTTATTAATGAAATGCGTCATTTGCCCCAGGAATTAGCAACTTATTACCCGATGAGAATAAGAATATGTTGTTCTGGCCCAGTTGGTCCTGGAGCGAAAGCACATAATGAAAGGGAAATTTGGCCCGGGGGTGAACAGCAAGTCCAAGCGGGATGCGTGGGATAGTATCAGACAACAGATAAGTGCAGCGTTCTCCTCTGTGTCTCGGACAACAGACGACTGCGTGAAGCGGTGGTATGGACTACAATCGCAGGGCCGGTCCGAGATTGCAGCCTATAAATGGGCTTTTGTTCAAACAGGTAGGTTTGTAATTTATAGCCTACAGTTTAAATAGGCATACAAAATATGACATAGGCTGGTATTATTATGACGATATTTTAAAAGTGACCATCGCTCAATAGCCTAGTAACATAATTCATGCATAGCAGGAGGAGGAACAGCACCGAAGCCACTGTCCCCCATAGTGGTGTACAGTGTCCTTGGATCAGATGCAAGCATCACTGGCCTGCAAAGTGCAGCTGACCCAGCAATGCAGTTAATAATGGAGATGGAGGGGTAATATACCTATACAATAATTCCAACACAAATTTTTATGGCTTTATGCCTATTTAATGAGAGCCGTTAACATTCTGACAAACCCAAAATGTGCACATAAATGAGCTTTACATAACATCCTTTATATCCTTTGCATTTCTTTCATATAGGGCACAAGAAACTCAAGAACATGCTGCCAATCTTCTTCCTGCTCTACAACACCTTCCTCTTCTCCTCCCTGCTCCTCTGGCAGCTCCTCTTCTCCTCCCTGCTCCTCTGGCAGCTCCTCCTGCAGCTCCTCTTGCTGCTTCGGCTCCAGCGGCTTCTCACACAAGCCCACCTCCTGCCGCTCCTCTCCCTCCTGTTGCTGCCTGCCGCTCACCCCTAATTTAAAAAAAATTAAAATGTAAATTCAGGTTTTAAAAAGACAAAGCAAGGTTCTGAAACAAAAGGAGAAACTGCTACAATTAAAGAGTTAATATTATACAGTATTGATAGAAAAAATTAAAAATGAGCAACAATAAACATTATAACGTTATCGATTGGCTGTTTTTTTTTTTTTACCAGTGCGAAATGATGTAGTGATCTCTATATGCCAGCCCACTTTGCTCAGCAACATAGCAAATATTGTCATCCTCTTCGACATCATCGTCATCATCATCATTGCCACTGTCGCCAGCACCATCTTCATCCGGTTGTGGTATATTCCTTTGTTGGCATAAATTGTGAAGGATGGCACATGCTGTAATTACTTTGCTGGCTCTCTCTGGGCTGAGACGCACCTCCCCATGCAGCACATGAAATTGGCGCTTCAGCTGCCCTATTGTTGTGATTCTGCCCTTTCGTGTGTTGTCCCGTGCTTATTTGAGCTTGTGCTTACTTTCGTTTCTTATTTTCCAGATCTCTGTTCAGCCGTCTGACAATCCGCTCCCAATCCGCCTTCAGTGATGTCGCGTGACTGCCTTCTGCATGCCTGCGTCTCGTCGTCCAATCAAGTTTCCTCTTTCGGTTTCGACTTGGGTATTTCATTCATTGCTTCCAGCTGTGCTTAATTCTGGGTCTTGCGAAACTCTGAGTGAATGCGCTCTCTAATAGGATATTACTAACCCGTACTAACCAGCACTTATTAAGGGTGATTGTAAATAATTTGTCACGTAGTATTCACCTTGATTAACTCAATTAGCGAGCGTGTGCATTTCTGGCTTTTGTATTTCAATCTGAGCTGTATCTGATTAACTACATTTAAAACTATGCTTCCCTTTGCTTTTCTTGTGGTGCTTTTTTCTTGTCACGTTTAGATTACCTTAATCTAAATTGTCTAAGTTGATTGATGGTCTTTGCGTCTTGTCCAAAGTCTTTATTGTTAAACCCGGTCCTCGTGTAATTGTTTATTAATCCCATGTGTTTCTGTTTCAGCCGTGATTGCATTCCGAGTCCCCGCCTCCTCTCGTGATTATAAATGTGGCAGCATTGGACACGAATGTCAGACGGATCCTCCGTATTGTCTCTGTGCTACATGGTGAAGTCTCAGCTCCTCGTTTCTTCCCCGTGTATGTTTCCAGAGTCTCGTTTGCTGTGCCCTAGTCTTGTCTGCCCCGTGTTAAAGTCTCCCAGTGTATCCGTCAGTGTAGTTTGGTCCGGTTTTTGTTTTTTGTTTTCTTAGTTTATCCTCTCTTGGAGAGTGTATTTCTGTTTCCCCCTGCCTTTGGCAGTGTACTTTAGTTTTCCCATTTGCTCAGTGCATGTGCACGGTGTTATTTCTGGCGTGTCTGCCAGCCCTTTCTCCTAGTGTTTTTTTTTTGTATTTAATAAACACTTCTGCTTCCTGCATCTGGTGTTCCCCGGACCTCTTCTTACACCAATACTACGCTCCACCACACCGCGTGTTGTCTTGTGTGCTCTGACATGCACCATGAAAAAGACAACAGTAGACTAAATATTTGTAATTTACAGTATTATGCCATCTTCACATGCAATAGAATATGCCAATGTATGCTATAGCAACAATGACTTACCTGTTATTTTGTTGTGGATTCAGATAAGGGGTTAAGAGCAAACGTTTGCAGGGGTAGCCACTGTCCCCTAGCAAGTGGCATCCTGCAGACACTTAATGCCCGTCAAATAATTGGCATGAGCAGCTTTCCGTTAAAATGCGAGAGTCGTGCGTGGATCCTGGCCACTTCGCAACAATGTCCAAAATATTGTATTCGGCATCAAATACTACCTGGGTGTTGATTGAATTAACTTTTTTCTGTTTACAAGTACCTCTTCATCTTCGGTCGGAGAAATAATTTGAATATGGGTCACGTTCATAGCACCGATGATACCGGGCATACCTGAGATGTGCATGAATTCAAGTTTGATTCTTTGTTGGCGAATGTCTATTGGAAACCGGATAAACTGTCGGGTGATATGGGGTTCACAGAGCGCATTGATTGTTTGTTGAATTGAGCGACAGACAGATGATTGTGAAATCCCTAAATTGTCCGCGTTGCAAAGCTGCATTTTTCCGGTGGCCAAGTAACGAAGTGTTGTCAAAATTTTTTTTTCGGCGCTTATTGGGCTGTTTCTCATGGTTGGAGACGTAATTCTCTCCCTCACCAAGTCAACAACAAATAAAATCCCTTCACAGTCGATCCGATATCTTTTCAACAACTGCTCATCATTCAAAATTTCCAAGTCATTCCGTCTTTCAACAGCAGCAGCCATTTTCCGATTCTTTGTGAATAGGTCTTAGCGAGTTAGGAGTCCTCTCAATGACTTTTAAGCTCTCCCAGACTTAGGAGCTACTTTTGGGCCTAAAATGCTTTGTAAATTGCTCTTAGCAAAAATAATTAGGAGTCCTAAATTTATGACTGACACGCCCATTTTCTTTTTGGAGTTTCTCCTAAATCCGGCAGTTAGGACCTACTTTTAGCCCTAAGATTCTTGTGAATACGGGCCCAGGTGTGTATTAGCACCTGCTGGTTCGTGTGCATAACTGTGGTGTATTGTTAGCGTGGATAAACTAATAGCTTCCGCGCTGGTATATGACGGACGGGCGAAAGCTCCAAGCAAAACGGCCTTTTTCGGAAATTGTCTGTGGTAATAATTTACCTACTTTTCCTCGCGGAAAATGGAGAGTTAAGGCGAGAGCTCCGGTAATGTAATGAACATTTTATTTTACAGACCGTAGGTTTATGAGTGCATGAACCGTTGCTTATGTGGAGCTATCGAATCGATCACCTTTACAGGAGAGAATTTAATATTTAATTGATGGCAATAAATCATTTGCTATACACGTTATAGCCTGTGCGCTTCCCTATCACTTTCACCGGTAGCATCAGACAGCTTGCCCTGACATTGGAGATGCATCAAGCTGACCCGGGTCATGGAGAAGTAAAGAGATCGTTTCCCAAGCACCCAAAAACGCACCTAAGCTTTGCAAAATCTTCAGCTGGTCTAACTGCACCTCTCTGTTTAGCTTCAACTGTAGTGGCTACAATCAGGCAACGATATGATGAAACTGTCACATTGATGCTTACCGAAGTAGCACAGGCGTACTGATCAGAACTGCTGCATATGAGTTAACCAGGAGCATTTTTAATTAGCAGAGCACGCAAACTAACATGCAGTAGCTGATAATCGGTCATGACTTTGAATGCAATCTGTCGCGTGAAAAATTAGTTTCGCGTACGGTAGGAAAGCTGCTTAATGCGCACATAATGCCTATATTTGCGTCTTTGCATTGACTTCGAATGTTGCTAATCTTTCGCGCGAAAAATTCATTTCACGTCCGGTGTGAAAGCGGTTTGACGTGTATTCGCGTCTTTGCATTGACTTTGAATGTAGGCTAATCTGTCCTGCGAAAAATTTGTTTCGTGTCTGATGTGAAAGCAGCTTTATGCATAGAACGCGACAGCTAGAGAGAGCTCGGTTATGTTTTGAACATAATACAGGTTTTGCAGACCGTAAGTTCCGTTAGCGTGGACAAGTTGCTCATGTGGGGGATGAAATTATGTCAAGGTAATGCAGAGAAATAATTTGTAAACCAGTAGAGCTTCTGCATTTCACATTGCTTTAATGGTAGCACCAGAGAGCTTGCTCAGACATTTGTGAAGTATCCGGCTGATCCCGGTCATGGATAAGTGAAGCAATCACTAACCGTTGTGGCGACAATCGGGCAATGTTATGATGAAACTGCCACATTGATGCTTATCGAAGTAACACAAGCATACTGATCAGAATTACTGCATATAAGTTAACCAGGAGCATTTTTAATTAGCCTGACACATAAACTAACATGCAGTAGCTGGTAACCAAACGGTCATAACCACAGAGACAAACCCTTGCAATACAGATTTTACAGACAGCAAGTTCTGTTACTGTGAACAGTTGTACCAAGCATCCAAATTAAAAACAAGTATTAAAAGTTAGCTTCAAATGAGGTTTATGTTCACACATCTTCTGTAGAATTTCCCCTGATATCACTCTTGCATATTTAGGACACAAACATTAGCAACTGTAACTTGGATACGTTAGCCGCTGTGCTACAGCCACAATCAACTGGCTATCACGTCAGGTTGGCTTATGCAGTAAAATCAACTTACAGCTTCTGTGTCTGTGAGTCACAGACAGTCGCGACCGATACAGACTTTATCTTCAGATATTTTACAAAGCCTGCGTTTGAGGCCAGTTGTTAGTGCTAACTATCGCTAGTGGTCCTGCTAGCCACCCGTAACACGTTAGCTTCACTTACATTATTTGCTGTTATATAGTTACAGCTTGTGGCTCTGAGCGCTTGATCGATGCAACTGCTTCAGGTTTCAGAGGCAGCTGAAACGCTTATCCCGTGTCAAATGATCCTTTATTGACAAAGCTGTCTTTGGTGAAATGCTGAGCACAAGCAGCTAACATTCCCTTTGGCCGTGGCTGTTTGCTGCCAGCAAACAAAAAAAGCTACCCACTGATTTCTGGTGGCATCGTCTTTTGGGAAGATATTTGTTTTTCTTTGTGTCCAAAAGTAAACGGACAAGTAGCTTTGGGAGAGATACTTACGAAATTGCACCTCAAATGATCTGCGGTTCTTCTTTTGTATTTCCAAAAGTGTCAATGCTACTAAGGCATAGTATGATCTGCCGTTGTTAGTGCCTGCTTGAATAGTTTCCGGTGTGGGCAGGTCCAGCACAGTGGTTGGCTCTGGCTAGGTCTGCACTAATTGAAAGGTACTACCTGACGTCAGGTTTTACCCAGATCTCGTGAAGATCTCGGGAGGAGCTGTTCAGAGAGGAAATCACGCTCACGAAATCACATTCTTGGATTACGGCAAAATCCCTGTATCTTATGTTTTGAAACTTTTCAGAGGTTGAGCATGGACAACCAATATTAAAACATTACTAATATGTATTAAAAGAAGGATCAGCATGTTTGGTCCCCTTTAAAAGATGTGGATGATATGCAAGTAATTAGGGACTGCAACAATTCTCATTCGTCACTCAAACAATATCAATTACACCAATTCATAGAATAAAATATAACAAATAAAGCAATGCAATACAAAAAAATAGATCTCCCTTCATGGGAGAACAATGCGCATGCAAATACAAAACATTTAAAGGGCATAGCTGGCATGCACTGCTGGTGGTCACTAATTACTTGCATAAATGTTATGCGCCTGCGGGCACTAATTATTCCCTGATGAAGGCAAAGCTGTTGCAGAAATGGATCGGGTTTCTAGCCATGTTGTAATAAAGGCTTTTTAACTTCAATGGAAACTTGAGTACCTTGTGGCCTATTCTTTTTATTGTGAACTGTTACCCCTCTTCGCAATGAGCACCTCTCCGATTTTTAATTGAAGCTACACTTTTGGAGCCAAGGCAGCGTTCTTTTTCCATTCCTATTTTGACATTCCGGGGACTCTGGGGTGAGTCTTAGGCAACAAAGAACTGCTCTGTTCTTCATCCTGAGCAATTTTTTGGCTACTTTAACTTAAGATATTATAGCGACTGTGAATACATTCTTTACTAATGAAGAAGGCAATAACATTACTGTGAACGATACCCTTTTTAATGATGAACAGCCATCAGCGGCCCAGTTGGATTTTACTCCAATCTGCAATAGAGATTACAATAGGCAATTTCAAACCTTTGAAACGGTTTTGAAACCTTTGAAATGACCGCTGTTTTGAAATGATCCGAATTGTTTCGGAACCAGATTTTTTTCAGTAGTGCACAGCCTAGTGACAAACTTTTACTGCAGCTATTAAAATGTTTTGAAGTGAAAGAAAACACATGCATCATTGCCGGGGCGGAGCAGGAAAAACGTCACTAGTCACGTGACAAAAGTTTTTAATCAGAGTTGTAAACCTGTGTCAAACCCAGAGGTTTTGAACATGTTCGAAACAGTTTGAATCTGTGTGTCGAAATTGCCATCTCTAATCTGAACAAATAAGTTGGGGAAAAAAAAAAAGACACAAATTGAATATGCATGTGATTACATTATCAGATTATTGGAGAAACACGATCCCACGTGGCTAGCATTTTAAGAAATTTCCATCTTTTGGGTCGGATAATGATGATTTAATAAATGGGATGCCATTCTAAACAAATTGATACTTGATTTGATACATTTATAGATCAATGAAGGCAAAACGCACAAGATTTAAAGGTTGATTATTGGAACACAAATATGAAATCAAAACTAACGAAAACTATTCTATGGCCATACATCATAAAGAAGCCATGCATGGTAATGAAAATTCACAAAGCCATTGTCATCGAAGTGATTACTGAATTACTGAGGTGGAGACAGACTAAAACGTTTACTACAGAAAGAATCATTTTGGATCTATATTTTAAAGGCCACCATCAAACCATGTTGAAACGAAGAGTTAGATCTTTCATGCTTTCTATGAAGTTTTTTATTTTGTGAAATTACTTACCATACTATGGCCTATCCCAAGCTATTTTAGTTCCATTATTTCTATTCTACAGAGGGTTGTGAGGATCATTATTCAACTATCATTACGGTGGTGTAATGGTGCGATCAGGAACCAGTCACAAGAACCAGGCGATGCAGTAGAACTTGCTTTATTAATAAAGGAGGAGGACCCCCGCAGGGCAGAAGGCAAAAGTCGAGTCAAAATCAGAATCCAGTTGGGCAAAAATAGAATCTAAAACCAGGGCAGCAATCACAATAATCGTAGTCAGACAGAAATGGGTCTGGTACACAGGTACAGGAATGTCAAAGAAGCAAAACCAGAATCCAATGGGCGTAATCCGAATCGTAAACAGGGCAGCACACAAAGATCTCGCAGTCGGGCAGAAAAAAGGTCAACTCAGATGCAACAATTCAAAATCAAAGGCAAAAACTGAAAAGTCGGGCGGTCCGGTCAGAAAGAAAACACTGAGTAATTAAGGCGAAAAGAACCATGGCACAAGACTAGGAAAACGATCTGACAGAGGCTGGCTGTGAGAAGACACCTAATGCCGGGCATACGCTGCGATTTTTTTCAATCGTGGTAATAAGCTGCTGTTCATACTGTACGAGTGAATCTCAGGGGTTTAAACTTTGCTGTTCACGATTCCTGTTCTCACACTATACGGTCCGATGGTCTAGTGCGGACTGATTGCTCACACTACACAACACGTCGGACACTGCCACAGCTCAACCAGTCGACCCTCCATTGCCGGTGTCCATACAATGTGCTGTGCCGCCATACTGTTTTGTTGACATTCTCTTCCGTATCAATGTTTGCGCATGCGCAGCTTGACAGATTGGGGTAGATCTGTTTGTGCAGCTGCTTCAACAGTGCGAGAGCCTCACGTTAGGCGACCAGGATTTCAAACAAGTTTGATTTTCTCCCGATCGATCGGGAGGTGGTCGGGAAGTGTTAATCGCCTCTTGTTACCCCATATACACTACACGATGAGACGCAAGATTGAGCCAAAATTCGGCCCGACTTCCAAAAAAGTCACACGACTGAAAAATCGTGGCAAAAAGGGACAAAAATCACACAGTGTATGCCCGGCTTAATATACACTTCTGGGGAGATTACATGGTGAGGGACACAGGTGCAAACAGTCAGACTGATTACAAAGGAGCAGCACATGAGGGAGAACCTAATCGCATGGAATTTGGCAGAAGCCAAAACGTGGACAGGGATCACTGGACAAACCTAGACAACGATAAACAGCTCCAGTTACGGAGTTTCTAACGTGCATAGATAATGAGAAACAGGACAGCAGATGTGAGCTTTCACAGAAAATGCAGCAAAGGTAATCAGGGAGAGCAAAGAGGCGGAGACTAGAACAGGGCGAGTGCTGAGAGCTTGTTAATCAATTATTAAGTGCAACTATACAAATCCTTGGTGCTCGTTAGTAAGTTAGTATTATATATAAGGTTAGTTGTTGTTAGTAATCTCAGGAGAAAATAATAAACTGTTAGTATTGTTAGTAGATAGAAAAGAAGAGTGAAGCCATCAAACGAGATCGGAAGGAAGTTTGAAAACCAGAATCCAATAAATCACCCGAAGAGTAAAACACAAGACTGGGGCTGTGTGCAATGACTAGACATGAGACCAGACGGGGAAGACAAAGTGCAAAGCAAAATGGAAAACATGAACCGGAATGTGATATGGCAAAAAGTAAAACATGGAAAAGTAAACTAAGATAAAACATGACAAATCAAAGTAACCAATTCAAAATACATAATACAAAGAATAGTCAGGCATGGCAAAGAGTCAAAAAACACAAAAGGCAGTCAGGATAAACAGGGCATGAACATGGTCAAGGCAGAATCACAACAGATGGGTCATACTCTTTATTTTTCTTTATACTGGTGCCAGCAGTTTGTTTTTTATCCTTAATCTTTATGCATGTTCTTTTGCATTACACATTGTTATATCTTGCCTAATATCTTGTTTGACTTTCTTTCATCATGTATTGTACTTATTGCCTTCTTACTCGGTATATTTCTTGCTCTCATGATTGACATTGTGCACAGACCAAAACATGGATAATTGATACTGTTTGAGGGATAATGAGAATCGTCGTGGTCACTTATCACTTGCACACCCTCCAAATGTTTTGTATATGGGAATTGTTTTTCTTTAGGTAAATCTGGTTATGTATTGTAACTATTTGTTGGGTACGGTGGCCCAGAAGGGTCACAACACCTGCAAACTCAAAAAACATCTGCAAATTCAGAAAACACTTTCATCGATGTCACAACACATGAACTGCAAATGCCAAAACACCTGCATATTCGGAAAAGACATACAAACTCACAAAACGCATGCAAACTCTTTAATGACAACGGAAATGTTTCCCGGGGGGACCATAACCAGTGACGAATCCACATTCGGTTTCCGGTCCCCAACGATCTATGCGAAGAAAATTGTTTCCGAAGAGTTGCATGTTCTTTTAATGGACTTAGCGATGTCTAATACCACCATGGTTTTGTTTAATTTCAACATATTAAGGCAGTGTCCACTTTACGTATTAGTCCACTTAGATAATTGTTAAACGTTCTGCGAACTTTGTTAGCAGTAAACTAGCTGGCTAGCGTTTCTACATTGCTGTCCCCAGACGAGCGCACCACACCTTTCATAGTGCAATTTCGTGCAGATACGAACACTTTGCCCATCCTTTAGCATTATTCCCTCTCCTGCTACGGACCCTACTACCATTTTTTAAAATCGCTCATGTTCTGCTCATGCTGCGTTCCATTTGTCCTGGGAAGTCAGGATCTCTGAGCTCCCAGGCGGCAATTTCAATTCAAACGCCCCCTTAAGTCGGATTTTCAACTAGGATAGTAGGAGATTCTTCGCCTACCCCAAATTCCGACTTCCGAGTTGAAGATGGCTGCACCATATATCAACAGCAAGCGAAACCTGTGATAATTAACTGCAATTGCAATTCAGGGTAATTTGTGTTTCATTAAATAAGTCGCACACGCAGTACTGAAAAAAAGTTTATCGGCGGACTTGTTGCCCCGGTGTTAGCAACCAAAAAATGTAATGCAGTAATGCGTTGTTATCAACTAGTATAGCTAACAATAGCTAATATTAAAGCTGCAAGCAGCGTTGAAAGGGCCCTCGCCCCCCTCGTGCACGTTGGGGTGGCAGCAAGATCTTGATGGCTGCAGGTGTCCATTCAGAGCCATTGGACACAGCTGGACCGCGTACAATGTGGTTTCCTGATAGAAGTGCAAAAATTTTCTGGAGGGCGCTATGATACCATTTTGACTTGCCTGTGCACAAAATCTACAACACAGTAATCGTAATACGGGGCTCCATGAATGTGTTGATTTTTGTAAATTTTCCAGCATGTTTAGACTTTCAATAGAGCAATTCTTTTATAAATATTATTGGGGGCGCTATAGAGCCATTATGCCCCATTTAGTGCCAATTGATGGATGTATTGAGGAGAATAAGACACTTCTAATTTTTGCAAGGTTTTGCAAGTTTTGGAGCATTCTAACATAACATTTGGAAAAACGCAGGAAATAGCTCATAGCTCACTTCCTGTTTAGCAAAAAAATTTCAAAAAATTAGCAATTGCGGGTAATGACTAATGCAATGATCACACCAAATTTCATGAACATTCAAGCACTTTTATCTGAACATGGCCATATCTAGAGGGCGCTATGGAGCCACCTGGCACCTCTCAATATAAAATAAGCATATATCTATACTTGGGCAGACAATTTTATCAAGCTTGGAAAGTTTCAGGCAAATCCCACAAAGTATGTGGAAGTGAAAGCAACTTCCTGTTTCATGGCAGGACATCAAAATTCGCCGTGACGCCACGGATGCATCGTTCAATGAAATAAAAAAAGCTTCGCAATTTAACATCAGCAAGGACTTTAGATGACCTGTGTCAAAATTTCAAGTTGATCAGATAAAATCTCTAGGAGGAGTTCGTTAAAGTACGACGCCTGTGAATGGCAAAAAATTTTAAAAAGTTGCAAATTCAATTAAAAATGGCGGACTTCCTGTTGAGTTGAAAACTGTTGAACTGTTGAGTTCCTGTTGAAAAAACGCAGGAAATGGCTCACTTCCTGTGTGGCAAAAAAATTTACAAAAAAATTTATTATGACTACTATGACCTTATTGAATTTCGTGAGAATCCGAGCAAGTGCGTTCCAAAATGGCCGCGTGTTTGGTGGCGCTATAGAGCCACTGGGGCATGTCCAAGCACAAAAATAATAATAATTTACAATTTTCACCACGACTGACGTGTCGGCAAATTTTTGTGAGTTTTCGTGCATGGCAAAGCCCTCAAAAATGCGTTCTCGCAGCAGAATAATAAGAAGAAGAAGAAGAAGAAGAAGAAGAAGGAAGAAGAATAATAAAAATCCCATCAAAAACAATAGGTTCCTGGCACCGGTCGGTGCTCGGGCCCTAACAAGCTATCCTTGTCAGATGAGACACCACTGACCCCAAGTCAGTTTTCCCACTTACATAACTGAACGCAGCCTGCTTGGGTATGACGTTGTTCCCAACCCCGACTTCCGATGCAAATCTAATGCAGTATTAGCGCCATCATCACAAATCTCTCTGCGGCCATGGCGCTAAGCTGATACGTGAGTTCATTTTTAAAAAATGGTAGTAGAGTCCGTAGCAGGAGAGGGAATAGTGCTTCAGAATGGGCAAAGTGTTCGTATCTGCACGAAATTGCACTATGAAATCAGAATTGACATACATATTATGCGACAGTGATAACTTTCAAAAATTGTGGTGCGGTGCACTCGTCTTGGGACAACAATGTAGAAACGCTAGCTAGTTTACAGCTAACATACTTTGCAGAACGTTTAAAGCCCAACGCCCACTGAAGATGTTAGACGTGCGTCAAAAAAATGGTTACATTAATTTCAATGGAGCAACGTCCACTGGCAGCGTCTGACGCGCATCAGATTTTTACTTTTCGCCACTGCTCAATTTTTACTATTCGCCACCACTTTTCATTACTATTTCATTTTTCATTTTCAAAACATTTAATGCAACTATTGTGACTTTGATATTTTTTTGTGGTCTTCGAAAAGTTTACCGACAGTTTCCATACCAAGTCTCAGGGCTCCATCTTAATTAGTTACAGAAAGATAAATGCAATAAATCTGGATAAAATTTTTATGATTTGTGTTTTTTGCTTTTTCCAGGCCACAGAACAGATAAACTAAACACACTGAGTAAAGAAAAGTATCTAAAGCTAAGAGTTCAACAACTATTCTGATGACAAAATGAAACTTATGGCTCTGTTTGCAAATGCATATCTCAGGCCCTCAAACTTACTCCAAAATGATGGTGATTTTCTCAAAACTGACCCCCCCTCCCTAAAAGAAGGTAAATCTCAGGCAACGGCAATAATTGAGCTTAATTATTTTACCATTTCACACCAGATATATGAATCTTCCACTGTGGGGAATATAATAAAAATTAATTTTTTTGGTCGGTAAGTTCCTAAAATTTGGTTAATTTGACATGGAATGACCCTATTGCATTTATTGCCTTCTTGGTATATTAATTGCATGATTGAAATTCTGCACCTGACCTACACATGTGTAATTGATACTGTTTGAGTGATAATGTGGTTACTAATTACTTGCATGCCAGCTATGCCCTTTAAATGTTTTGTATTTGCATGCGCATTGTTCTCCCATGAAGGCAGATCTATTTTTTTGTATTGCGTTGCTTTATTTGTTATATTTTATTCTATGAATTGGTGTAATTGATATTATTTAAGTGACTGATGAGAATTGTTCCGGGCTCTAATTACTTGCATATCATCCAAACATTTTAAATGTTTAGCGCCTGCGTGCGCTAATTATTCCCTGATGAAGGCAAAGCTGTCGCCCAAACGCGTTGGGTTTTAAGCCATGTTGTAATAAAGGCTTTTTAGCTTCAATGGAGACTTGAGTCCCTTGTGGCCCATTCATTTTAGTATCCCTGCTAAAAAATTCCAGCTTTGACCAGCCTAGGCTGGTTGGCTGGTGTTTTGGACAGTTTTAGCTGGTCAACCAGCCCTTCACCATTTGACTTCAGCTGAAAATCCCAACTTAACCAGGTTTGACCACCTTCATCTAGCTAAAGAGACCGACTGCACCAGCTATGACCAGCTCAGACCATCTTAAACCAGCTTAGAATTCTAGCTGCTATTTTCTTTTTTCCAGTAAGTTCGGATACCCAAGTCATCCAATTTTTTTTTTTTTTTAATTTGGTAAGATTCAGACATTTAATTTTTCCATGCCACTTCGCAATTACCATGAAATGGCCCCATATTCAGCTGCAAATCTGGTGCTGATCAAAAGGGATGTTATTTATGAAGAGATGGGTTGTGACATCTGTGAAATTGGCGTTTGTAACGAGAGATCACACAAACATTCTGAGGGAGTGAAGTTACCTCATGAAACATGTACTAGAGCCTCTGAAAACAGCCTGGAAAAAGACCCTGCCAGTATATGTTACCAGGGTTGTAATATTAGCCTCAAACAGCTACGGCAGCCAAGAGAAATAAGAGGAGCGAAAAAGCTCTCCAGTTAGCGTTGCTCTTTAATTAATACAACCTTCCCGATTTCTCCACCCACTTAAATGTTTCCCCAATAACTAAACATGGGATCCCATATCCCTACTCAAAAAAGGTAGCGGTAGCTATCTCACGTCAGCTAACTAACAACGAACAGCTGCGATAATCATGTAGAGAAACCGGAGAAGAGTAAGAGCACCCTGGTGAACATTGGTCTTTAATTATTACATCTAAACCGAATGAATGAATCACTTCCCCGACTTCACAATCCTGTATGAGAACGCTTTTATGCTTCTCCGGTTTCTCTTGACTGTAATGGCTGCCTTGGCTGGGTACCTAGCTAGCTTCTGCCAGGGTTCTGGGATAACGTGATTATAAATCAGGGGAAGTGAGTCGTTCATTCCGCTTGGTAGTATTAATTAAAGACTAATGTTACTAACCAGGGGGCTTTTATCGTTCTCCGGTATCTCTTTGTTGTCGTAGCTGTTTGTTGTTAGAAACCAAGATATCTACCGCTACCATTTTTGAATGGGGATATGGGATCTTGTGTTGAGTTAATAGTGTAACATTTAAGTGAGCTAATACGGGTAGGTTGTGGGGGCTAGTTTGACTGTGTTTTCGGCACGGAGGCTGGCCTGATCGCAGTTATTTACTTAAGAGTGATGTCAACTAGAGAGCTGCTTCTTTCCTCTGATTGCTCTTGGGTGCCTTAGCTGTTCGAGAACCTTGGGAACATATCAATATACTGACGGTCTTCTTTTTCCAGGCTGTTTTTAGCGGCTCTGGAACATGTTTCACGTGGTAAGACTCCTTCTGAATGTATGCTCTCTTGTCGCAAATGCCAGTTGCCCCACTGTAAGGACCCATTTCTTGTGGGGCGAAATCTGGTAAATGGGGTTAATAATGGGTGGTGGGTGAGGAGGAAAGGTGGCTTTATCAAGTCATAATGGTTCTGAAATTGAAATGTGTTATGTTGCTATGCATCTTTTTGTATTACTGAAAAGGTAAACTAGATGATGCACACTCTATTGAGATGCTCAAGTCACACACCCTCCCCAGTGACACCTCTTCAATTTGCCTGATTTGTACTCTATTAGTGCCTTATGATGTCAAATGAAAGAATCGGAAGTTTGAGCTTCCTACCTCAAACGGTTTTTGAGTTATAGCCCTTCAAAGTTTGGGGGGAAGGTGGCTTTATCAAGTCATAATGGTTCTGAAATTGAAATGTGTTATGTTGCTATGCATCTTTTTGTATTACTTTGATGAAAAGGTAAAGTAGATGATGCACACTCTATTGAGATGCTCAAGTCACACACCCTCCCCAGTGACACCTCTTCAATTTGCCTGATTTGTACTCTATTAGTGCCTTATGATGTCAAATGAAAGAATCGGAAGTTTGAGCTTCCTACCTCAAACGGTTTTTGAGTTATAGCCTTTCAAAGTTTGGGTGCCACGCCCACTATTGGGTCCTGGAACTGCACACTTAATTTGCAGGAATTTTTGGATACCCATATCTTTTTGTTTTAAGCTAGCTGCAGGCCTGTAAATTGCTATTTCTATGTATTCTGGCCCTATCTATCAGAATCTGCACTTAAAACTAGCATAGGTTTACTATTTTTAGAGATATTAACCCCTTAAAAGAGGATTTTTTAATGACACAATACATTTTTGGGGCACTTTGGGGGTCTATATCTTGGAAAGTTTTTGTCCTGATGGGGTTTCAACTAATTTATCATCATATTTGGGTACACTACTGTTTATTTAGAAAATTTTAGGGCACTCAGAACCTTGATGGGGGTACAGGAGGGTCCCAAATATGGCCTCGGGACAAAATTACCCTTTGGCACCCCCTACTTCAGGCCCATGTTTGGCCATGTGGGCACATGATGACTGGAATGAGCTTTATACCCCATCAAAAGTCACCTTTTATCAAAGTTTTGAGCCAAGAAAAACTTTAGGTTATTTACATAACCCCGGTTCTCTGAGTAATATGAGTGAGATGTCTCACTATGGGATGCACGCCTCGCTGCAGCCTCAGAAGCATTGATCTCATTACGCCAATCCTGATTGGCTGGTGAACGTGTCCGTCCGCCCAGGTGGTACACCCACCTTAAATAGCTCATGCGGACGGCACCACGTCATTCAAGATAAGCACCTCTTCTCACTCGCCCCAGCAAGAAGGGTTGTCTGGTGAGACATCTCACTCATATTACTCAGAGAACCGGGGTTATGTAAATAACCTAAAGTTCTCTTTCATAACATTTCGCTCGATGTCTCACTATGGGATATCGTAGCTCCCGTATTGCCAGACAAGCTTATCCAGCGTCCACCAACCCACAGAGAAGCAATCTGTTCCAGTCAGGACAGCAGAACCGCGCGTGCCACGCACGGAGCGGAAACGTCCAGCTTATAAAAGCGGACAAAAGTGAGAGGCGAGGACCAACTCGCCGCTGCACAGATGTCCTGAACAGAAACTCCCCTGAATAAGGCCCAGGATGCGGCCAAGCCCCGAGTCGAGTGCGCCCGCATGCCCACAGGCGGCTGCAAACCCCGACACGTATAGGCCAAAGCAATCGCCTCCACCACCCAATGGGATAGGCGCTGCTTAGTGTTAGGTTTTCCTTTATGAGGATTAGCCCAGGAGACGAACAGCTGATCGCTCCTCCTAAATCCCCTAGTCCTGTCCATGTACATACGCACCGCACGGACTGGACATAACGCGTGCGACTGCTGCTCCTCTGTTGAGGCAGCAAAGGCCAGAAGGTCAATTGGAGAACATGAGCCCACCACCTTAGGCACAAAAGCCGGGTTGGGCCTCAAAATCAACCTTACATCTCCCGGGAAGAGCTGAGCGCATGACGGATGCACCGAAAGCGCATGGATGTCACTGACTCGCTTAGCTGAAGCCAGAGCCAGCAACAACACAGCCTTGAAAGACACGTGCTTCAAGTCTGCCCCTTCCAGTGGCTCAAAAGGAGGGCCCTTAAGCCCCTCGAGAACCACAGCCAGATCCCACGGTGGCACCAGTGGTCTGGACACGGGGAGAAGCCTGCGCGCTCCCTTCATAAAACGGCAAACCAGTGGGTGCTGACTCGCCGTTCGCTTTTCAAACCCCACGTGACAGGCGGCGATCGCCGCCAAGTACACCTTAATCGTGGAGAAGGCTTTGCCTTTGTCAATCAGGTCCTGCAAGAATGACAGTATAGCACTCACCGGACACTGAAAAGAAACGTGGCCGTTCCTGTGACACCACCCCTCAAACACCCTCCACTTACAGTCATACAAAGACCTAGTGGATGGGGCCCTAGCGTTTTGTATAGTGGAAAACACACGCTGTGACAATCCCACAGCCGAGAGACTGAGCCACTCAGGGGCCACGCCCACAACGCCAGGCGTTCCGGGTGCGGGTGGAGGATCGCCCCCCCCCCCCTGCGATAGCAGGTCCCTGCGCAGCGGGAGCTGCCAAGGCTGAGCGCACAGCAACCGATATATTTCCGCTAGCCAATGCATCGCCGGCCAATGCGGAGCAATCAATATCAGTGCGTGACCACGTTCCCTCACTCTGGACAGAGTGGGGGATATCAAGGCCAGGGGAGGGAACGCGTAAAGAAGCTCGTGCGGCCAGACGTGCGCTAGTGCGTCTATGCCAAGGGGAGCATCCATGCAGCGCAGAGAGTAAAACAGCGCGCACTGCGCGTTTTCTCTCGCCGCGAACAGATCTACCGCGGCCCGACCGAACCGGGCCCATATCTGTTCCACAATCTCCGGGTGCAGAGTCCACTCCCCATACACCGGCGCACCCCTGGACAACAGGTCCGCGCCTGTGTTCAAGACCCCCAGGACGTGCGTCGCTCTCAAGGAGAGGAGACGGCCGCAGCTCCACAGGATCAGTTTGCGTGCCAGCATGTGCAACTGACGGGAGCGCAACCCCCCCTGACGGTTGATGTACGCCACCGTCGTCGTATTGTCCGTTCTCACCAGGACATGATGACCCATGAGAGATGGAAGGAAATGTTTCAGGGAGAGGAACACCGCTGAAAGTTCCAGAAAATTTATGTGAGACTGCTGGAGGCCCACACTCCAGCGGCCCCTCACAGACCGGCCCCCGTGAATTCCGCCCCAGCCCGTCAGGCTGGCGTCTGTAGTGACCACCTTCCTGGACAGGACGAGCCCATTGGGACCCCCTGGGTCAGAAAGGACGGAGTCCGCCAGTGACGCAGCGCCCTGGCGCATTCCAGTGTGACCAAGACTCTCCGCGTGCCGTGACGCACGGGATCTAGCCCGCATGAGGCCACCCAAAGCTGGAATTCTCTCATGTGGAGGCGACCGAGACGGATCACGAGGATGGCAGACGCCATCAGACCGAGTAACCGAAGACACAATCTGAATGGAACAAACCTGCCTGGATAAAAAAGCGCGAGGCATGCCCTGAAAGCTCTCACCCGTTCCGCCGAGAGGCGAGCTGTGAAAGACACCGAATTCAGGGATAACCCCAGAAAGATAGCATCTTGCGCTGGGGACAGCATGCTTTTCTCCGCGTTTATCACAAAACCCAGATTGACTAGGTGCTGTGTGAGAATACGCGTGTGCGCCCTGGCCTCCTGCTCCGATTGCGCCAAAAGCAGCCAATCGTCCAGGTAAGTGGCCAGACGGATGCCCCGCCGTCTCAGCGGGGCTATTGCTGCCTCCGTGCACCGCACGAACACCCTCGGGCTTAATGACAGACCGAAAGGGAGCACGCGATACTCGTAGCAGATCCCCTGGAAAGCGAACTTCAGAAACTTTCTGTGGGGAGGATAGATTGGAATGTGGAAGTACGCGTCTTTCAGATCGATTGAAGTGAACCAATCGTTCTGACGTACAAGACGCAACAGGGATGCGTGTGTGAGCATCCTGAACTTGTACTTCCTGAGATATTTGTTCAGAGCCCGTAAATCCAGGATAGGGCGAATACCGTTCCCCCCCCGTTTGGGGACTAGGAAATACCTGGAGTAGAAACCGCTCTGACATTGTGCGGGAGGGACGACACCGATTGCTCCTTTGTTTAACAGTGAGAAAATTTCCTCCTGAAAAACACGAGCTGACTCTCCCCGCGCCTGGGAGTGTATAACGCCGGCGAATCGCGGGGGGACAGCGGCGAATTGCAGCCTGTACCCCCTCGAAATCGTCCTCAACACCCAGGGTGGGCTGCAAGTGCGACCCATCTCCGCCATCTGAGGGCGAGAGGTGATGTGCACTGCAGCCCTTCCACCACAAGAGGGCCCAGTCGCAGTGCGGTGGCGCCCTCTTGTGGCGGAATGACACAACCCCCGGGTGGCGTGCCCTGCAGTCCTCCCACCACAAGAGGGCCCAGCCGCAGTGCGGTGGCGCCCTCTTGTGGCGGAATGACACAGCCCCCGGGTGACGTGCCCTGCAGTCCTCCCACCACAAGAGGGCCCAGCCGCAGTGCGGTGGCGCTCTCCTGTGGCGGAATGACAAGGCCCCCGGGTGGCGTGCTTATTTTGACAGATTTGGCTTTCTTTATTTTCAGCTGCGCCCTCGGCACTCGGCCTGGCTGCGACAGCGGGACACAATTTATTCTCTTTGAGAAAACTTTTGTGTATGTGCGTGCTTGTGGACATGAGAGGGGGGCAACCGCTAAACCCCGCGACGTCAAATGTCCATCTCTCCCGGCTTGCACTGGCACGGTCCGAGGCAGCTGGGAGATAGGGGCGTGGGGAGCCCCTGGGTGCACGCCCGAAAGCCAAACAGGTGGAGCCGGAGAACGGGGAACTTCCAGCTGCGTCACCAGTGGAGAGAGGGGGGGGTCAGGCCGCTCTCTTCTTTTTCCTGGCCTGGCTGCTGGCGGTATGCGCGGGTCGCGCAGGCGCAGCTGCAGCCGGGGCCGAGGGCTTTTTGGGCCAGCCGGGCCGACCTGGCGGAGCAGGTCGGCATTTTAAACTGCGAATCCTGTGAAGCAGCCTGTGCAAAGGTCTTACGCTGAGCAGGCGGAAGAGGAGCGGGGGGCTTTCGAGGGAGGCAGAGCTTGAGAGCTTCATCCTCCTTCTTTTTAGCTTCGCACCGCCGTTGCATAGAAGCCAACGCGGAACCGAAGATCCCCTCCGGGACAATGGGCATGTCCAGGATGTCATCCTTCTCCCTGTCCGACAGGTTGGCGAGGTTGAGCCACCGCGCCCGTTCCTGTAGGACCATGGTCCCCAGCGCTTTTCCCGTGGCCTGGACCGCGCAGCGTTGGACACGGAGACACAGGTCGGTGACGACCGGTATTTCCTCCCATGTAGCTGGGTCCTGAGTTAGCACAAAATCCTCGCACAACTCAGCCTGATAAGCCGTGAGCAGGGAGAGGACATTGAGCGCTCTGGCCGAAAGCGCAGCCGCCTTATATGCCTTCTCAGTCAAGGCTGACTGAAAACGGTCTGACTTGGACGGCAGACTGGGGCTCCGGGAGGACACCGCTGACAGGCGGGGGTGAAGGTGCGCTGCCACGAGTGGCTCCATCGGAGGCATGCGGAGCAGACCCAGGCTCTCCATCGCCTCACAATCGAGGGACGAGGCACCGGGAACTGGGCTCCTGCTGCTATAAGGGCGGTCTTTCCAAGAGCGCGCAACCTCATCTAGCAGCTCCGGGAAGACGGGGAGAAGTTGTTTCGTCGCACTCTTAGCCAAGGGCAATTTCTTCCCCTCGTAGCGGGATCTGGTGGTCTCAGCTACGACAACGGGCCAGGGGATGTTCAGCCGGACAGCAGCGCGTTTGCACACGTCGAGCATGTCGGAGCTGGGGAGAGGAGAAGCTGGTATGCTACTCTCATCTCCATCCCGAGAGGTGACGGAGGCCGCGGGCTGCGCGGCCCGAGCCGGAGTAATGAAGACGTTGTCATCTTCCTCATCCTCTGATATGAGGAGTTCAGAGACGCCATCTTCCTCGTCCCCATAGTCCAGTTCTAGGACGTCTTCCTCACACGGGGGATCCGCGGCTAGGTCGAGCTTGGAGCACCAGCTGGCGCTAGCCTCCGGAATCGCCGCCGTAGCGACCGCCAAATCCCGCTTGCCCTCGGCGGCAGCACCGTCGGAGGGGAGGAGGGGGTCGATTCCAGACAAGCTAGCCTGGCGGGCTAGCCGTCTGCGGAGACTTTTCGCTGTAAACATCGCGCAGTGTTGGCACGAGCCGGGAAGTTCGATAGCCATACGGGCGTGTTCCAGCCCCAGGCAGCTCGAGCAGACCTGGTGTGGATCTTTACTCGAGATCTTGTTCCCACAGCGACAGGGACGGGTCCCGGAGTCTTCGTGCCCCTTGGTATGGGGGTTTTGGGCCTCCATTCCTAGCTAGCTGGTGTGCAAGCCGGGAGACGAGGCCGAAAACCGAGAGGTAGCTGGTGTGCTAGCGCTCGAAGCTCGACGTGCCATGGTGGGGCGTCGAGTGAAGAAAACCGAGAGGTAGCTGGTGTGCTAGCGCTCGGAGCTCGACGTGCCGTGGTGGGGCGTCGAGTGAAGAAAACCGAGAGGTAGCTGGTGTGCTAGCCTTCGGTACTCGACGTGCCGTGGTGGGGCGTCGAGTGAAGAAAACCGACAGGTAACTGGTGTGCTAGCCTTCGGTACTCGACGTGCCGTGGTGAGGCGTCGAGGACAGTGCTGACCAAGCCGTGTAGGGCGGGAGAGCACTGAGTCCGGTCTGGTGTGACCGACGAAGCAAAAAGGTATCCAAAGCTAGTAGCGCCCGGCGACAGAAAATCCGTCTGTGGACAGTTCAGCTAACTAGCCCTGGACGCGAGATATGCTCCGAGTGAGAAGAGGTGTTTGAATGACGTGGTGCCGTCCGCATGAGCTATTTAAGGTGGGTGTACCACCTGGGCGGACAGACACGTTCACCAGCCAATCAGGATTGGCGTAATGAGATTAATGCTTCTGAGGCTGCAGCGAGGCGTGCATCCCATAGTGAGACATCGAGCGAAATATTATGAAAGAGAACTTTGATTATCTAACTCCTTCACTATCAACTAAGCCTTTACATATGGCACTATTTTATTTTTGTCCCAACTTTTATGAGACCTGTAGTAGCCATCAAATTTGAAATTAGCTAATTTTGTTGATAAAAACTGTAAAATCTCAGTTTCAACATTTGCTATGTTATCTCTGTTCTATTGTGAATAAAATACTGGCTGGTGTGATTTGAAAGTCATCGCGTTTGACTTTTACACTTTGTCCCAACTATTTCGGAATTAGGGTTGTATTTATTAACGCGTTTAAAAAAAAAAACTTTGCAGCGTACCTTGTCGCGCTTGGACAAAGCCAAGCATGACTGTGCCTCATAGGAGGCTTTAAATGACTGCATATCCGCGTAAAAAAACTGACAAAGTGTTTTCTTCCTGGGGGTAGCACCTGTTCCTGAATGTGGAAAGCGAAGAACTAAATTAAATCTAGTCTTCTGCGCTACTGTGTCTCCCTGGAGACAGATCTGACCTCTGACCACTCCCTCTCTTTTTGCAGTTATTTTTAACCCCAGACATAAAGATACAATACCGCTTTCACACAGATAATGGTGGAAACCAAAGCGATGAACGGCAACTCCATGTGTCACCAATAGAGGGCAACAAAATCCTGTTTAACAAAACCTCTCGGTTTATCAGCAATTGAAGTAAAATAATAATAATTATAATAATAGTAATAATAATAATAATGAAAATAAAATTAATGGGTTCGAAGAATATTCGATGACTCAGGCAAACCATAATTTGTGACGGCTTTCAGGCGAGAAAATTAAAGCTGTGGGTTTACTGGCAAAATTTCAAACTTTCAGCTCTTTGTGATGAACAAATTAAACAAGAGCATTTTAAATAGCTCAATACAACTAATATTACAAGTGTTTGCTCCAAATTTAACAAAAAGTGCCACTTTTAATGACCACTGCAGTCTCCAAATTATTCAACCCCCTGAATAGAATCTGTCGTAAGAGTATATTTGCAAATCAGGAATTGTCTCAATCACACTTAATGCAGCTAAGCAAGAGCTTCATTAGCTTCATCAGGTTTGCTTGAGATAGAACACATAAAATACTTGCACTGGCTAGGGGTTTGTTGACAGTGACATTTAATTGCATAGCAGAAATATGAATGTCAAGAGAATTGTCCAAAAACGTAATAGAAGAGATCATTGCCTGCCACAAACAAGGAAAAGGATTAAAAAAAGATAGCACAGGCACTGAATGTTCACAGAGATACGGTGGGACGCATAGTTCACAAGCTCAGAGTTAAAGAAACAGCGGCCACACTACCAGGACCTGGCAGAGAGAGGAAGCTATCAATGGCTGTCACCAGATTCCTGAGGAAGAATTTATTTTAAACTGCTGGAATCGAGAGTGGATGAGGATGTGTGCTATGCAGTTTTGTTGTGCTTACTTCAAAATGAAAAATGTACCTTAGTTAACATCTATGCACCAAACTCAGCACAGGACCTTTTTCTCTCTCCCCTCACAACCTTGTTAGCTCAGTATGCAGACACTCCTTTATTGGTGGGTGGCAACTTGAACTTAGTCAGTGATGCTAATGTGGATCGATTTGGTAGCCCTCTACCATCAGATAGAGCATTATCTGCAGCCTTTGGTGAAATGCTGAGCTCACTGGCACTGACTGATGTGCGGCATTTGGTTAACCCACAAGAACGGAGGTATACTTACTATTCACACGCGCACAACTTTTATTTGAGGATTGATTACCTCCTCATTTCCTCTTCTCATACAGTGAATGTCATCGACACAGAAATCCATAACATTCTCATTTCAGATCATGCTCCACTGTCAATGATTTTCAGCCCTATATTTGATAACCAGCGTAGAACACGGCAATGGAGATTTAATTAATTTATTATTGAAGGATGCAGAATTTGTTTCCTTAATAAGATAGAGAACAAACAAATTTTTTAAAAGAAACGTGTGTTCAGTCTCTTCTATCCAAACAGTCTGGGAACCTTTTGAGGTAACATGCAGGGGCTGAATAATTAGTTATTCTACCGCCCAATGCAAGTTGAATAACGAAAAGAAAAATGATCTACTTGCTAAAATTAAGGCACTAGAAGCCCAACATATGCTTGATACAACAAATCTGGCCTTAAAGAGAAAGCTTTTAATAGCTGGACCTGATTTACAAGCAGTACTCCACGAGGGGACTGCCTTTGCTCTCTTTCGTCTGCATAGAAGATATTTTGAGAGTGGTGACAAAGCAGGTAAAATGCTAGCTTATCAACTTAAACATCAGGAAAATAAGCAATCAATACCAGCGATAGGAGACTGCAGCGGCAACATTATTGTAGATCAAGCTTTAGTATGCACTTAGTTTAAAGAGTTTTATTCCAAATTCTATCAAGCGGAATGTCAATCTCAGGAGCCCAAGATGGAAGAGTTCCTTAAGGATATCTACCTTCCTAAATTGAGTACGCAGCACAGAGATGAGTTTGAGGCACCTGTTAGGGAAAAAGCGATTCTCACTGCAATTAAAAGTCTTGCCAGCGGCAAATCTTCTGGGGGAGATGGCTATACCATAGAATTCTACAAACAATTCCAGAATAACCTGTCGCCTGTTTTGTCCCTGCTATTCAATAACATAATTGAAAACAAGTCAATGGCAGTGACAATGCGTACGGCCACAATATCACTTCTTCCGAAACCAGGAAAGGATCACTTAGACATGGGTAATTTCCGTCCCCTAAGTTTACTGAATAATGACTACAAAGCGTTTGCAAAAATTCTGACTCTTCATTTAGAGAAGGTTATGACCTCCCTGATGCACACAGACCAGGTAGGATTTATACCAGGCAGACTTCCAGCCTATAATATGGGAAGACTGTTTCAAGTCTTATTTAAAGCCAGCTCTCTCCAGCGTCCAGCGGTAGAGATATCGCAGGACGCGGAAAAAGCCTTAGATAGAATAGAGTGGCCTTACCTATTCTAGATGTTGAAATATGGCTTTGGTTCAACCTCTATGCAGTGGTTCAAGGCACTATATAACAACCCTGTCTCCTCAGTCAATGCCAATGGTCTGATTTCTGAACCCTCTAACCTTTATTGTGGCACAAGACAGGGCTGTCAATTAAGCCCTTAAATATTTGTCTTAGCCCTGGACCATTTGCATGGTCCAGTCGTGATAACATTAAAATAACCAGCATAATGATCGGCAACCATGATTTTAAGTTAAATATGAATGCAGACGAGATTTTTCTGACCTTATCGGACCCGGCTCATTCTATACCAGAAGTTCTGGAATTAATCAAATCATTTAGCTCGTTCTCCAGCAACCAAATCAACTGGAGCAAGAGTGAAGCGATTGCATTGAATTCTAGAACACTCTCTGTGCATCTGAACTATGCCCCGTTTGTTTGGAAGCCTGAGGGAATGAGATACTTAGGAATAACGATTACAACTCCGATCTCAAAAATTTTTGAGCTTAACGGACCTCCTTTACTGAGAACAATCCGAGATGACATTAAACGATGGACTGTCCTCCCATTGTCTTTGTGGGGTAGAGCGGAGGTAATTAAAACATACATATTGCCCAGACTGACCTATATTATATCTGCTCTCCCATTACAATTTCCACAAGGCTGGTTGAAAGAAATCTATGCTCTTTTTTCCACCTTCTTATGGAGAGATAAGAAGCCAAAAGTAAACTGCAGAAAGCTCTCAAAACTAAGAACTCTTGGTGGACTAGGTGTTCCAGATGTATTTTTGTATTATTTGGCGTATAATGCGAGATTCCCGCTTTCTTGGGGTTACAATGATACTGTTCCACGGGGCACTTGGGATTGGCTTGAAAGTGAAGCAATTGCTGAAAGTAACAGGTCCATTTCATTATCTTCTGTATGGTACTGGCCTAAACTGGCCAGTGGAGGGAGGAGGAATTTATTCTGTTAGGGCTCCTCAACATTGACCTGCAATTGTCGCCTACTACATGCCTGCTGGGGGCCCGTGTCGAAAATATCCAAAGCAATAAACACCAAAAAGTGATCGCCCTGGCGTGCCTTACAACTAAACACCTAATCTTAATGAACTGGAAGGTGAGGAAACCCTCTTGCTTCTCCAGAGAGAGATGGCTGGGGGAATTCCTCCATCTTTTAAGTATGGAGAAAGCCTCCTCCATCCTCAGGGACCTAGACATGGACGTGAGTGAGCTCTGGGTCACTTTAAGATCTTTTCTTGATGCACAACCTCACAAATTTTTTTTTTTCCTGCATAACCAGCGTACAGTACATATAGAATGCTAGTCTGCTTTTTTCTTTTTTTTGTGTGTGTGTGTGTGTGTGTTTTCACAAAGTAAGTAAGTTAAAGTAAGTTAATCTTGCCTATAGCCTTTCATCCGTCTAGTCAACTACCTTTCTTTTTATTTATCTACTTATCTTAGATCTTCCGTATGGATGCTGACATGCCTCATGCCCGCATCCTAGTTTAAGAAGTACACTGTGATCCCCATCTCCCTTCTTGTACGTCAGTGTAATTTGTCATTATATATTGTTGTAGGTCTGATTTATTGTTTTTGTTGTTATTGTAATTGTTGTTATTTATTATTGTAGGTCTTTTTATTGTTTTTGTTGTTTTCGTTGTCAATTATTGTTGTGGATTCTAAGGCTGTTGTTGTCTTTATTGTTTATGGAAAAAAAAAAAGACTCCTGAGGAGATGGGTGACTCCTTAGGTGACTACAGGAAACCCGCAGCAAGGCTTGGAGGCAGGAGGCACTGAAGTTTAAGTTAGTACAGTAAGACGCATACTAAACGCTGAAGGTCTCCATGCCTGAACTCCAAGACATACACCACAACTGACCCAAAAGCATAAACTCCAATATCCTTAAAACCATATAAATATGCTACAGAAGTTTTAAGATACTGTTCTGTGGAGCAATGAAACAAAACTGGAACTTTTCAGGCTCATGGATCAGCAGTATGTCTGCCAAAGGAAGAAGCATACACTAAAAAGAACACCCTGCCTACAGAGAAGCATTATGCGGGGTTGTTGATGCACTGCAGCTGCATTGCTTCCTCTGACACTAGAAACCTGCAACGTTTGGAGGGCAAGATGAATTCAATAAAGTATCAGGATATCCAAGGAGAAAATGTCATGCCCTTTGTGAGGAAGCTGAAGCTTAGGAATCATTGGACCTTCAAACTTGACAATGATCCTAAGAATACCTCAACATCCACCAAGGCTTGGTTTCAGAAGAAGTCCTAGAAGATTCTAGAGTAGCCAGCATAGTCATCTGACTTGTACACCATAGAAAATCTCTGACAGGATTTTAAGAAGGCAGTTGCAGCACGCAAACCCAAGAATATTAGTGAACTGGAGGCCTTTGTCCAAGGGGACTGGGCTAAGATTCCTTGGGAATGCTGCTGGAAGCAGTTGTCTGCCTATGCATCACATTCCCAGCAGGTCATAGCAGCAAAAGGGTGCTCTCCTAAGTATTAACTAGAGTGCCAAGGGCCCTGAAGGTTGCCAGCAGTTACAGCCCCAACAGGTGAAAAGTAACTAGCATCAGTCCGCAGATTCAACAGGAAGTCAACACAAATTCTTGCGAAAGCAACACGTTGTCTACGCGATACTGGTGTTAAAAAGCTCCAGCTCGGAAATCTGCAATTTTTTCGAGAAATTTGGCGGTGATGGCGAATGGTCCTGTACCACTGCAAATTAATTCAAGTTTCTTCAGATTAATTCTTCTCTGCGAAAGAAGAGAACTGTTTCATCCACATCACGAACAGCGCAATGTTTGTTATTACTGAAGTGCTTGGCGTGTGCACGTGGTGCGCGTCAGGATTACAATACCATGCGCTTTTCTTTAATTCCTCTCATGCTTCACTGGAAAAGCAAAAAAAATCGATCGATTCTTCAATTTGCCGCAAATACAGTACATACCTCACCTGTAAGTCTGTAATGGCACTGAGTATATATGGGTTTGTGCCTAAAACATACTAATGTCTAAAGACATTACTAAACGAGGAAATAAATAGATGACCATTGTCATCTATTGACCAAGGTCAAGGTCACATGACCTTGACCTTGAAGACCAAATTCAAATCCAGTATGGTGTGTTTGGTCAGCATACATGATTTTTCATTAGTAGCCAATACATACCGAAGATCTAAAGCTAATGTTAAAGGATTTTTAAGCCATTTTTGTCATTACCTGGACTTTGTTGCCCAAGGTCTAATCCAATATGTTGAAAATAACCAGCATACATGATTTGTTATTAGTGCCCAATACATACCTAAGCTCTACAAACAATATTTAACAAATATTGGCCATTTTTGTCATATAACCTTGAGGCCCAACATCAAATTTGACCGATTGCCTAAGAATGTTCAGCATACATGGTTTCCTATAGGTGCAAGTTATAGCACATTTTTGCCATTTGACCTTGACCTTTCAGCTCAAGGTCAAATGGGACTGACTCACAATGTTTGGCATACCTGATTCTTTTAAGGTGCCTCATACATACCTAAGCTCTAAATGCTATATTAAGAGAGTTATAGCACATTTTTGCCATTTGACCGTGACCTTTTGGCTCAAGGTCAAATTCGACCAACTGACAAAGCATTGCAAGCATGATATGCTGTAGATGTTCAATTCATGCCTATACTGTAAATGCAGTAATAAGCAAGTTACTGCACATTTTGGGGCAAAACACCCCGAAAAATGATGAAGTCCAGACATGTTGCCTTGGAGGCGCTATGAAGGAGCTTTTGAATCAAAACGCCGTTTACACCATTAAAGTAAATCAGACGCAAAGTGATGACCATAGGTTACTGGCCTACAGTCGGCAACCTAATAATGCTTGTCATGAAGGTGCTGAATAATTTTGAGCCTGCAGCAGTCATTAAAAGTGGCATTTTGTGTTGAATTTGGAGAAGCCACTTGTTATATTTGTTGCGTTGAGCTATTTAAATGAGCAAAATTCTTAAGAGCCTTTAAATGAGTCATTATTGCAGTGATTAACTGTGACATTACTCAAGTTTTTCCTTTTGTAGGTACAAAGAAAGAAAAAGCATTTTTTTCTCATATCGTAGGACCATGTCAGATGCATATTCTGTACCTGTTGGTTTCACCACGTCACTGAAACTACAAACCCCAAAACCAGTGAAGTTGGCACGTTATGTAAATCATAGATAAAAACAGAATACAATGATTTGCAAATCCTTTTCAACTTATATTCAATTGAATACACTGCAAAGACAAGATGTTTATTGTTCAAACTGAGAAACAATTTTTTTTGCAAATAATCATTAACTTAGAATTTAAAGGCAGCAACACATTGCAAAAAAGTTGGCACAGGGGCCATTTTACCACTGTGTTACATCGCCTTTCCTTTTAACGACACTCAGTAAACGTTTGGGAACTGAGGGGACCAATTTTTGAAGCTTTTCAGGTGGAACTCTTTCCCATTCTTGCTTGATGTACAGCTTAAGTTGTTCAACAGTCCGGGGTCTCTGTTGTCGTATTTTACGCTTCATAATGCGCCACACATTTTCATTAGGAGACAGGTCTGGACTACAGGCAGGCCAGTCTAGTACCCGCACTCTTTTACTACGGAGCCATGCTGTTGCAACACGTGAAGAATGCGGCTTGGCATTGTTTCGCTGAAATAAGCTGGGCCGTCCATGAAAAAGACGTTGCTTGGATGGCAACATATGTTGCTCCAAAACCTGTATGTACCTTTCAGCATTAATGATGCCTTCACATATGTGTAAGTTGCCCATTCCTTGGTTACTAATACACCCCCATACCATCACAGATGCTGGCTTTTGAACTTTGCGCCTATAACAGTCCGGATAGTTCTTTTCCTCTTGTGTCCGGAGGACACGACGTCCACATTTTGCAAAAACAATTTGAAATGTGGACTTGTCAGACCACAGAACACTTTTCCACTTTGCATCAGTCGATCTTAGATGAGCTTGGGCCCAGCAAAGCCAGCGGCGTTTCCGGGTGCTGTTGATAAATGGCTTTCGCTTTGCATTGTAGAGTTTTAACTTGCACTTGCAGATGTAGCGACAAACTGTAGTTACTGACTGTGGTTTTCTGAAGTGTTCCTGAGCCCATGTGGTGATGTCCTTGACACACTGATGTCGGTTTTTGATGCAGTACCGCCTGAGGGATTGAAGGTCACGGGCATTCAATGTTAGTTTTCGGTCTTGTCGCTTACTTGCAGTGATTTCTCCAGATTCTCTGAACCTTTTGATGATATTACGGACCGTAGATGATGAAATTCCTAAATTTCTTGCAATAGCTTATTGAGGAATGTTGTTTTTATACTGTTCGACAATCAGCTCACGCATTTGTTCACAAAGTGGTGACCCTCGCCCCATCCTTGTTTGTGAATGACTGAGCATTTCAGGGAAGCTGCTTTTATACCCAATTATGGCACCCACCTGTTCCCAATTAGCCCTTTCACCTGTGGGATGTTCCAAATAAGTGTTTGATGAGCATTCCTCAACTCTCTCAGTCTTTTTTGCCACTTGTGCCAGCTTTTTTGAAACATTTTGCAGGCATCAAATTCCAAATGAGCTAATATTTGCAAAAAATTACAAAGTTTACCTGTTCGAACATTAAGTAACTTGTCTTTGCAGTGAATTCAATTGAATACAGGTTGAAAAGGATTTGCAAATCATTGTATTCTGTTTTTATTTATTTTTTTATTTACACAACGTGCCAACTTCACTGGTTTTGGGTTTTGTACATTACACTTAAATTGAGAGAAGTATTCAAAACTAGGATGCCGTGCTTTATGGCCACAGCAGCAAATCACATTTCCCTTCAATTCAGCGGAACATGTTTGATATCTTTGGAAACCTTGGGATCTCCCTTAGAATTTAAAATAGGCCTGGAGTTGCACAAGTTGAATAAAACAGCTGCATTTGATGGACCCATATATGGGTCTGCTGGTTTTATGGGGCTAATATGTTTCAGCTAATGACAATTCTTTTAACAGTGTGTCCTGTGTAGTTTCTCATTTTTTAACCCCCTTGCGCAGAAGCCAAATCTCATTATCTGCGTGACCTTATTTAAGGTTTTGTAATTCAAGATTTGAGCTTCACAGAGTGGGGGAAATGGCTCAGATGAAATGAGACACTTGTAACATCAAGAATTCCATTATATTTCTGTTTATTTTCATAATTTTAGGACAGAGTAAGGACCACAAATGCAAAAAGCTCCATGAAAATTCAGCACTGAGATTATTAACAAGAAACAAATTTGAAAAATGGCTGGGAGTTAAAAGAATACATTTCTGAGAACATAACCTCCTTGACCACAAGTGTGCTACATCTGAGTGTGAAATTCAAAATTACCTACTGTTTATGAGGCACATAGGATAGCTATCCAAGTGGCTCTCCACACTCTCCGTGCCCGCAAAGTTGTGCACATTCAAATCATAAAGAAATCATATTTTTAACTCAAATCAACTTTTGACTCATGAAGCTCAATATGAATTAAGTGTCATTGCACAGATAGACCACACAAAGGGTGATAACCCGGGGTCGGCCTATCTAGCCAATATTTAGTATAGTCCTGCACCTTAAGTTATGAATGAACCTACAATATGAGCATCATCCGTTTAGTTTTGTAGGAGTAATCATCAAAAAAATTATTCTGGACCATTTCTGAGGGATTTTCAAGGGGTTAATTTGGGCTATCCTCTACATAAAACGGCTTAACTTTCAACATTGCCCCTTTGTGTGAATGTTGCCCATAGGATGGCATACTAAACTGCGGAGAATGATCAAAAAATATTTCCAAATATGCCGGTTTTGAGTCAAAATATTTCCCCTACCCCAAAATTTGAAATTGGGCATAGGCCTACTCGGCAGCTTATGAGTCATCTGCCACAGGGGTAGAAACTACGAACTTTGTAGTTGGTGGTAGTTGGAAATGGTGGATAATGATTTGCTCTTTCATGAACAGAAAAAAAAAACTTGCCGCTCAGCTCAGTACTTCACAGTAGCACCAGAAATGAGGAGAATAATTCATTGCTTTGCAGTGCTGCCACCTATATTCTGTATGTGGAACTACAAACCTGTACACTAAACAAGCAACACTACCAATGTTATTTTAAGGCCCTGGCCTTATCCATTCAAGGCCTGGCCCCGGCCCTGGCCTTATCCATTCAATTATATTGCCAACACATGAACACGAAGAGTATTCTATCATAAATATGGCATTTTTTCATGCACAACCCTATATTCCGTAAATCTTTCATATGGCATAGACTGCCTTTGACTAATTACTTTCTCTATGAACAGATTGGCAACAACCCAATATAGACCTGATCACCTTGTTTTGGCTTGTTTCAAACTTTAGGGTTCATCAAAATAGAGTCTAGAGAGTCCAGTAATGAGGAAGTCTCGGACTTAACCATGTTAGCAGGAGTGTTGCCACTTTCTATTACCAACAGTTCAAGAATGACTGGCCTTGAATGGCAGCAACTGCCAGACCACCAGAGATGCCAGTATTAGGAAGTGAAGAACAAAAAGACAAAAAAAATCTAGTGAAATTTATCTGTATTTCAAAATATGTAGGAACAAATACATAAAGCAGTGTTGGGCCCAACAGGTCTTGTAACTCCATGAAAAAAGATCATGCTAGTATGCCCAGGTTCAGCCAATAATCATGATAATGGTACCGTAGACAATCACAGCGAGAATGAACAAAACTTTACTTGCAGCCAGTAGGCATGATATAGAATCTATGTGTATCCTTTCAGAATTACTAAGAGTTCACAGATCCACCTGTTTGGTGACCTTTGCCTCCAGTCGCGATCTTGTTGTCATGGAGGAGGGCTGCTGGTCATCAAAAGGATTGTCAGTATAATCCTTGGTCAGCTGGCCACATTTCTGTTGGACAGAGACAGAAGAAACAGCTTGAAGTCTGCTGGGTAGTTAGCCAGTCCTCCTTCGCAAAAAAGCCTTTGATTCTCTTAGCCAGTGACTAAGGGTTTTCCTTCCTTCCAGTCTCTACTCCTCTCATAAACCTTGTGGTTGATCAGGCTACTTTGTGCCTAGGGGATGATAATGTGGCTGCATTAATGCATGCGACTGTAAATTGTCATGGAATTAGTTCAAATATAGGCCTCGACCTAGGTCTAGCACTGGTATTACATTCGCAAGAACCTACATGATCCAATCAGCAGTAAAATATTCCAAATATCTAAATTTTCTTTTGACATCAATGCCTGAATTGCATGTGCTTGATGCGGCCAACAACTGGAATCGTGGAGGGGTAGCTGCACGATTTTTTTGTATTTTACAGTCAAAACATTCACGCTGTAACAGAAAGCTAGCAGTTACCACCTCTGATCACCCAAGTGAAACACAAGCTTGTACAAAGGCTTTCCACGCCGCACAAGCAGCAAGTATAACTCACATTAATATCTGAAATATACCATATTTTTACAAAACAGACATTTCACTAACAGGAAAAAAATAGGCAATACGCGACCCTACATTGGACAGAATCGGTGCAGCAAACGTAGCAGGGGGTTTACTAAAGTCCAAATGTTCAAAATTTCTTCGCGCATTTATTTTCTCACAAACAGTTGCTGACGTTTGTAGAAGAGTTGTTCGCATTTGCAAACGGTTGTAACACGTGTTGCTAAAGTTCTTTTTGGCTCGCGAAGTAGAGACCACTATACAACAGAGCTACGAATGTAGATGAATATTGGGTTTCATGAGAATACCATCAAGGTTTTGTCAGGATTGGAAAAGAGTTTGCAAACAGTTTTTAGGGTCGCAAGGAGTTCACTTTCATATTCTAGAAAGCCATTTCCTATTCTTTTGCAAACAGTTGAATGTTGCTAACTGACGCTAAACATTGCTAAATGTCGCCAAGAACACCTAGGTCTATCCTGATTTTCGCCACCTTTCATAAAAAAAATTGGCGAATCCATAATTTGCTACATTCGTAAGCATTCGCCGCTCAGTGAAATACTAGCTTAATGGAAAATGCAAGCAAGTCACATTTTTGAGGAAAATTATCTTGATGTCACTTTGGACTTAACGGCTTCTTCCGCATCATTTCACATGGGAACTGTACAGAAATAATGCACAGCTTTCCAAAAAATACCAAACTGAGGAATGGTAAAAGGCATGGCCTTATTGAAGGGATTGGATGTTTTGCCCATTTTCTTGAGTCTCATGTTGAAAAATTGGCAGTCAAACTCATGGCTATGTCTAATTGTGAAAGTGACAGCATTTCCACGTGCAGAAAGCTGTCAAGAATTTCAGAACAGAGCAAAGTGCAGAACACTGTAGTTGGAATTCCATTAACAACACAGAACTAGAACATCCATCCATCCATTCTCTATACCCACTTATTCCTCACTAGGGTCGTGGGACAGCTGGAGTCTATCCCAGCTGACTACGAGTGAAAGGCAGGGACCCACCCTGGACAGCTCGCAAATAGAACTCGGACATAAAGAACAAAATTAACAAAATGAAACTGAAACTGAGACAAGCAGCTAGATTGCAGGATAAAACAATTAGGGAAACACTCAGGACCTGATAGTACTCCCCTCTCTGAAGGCGGTTATCTGACAGCCCTGGTACCCACGCAGCAAGGTGTGGCCCAGGGTGGGGTCAAGGATGTTCCACTTAGGTACCCTGGAGGGTTCCTTGAGGTCATACACCTCTCAATCTATCAGGAACTGGTGACCATGCCTGCTGTGCCGAACATCCAGGATGCAGCGAACTGTGTCTTCTGGGCCACCATCCATGAAATGGAGGGGCATGGAGATCCCTGTTGGTCTGGTCCTGGAAGGCCAAAATGTGTTTCAAGAGGAAAGTGCAAGCTCTTCTCCATCCCTGGTGAGTGCAGTAGATCAGGATCTCAACCACAGGGACCTTCAGTACCCTCTTGCCGGCCGGGAAATGGGGGGTTGATATGTCAGACAGCTTTTGAAGGGGGACACCCCAAGACCGACCACAGGGAGGGAATAATAGGTGATTTTAATCTCTTGGGAGGAGTTGTGGAGGTACTTACTCCTGGTTAAGCCTCTCAATTTGCCCACTGGTCACTGGATGGAAGCTGGACAAGTGGTGGGGAATGGTGCCAACAAGGGTGCAGAAGGCCATCTAGAACTGACAGGACAATTGTGGACCATGATCAGAGACAATTTCCTGTGGGATGCTGGGGAGGTGCACCATATGATGGAGGAGGAGCTGCGCCATCTCCAAAGCCATGTGCAGCCTCACTTGTGGGATAAAGTGAGATGCCCTTGAGGACTGGTCTTTGATGGGCAACACCACTGAGAATCTGTCGATGATCAGTGGGGGACTTCAAGAGGCTGGAGGAGGCCACTAGGGGTCTAGTTACTGGACTTACCTGGGCGCTAGTGTTATGGGTGATGGCATTCTCTTCGGTGTCTAGCCAGACAATAGGTCACCAAAACCACTGATAGACCAGGGACAAGGTGCATAAATCCCTGGGATTACAAGCTAAGAGGATACAAGGACTCCAGCTTCCACTTCCTCCAGAATGAAGAGAGAGTTCACCTGACACCCCCGGGGGATAGAGCAGAAGCAAAGGGATGACATGGTCGACCTCCAATTCGGCGGCAGCAGGTAGGAATCTATCAGGAACCACAGACTTTGGGAGCTCAAAAGGATTGAGAGAGTGCGAGATATTGACCCGTTTCACTTGCGCTGCTCACTTCCTCGCGCTGCAAGCAATATTTTTTTTTTGTAGGAGAGTGAAACGGGTCAATGAAGTCAGATTCAGAGGCACCATTAAGTGAAAATTAACCAACAGTAATGACGTAATATTCCATTCAATATGTGGTATAAAATAAAATGCCCTCGTAACGTTTAGTAACCATTGTAGTCTGACAAACTACCATTAACATTATTATTGTAATTATAGCATTTCAGCACCCGATTGTTTACAGTCAAATGTGTCAGCTATCTGGAAGGGGCGCTGCAACGGATGACAGACAGAAAGCTCGACAAATCATTTTATTCGGACCGAAGAAAATGATTGGTCAGACTTTTATCAGAAATATATGAGAATTGGATATTGAAGAGTTTAAACACCTGGTGGATTTCTTTTACATTTTAGTTTGCCATATGCTTATTAGGAGCATTTTAAGATTACAAGAGAAAAGTGTAAAAATGCCTGAAAGGTAAGAATTGCTTTAAGCCCAGGAAATGCTGCAACTACTTTCAGTCAATAAGTACTGGCTAATCAAGGACAGACTGTATTTTCTGCCAATCCATGGTGATCTCCCCCTGAGAAACAGTAAAACCAAGAAATTATGCTGTTGTTTGATGGAATTCACCTTTGCGAAGCCCCGCCCTAGAATGCAGACTGGACAATCATGGTGGAGCCAACAATTGGTTCTGACTGAGCTCCAACACTTTCATGACAGTGCTCCATTAAATCTAGTGCAGGCGTCTCAGTTTTTCGTAATTTCGACACTCGTTTTTGTGAGCTATAACATAGTTATGGTTAAACGTTGTGCCAGGGGCACTTGTAAGACTGATACTCATTACCCAGAGAGGTTGGATGGGGCTGTGCATAAAAATGGCCACTGCCAGCATTTTTATTTTTTATTTTTTTGCTTTGGAATATGCCACCTTCAGAGTTTTCCAGCGATGGTTAACTTGGTTGGCAGTTCACACAAAACCAACCTCTCTCCACTTTTCGCACACCTTAAATATTGTTGTTACGGTGCTTTTGCCCATCAATATATTCCATTATATTCATGTCTTTCATTATCTGAATGCACACGGTTGTCTCCTCTTCCCTCCAAATATGCTAATGCCTTGTGAATTGAACAGGCGCAGACGTAATTGAATATTCTGTTTGGGGGCATTTTCCAATGAAGTTGTATACATAACCCAATACGCCAACTAAAACTTATTCAGAATATTTTGAACGGGAAAATGACCTTAATCGGGTTATTGCACGCGTTTACATGACAGGTATGCAATTGGAATATTCTCATATTCCGATTAATACAAGAAAATAAATACATTCATTTATATAGATCGGCTAAATTCCTGGGCCATGAAGGAATACTGCTCAGAGGGCACAGTCGTTGAACCTAAAATTACACTCTCATAACTACCTAACCCATTAGCTAAGTTAAGCAGCTAGAAAACATAAGGAATGTTACAGCCGTCCCTCTAGCTAATGTCAGCTGATACATTATAGTTAACGCCGTGGTATAAACATAGACTCTAGGCTAAAAATCACTCCATGGGTCCAAGTCCAGATTTCCTACATTGTGCATGAACATACTGTAACCCTTTCTGTCTACTGCTGCCTGAAACCGCATTTGCTGCTTTGTAAAAGCCCGACAGCAGATCAGTTGAAAGAGCAGTCAAAAACAATAACTTAGGGGAGCGGGGCTTAGCGAAAGGTGAATTCACTCTCATGTCTTCTTTAACCTCTTCCACTCTGGAGTTGTCATCAGAGGGATGTTGGCACTGCTCTCAAGTCACCTTAAAGTGCATCCATTTCTCTTCAGCTTGCTTTATATTTCATCGCTATCTTGCATTTTCCTATCCACATTCGTGGTGACATAAAATGTCAATGTCTTATGAAGCTTCTGAATTCCTGCAGTTCACAAAATGGTGTATATTTCTGCATTTTTGTGTCCCTGTCTGATCGGCTTGATATGATTAAATAGGTAAACGTTTCCAATCAAACTGACGCTATCGTTAACTCCTGGATAAGCAGTTTGTGTATCTTACCACCGTGGTGGTGCTAACGGCAAATTGATTGATTGATTGATTGATTGGGTCTTGAAGGGTTAGCGGATAACGTCCTAGTGTTTTGTGCGAGCTAGTGACTCAATTGACCTTGAATCTAGTACAAACGTGAATAGGTGAGCAGCAATGACAGTGCATAATGGGAGAAATTAGCATTGTGATAATATTAATTGTCAAGCCGGTCAAGCCATATACTAGCTAACAGTTAGGCTTTGACAGTGCGACAGACCTTGCCAGAGCCAATCACGGCGCTGGTCCTGCCCACCCCGGAAACTATTCTAGCAGGCACTAACAACTGCGGATCATATTTCACCTTAGTATTATCTACATTTCCGAAAATGCAAAAGAAGGAGAACCGCAGATCATTTGAGGTTATGTCAGTATGTCTCCCAATGCTGCTCGTCCCTGTTTTTTTGGATGCAAAAAACAGTACAACTATTTTCTCTTCCAAAAGACGATGCCACCAGAAATTGGTGGATTGCTTTTTACACTCAAAGGGAATGTTAGCTGTTTGTGCTCGGCATTTCACCGAAGACAGCTTTGTCAATAAAGGATAATTCGAGGCTGGATATGCGTCTCAGCTGCTTCTCAAACCTGGACAGTTGCATCGATCAAGCGCTCGGAGCCACAAGCAATAAGTAATGATATTACAACAAATAATGTAAGTGAAGCTAACATGTTACGGATGGCTAGCAGGACCACTAGCGATAGTTAGCATGCACAACTAGCCTGAAATGCAGGCTTTGTAAAATATCTGAAGATGAAGCCTGGATCGGTACCAAGTGTCCGTGACTCGCAAAAGCAGTAAGTTATCAAAGCTAGTAAAGTCAGTAAGTTAGTAAAGTATTTTGTGTTGATCTACTGCATAAGCCAACAAATGTGATAGCCTGTTGAATGTGGCTGTACCACTTAGGCTAACCCCAATTATCATTGGGGTTTGGACTGCATTTGATTGATCAAAGGATAAAGAAAATCTGGAACGGCATGGCCACCTTTGTCAGAAAGCTCAATAAAATTGGGCTTGACGTTAAGGAAGGCAACGATGGATTGGACAAACTGCGAGAAGTCATTACATCCGAAATGGGAAGGGTGAACCCAGGTGATGGAAATGATGACTGATCAAGAGATCCAAGGATAGATCCGGTATCTGCTTCCACTCATCTACGCCAAATCAGCTGGAACAAATCAAATGATCAAGAATGGGGTTTCGGGACAATGTCGCTTTGGATCAAGAGTGACATTTGAATCTAAGTTATATGATCACTCACTTAATTTGCAATTATAATTCTTATGATATTCATAAACTTCATGATCTTATTTTCTGAAGTTAAAATGTAGCGTACATGGACATTAACTCTGCTGTGATTTATAATCCTTATGATATTTTAATCAGAACCAAAATGATTTTTTTTCTGGAAGCTGGGGGCGGGACTCTGATGAGCGATTTCGCTTCCCCCGCGACCCTTTCTGTCATGATACATGCTGTGTGTTGAAATGGTCATGAAATGATTTTCAATCATGCCGAAATAAAAAAAAAAAAACATAGCTATGTTGCTGATGCTAATGTTTGTGTCCTAGCTAAATATGCAAGAGTAAATAATATCAAAGAGACATTCAACAGAGGGTGTGTGAACATAAACCTCAATTAAAGCTAATTTTTTATACTTGTTTGTAATTTGGATGCTTGGTACAACTGTTCACGGTAACGGAACTTATTGTCTGTAAAACCTGTATTGTAGGGTTAGCATCAAGGTGGTAGTTTCATCATAATGTTACCTGACCATAGCCGCTACAGTTGAAGCAATTCGGTGTTATGCTTGCCTGCAAAGTTGGGTTGAATGGCATTTCTGAGAAATTCCAGTCTTGTTTCAAACCACTCCATAGTACAGAGACGGCACTTTTAGGAATTTTAAACAACCTATTTTTAACTGCTGATTCTGATAACTCTGCTGTCCTGGTCCTCCTGGACCTGACAGCCGCCTTTGATACAGTGGATCATAATATTCCCCTGTCGCACTTAAATAAGTGTATGGGCATTAGGGGCACTGTCCTCAAGTGGTTTGAGTCTTACCTCTCAGATAGGAGCTTCTCCGTCCAGCTTGGCCAGTATTTGTCAGCCACATCTCCCCTGAGCTGTGGGGTGCCTCAGGGTTCCATTTTGGGCCCCCTCCTCTTTTCACTATATATGTTGCCTCTGGGGTCCATTTTTAGAAAGCACAATGTCTCATTTCATTGTTTTCCAGATGATGTACAAATTTATTTGCCCTTGAAAACAAATGACTGAGCGTCAGTTCAGGTTTTACTAGACTGGCTCACAGATATTCGGTCTTGGCTGTAAGAGAACTTTCTCTCTATGAACAAAAATAAATCAGAGATCATCTTACTTGGCCAACATAGCGTTTTAGATAGCTATGAACGTGCCATTGGCACTCTTGAGTCCTACTGTCATCCTTTTGCAAGGAACCTTGGTGTAATTTTTGATAAGGACTTTAGGTTTGATAAGCAGATCAGCTCTATCGTCAAAACGAGTTTCTTTCAGTTAAGACTTCTTGCAAACGTTAAGGCTTATCTCCCAAGGAATGATTTAGAGAGAGTTATAAATGCCTTTGTTAGATCACGCTCAGACTACTGTAACTCTATGTTGGTTAGTCTTGATCAGTCATCTCTGCGTTGTTTACAAGTTAATTCAAAATGCAGCTGCCCACCTGTTGACGGGAAAGAAACAGCGTGATCATATTACTCTGGTCCTTTCATCTCTGCACTGGCTTCCTGTTAATTGTAGGATCCAGTTTAAAGTTTTATTATTTGTGTTTTTTAAATGGCTTGGCGCCATCTTATTTATCAGAGCTTTTGCAGCCTCACACTTCTGGCAGGGCACTTAGGTCGTCAAACCAGCTGCTTCTGACAGTACCTCTTTCAGTGGGGGCCCCTAAGCTGTGGAACAACCTGCCTATCAGGTTAGAGCTGCACAGTCACTTGAGCACTTTAAAACTCTGCTAAAAACTCATCCCTTCTCACTGGCGTTCAGTCCCAGCTACACAAGTAACCTTGGCTTTTTATTTTCTTTGTTTTATTCATTCACTTTTTACTTCATTTTATTATTTTACCATAATCTTATTGCTCCCTTTACTGTTTTTATTTATTTTATATGTGTATGGTGGTTTTCTTGTATCTTGATTCATGTACAGCACTTTGGTCAACTGAGGTTGTTTTAAATGTGCTATATAAATAAGCTTTGATTGGTTGATTGATAAGGCTGCAGACCAGATGACCAGGCTTTGTGGAGCTTGGTGTAAGGGTTTGGGTTGGTTTACTGCTGCTGTGGAACGATCGTTCTACTTATCCATGACAGGGGTCAGCCGGGGACTTTGCCATGGTGTGGGCTAGTTCTCTGATCCTACTGCGGTGAAAGTAATTGCGAAACGCACTATAATTTGTCTATTACAACAAATGATTTCTCTGCATTGCCATGGCGGAATTTCATATCATAAAAAGCTAAAAAGAAGAGCTGCCGGATAGCTCACTCGGTTGAGGCACTGCGTTATAGTGCAGAAGTGACTATCAAGTCGCAGGTTGGAGCCCCAGTCGTCCCAACCGCCAGTGGTTGGCAGCTTTTTCAGAGTAGCGCACAATTGGTCATCACGCTACAGGGTTTCAAATTGGGAAGGGACTGCCGGGTAAGGGATATAAATTAACAGCTTTGTTCGTTGCTCAAGAATCTTCCTGACCAGCACCCGTCTGGCCAACAGGAGGCGTCTTGTTGGCCAGACGGGTGCTCGTCAGGAAGATTCTCAGTCTGTTCTGCCGTCCAATGGCAGAACCTAGTAACTGTCATTTTGGTCAAAATTGAGAAAACGTTATTTTTTGTAGTTACTATGTTTTGTGCTTCATGTTCACATACAGTTCATTGCAAAATAATGAACTATGAAACTAACCTTCCCCAAATAACCAGGCTTTAATATCAAATTGTTTCATTTTCTGCTTTTTTCTCAAAATCAAATAAAAGTGAGTTACTAGGTTCTGCCATTGGACGACAGTGTTCATGTCCGGGTATCCTCCGCACTCGTTCTGAACTTGTGAAGATTCAACCAATGAGGGTATAAGAAGCAGTGGCTGACGGGCACGTGCTTCAGAGGAGAGCCGTGAACTGTCTTCACTATCCTGAGTTGGCAGCAAGGGGTCGCATACGAGCAAGCTTTGTACATAGTTCACCAATTCGGCATTCCAGATTCGGGTGGGATTGGAGATGCCAAATTTATTTTAAAAAAAAAAAGCCAAAAAGAAGTGGACATCGGATATGGATTTTTTTTCGGTAGATGTTATCGATTCGCTTGCTCCACATAAGCAATGCTTACACTGTTTGTGTGTTTTTGCTACAAACTCATAGTAGCTTGGTGTTAGAATTTTGTTTCGTTTTGGTGGAAATGATTAACGGGAGCTTTTAGCAAAGTTTCCTCTGGATAGCTTAGTGGGTATATAACATAACTATATAACAGTACAGCGATAATCACTTGCATGCAAGGTAAGACAGTACGAGCAAATCAATTACATTTTAACTTGCCACTCATTGATATCCAGCTGTAAACATTGCCGCAATACTTCAATTGCTTCCTCCTCCCATTCACGGTCGGATTTGAGATCAAACAAGTACGGTCTTACAGCAATAGATGCCACGGATAGCTGTCCTGAAATACCTGCCATCTTGGGTTCCAGGTTTTTCAGGTCTGCGCCTTCCCTCGGAATCGAAGTGGCCAGATCAGCGCCTCATGAGCATAGCCTCCACATCCATTTAAAACAGCTCGTGTTTCAGGCCGGCTCAGACAGGGTGAGAGAAATGGTCTCACTTGGCTTGGATGTGTGCGGTTTTTTTTGTAACTGAATTCTTAACATTATTTTAAAGACCCATTGGACATATTTTAAACGTCTAAAAACAGTATAATTTCGGACCTTTAAGTTTGAGTCCAATTGGATGTGGACAAAAAAATGCAGTGTTTTCGAGCTGCAGGAGTTCAGAAGCTTTGTCATAAAAAAACTGATTTATAACATTAAATCACATCCATTTCATGCATAAAAAGCACAGTACCACCAGCTAAAATATGGAGAAATAGAATATAAATATTAAATGTGCTAAATTGCATAAAAAGCCAGCAGAAGTGTTTCATTTAAAGGTGACATTTGCACTTTACAACCAACAAGGCCGAAAGTTCACATCATAGGGCACAGCTACATCCGCTGTGGGGAAAACAGTGCAAGGGAGACCATCGGGACCAACCTAGGTCTGGATGCCCAGGTCCAGTGGTTTGGCTGGGGTAGCATGGTTTGGGGAAACCTCCTCCCCTTTATCCACCAGTGCCTGAGAGGAAGAGCTGTGCCGAAGGTCCTGCTGATCCACTGTGGCGAGAATGACCTTGGAAAATCAAGAGTGTGAAGCTTGTCGCAGGGATCAAGCAGGACTTGGAAGATCTTCATTGGCAGTTCCCTCGGATGAAGATCATCTTCTCTGCCATCACCCAGCGATGCTGATGGAGTTCTTCCCATCCAAAGAAGATTGAGAAAGCCAGGCGATATGTCAACACTTAGTTGGCTGCCTTTGTTTTGTGTATTGGGAGAGATTTTGTATCATCAGATAAAGCATCGAGATCCTGGCCAATATTTGCATGACAGAGCTCATTTCACCCCTATGGGAAATTACAGTGGGGAAAATAAGTATTTGACCCCTCGCTGATTTTGCAGGTTTGCCCACTTTGAAAGAATGCAACGATCTACAATTTTAATCGTATATACATTCTAACAGTGAGAGACAGAATCACAAAGAAAATTCCAGAAAATCACATCATATGAATTTATAAAAATTGATAACCATCTGATGAGGAAAAATAAGTATTTGACCCCCTAGACAAACAGCATGTTAATATTTTGTAGAAAAGCCATTATTGGCCAGCACAGATGTCAAACAATTTTTATAGTTGTTGACAAGGTTTGTGCACATTTTGGCAGGGATGTTGGCCCACTCCTCCCTGCAGACAACCTCCAAATCATTCAGGTCCCGAGGCTGTCGCCTTGCAACCTGAATTTTAAGCTCCCTCTAAAGATTTTCAATTGGATTCAGGTCTGGAGACTGGCTAAGCCACTCCAGACCCTTGATGTACTTCTTCTTCAGCCACTCTTTGGCGGTGTGCTTAGGGTAGTTGTCGTGCTGAAACACCCATCCTCGACCCATGTTCAGCTTTCTCACTGAGGGAAGGAGCTGTTGGTCCAGAATTCCACGGTATATGGCCCCGTCCATCCTCCCCTCAATGCAATGGAGTTGTGCCGTCCCCTTGGCTAAAAAGCACCACTGTGCTTGACGGTGGGGATGGTGTTCTTTGGGTTGTACTCTGTGTTCTTTGCCCTTCAAACACCGCGAGTTGAGTTGAGCCCAAAAAGTTCTATTTTGGTCTCATCTGACCACATCACCTTCTTCCAGGCCTCTTCTGAGTCATCCAGGTGGTCAATGGCGAACTTCAGGCGGCCCTGTACATGTGCCTTCTTGAGCAGGGGGACATTGCATGCGCTGCAGGAGTTCAATCCATGATTGCGTAGTGTGTTAACAACTGTTTCTTTTGTAACTGTGGTCCCAGCTGCCTTCAGTTCATTAACCAGTTCCCCCCTTGTGATTCCTCACCGTTCGCATGATTAGGGATATCTCACGAGGCGAGACCTTGCATGGAGGCCCAGACCGAGGGAGTTTGGCGGCAGTGTGGTACTTCTTCCATTTCCTGATAACTGCACCGACAGTTGATCTTTTCTCTCAAAGTTGCTTTCCCATTCTCTTGTAGCCCATCCCAGCCTTGTGCAGGTCAACAATCTTGTCCCTGATGTCCTTAGACAGCTCCTTGGTCTTGCCCATGGTGGAGATGTTGGAATCTGGTTGTTTGGGAGTGGGAAGGTGTCTTTTATACAGGTAATGAGGTGAGGCAGGATTGGGGGTGCGTCTTAAAGAAAGACTAACTGGCTTGTGGGACCCAGAATACTTGCTGTTTGGAAGGGGGTCAAATACTTATTTTTCCTCATCAGATGGTTATCAATTTTTATAAATTCATATGATGTGATTTTCAGGAATTTTCTTTGTGATACTGTCTCTCACTGTTAGAATGTATACATGATTAAAATTATAGATCGTTGCATTCTTTCTAAGTGGGCAAACCTGCAAAATCAGCGAGGGGTCAAATACTTATTTTCCCCACTGTATATATTTTTAAATAACATTGCCTTGCGTCTGAAAGACCAAATCCAGTAGGGTGATGCTGGTTTTGGATTTTCAACATCAGTTATGGGCGCAAAAAAGGTCATAGTTTGTTTACTTAATGTGATGTTTGATTTACTTTTTATTCATTTATTTTATACTAGCCATCATACCTATTGTTTTCCCAGCTCTTCCTCTCCATCCACCTTCCTTTCTCTTCAATGTTTTCTCCAAACCTTTTGCTTTCCCCCCAGCCTTTCCACCTGATGGGGTCTCATTCATGTTTCCCTAAATCTAGCCAGTAGGTTGTTGATGGGCCACAGACCACTACGTGCAGTGTGGTTTTTGTTTAAATACATTTTTTTTATTTAACACTCATTTGTATGCCTGATTTACTGCAGCAGAGGACATATTATTTGTGAATTCCAGAGTGAAGTCTTGGTCAATGTAAATGTAAAGATCTTTATTGTACATTACAGATTTAATTTACCACCTTCACAGGAAATGTGCATTCAATTACATAACATTTCTCATGTGCTCCCAGTCCAAGGACAGATGACTAGAGTCTTGGTTGGAAAACTGAAGGCTCAGTAGTCAAGATGAACAGCTTTTGAATGCATTACTTAAAAAAAAAAATAAAATAAAATAAAACACAGTTTATGCCCCGCTTTGAGGATGACCGCATATAAGGAAGGTCACACAGACGGAACAAGCATACATACAGCGCCCTCCATAATTATTGGCACCCCTGGTTAAGATGTGTTCTTTTTATAAATTCAGTTTTTTTCTAAATAATGTAGGACCATAGTGAAAAAAGAGGAAAATCCCACCTTTAATTCAAGCGCATTTATTCAGTGGGAAAAAAATCCCACATTAAGAAATAATTCTTTTACATCAAAATCATGTTTGCCACAATTATTAACACCCCAGATATTAATACTTTGTACAACCCCCTTTTGCCAACAAAACAGCACCTAATCTTCTTCTATAATGTTTCACAAAATGGGAGAATACAGAAAGAGGGATCTTTGACCATTCCTCTTTGCACAATCTCTCTAAATCATCCAGCCACCTGGGTTCTGTCCTCTGCACTCTCCTCTTCAGCTCCCTCCACCGGTTTTCAATAGAGTTGTGGTCTGGGGACTGAGATGGCCATAGGAGGAGCTTGATTCTGTGTCTGGTGAACCATTTCTGTGTAGATTTGGCCACATGTTTAGGGTCATTATCTTGCTGAAAGACCCAGTGACGACCCATATTCAGCTTTTGGGCAGAGCCACCAGATTTTGATTTAAAATGTCCTGGTATTTCAAAGCATTCATGATGCCATGCACCCTATCAAGGTTCTTTCTGGAAGAGAGACAGGCCCACAGCATCACCAATCCTCCCCCATACCTCACAGCGGGTATGAAGTGCTTTTCTGCATACTCTTCTTTTGTGTTCCGCCAGACCCACTTAGAGTGTTTGTTGCCAAAAAGCTCTATCTTGGTCTCATCTGACCAAAGCACACTGTCCCAGTTGAAGTCCCAGTACCGCTTAGCAAACTCCAGACATTTGCGTTTATGATTGTGAGTGAGAAAAGGTTTTTTCCGTGCATGCCTCCCAAACAGCTTGTTGGCATGTAGATAGCACCTGATGGTTGTTTTGGAGACTTTGTGATCCCAAGATGCTGCAATTGTTGCAATTCTGTCAGAGTGAGCTTTGGAGAACTTTTTATTTCTCTTACCATCCTCCTCACTGTGCGTGGTGGCAAAATAACCTTGCGTCCTTGTCCAGGCTTGTTTACCACTGTTCCAGTTGTTTTGTACTTCTTAATGATTCCTCTGACAGTAGATATGGGCCGGTGCAGGCGAGTGGCTATTTTCTTGTAGCAATTGCCTGACTTTTGAAGGTTGACACACATCTGCCTTACTTGAATGGTGCATTCCTTTGTCTTTCCCATGTTGAAGAGTGGATAAGAGAAATGACTTCTGTATCATGTCATATTTATACCAGGAAAACAGGAGGTGATGAATTAGTAGTGAAATGTTCCTAGATACACTGACTAACTTTGTAAACTACTGTAGAAATGACAGAAATACTTCAATTACATTTAATTCCTAGAACTTGTTATGGGTGCCAATAATTGTGAAACAGGTGATTTTTAAGAGAAGCTAGTTACAAGTCCATTATTATTCAATCAACATGGACCTATCTACCTCCTTGTAAATTATGGTCTAACAGAAGCATTGCAGGTTTCCGTGACTATGCATAGTTGAGCAGTTTTGACAAGCATTTCATCAGGTTTTCATTAACAAATTACTTCAGAAATATTCTCCAGCAATACAACAAAATAATTGCTTGTGGTATGCTCCAAGTCTTCACTGGGTAACGCTGAGGTCTGAATTTGAGGGCGGCTTCTGCAATCACATGATTAAAAAAACATTGAATTATTTGTGAAGCTTTTGTCTGAAACCTGAAGTGCAGTCTGCCCTACCATGACAGCAGTAAAATTGAATTCCAACCCACACATTGAGCAATTTTTCATATGGCAGGTTTGACATACATAAAAAATTGAATGGAGTGATATGCAGCTTTAAATACTTCGAAACTAAATTCTTCCTGCTACCAATTTACATTCCTTTTTATGTGGGGTTACATGGTATAGTGAGCCTGATACAGAAATACTCTGCCAGTCAAAAAAACAGCTGCACACTCAAATATTTAGCTGAAACCACTGTTGCTTGAATTATAGCACAAATTCTCTGTGTTATTCTCTTGACAACTATATGCAAGGTGAGAACATTAACTTTCAATCGGAATTGCATTAACTATATGTTGTGTTCTGGCCTTTGGCCAGGACAGCATTTATGGTTTTAACAGTTTCATGTTCAAGATCTCATAGTTCATGTCATAGTTTTAACGGTTTCTTGTCTCAGGATTTTGCATTTCATGTTTCACATTCATTGTCCATGTTTTTACTTTTCCATGTTTTTGTTTTCACCAGGTCTGCCAAGCCACTCCACCGCTTGTCTGCGTTCCGCCCCGTGCCTTCGTTGTTGCACATTTCTGAGCTATGGTTGGCTTTGGTATTTCCCCTTCCTTCTGTGCTGTGCTGATTCGGGGCTCTCTAAGCTTAATTGGCAATTAACTGTTTTTAAGTTACTGACATTTACTAACACTCACTGGGTTGGTGTAATTCTTCGATAGGCACATTACTAATATTACTAATTTAGACAGGGAGTTTATTGTCATGATTCCTGCTTTGCTATTTCAAGATCTTGCTGTGCTTTTCTGTTCTGAACATTCATGCTGCTTTCAAACTGCATACTTAATTGGTACTTAAGCTGAGCACGCTCATTCTCTTAATGAGCAAGTCTTGTCCACCAATCTTGGTCCATGTCTCATGATCTTGCCCTGCCTCTTGTTTCTCCTCCTCCAGGTGTTGCCCTTCATGTCTTGATTTCCTAACCTTTATCTGGATGCGGTGGAAGTTGGCTGGCAGACAGTGTCTCAAGTTTTGTTTTCAGGTCTCGTTTCATGTACAAGTCTTCACTCATGTTCATGCTTCCAAGTTTTGTTCATAGCCCTTGTAAATATAGCCATAGTCTTGTTATTTATTTTTCTTGGATTTCTGCCTGGAGTTTCCAGTGTTTTTTTTGTTCTTGCCTTTTTAGCTCTTTAGTTCCCAGCTCTGTGTAGCTTATCTTTAGTTTGTCTTTTGCAACCCTTTGGGCCAAGTTTTTTGTTGGCCCTCGTGCCTGTTTTGCTTTTGTTTTAATAAATTCCTTATTCCCCTTCACCTCGCTCCTGGTGTCTACCTGATCTCGTATCACTATAGCTGAGATCTTGTACTGACAACCAGATAGTTGAATAAATTTGAGAAATACATGCACCTATTCCGACTTATTTGAAACGTGTTTCAAACATAGTCTGTATATGAAGAGTTATCACATTTCAAAATAACTTACTATATTTTTCAGGAAATTATAAAGCTGATCAAGGAAAATCTTGTCATTGTGCAACGCCCAAACTCAGCTCTGACCTTTGAAATTAAGATACTCAAAGCATTACCTTAACACATGTTTCATTGGCTGAATTAATTAATCGAAAATTGCCATGTGCATGGTCAGTTAACTGAAGTCAGCTCGCTCGCTAGTTAACGTTAAGGGCTGGTTCATACTCTACGCAAGGTATGTGAGCGCGAACGCAAGGCAACGCAGCGAGCAACGCAAGGTAGCCATCTTGCGTTCTTGCGTAGCAAAGTGTGTCGTCCAATTTTTGTAACGCGACGCATCGACGCGAGTATTTCCGTGAGATTCCAATAGGGGAGATAAAGCAAGTAATGCACCATACACTGTGTTCAACACACCAAAAAGAAAAAAGGAGAAGGAGAAGACTTTGCTGCCCCCTATTGCATGAGCAGTGTACTGCTTTTTAACGAGGCACAGCACAGCAAGGGATGCGTGTTCAGGCTTCTCTGTGAAAGGAATGAAACGGACCTGCGCTCGGGTTCGCTCACGTACCGTGCATAGAGCATGAACCGGCCCTTAAGGTGACTCCATAGCAAACGCAACAATAATTAATGTATAATTTCATAGGGCAACATCCATTGTGCTACAAACAATTTTTAAATGTATTCTTCCCAGTTTACACCACTCCCTCTTTTACAGTTTGTGCCCATCTCTTTCCAGGCTAAACTTGAAATGTTGTCAGCTTTTCCCCTATACTTCATCTGATCAATCTTTTAAGAGTTATCCCGTTAACTAGCCAATTCCACTGAAGTAGATGCATTGATTCCAGCCGTAATTTCATCCAAAACCTGCAGAATCTACATTGAAATTATTAATTTATTGAATCTGCTTTCGGTATGTCTCATTTTTGTCATATTGTCGTTGGAAAATATGTGCCTCCTCGATCCAATTAGTTTTCCTTGCAGTTTTAGCTGCTGTCCGTAAGATTGCACTATAAGGTTGGAATTTTGTTTTGTTTACCTGCTGAAAAACGAGAAGTTAACTTGCTGATGCTTACGGAAACACTCGAATCTAGGGGCTTGTCTACTGAACGGTAGATTAGCTTGCTACATCGTTTACCCTTTATTAGCCTAAGTGACATCAATCAGAATTCCTACTGGGCCAAGTGACTTGCAGTATCTTCCTTTTCTAAAATTCTGAGATAAAGATGGCAGAACTGGAAGCTAAAGGCTGAACCTACTGCGGCACTGGCTCAAAATTTTGAGTTCAAGTACATAAGAACGACATTATATGACACAATGCCGTTAACTTCATTCAAAACCTTACCTTAATAGGTATTCTCTAAAATTAACGATGTATATTTTGCCAGTTACGAATGGCTACCGATCACCATTTTCCCCCATATTCATCGTAAACGTCTGCTACTCTGCTTGCTGTCTTACCGTAGCCAAGATAGCTAGCTTACTTGGTAATAACTTAACTGTAGCGGCAATCTACGAACCTTCGAAGAAACCGTATGGGAACTGGTCGGTTCGTTGTCATCTCCAACGCATGGTAAATTAAAAACTGTCTTTTGGATGGTGGAACACGTTTAAAATTTGCTTTTATTAATTCATTATTAAAATTACAGTGTACACAACTGTTGTCTATATACGAGCTCAAAGTAACTGAAACCAGACTGTGCACCAGAAACCACGGTTGAAAACGTGTGCTTCCCCGAGCCTAATTACCCTGCATGCTCACCTGAGTGACGTCCCTAAATAGTGACAGCCCTTCTACAGCCCAAGTGAAGTATTACAGAAACCCCAGGAGAACAGACCAAAACACACACTGGCATAAATGGCTGCAACACTCCGGCCCCTAATTGTTACTGTATAATAACATAGCAATTCCAAATAATTCCAAATGCAGCCAAACATCAGAGTGTGTGTGTGTGTTAAGTCCACATGAAGCAGTCCAAAGTTCTTGCATAGATCAGTCCATGAAGTTCAGAGTATCGGTCAAGCAGGAACAAAGTTTGTCTTAATCCATGGGAAAAGAATAAGAGCTGTGAGCCTTCACTCAGCTTCTTGTAGAAGGCAGATCTTCGTAATTGGCCTTTCCAGAATGTTGCTTTTGGTCTGAATTTTAACAGACTGCACGTCCTTGTGCGTCAGGAAAGGTCTGCAGTACCTTCCCCGACAGCAACAATCCGCGTGGAGCAGTAGCATCCATCACAATGACAATGTCTCCTATGACAAAGTTTCGGTTGCCCGTTGACCACCGTCGTCGCTCTTGTAGCAGGGGCAGATACTCCCGAATCCATCTCTGCCAGAAGAGGTCCGAGAGGAACTGAACCTGTCTCCATCGTCTTCTTGTATAAAGGTCAGTTTTATTGAAAAGCCCAGGTGAAAGGGCAGGCTTTCCTTTAAGGAAGAGGAGATGATTGGGAGTCAAAGGTTCTGGCACCTTTTCAGCATAGCCTTTTTCAATTACTTCACTGAGAAACTATGTGTACTCCTCTTTAAGGACAGGGTCTTTCTTCAGCTTTCTTTTTAGACTAAGTGCCCTTTGTTCAGCCACCTGGCGATTGTTGGGCATGGTGACATCATCGTTTCTGAAGGGCAATTGCAAGTAGTAATGTCCGTTATCGTGGTATACTGACTTATCCATCATGAACTTCAGATCTTCCCTGGACATTTCTGGCTTTTCTTCCGCTTTTTCATTAAAGTCATGGTTGTATTGCTGCACTAATAGCTCCTCTATGTGGGCAATTGATATTCGATTGGCAGTCACTATTGGACTGCTGCATCCACTCTCCGTGCCTCCTTTGAGTGGTCCATAGACAACCCAGCCCAGTAAAGTTCTGACGGCATGAGGTCCTTCACCATTGTTATGCACAACTTCCCATGGTTCCATCACTCTTGAACAGTTGGTTCCAATTAACAGTTCCACGTCTGCATCTATGGCAGGAACTCCCACTGAGTTCAGGTGTGGCCAGGCCATTATATCTGCCTGTCGAGGGATATTCTCACGAGCCACGGGCATGTTGCGCTGTGTATATACACCAGGTAGTTCTAAGTAAGTGTTGCCATTAAGTGCGGCTACTTCCAATCCTGAGATAACATGACTGTAAACAAACTTTTCCTGTCCCATTGTTCTTTACAGGATTTTGGCATCTCTTCCTTTAACCTTCAGTTCTCTCACTAGCCATTCTGAACAAAAGGTGGCATTGCTACCGGAATCTAGAGAGGTATAGGTGGTAAGGACTTTGCTTCCCTTCGTTGCCTTGATCTTGACTGGCACGATTGGCAGGACACAATCCTGTGCTCCGGCCCCTATATGGCCATATGTCTTTGAGGGAACTGCACCTTTTTCCAGCACTGTCCGCTCGGCATCTTCCAGTTCAGCATCTTTTAACTCAACTTGCTTCTCCTTTGATGGAATGTGAAGGATAGTGGGATGTTTCAGGTTACACAGTGAACAAGTTAAACGGCTAGAACAATCTTTGCTCATATGTCCAGCACTGGACAAGCACCCAAAACATACTCCTTTCTCTTTAAGAAACATGATTTTATCTCTATGCATCATTTTTTCCATTTTAGGGCACACCTCCAATCGGTGATCATCTTCACACAGTAAACAAGATGACTTTCTGTGCTTCTGAGGAAAGTTGTTCTTTCTGCTTGTAAAGGTCATGCAGCTCTCAGAATTAACAGCTGTAACAGAGGTAGCAAAACTGCTTCCTTTGTCCTTAAATCGACTCTGTGAGCCTTTGGTTCCACTTTTGTCCCTTGAATGTAAGGCTGAAGCATCCTGAATGTTTCCATAAAGCGGATCAGACACAATGGACACTTGCCTCTCTATGAAGTTTACAAGGTCACCGAAACCTGCTTGCCGATTGTATTTCTCCTGCAACTCATAGGCAGTGTTTCTCCATCTTTCTCTCAGCTTGTATGGGAGTTTTAAGATTAAATTCCTCAAATTGCATGGCATATTCATCTCTGACATGTAGCTGATGTCCTCCATGGTATTACAACACACTGGCAAAAACAAAGCAAAGGCTTGCAAGGCCTTGACATCCTCCGACTTCACTGGTTGCTATCCCAGAGCCTTCTAAATGTTGGCAATGGCTATTTTTTTTCATTGCCAAATTGCTCTCTTAGAAGTGCCTTTGCTCGCGAATAACCCCTTTTAGGTGGCATATGTTGACAGCTCTTGACCAGTTCTTTAGGTTGTCCTGTGGTGTACTGCTCTAAGAAGTACAAGCAGTCCACAGAGTCAGCAGTCTTTGTTTCCACCCCATGCTTGAATGCTCTCATGAAAGCAATGAATTCTGGCGGGTTACCATTAAAGGTAGGTATATCCCTTGGAGGTAAGGACAATGATGACTGTTGTTGTACCAGTAGAGCGGTTATGTCATTCTGCCATTGCATGATTGTTAGAAGATTGCCTTGGCCCTCATCTGTTACTTCACCATCCCACTGACAAGGTTCCTGCTCATATGTGGTAGGGTAATCATGAGATGGTAACACAGTTGTATTGGGATGTAGACTGTTAGATGTAGATTGACCCTGACCCATATCTGTTGTTACTCTGCGAGTACTCTGAGGAGGTTCCTGTTCACAAGATATTTGATGTGCCAGCTGAGAATTTTGTGGAAGCTGACTTGATGTTTGATTTAGGGCAAAAACACTTATACGTTGCTGAGCAGCAGGTTGCATCTTTGATCGTGCTCCCAATAACCTTGCAGGTTTGCTGCCCCCTTCTGGCAGACCAATGACCTGCTGCTTAGATTCTTTGGGATTCAACCCCTTCAATATCACAGCTTTGCTGCCTCCTATGGGTGGTTGACTGAATTGATGGATTTGTTTTTGTGGAACAAAGTCTGGGACAGAGGGCCTAAGAGTAGAGACCGTTTCAGATAAGAATTCATACCATCAGCTGAGCAAGCTTTGCTGCGCGTGTCGGATCCTCCATGTCTGCTACGATGGCTTATATCAGAGCCTCCATATCTGAGCACATTAACCTTTGCAGTTTGAGCAGCAATTTGGCTTTGGAAATCAAGAAGCTCCCTTTTGTTTTATTTGTTGTTCCTGAGCATCCAGCTCGTGTTTTTCCGAGAGAGTTGCCATGGCAAGAAGAGCGGCCCTGTCGGCCTCTGCCCTTAGGCATGCAGACAAGATTGTTGACCTCAATGATATGCGGCTGGATGTGCCCACATTGGAAACACTGTCATTTGGGCAAATGCTGTCATCATCGTCAAAATAATCATCCTCATCATCCACATTATTTTGTGCATCTTTGTTACCAGTCAAAGTCAAATCATTGAAAATGTCACGCCCATCACTTTTATGCACACCATCATCATTGACCTCAACATGACCATCATGCAATTCCTTCTGCACATCGATTTTGTGATTATAATCATGAGCACCTTCAAGTTGAGCATCATCATGAACACCTTTAAATTGAGCATCATTAACATCCCTTTTCTCCTGTTCATTATCACCTCCACAGTCATCATTCTCCTGTAGGCCTACATGGCCTTCTGTTTCCATCAACGACTTTTCAGTTTGTTGGATTCTTTGCTGGAAGTTTTGTATGTGGGTTTCAAACCATTCACTTTGTTTTGACATTTCATCGGCTGGCATTATTGGCTTTAATAGATCATGAAACTCTGGCTTCCGCAATCACTTTAGAGAAGCTTTCATATTTCTCCTGCACATCGGATCTATTTTTAGTTGAAGACGTCACTTGCGCAAGATCTTTTGATATTTTGTTAAGCAGTTTTATTTTAGAATTTCTTTCCTTTTGCAGCAATATTATTTTTCCTTCTAATGCTTTAGGGGTAAGTTTAGTGGTTCTTTTAGCATGCTCTGCCTCTTACGTTGCCATTTCAAGGAATACGGGTTTTAACATTAAAAAGAGTCATTTGATTTCACTTCCGAACTGCACCTTTAAGCAGAATTGCTGCAGGACTTTCCAATTATCCCGTTGCGAGAAGGCCAATTTCTTTCACAGCAAACAATTCTCGGTCAAACAGTCCTACCGTGATCTTGTTGACCCACGTTCGCCAGCAGAAAATCCAGGTTGGGAATCAAAAAGAGCTGCGATGACCTTTTGTTACTTTGTGCCCAATCAATCCGCCCTTTGAAACGTTACTTTGTATCCAAACCATCCTTCGAAGCCGTTTTCAACATTTGTAGTGGCAATCTACGAACCTTCGAAGAAACTGCATGGGAACTGGTCGGTTCGTTGTTATCTCCAACACGTGGTAAATTAAAAACTGTCTTTTGGATGGTGGAACACGTTTGAAATTCGCTTTTATTAATTCATTATTAAAATTACACAACTAATGTACACAACTGTTGTCTATAGACGAGCTCAAAGTGTTACGGTCTGATACACGAGGGAAACACACTAGGGGGAAACATGAGCTTGGGAACATGAACTTGGAAACTCAGAAGAGGAGGGAGACACAAAAGGGGAGTGAGACGCCAGAAGCAGGGATCCAAAATGATATTTAATAAAATAAACAGAAATAATCCAGGGGAAAAAAAGGGGGCACACCGGCCAACAAAAACACCGTGCCTAGCACTGAAACAGGAGAACTCAAGAATCCAAAACACTAACAGAAACCGGAGGGGACAGACTCGGAACAAGACTAAAACATGGAACGAGACTTGGGAACAACAGAACTCTAGAAGCTACTCACAAGACAAGACAGTTGGCACAGCTGGCAGATGGCTAACTCGGGTGGCACAGCTAGCCAGGAGAAGGGTAAGGGAGATCATCAGGAGGGGGACAGACAGGACACAGTGCTCAGGGCAGGCAGGAACGCTGGGGCTTTGGCTTAGGCTAAGGTAATGGCTATGGCATGGCATGGCATGGCTTGGCTTGAGCTTGGGGCTGTGGCTTGGACTTGGCTGGTGCTCAGGACAGGCAGGGCGGCTGGTGCTCAGGACAGGCAGGGCGGCTGGTGCTCAGGACAGGCAGGGCGGCTGGTGCTCAGGACAACACGAGACAGAGGAAGAAGACTGGCACAAGGACACAGCAGACGCTGGAGGAGACAGGGGGCACCAGGGGCTTGAAAGCAGCAGGAAGGGCAGACTGGACAGGGAAGGAGGCTGAACTTGAGAACATACAGGAAACTGAGGGGACCAGAGGAGAAGCGCACCGGGCAGGGAGAGTGAGAGTGGGAATGCGTGCGTGAGTGAAGTCAGATCTGCATGCGTGCAGAAACTGCTCAGCTAAATAGGGCCGGGGCACACACAGACACAGGTGTTGAAACTAAATCCAATTAACAAGGGGTGGAACATGAGGGAAACCAATTACTCGAAAACAGATTAACATTAACACACAGACAAGGATCACAAGACAATCTCAAAGATGGGATAAATAAACTGGATAAAAAGACTCCTAAGTGTACAGAAAAAGAGCCAGAACAGATTATAAGAATGCAGAGATTCTGCGGGAAACTTTAGCAAAGCCAGTGAACAGTAAGGCGAGGGGCGGAGCTAGAACAGAGCGACTGCTGAGAGATAATTAGTCAATTAGTAAGTGCAGCTATACAATCCCGGGTGCTCGTTAGTAGATTAGTATTATATACAAGGTTAGTTTGGTTAGTAATTTTAGAAAACAACAAACTGTTAGTAATGTTAGTATGAATAGAAAAGCAAGGGGAAACTAGAAAACGAGAACAGAAGGAAGGATGAAACCCAGAATCCATTAAATCACCCGAAATAGTGTCACAATCAATTAAGGCGAGACACTACAGGTGAATAGGGTAAAAATTTTAAATTATAGATATCATCATGAAACTTCCTCAGTTGATTACCTGCAATAGTATGAAAAAAAATTGTATTACAAGTTTTTGAAATTTTTATGTTTAAATATGCAAATCAGTCATTATCTCATTAAATATGCGCTAATTTGCATATATTTTAGGAAGATAAATCTAAAAATCTGATAAAGTCAGATGCGAAATTCTTTTTTCATTTTGTTAACATATAAGATGAGAAAACAATTACAGAGGGATTTAAAGATATCTGCTTTTATTACTGAGAAAATCAAAATATGCTGTCCATGGCCTCAAAAAATCCATTTTCGCCATATTTTTGGGAATAAAATGTCTCATAAATCAGGCTAGGGATGATATATTAACAAATCCCTCTGTAAATATCTTCAGAATATTGCTAAGTGTATAACTGCAAAGTTTGGTATACATAGGTACTACAGAGGCAGAGAAGTTAGACTTGGAGTATGACAAAAAACTTGTTTTGAGAAAACGGCATTCAAAGATTTACATAGGGGAATTTAATGCATTTCTGTTGGAAACAATTGCTCACAAACAGAATAAATGTTCAGGCCCTTAAAAATAGTAATGTGGTATATTTTAAGCTCATGAAAATTGATAATTTAATGACATAACAGGCATCTAAGGCCTACACCTGTAGTTATTCAACTAATAAACATATTGGCCTACACTGCTCAAACTTGCAGATAAAACTCACGTCAAATGCAACAACACTTCTACTCTCACTCTACAATCATGTAGATCAGTGGTCTTCAACGTCGCTCCTAGGGACCCACTGTGTATGCTGATTTTTGTTCCAACCACAATTGTTATCACAAGATTTTAACAAGTTGTTAAATTAGTTAATTAGTTGTTTTTCATATTTAGCGTTGTTACTGACTATTTTTAGCCAAATGTTTCATAGAAGCATCCATACATGCTATGAAGAATAAAATATCCTTGAAGATTGTGGTTTTATTTCTATACTGAAAGAAATTTCCAGCATTGTAACATTTGAAACTGATCAAATTAGACACTGAAGAACTCAATAAACCCCAAATTGGGCTGAGGGACACAATTGTTTCAAGTTCAAGTTCTTTCAAAAAACTTCGGGTGAATTAATTAGATTAACACAGAGCTGGTTTGACTCTTTACCATTTGCTTGTCGAATAAATTTGTCTTGATATGCCAATTAGTTTTCACCAAGTAGGAGCCAAGTACATCTTTAATTTGATTAGTTACATCGTTTTCTCTCATTTTATGTTGTCATTTCCAATGCATAGCAATGTGGGTATGGCATTTTTTTATTCTGGATGGCGAACACGGATATTTCTCTTATCTTGTGAATTAAGAGGGCGAATAACTACTCTAAGCATTAAATACACTAAATTAAGACAATTGAATAGCTCGTTAAAATCCTGCGATTACAGCTGTGGTTAGAACAAAAGCGAGCATACACAGTGAGTCCCCAGGAACGACGATGAAAACCACTGGTGTAGATGTAAAGACGCTTCGTCTGCACTCGAGCAATAAACTGCTGCAAAACCCATGATTTTCTGTATCAATGTTTATTCACCCAGCGCAGCATAATTAGGACAAAAGGCTATCAACTTTCGCGCATTCGCAGTTTAATTGTCATATTCACGTTCCCGTCCCGTATGTCAGCAACCATTCAAGCAGCGCGTTTGTAAGAGACTCTCAAGCGGGATTGAAGTACTTGTGCATGGAGGTTTATCAGTTTCACATGCGTTTCGGTGGATTTCACCGCTAGAGACATGGAAGTAATTATGACTCCAGACTTTTCACGCTTTTCTTTACACATGGGTTGAAAGCAATGGAATTGCATAAAAACTTTTCAAATTGTCCTATTTGATTTAAACTACTTGAACGATCGTGGAACACATGCATTGCGTTGATTGACTAATTGCTGACCACGGCATGGGAACGCAAGCATGCCACCTAATCTCAAACAAACAAACATGACGCGCAGGCGGCGGGTGATCACTGTGCCCAGTGTAAGTGCATTCGGATTCTCTTATGAGAGCGGTTCTCTCCCTAAGTTGTAAAAGAGTCCCCTTTACACCTTTCCTTTATCTCATGATGTTTTACACAGGGGTTGAAGAAAAGTGGTTCGGAATTAGACGATAGGACGCGATTATTTAACTTTTCGGACGCGGCCATGGTTCCGCGGCAAGCAAAAGACGGAAGTGTCAGAGCGCACCACGTGATACATCTGAGCGAATCCCGTTAGCAGAAACCAGCAGTAGCCAATGAGATTTTGTCATTAGCTTTAAATTCCCCTATGAACTTTCACAATTCGTGACTGACAGAAAGAAAATTCCCTTATTTGGATTACACAGCGTTGTGCAGGAGAATCTGAGCTTTTCAACGATACCGGACATGACAGACTTCAGTGAAGAGGCGAAGTGCTGTTCGTTGCGTTGGAATGCTAACTTTTTGGTAAATTCGGAGGAAACTCATTGCCGCAAGTAGACAAAATGTAATAAAATAAACGTCTAAATGTACAATTTTTATGTTTTCTTAATTAAAGTTTGAAAGAATACATATTCAAGGAGTAAACTTGCCCAAAATCTCAAATTTGACCATTGCATGGAAAATCCATGTTTTTGCCTGCCGTGTCTCGCCTTAACACAGAAACTGATACAAACAATGACGTGACCGGGGAGAAGCAAAGACAGTACATGGGTAAAACGTGGACTGGACTACACAGGAGAGGAATGAAATGTGAACACCAAGACATGGACTAAAAACTGACATACCAAAATGAGAGAAACCTAAAATTGACTAACCAGACACTCAGACCACGGAACACAACACAAAGTAACTGAGACCAGACTGTGTACCAGAAACCACGGTTGAAAACGTGTGCTTCCCCGAGCCTAATTCCCCTGCATGCTCACCTGAGTGACGTCCTTAAATTGTGACAGACCCTCTACAGCCCAAGTGAAGTATTACCAGAAACCCCAGGAGAACAGGCCAAAACACACACTGGCATAAATGGCTGCAACATTTACTGACTGTACAACTTCAACAAACAAGAAATAAAATTAACTTACCGAAAAAACTGCAAAGATCCTTTCGATCGATCTGGACGGTTAGTGAAATTCGCAGCAGAGTAACTCATTTTGTCGTTTTTTGTTGCAATCTGTCCAGCTTGAAGCACAATCGCTGTTTGCTATGAAGAATTTCAGATAAGTCAAGTCTCCTGTCGACGTTCCCAATCCAGCTCTATGTGAAATTACTATTCGCGAAACGAAGTCCGCAAAGGGCAGGTGCAATCGGGACTCAGTCCACGCGCACTGCAGTTGTCAATCACTGCTGTTTATTATGACTACATGCCCCTTTTGCATAATATCAAATAATAGATTTACAGAAAACTTATCAGAAAAATTGACGCTAGAATATATATAAGTATGGAACGAACTTCCTAAAAATGAAGAAACCATCTTCAGAAAAAAATGATTTTTCATGTTTACAATTTTTCCTGTCTGGCAATTGTCCCCTTCACTAACATGGAGGGGGCGGGCTTATAATTTGTACTGCAGCCTGCCAGTAGTTGGCGATCAAGACGCTTTTGCATACTTTTCAGGAGACGTTTGGCCATCCATATTTTATACTGTCCTTGGCACAGACTTAAAGCGGCGTTATGCTTTGCGCATCCGCGAACGCATTTGTGCGCACTCGGACGCAGACGCGTCCTCTGCCAAATAAAGTTAAACGCATTAGCGCTCCTGTACACGGATAGAAAATCAACCGTGTTTGTTTGCTAGAGCATGCTAGAGAAAATTTTGGAGGGTACGCGGTCGACCACAGAGAGCAATGCGCACACTGTTTGATGACGAAAATTGCGTCAACGCGCTCTAGCGCCCAACTGCGCACACGCAAAGTATAATTCCGGCTTTAAAGTCGGGGGGAGAATACCATAGATATATACTGTTATGGCCCCAATTTGTTATTACATTTATAACACAACAGCAACAGCAAGGGATGACAAACACAGTTTTAACAACTAAAACACATTTAATTTTTAACAAAGACAAAGACTAATAACAACCTACAACTAAAGACCAAGATTGATAAATAAGAAAAAACAGAAATTATTACAGTCCCTTTTTGGTGGGGTGGCTTGGTGATGTCCTGGATGAAGAAAATGCTCAAACACAGGCAAAGAAATCCACAAAAGAAACGTCACAGGTCTTGAACAGAATGGCAGGTCTGGTCATCTTCTTACAATTTCTCCTACTACTTTACTGTCTCAATTCTTTTCCTTATATACTCTTTTGCAGACCCCACCCACGTTTAGACCTCTTTTTTTTTATTTTCTGAGACTTGCCCCAGACATGTCCAGGACATGTCTAAACATGACTCCAGTCTGAGCTTCACAAAAAAAAGGTAAATACTGCCATCTAGTGGCCTATATTCACATTACAATACATTCTAAATATCTATGGAGAATACGCGTAGGCCAGTGCTTCTCAAACCTCTCCTGGAGGACCACCTGTCCTGCATGTTTTAGATCTTTCCCTGTTTTAGCACAGGTGATTAAAATGATCAGCTCGTTATTGACCCTCTAAAGCTGATTGATAACATCCTGATTATTTGAATCACCTGTGCTGGGGCAGGGAAAGATCTAAAACAGGCAGGGCAGGTGGTCCTCCAGGAGAGGTTTGAGAAACACTGGCATAGGCTGAAAAGCCCGTAGCTACGGGCTTTTTTCGACTCAAGCGCATAGGAGAATAGACCCCTAAGTACAGATGGCAATGAAACCGGAGTGCAAATGGTTTCAAAACGTTTTATCATGTCCAGTTCCAACATGTTGTTCAAGAAATGTTTTGAAATGTCATATAATCGCTATCAGACCACAGTAAGAGGTTTTAAAAAGCCACTGTAAAATACAGGTATTTGAGGTGTTTTGTTGCGAGAGATTTTGCGAGGATTTTGCTGCAGTTGTTCAATATAGCCTACAATAAAGATAGATAGATAGAGTGAAAGATAGATTTTCTTAAGCTTGCCAGGTACTTTTTCCAATGTCTGTTTTATTTATTTGTTTGTTTTTTTTGTGTAAATAAACTTTTAGTTTGATTTGATTTATCAAAGGCTGACCTGACACAATCATTCTCAATGAATGAATGAATAAGAACGTTTAATGGCAGAATAAACAGATATTGCCATGCAGAAAGAATAGTGATATCGAGCAAAAACTAAATAATTGACTGATTGTATAAAAAAACTAAGAATCCAATCAGGTGCTCAACGGAAGAAAAACGGGGGTAAAGTCGGTGCTCTTGCATCAAGCGGGGTAAAAATCTAAGACTAAAAACAGGATAAATTCAGGCACTCGACAAAAATCCAGGCTTTTTTGTTTTACCTTTTGTCGAGTGCCTGGATCTTTCCTGTTTATAATTGATTGATTGTGCCTGTGTCAAAACTATTCATATTTTTGGATTTGTGAAAGGGCCTCAGCACATCGACACCAACAATAATTAATGGCTGCAATGATAACTTCTGCCAGTGGATGCCAAAGTTGAGCGAACAAGTTTTGAAATGTTTCAAAACATTTCGAAACAATGGTTTAAATGTTTGGAAACGTTTCGAAGCTTCAAATGAGCCACCCCGAGCAAAAAGTGCGCTCTGAACTTAGGGGGTTTTATTCTTAGTGGCATTGCAGAGCTATTTCCGGTAGAAAAAAAGAAGATGATTAAGAAGGCAAAGAACCTCATTAAACATCAATAGAATCAACTGCAAAACCAACTCCAACTTGGTTTTCTTGGACAAATCTCGTGAACCATTGTTCAAGGAAATTCTTCTATTTGCGTAAACGTTTTATTTTTGTCCGGAAACTCTAAAATTAGCCCCTGGAATGCAAAGCAGCGATGATTAATCGGTTTATTAAAAAGATTCGGAGCGTTTAATATTGCATTATTCGAAACAGTCAGTTATTATGATTAATCTTTTTAATCCAGCGATTACGCGTAATGAATGAGAGAAATACCTCAGTTTTTGTTCAAGACTGTAAGTGTCGCCTGCCTGGCTGGGGCTTGTAGTTTTATTTTCTCACGCCTGCCCTCTCTTACAAAGGGGTATCGCTGCTTTTGAGAGGTGTTCTTGCCTCCAACTCCCAGAGTTCATTATATTGATTTCGCAGCTGCGAAGCTGCTTGTCAATACTGCTTGAAACAAGGCAGGACACTAGGGGATGGCTTGCTGAGTACAATATAATTGGTTAGCTCGCTCGCAAAGTATCGGTCAACGCTTGTGGTGGGAGCTCACTAAACTTAGCCGATGCAAATCCAGCTCTGGTGACTTCATTGCGATCTGTTCATGTGATGGTCGCCATCTAGCCATCTGAACTTGAGAAGGACAACAGAAACCGATGTCTTCATGAAAACGAAACAGAAATTCTTTCGGTTTAAGCATTTCCTGGATACAGAAGCGTCTACTGGGATGTAAACACAATCTAACGAAGGAAACCTTTGGCTTTCGCACAATTAGCCTAATATCATTATGGAAAGAGCCTCGGAGGAAATGCAAACCAGCGACAATGGGGTGGAAAAATCAATGGACGAGTTTCTGAAATCCAAGGGGTTTTATAGGAAGAAAATTGCCAAAGACGGCTCTTGTCTGTTCAGAGCGGTGGCCGAGCAGGTAGGAAGAGTTTTTTTTTATTTTTTATAACTGACTCAAATGACTTGGTTGGCTAGGAATGGTAACCAAACTTGGTGTATGGCACGCCAAGTTTGCGGGACTGCATATCCTCGGATACCCACGTGCAGGGGTCGCGCCTTTGCAGGCTCACTTGGTAGCTACGTAGCTAGCTGTTAGCTGCGTAGCGAACTAGCGATGATTGTTTCAAAAATAATGCCTGGGATATTAAAGATGGGCTAGCAGCTTGCTACCGCATTGGCAGCCGCATTGTAAAGTTTGGCCACCCCCGTACAACTCAATAATCTTTATACAAATAACGATATTAAACGAATGAACACTGGGTTGACTAACATTAACTTATCAAGCGTAGGAAGTTCGCTTAACAATTTTTTTTCAAGCTCTTATCGTCGCTGACTTGGATGTTGACATGGTTTACTTTGTCCGTGAGCTAACCTGCTTGGTAACCTAAGTTAATTTTCTGTCGTTTCACCCACAGGTACTTCGTTGCCAAAGTAGACATACTGAAGTAAGAGCTACTTGTGTTGATTACTTGAAGAGGAACAGATCGAAGTACGAGTCGGTAGGTAGCTAGCTAGCTACCACAACCCCTAGCAAAAAACATGGAATCACCACACATTGAGGATGTTCATCCTGCTTTTTTACTGGCAAATCCACAAATTACTTGTTTGACGCAATACAATTCTCATTTATTAGCTTGACATTCAGGCCTCTTGAAACATGCCTTCCACAAATTAAATTATTTCACTTAATGACATATTTTCCAATAGTCAAGTTGAGGAAAAACTATGGAATGACTCAATGTTGAGGAAAACATCATGGAATTCCCTCGTAATTGGCATTTTTAGAAGTACCAGCTCAAATCTGGATATCCAAATTGGTCTGCTGTTAAGAGAGTGTTTGTTGTACTTTGCTAATTGAGGGGAAGCATGGCACCAACAGGAGACCTGGAAATTGAAATAATGGAAAGGACCATAAAACTACTTTTATTATGGAAATTTAACATGGAAAGTGGCAAGCAGTGTTGATTGTTTCTGGTCAGCAGTGTCTAAAATTTGGGGCTTGTATAAACGAAATGGGAAGCTATAGCAGAAAAAAACCTTCAGGTAGACATTGGAAGACCTTAAAGCGACAGAAAAGAAAACTCAAAGCAATATGCCCTGAAAATAGAAAATTCTCAGCAAAGCAAATGAAAACCAAATGTGCAGAAACGGGTCAACGTTTGTGACAAAACAAAGAAGTTGGATGAATGAAATGAGATTTGCATACGGAAGAGCCAAACGAAAATCAGCACTGATGCCTAAACAGGAGAAAGCAAGGTTACAGTTACTCTTTAAATGAAAGTGATATTCAATGATGAGTCACTTGGCCAAGGAAATGATGCCGCAACTTTTATTTGGTGTCTATTCAATGAGACGTATAATGATGACTGCTTTAAGAGAACAAGCAAATTGCACTGCTCATTCATGATATTGGGTTGCATATCAGGTAAAGGACCAGGGGAGAGGGCAGTCATTACCTCAAAAATCATGTGCAGGTATACATCGGAATTTTGGATCATTTTCTGATTGTCAGTCGGAAATGGGCTTTTGTGATGAAATCACTTTTTTTTTTTTTCTCAGAATGACAATGCATCTTGCTAGAGTAGACTAGAGCGTAAAAGATTTTCTTCAGTAGCGGCATATGAACTCAATGACATTGCTAGAAAACATTCCAGATCTCAACCCAGTTGAAAAGTTATGTTGGAAATTGGAGGGGAAAAAAGTCCATGACAACATTTCATCCCGCAAAGCTAATCCTGCAAACAATCCTGAGAAAGTTGTAGCCTGCTTGTTGGAGAATGTTGTTTCTCATTGAAGTCCATGCCTTGAAGAATTCAGCTCATCATAAACACTCGGAGGAACAACAAAGTACTGATTCTATTTTTTTTTTCTTCGTTTTGGTTGATTCTGTAAATATTTCCCTCAGTGTTTAATGATTCCATAATTATCCTCTGCTTGATTAAAACGATTTCATTGAATTTGAGTGTTTCATGAAGCCAGAACGTCAAGCAAATAAATTTTGTCCTGTGATTTCTTTACTTGCTGTGAAGTAAAAAAAAATTGGTTGAATATCATCTTTGAGTGGTGATTTCATAATTTTTGCCTGAGGTAGTAGGATGCCACATATTGTGACTTGGTACTTTCACCTTAGTGAAAGTTCAGCTCTATTTTTAACTAACTTCATCTTGCTTTAGTTGGCTGACTTGTTGTAATTTTATTTGGTGTGTTTGCCCTGTTCCAGTTCATTGAGGGGAACTTCGAAGAGTACTTATTCAGACTGGAAGATCCGCAGGTAACTGTTGCCTTTACTCCAAGGTCACATTGCAGTTCGGTTAGATGACATCGTCCCTGTGTTGTTTTTCTGCCCATTTGGTGTGCTGGTGTGTCCTTGCTGTTGATGAGAATAATGATTTGGATGTTGGGGTGTGCCCCTTTTTGCCACCAACCCGCTCTAATCTCTATAATCTCATTAGTAAACTGAATATATGAGTTTGCGCAGTATCAAAATTGGTTGCATCTCTGTGGCAAAGCACTAGTGATTCAAGGAAATGAATTTTGGGAGGTCATTTTGTGGTCGGGAGATGTCTAGAAACGCAAAACTGCCTTCCTGTTGCATCTTTGAGCTAATAACACGTTTTTATTTGCAGAACTGGGTTGGAGAAGTTGAAATAAGTGCACTGGCTCTCATATACAGGTAAGTGGAGAGGGAACTTGCGCTGCCTTTAAGCATCAGTCTGTGCTGGCCGAATGTAAGCTTTGTGTAAAGATAGTCGAAATCAGTCAACAGCCCTTGTAAATGATGTTCTCAGATGTTAAACTAATTTTCAAAATTTTCGGACTGACACATCCCACCCCCCATTAATAAATAAGGTTTAAATGTAATATTTGTTTGTCCTCTTTCCAGGCATGATTTCATCATCTTTCAGGAACCTGGAAAACCACCCGTTAACATCACTGAGAACAGCTTTTCCGATAAGGTCTTTAAATGTTATATCAATTCATGAAACATACACGAGCACTCAAAAGTATGGATCTTTAAAAATGTTTTCCTCTGTTCTGTACCTTGTAGGTTCGGCTTTGCTTCCTAAATGGGAATCACTATGATAGCGTCTACCCCATGGAGTTTATGAACAAGGCTGCCCTCTGTCAGTGTAAGTCATGTGCCCTTAAATTGCCTTTTTATGGTGTCATGGCTTCACTACTAGAGCTTTTCTCAGTTTCTTTTAAATTATATTTTTGCATGTGTGCTCATGTACCTTTTGCAAACCTTTTTAATCGAGTCATTTCCATCTGTGTACTGTATATTGCCAAAAACTGATTTCAGTGTTAATGCGATAACTGCAGTAATATTTCAATTAGAAATTCCAAGTTTTGCATTATCATAAAGAGGAAGAACTGATTTGATTTTGGACAATTTACGATCTCTAGATTGGCCACCAGGGGCCAAAAACGGAAAAAATCACTTTTTATCATATCTTTGGAAATATTTGTCCGATTGACCTCAAATCAAGTGCAAATGAAAGGTCATGACCTGAGGATGTGTCCCACGATGACATTTCATCTGTTTGGTTCAAAATTTTGACACAAGGTGGAGCTTTGTCACATAAAATTCACCATTTTTGCTATATCTTTGGAACTATTTCTCCAATTGACATGAAACTATGTGCAACTGCAAGGTCATGACCTCACAGCGTGTCACATAATGACATCATACCTGTATGGTTCAATATTTTGCCACCAGGTGGCACTTTGCAATGGAAAATTACCATTTTGGCCATATCTTCAGAACCATTTGACCGATTGACCTGAAATTCAGTTCAAATGAAAGTCTATTCAAGGATTGGGGAATTGGAGGATTGGGGGCGTTCGGGGATATACCCCCAGCCGTCGCCTCCGCCGGCATAAGCCTAGTTTTTTTTTTTTTTTTTGATTATATCTCCGTGTGTGTGTGTGTGTGTGTGTGTGTGTGTGTGTGTGTGCCATGTTAATACACATGCATACATACATGTACGCCATTAAGCCATAAGATTAAAACCACCCTGTTACACAACACTAAATTATTACATTTTAATCATGAAAAAGTGTAACACCTGCATTTTGTGATGACCAATGTAGTGAGTAACAACTTATTACAAAATGCGGCGAAGTTTATTACATATTGCGTTCAGGATGTTTCTTACAGAATGCGGCAGATCATTATAAAATGCGGAGTTATTACATAATGAAGCGAAAATGTATTGCATTATTCCATATTGCGGTGTTATCGCATAATGTGTAACACACCTGCCTAATGTTGTGAAGGTTCCCGTTAGGGCTGAACGATATATCGTTTTCTAATCGAAATTACGATTCAAAACGATGCAATTATGTAATCGCAGAGGCTGCTATTAAAGACCGACGCTTTACAGTGCTTCTGACTGACCCGTGATTTGTTGCGTCCCCTATTGTACTACTACACGCTGTCTTCCTTGAGCGACAGTCATGCCGAGTCAAGCTCACCAATCAGATGCGGCATGCCACACGTGTGTGGAGGTAATTCCCAATCTCTCTTAAAGAGCGTGGTATTTTGATGTGAGAGCAGACAAATCAATTTCATGCATGGATTTTTTTGTTTTCCCCCCAAAATTCTGCTCTTGCATTAAAATAGCCCCCACTTGCGCTTGGATCTGCTGCTGCGCGGACCGATTTTTTTTGTTGGTGAACTTCGGCCTTTTCCCCTTGCACATAACTGTTTCTCTGTGCTTGAAACATCTGCTTGCACGGAACATTTCTACACACGCTCGGATTTATTTATTTATTTTTTTGCTTTACATTCCTGTCAAATATTGCCCACTAATAGAATGCCAGGTTTCGTATTGACCAGTGAAATTATCGCTGCCTCGTTGCAGGCCCATTCATTTAACTTCATACTGTGTACCGGGGGGCGGTGACGCTTAGGCAGACCCACACCCGAAGGCACTGCGTATATTTGGCCGTACTGCTGTGAGCGCGATCACTGATTAAACTACGTTACTTTTTAGATTATATAGCCATCTAGCCAACGTTAGCTGTGGAAAATCCTTGTAAATAATCATAATATTAAAGCAATGTGATTTGGTTTTGCCCTAACTTTACCTAGTTAGCTGTAACAGGCATGTTTTGGAATCACTGATACAGTGAAATGATGACCTCTGTTATTGTTTTTAGGAAAAATGTTACATTGATTACTGATGGATAATTCAAACCCAAAACCAGTGAAGTTGGCACGTTGTGTAAATCGTAAATAAAAACAGAATACAATGATTTGCAAATCCTAATCAACCTATATTCAATTGAATACACTGCAAAGACAAGTTACTTAATGTTCGAACAGGTAAAGTTTGTAATTTTTTTGCAAATATTAGCTCATTTGGAATTTGATGCCTGCAACATGTTTCAAAAAAGCTGGCACAAGTGGCAAAAAAGACTGAGAGAGTTGAGGAATACTCATCAAACACTTATTCGGAACATCCCACAGGTGAACGGGCTAATTGGGGACAGGTGGGTGCCATGATTGGGTATAAAAGCAGCTTCCCTGAAATGCTCAGTCATTCACAAACAAGGATGGGGCGAGGGTCACCACTTAGTGAACAAATGCGTGAGCTGATTGTCAAACAGTTTAAAAACAACATTCCTCAACGAGCTATTGCAATAAATTTAGGGATTTCATCATCTACGGTCCGTAATATCGTCAAAAGGTTCAGAGAGTCTGTAGAAATCACTGCACGTAAGCGACAAGGCCGAAAACCAACATTGAATGCCTGTGACCTTCGATCCCTCAGGCGGTATTGCATCAAAAACCGACATCAGTGTGTAAAGGACATCACCACATGGGCTCAGGAACACTTCAGAAAACCACTGTCAGTAACTATAGTTTGTGGCTACATCTGCAAGTGCAAGTTAAAACTCTACAATGCAAAGCGAAAGCCATTTATCAACAGCACCCAGAAACGCCGCCGGCTTCGCTGGGCCCAAGCTCATCTAAGATGGACTGATACAAAGTGGAAAAGTGTTCTGTGGTCTGACGAGTCCACATTTCAAATTGTTTTTGGAAACTGTGGCCGTCATGTCCTCCGGACCAAAGAGGAAAAGAACCATCCGCACTGTTAGGCGCAAAGTTCAAAAGCCAGCATCTATGATGGTTTTAGGGTGTATTAGTGCCCAAGGCATGGGCAACTTAGGCATATGTGCAGGCACCATTAATGCTGAAAGGTACATATAGTTTTTGGAGGAACATATGTTGCCATCCAAGCAATGTCTTTCATGGACGCCCCTGCTTATTTCAGCAAGACAATGCCAAGCCACATTCTGCACGTGTTACAACAGCATGGCTCTGGCTCCGTAGTAAAAGATTGCGGGTACTAGACTGGCCTGCCTGTAGTCCAGACCTGTCTCCCACTGAAAATTTGTGGCGCATTATGAAGCGTAAAATACAACAACGGAGACTCCGGACTGTTGGAACAACTTAAGCTGTACATCAAGCAAGAATGGGAAAGGATTCCACCTGAAAAGCTTCAAAAATTGGTCTCCTCAGTTCCCAAACGTTTACTGAGTGTTGTTAAAAGGAAAGGCGATGTAACACAGTGGTAAAAAGGCCCCTGTGCCAACTTTTGCAATGTGTTGTTGCCTTTAAATTCTAAGTTGATGATTATTTGCAAAAAATAAAGTTTCTCAGTTTGAACATAAAACATCTTGTCTTTGCAGTGTATTCAATTGAAAATAAGTTGAAAAGGATTTGCAAATCATTGTATTCTGTTTTTATCTACGATTTACATAACGTGCCAACTTCACTGGTTTTGGGTTTTGTACAATATTTGGATTCCGCAGAGCCATAAGAGAGAGACCCGCTTACTAATGTCTGACTTTTTTTCTTTTTAAATAAACAGAAGGGCAGAGGTAGAGTCTGTTGCAATCAATTTTATTTTGATTATTTGAGTGATAATTGAATGACCCACCTATGTACGTTTTTCAGTGTCAGATTGTTGACAGCATAGATCCTATTTTTTTTTTTAATTGTATTTTTAAATTCGTTTTTTTTTTTTCGACCTCTAACTTAACTTGTCTCTGTCTTGAGCCATAAAACACTGACCTACCTAATAGTGTCAGACTGTTTACATAAAGGCAATATCCTTATTTTTTCCTTTATTGGAATTCATTAATTTTGTCGTTCATGTTAGTATTATTACTCTTAACTTAAACGGATAGTTCGGGATTTTTAACATGAATCTGTATGGCATCACCGTCTTTAGTCTCGTGCACACACACTGACTTTCCCCCGACAGTGTCCTGTGAGCCGAGTTCTGTCCAGTTTTGGTCAAAGCGAAAGTAGTTCCGGCAGGTTTCCTGGGGTCTGCAAAGTAAAACGTTTTTCTTCTCAAAACAGTATGTGTTCGAACGAGTGATTTATTTGCATAACAAAACCCTGGTAATCCAAAAAGTCACATCTTGTAATTGCTTGGAGCTACTTTCTCTCAATAGCGATCACTGCGCGCTGTCACTGCTAACAGCTGTGCGCACTAGCCAACTACTTTCATCAGTTGTTCGACAGTGTTTACCGACTACGCTGGAGTCATGGACTTCTCATTCAAACCAAGAAACCATCCACACCCGTCCATGTAGTTTCTGACGATTGTAATAACAGTATAACAATAACAATACATATTATGTTTCATAAGCTTCACTGGTAATATGACACCGATAGATTAATCTGTGTTGCGCTTACATAGCCCTCGGTGCATCACCAGAAGGCTATGCACGGATGCTATAGAAAATCTTTAGTACAATTTTGTTTACCTGGGGTGTAGGGACATCAGAGCTCTTCAAAACCCGTCTCTTCCTCTGTCCTGAAGGAAAGTAGTTGTCCTCGCTGAAGTGCACACTGCAAACGCGAAGCTTTTTCATTGTAAGTAGTTTGGTGTCCACTTGGAAGCCCAGAGCAAGTAGCCAAAGTTGCCTCAGAGCTACGTCCGTCACAGGGAAGCGATGGAATGTGTGAGGAGACTCACTCACGTCTTTGTTGGTACAGCCTGGATAATCGCAAGTGCGCACTATTTTTATCAAAAACTTTTTTCGAGAGAAGCTGATGAACTTCTCACTCTAGCTCTCGAACTAGCTCGCTAGCGTCGTAGGTCTGTAGTCGGTAAACCCTGTCGAACAATTGATGAAAGTAGTTGGCTACTGTGCGCAGCTGTTAGCAGTGACAGCGCGCAGAGATCGCTATTGAGAGAAAGTAGCCCCAAGCAATTACAAGATGTGACTTTTTGGATCACCAGGGTTTTGTTATGCAAATAAATCACTCGTTCGAACACATACTGTTTTGAGAAGAAAAACGTTTTACTTTGCAGACCCCAGGAAACCTGCCGGAACTACTTTCGCTTTGACCAAAACTGGACAGAACTCTGCTCACAGGACACTGTCGGTGGAAAGTCAGTGTGTGTGCACGAGACTAAAGACGGTGATGCCATACAGATTCATGTTAAAAATCTCGAACTATCCCTTTAAAGGAGCAGTGTGTAAAATGGCGGAGAAACAATGACATCCAGTGTTCATATTTTAGACTGCAGCGCTCGCTCACCCACTCACACTCACCCCTCCTGTCGGCAAAAAGACGGTGGCCTCTGAGGCGCAAAACACTTATGGAAATGGCGTCTTCCTCGACTGGGATTTATACACGCAAAACGCGTTCTCTGGCTGGCCAGATTGTCTGTTTTATCTATGGTTCTGGCTGCAGTACCTACATGGCGGTGCGAGATGGCGTTGTCCCTAAAGTAAGGCCCTTGCTGTATGTGTATATATCAACACATAATTAGAAGGCTATGAAAACCAAACACATTTTATTTTATAGCGATGATACACTGGTATAAAACATACAAATGAGTAGTATATTCAGATTTTGCCAATAAACCATGCCAAATATTACACATTGGTCCTTTTAAGACCAAGCCCTTAGGTAGCCCGTATACTGATGGAGGAGATGATGACAAAAAGATTCATTTACGTTTATGCTTTAATTTGAGACTGCAAGGATGGAGATCTGAGTTATCAATTAGGAAAAATTCTCGGCTCTCGGTAATTCAGTACTCGTCTGATTACTAATCAAGCAAAGGGAAGGATTTTGCCTCACGAAACTAACCTCCGACCGCACATCACTGCTTGGTGCCTTTTTTGTCAACGAATCGGGGTGCTGCAGCCTCAGTTTGCATCTTTTACATGGGGTTTGTTGTGACGTGAGGTCTACTTCTTTGTGACCTCCTTCTGAATGCAAGTATCAACTGGAACACACTGAAGCGTACACTGCCCTCATTAGTTCCGGAATAGTCACAGCACAGAAACGTATCGTGCCTTGGTGCTTACGGTACCTCAAAATAATAGGCATCATTGGTGGTCTTTTCATTTAAGAATCGAAAGGTATCGCAAGTATCAGTTCTTGTGATATTCCTAATGCGAACCACGTACGGCTGCAGGAAAGCAAACACCGACAGTGGTCAAGATACTAGTACAGTGCTCTCTCACCATGCGATGGATTTCCGTCCATGTTTGAATTTTAATCACAGTTTGAAAATGTGATTTTAATGCATTTTACAGCCTGTTCGAATTTCATAGCCATGATACCGACATGGAACGCGGCTCAACCAATCACATTTAAGGATGGGAAGCACCCATTTTATAATGGAGAAATAAATTGTAATCAAAAGTGAAATTGACATGCAGAAAACATCTATTCTTGATGTGAAGCCTGTCACCTCGTTTGAACAAATGAGCCAAAACACGCATGCCATGTTGACTTGTTTGTGCATTTGCACTCGGTGACCTCAAAGTGCACCCATGTGACTCCTGAAGTTTCAAACAGCATGGAAGCAAAATTTAAGATACAGCTACTCTAGAAAACCTCAGGAACTGTTTTTTAAAAAGGAGTTGATTTTGTTTGGGGCTCAACAGTAGGCTACTTGGCTATCGGTAGGCCTTATGGCACCCTAGTATTTGAACAGTGACTGCCATCAAGTGCAATTTTGTTTTTTGTTACTATAAGTTCATAACAGGAGATCCCAGTTATTTTCTTGTTTTGTTTTAACATTGAGGTCTATGCCTTTCAAATGCTGTAACTTGTTTATGAATTCACCCTCAAAGTTTTGAGAAATCGGGTCCTGAAAAGACCTCTCTTTACCCTTTTTTTTGAGTCGTGACCCTTTCTCGACCCCTTTTTCTCCCAACTTTGAGGGTCTCCCACTGAAATAATAGTACAAACCTATCAGACACCTCCCAAATGAACAATATCTGCAATAAAATTTGTGGGATACCCTCAAAGTTTCAAAATCATGGGAGGCCTAATTTAAGCCACTTTCAGCCTGGAGCGTTTTGAGCGCCCCCAACTGAGCGCTCCCAGTAAAATAACAGTATTATTGTATAGTACCCTCCCTGCAGTCTCCAAATCAAGAAACTAAGAACTGGGACACCCTCAAAGTTATGAATTAGAGGGGTGGGAGTTGTAACTTTTTTGGTTACTGCCCCAGGGGGCCCAAAATAGGGGGCGCTGTAACTTTGGTTATAAGAGGTCAACCATGGAATGGTTTGGGTTTTGAAGTTTGGGTACCATACCCATCTTACAAAAAAATTCAGCTAAATCCAGGGGGGTCAAAAGTCCAATGTGTCTGATATTGTCCTTTCTTTAGAAAAATTAGTTCTTAAATATGAGTACCAACTCTTCGTTTACCATATCTAAAGAGCTGTCTGCAGACCTTGACATGCCGTTATGAGATGATCAACATTATTGACCGCATCTGGGTGGTTTTAATGTTTTGGTTCATCAGTATATGTGTTTATGATCTCACTTTGTAAACATCTTTCAATGCTCATTGTAACCTAAGGTGCCTTTGTGTGCCATTGTCTCCATGAATCACTATCTCTTTCTCTTTTTGGACCTTGGACTGATTGCATACACTAATGCTATCTTGTTTTGGGGGAGATGAGCATCACAAAATTCAGATCTGGATCAACTGCTTTCATATGTCCAGCAATTAATTTGTAAAAATTTATTTACATGTAAAATCCTTCTAGGTTGGTTCAAAGCGGTCGGTTGATCTTGATTCAGACAAAGGGAACACTGCGGCTAGGTGCAATAGGAAAGTTGCTTACTAAGTGTTCGTGTGTTCGTGTCTGTATGTGTGTACCCTTGGGCCTCTAGCCATTCTTTATGAGCTGCTGTACGAGAAGGTCTATGAAGTGGATCGCGGCATTGTGTCGGCGTGCCTTAAGAACAGCCGGCATCCTGGGCCCGATGGGTTTGGAGAGTGCAAAAGCAGCGAGGAGTCGGACCTTGAGGAAGAGGACGATTTCTGGTGAGAAGCGCAGGCTACTGTAGCTGTGTTGTATTACAGGGCTGCAATTGTGTCACGCAGTCAATTAGCCATGACAAAGCATTAAAAAAAATCTGTTCTTCCTGACATCACAACAGGGAGTGACCACCCAGAATAATGGGAAGTGAGTAACAGGTTGACTGAAATTGATTAGTCCTCCTTGCCTCTGGGTGGTCACTTTCTGTATGTGATGTCAAGAAGAAACAGATTTTGGAATTGCTTGTAATGACTAATTGGCAGTGCACTTGGCTACATATTCGGGCTTGGTAAAAAGTTGTTTAAAGATCCCTTGCCTTGGTATTGATTTAACGCACGGACTTGTCTCTGTTTTTCAAAATTACACTGAGTTCCCCCCCCCCCCCAATGAAAAAAATCCCGTTCATGCCTTAAAATGGCTTAGATGGTACTCTTAACCTTTGCCTTCACTAACTATGCATGGTTCTACCCTGGTAGACCATGGCATTTTTGCATGTCATAAAACCTTCTAAATTAAACAGCTTGAATAAAATAGTTTTCTTCACAGCACCAACTTCATATTTGGTACATATAGCAATTAGACCTTACTCTTTTCACTGATTTAATTTTTAGCTCGCCGGGATGAATGCCCGGAGAGGTATTGTCGTACCCCCGGCGTCTGCGTCCGTGTCCGTCCGCTTGCAGAAAAACTTTAACCTTGCCCCGGCTAGCTTTGTTGTCTTTCTGACAACTCTTGTTTTGGTAGGCCTTGTCAGATATTGCTATAACCATTCAAACTACAGACGTTACAAGCTTTTTTTTCAATTTTCAGGGGCTTATATATACGAAAGTATAATTTTTGTTACAGATAACATGTTTTCCTGATAGCACTATAGCATGTCTCATAAACTAAAAAGAAGAAAGGCATCTGGTGTCATTAAATCTGAAGATATAGAGAGCCATAAGTGCTACCATGGACAAACACGCATTTCAGGAAGCCATATTTGGCATGCCATAAATCTGCAAATATGTCTCGCACAAAGCTCTCCTGTGTACAGAGCCTTATTATATCAAAGAATCATGTGTGAACATTTCAAACATTTAGTCTGAACAGTTCAAGTTATTAGCCATCAAACTATGGATGTTTGACTGTACTACTCGTTTTTATGCTAAATATGGGGCAACGTCCCCTTTCTGAAGGTTTAATGTCTCCAAATATAGTGGAGATATTGACCTAAAATCTTGCACAGCAGTTATTAGTAACAAGGACATTAAAATTAAAAAATATGAACAAAATCTGAGATGGTCAGTCGGGAACTTTCTGTAAAATCTGGTGATCTGACACAGAATTACCCAAGTTATTAATGGTTTTCGGCATTTACAAAGTTTTACTACCAATAAAAAAATTCAGCGGTCTCTTTCCTGCTCATCTCAATATATCTGAACAAAATGATTTTCTAGAGTCCTGTCTTAACATTATGGTTGTTTTAACCCCTTTGTGCAGAAGCCAAATCTGGTTATTTAGGTGTTACCTTATTTAAGGCTTTACAATTCAAGATTGCAGCTTCACAGACAGAAAAACTTTGGCTCAATTGAGTCTAGACACTTGAAGCATTCAGACCCCCATTGTATTTCAGTTTATTTTTATGATTTTGGTAGAGATTTTTGCTGCAAACACGAATCATCTTCATGAAAATTCAACTTTGAAATTGCAAAAAAATAATCCTGACAATTGAAACTGCTGGGGCTGAAAACTATACATTTCTGGGATCATAAACATCTTGACAACAAGTACAATTCATCTTTAACATTACATTCTAGATTACCTGCCTGCTATGAGCCAAATTAGACAGCTATCCAGGTGGCTCCCCTAAGTCTGAGATCCATCAAAATTGTGCGCTGTCAAATCATAATATAATCATATTTGGCACGAATTAACTTTTAGGGCATGAAATTCAGCATGAACTAATGATTTTCTGGTTGAGTTTAGCATGAATTTATCAGTATCAGTGAAGCTGAACATCAGTGGTCACCAGTAACCTCTCCAAACACAAAACCTTCCTTTTCTCCATCATAAAGTTTACAATTTTGTCCATTTTTCTTCAAAGTCCTCAAGCATTAAATAAAGTGCTGATGAGACAGACTGAACATTCTCCCTGCAATGAAAAGCTAACCGCTCTCACATCCGAGCTCACGACTTTACACCTTATAAGGGAAAAAACTCACTAACTCAGTAATATCTGAATTCTGAAATATACCTTATTTCAACAGAACAGAAATTCCACTTTCAGGAAAAATCAAAGGACATATGCCTCCCTAGATTCAACAGAATGGTGCAATGAACGTACCAAGGGATCTACCGACGTGCGTGGGCTACATGCATTTGGAGAAACGAAAACCTCGGCATTCGATGTCTTTAAATGCGGTATAAATTCTATAGCAAAAAGCCATATTGAGCAAAATGCAAAGGGAGAAGAAGTATAACCTGTTTTCTTTATTGATGCCCTCCAGAGACCGATATATCAGGTAGAAGGAACCCTCCAGTACGGTTTCATTCAGAATAATTCCCATGAACTGCGTCCATACAACATTTAAATCTCATAAATGAAACTGAACACTTCAGGCTGGTTTCGGGTGTCTTTTTTTTTTTTTTTTTTTTTCTTTGAAATCGCGTAATTTTCAGCTGTGCAACCATGGCCAACATTCGAAGAATACAATCGACCTTACTTTAACGCTCAGCTTTGTATCCTATTATTGTCCAATCAATGTATTTCAGTTATTGAGGAAAGTTTAAACACTCGCGAATTAGATAAGAAACGAGTCGATAAATACATTGTTACTGGGGAAGCTGCACGAGGGCATGAACCATAACTGTGCAGTTACGCAGATGAAACTAGGAATATCATTGAGTGATTGGCTATCGACACCAGTACTTGGGTGGATATAAGGGAGCGCTGAATTTGTCAATGGAGGAATCTATGCGTTAATCCATGGGAGGGAACTACACATTTTTTGTGTGTGATAACTGTAATTGACAGTAGAATGTGAGAGAATACAGTATCAGGTTTTTTGCTTCACAAAATGTTTTTTTTTTTTTTTTTTTTTTTTTTTTATACCACCAATTGGAATACTGTTGGCTCACTGTCGCTAAAGTGGTTGCTACAGGTTACCAAGTTTTTTTTTTTTTTTTTTTTTTTGTTTTTCCTGTCGCAAGTGAATTTTTTGAAACTACTGGATCGATACTATGGGCAAGGATATTGACCAGTTTGCCCATCAGGCTTAGCTGAGGACTTAAATTCATGCAACTCCTGGAAAACAGGGATTGGAGGGACCTTTTCCATAATCTAAATCCTGTTTCAGCTCTGCCTGCTTGTGAATGTCCAATAACTGATCCGGAGGTGCCATCTCGTGGTCAAGTACTGTAACTACGTGCATAAATTTGCAGTTCCGTAGACGCAAGCGTCTACATCTGCAAAGAGGGGTTAAACTTACTACATTTTGGGACTGTGTGAGGATGGATGGATGGATGGATTTTGGCTTGGAAGCAGTAGTTAAAGCAAATCTGCCTTTTTAAGCTTTGTACTAGTACTGGTAACAATGGTAACTGATACAGTTGTGAGGTTATCAAAATAAATGTAATGACAATAGGCTATAGTTTTTGGAACGTACTAAAGGCAGTCCACAAGCCAAGGACTGGACAGGACACCAGGGCAGGTGAAGAATGGAGGAGGAGGCTCGATGTTAGAAGATACCAGTGTTTCCCACGGATAGACCATTGTGTGCCGGGCCGCCACAGATTCATCTCGGGCCGGTACAAATTGATTCCGCCCCAACGCGATTTTCTATATCGCATTCTCATCTCTGTGCGCCCAAAAAAAAAAAAAAAAAATTCAGTACTGGAAGATGCGGAATTTGCGCAATATTAGTGTATTAGTGCCATGCCCCTCGCGCAACAAAAGGAAAGGCATCTACGCCCCCCCCACCAACAACATAAAAAGCATACAAAAAAAAGCAACAATCCCCATCAAAATGGTGCCTGCCAAAGAATTTGCGGGAGTGATTGATGGTGCCCGCGCAGTTTTCTCGTGGCATGCATTGATCTTTTACTTCTGGACCTGACAAATGATGTTTGCCAAAGGAATGTGGGAAAAATGTCACATTACTTCAGTTCAGTGAAAGGAATGTTTCTTTCACTTTGTTCAGGAGGCAAATGCACTGAACAAAAATAAAAACGCCCCATGTCAAATTTGAGTTTTAACAACTCTAAGTGAGCATATACTCACTTTTACTTGTACAATAGGAATATTTCTCTTGATTTGAGTACTTTTTTTTTTTTTTTTTTTTTTTTTTTTTAAATCCATCTCTGTCAGTGAGCATTTGCTCAGTGATGCTGGGATTTCACTCGCTGCATGGGTGTGACATTTCCAGATGGCAATCAGACAAAGTGAGCAGTAGTACCCAGATACTCCTTATACTGGGGACAATAAAAGGCCACCTCAAAATGTCAAATTTTGTCAAAAGTCATCATGCCTCAGATGTCTCAGGTAATGCCGGAATGTGCCATTGGCATACTGGATGCAGGAATGTCCACCAGAGCGGTCTCTGTGCGGCTGAATGTTAACTGTCGAACGATTGGCCATTTGAGAGTTCGTTTCCGACAGACGGGCAGTACTGCAAATCGACCTCATCCACGACTGACACGTGTGACCACACCAGCACAAGATCACTACATGCGGCTCGTCCACCTGCGCAGGATTGGCTCCGATCAATGACAAGCACAATGGATGAGACGGTTGGTCTGCACAACAGACGCATCACAGCACGGACAGTCCATAACTGTCATGCTCGGCGTCCTCACCATGGTCTGGATCTCACCGCGGTCCGGCGTCGGAATCGACTCGCATGGGCAAACGCACACGTTCGATGGCCCTTGCCACGCTGGAGAAGAGTGCTATTCACAGACTAATCCCGGTTCCAGTTTTTTTTTTTTTTTTTTTTTTCTTTCTTGTCCCCACCGCGCGGAATGCGCGAAGCGGCGGGACATAGTATTCACGACTGTCCGCCTGCCCGTACGTCCGTCCGTCTGTACGTCCCGAATCCTTGTCAGCGAGATATCTCAAGAATGAATTGACGGATTTCCTTCAGATTTCATGTCAACATGTATTAGGCTGATACCCCGGCGCCAGTCGATTTTGGTGACCTTCGCGTCACTCTCAAGGTCACACCGAGAGATTGCTCATTTTGACACGATTTCACATCTTGTGGCGCGGGACAAAGACACGTTAGTGGCAAATACTTGTTATTAAAAACTCAGGTTTGACATGGGGCATTTATATTTTTGTTCAGTGTAGTTGTCACATTTATGTATCTGTGTCATCAACAATATTTACTCAACGAATTAAATGAAAATTGAGAATGATCAGAATTGCGCTTCAATCATTGTAGCTTGATGGTGTCTATAATGTAACTTCTTGATTGCTGCCATTGCAAATAATTAACTGGATTAGGCAGACTTAATGTAAAGTGTGCAATTATTCAGTGGCCATTTTAAACATGGTAAAACTGGATTAGTCATCGAAATTGCCTCAATATTCTATAATGCCAAATTTGATGGGTGAGAAAATTTTAGCTTTCTTTACACTTTTCCATGAAACTGTAATTCCCGAGAACTGAAAAACATTTTTTCCGAAAGTTGGCGATTAACCTTGTTAATTTATTGTGTATTGTCATGATTTAGATGTGGTCTTATCTGGGTTTCCGTAATCCGGTAATTACCGGACTTTGACTGGTAAAATCTGCCGAAGTCCGGTAATTTTTAACCCCTCCGGTCAAAATGTCCGGTGAAAATATTCCCTCTAAGCATAATTTTATTGAATTTTATTGAAGCAGTCAATTTCCACATGCCATTTTATTACAAAAAAAACCCAAATCTTATTTTTTTTCTGAATGTGAAGGCCAGGCCTATATGTGGAATGAAACTTATTTTTCACGGAACTAAACTTGTCACATTTGTTTCATTTCCTCTGACAAAGCATGCACCGCCCATTACAACAACAATAACGGGCAGGGCGTCCAGCGGTCAGGGAAAAGTCAGGGAGAAGTGAACATTTTTCCAGGTCAGGGAAAAGTCAGGGAATTTTGAAAGTGGTCAGGGAAAAATGGGTAAACTCCAAAAGTCAGGGAAAAGTCAGGGAATTTTATTTAACAACTTCGCGCGTGCTATTTTGATGACGGATTTTGCAACATTTTGCGCAGTTACACAATTCGTTCCCAAGAAAGGAAAACTGAGGGAAACTTCATTCAGTCTCTAGCTCATTGAACTTTACAAGGTGTAAAGTGACTAATTGGAAGCTATTTTGGTCTTATAAAACGGGTGGTTCGCCTCCTTAAATTCGATTGGCTGAGCCGCGTTCCATGCCAGTATAAATTTACTGTAACCCACTGTGGCAGGCTGCGGGACAAAATATCCCTGCACGCAACAAACTGCTCTGTGCTCAGCTAACTCGTCAGGTAACGTTTGTTTCAAGAGTTTAAGCTCGCTATTTCAGTCTCCGAAAAATTTAGCCAATTAACCAGATAACCAGTTGGCTATCTACCTAGCTAGCTATTGCATTACAACGTTCAATATCACTTTTGTGTTGCAAGTTATGTTGCTAACTTGCTTGTTATTTCAGTAGCCTAAAAATTGTTGACTTTTTCTTGTGTGTTTATTTTATGGGCTGTGTGTAGGGTAACCACATCCATTGTAGTGAACGCTAGCTAGTTGACAAGCTGGCTAGCAAACTAATGCACAATTCAACATATTTTCCTGGGTACCGGCAAGTGTGGAGGACAAAGTCAATCGTTCCCTACCCTCGCTGCTGGTTGTAATGATTTGGCCGATCGGCGCAAGTTGAGAACAAGGAAACTCGAAAACCGAAACGCACGTAAAATTAGTGATTGAGGTCGAGCTAGTTGACTAGCTGGCTAGAAAACTAATGCACAATTCAAAATATTTTCCTGGACACCAGCAATTGTGGAGGAAATAAGTCAATAGTTTCCTAAACGCTGCTGGTTGTAATGATTTGGCCGATCGGCACAAGTTGAGAGCAAGGAAACTCTGAAACCGACACGAAAGCAAAATTTTAAACGGGGTCTTCGGGAGACTGAAGGAGACATTCAAACTAGCCTGCTTTCATAGTATATCTGCATTAGCGAGCCCAAATAGCCTGATGTGACATGATAATGGCACTAGATGAATAAGCAATCTTAGCATCGGTGTTGTTGGCCAACCATTCTGTCCACTCTTAATTGCTTGGTGGAAGAAGTTCTCAATTTTATTGTAGCATTATTACCGATAAATTGCCAATTTTTTTTCTTGTGTGTTTATTTAATGGGCTATACGTAGGGTAACCGTTTTATAAAAGGAATAAGCCCCTTGAAGCACTGGGTTACAGTGAATAACGGCGGAGGGGCACTAAGGCAGTCCGCTGCGCGTCGTGCCTCAGAACGCCCCTCCGCCGTTATAAAATCACTGTAACCCACTGCTAATTCGTTTCACAGTTGTGTGTTCTACTCGGTTCTACTGATGGCATTGATCACAACGTTGTTTTGTGAAGCATTTGGTGTATACATGCCTACATGTTTTCAGAACTTATGCTAGTTAATGTATTCTTATTTTGGTTCAGTACTTTCCCCGGAGATGTTTCTGTACAACAGAGTTTTGTGAATGCCAATGGGTATATTTTTTCCTGTCTTAACAATGCTGATCTGTGTTGAGATCACTGTACTTGGTGAAGTTATGGTTAAGCTGTTTCCATGTACTTTTAGTCAAAGTCAAGTCTACGTCATGAAGCTGAACCTTGTATTTGTAGTCAGGATAAGTATATGCTATGAAACTGTTCCCTGTACTTCAAGGGATGGTTAAGTATATTTTAAAGCTGTTGTACACTGTTGGAATTTCTCCATTATTGGAAAGGTTTGATAGCCACTTCTCGCGTGTTGTGTTAAGGTATTTGGCAATAAAATAGAATATTCAAAATAATTCACAAATTTGCTTATTGATTATAAGTAATGTTGGATATTGCAAAATTGGATCCGATGATTATATATTTGGTTCTTGTCACTATTTAGAACATTGATGTAATATATATGAGGATCTAAACGTGATTTTGGCATTTTATATGATGACAAAGTTGTAAATCGCAATGAATATAGTGCGATATATGGTCAGGGAAATTCACAAATTGGTCAGGGAAAAGTCAGGGAAAAGTCAGGGAATTTTTTTTTAGGGGACTGCTGGACAACCTGACGGGAGAGGTTTGATATGTCGAAACAATCTAATATGAAAAACTTTTCTGACACTAAACAGGTCTAAGGAGAAGGATTATGTAAAGATTGAGATGCAATCTGAAGTGGGCTACCCTGAGTGGCCTAAACTGGCCAAAGTAGCCTGCGTGATCCCTGTCTCCTGTGTGCTGCAGATCTGCTGTTCTGTCAAATTTTTCTCCCAATCAAAATATGCTACTTTGCGGTCCTGCGCATACGCAAACCTAAAATCTCTGGCTGTTTCTTCGCTCATATTTTAAGTATCTTCAAAAATCATAAGAATACATTTTTTTTCAGTGCGCCTTTCGACCTGTAAGCGTAAATATATTTGCATGAACACACTGGGTTTTCCTGAGAATGCAGAAATTAGATGATAATGACGTATATGGGCATATGCTGTATCTTCAAACAAGCTTATCCAACTCATTATAACATCTGCTTATGTTATGATAAGCCAACAAATAAAGTTGCTCCTGTACACTGATTCATATTGCAGTATTTAGGTGAAAACAAAGACTTTACGATCGCTTTGCATTACGGTAGCATTTTTTGACAAAGCTGCACAACTTGTCAGAACACTGGACCAAAACAGCGCTGGGGGAGAACAAGGTCACGACTGATGCGCATTGCAAGTTGCGGAGAGACGCTTGAGACTTTTGATTTTAATTCAGCTGCTGGCTCACTGCACCGAAAATGCGTATAAAGTAGGCTAGAATGTCCCGAGCCAGAAACGTTGCGGAATTTTTTTTGTTTTTTGCATCCATTTGATTACAAGTTGGCAGCACGGCGCGTTATTAAAATGTTATAAGCCAGTCCAGGTGTGTGTGTGCGTAGTGTGTTTCTTTTTTTATTTTTATTTTTTTTTTTAAAGTTTTTATTTTAGAAGTTACACGCGTGAGTCAATTGACAGCACTCATGTGATATATCGTACTTTACAGTAAAAAGATTACATTATAAATAAATCAATAAATTCCGCTAAATCAATAAAGTTCAATAAATTCAGATGATATTTGACCGGAATTTCAGACATTTGTCCGATAAATTGAAAACCTGCCGGTCATGTTGTCAGGTGCCAATATTTTCTAGCGGAAACCCTGGGCCTTATAACTGTCCTTTGGTTCCTTGTGCCTTGGCTTGAATCCCAAAAGGACACATTAAGGAATAACAGGAGTTATTGGGACTTCCCAGGATGAGCTGTAGCTGTGGCAACTTGCGCAGCAGGTGTTTCTCATAACGGGTGATTATGGGTGGTGAGCTTTCATTGCCTTTTGATAAATACCAGGAGACTAGTTTTTCCCCTACTCTTTCGTTCTGTTTCTGTTAGTTATACGTGATGGTCCTACATTGGTGCCATTTGTTGGATTGCTGTTTGTATTAATGTTGGGTGGATTGAATTTTTCGCAAGCTTAAGTTTACAGGTTTAGGTTTATGAATAGTGCTACTGAAGTGGTGGCCTGTAGGAGATCTGTTCAGCCTTTTGAATCTACTTTTTGAGTCCAGAAAGCTTCTTTTCTGCTGTCACTTTGCCGTGCTCATCTGTTTATTTGTTGATTTTCATGTTGATTTTTAATGGATATGCAACGGGAACGGGTGGTTTTGTTTTCAATCTACAGGCCCAGTGATGCAGTTGTTCCCACCAACATGAACAGCCACAGATCCTCAAACAATAACCCGCATTATAAGGTACAGTGACCTCATTTAACTGCATTCTGGGCAATCATGGACCACGTTAACCAATATGTAATCAGCCATTTTGATCTTAAATTTGACCATACATTTTGAAAGTGTTGATTTATATTTTTGCCATTTATAAAGTACACTTTTGACAGGACTCTTGCTGATTTATTTTCTTGCTGCTTGGTAAATGCTTAATATCTGGTATGAAATCCTAATTGATGCAGTCAGAATTACGTTCTGAGAAGTCTTTTGTGAGGATCTAAATGAATAAGTTCATAAAATTCCCTTTTCTGCTTTTCCTGAAATTATTCTGTGGAATATCTAATCAAACTAGAGTATTGAGTTCTGAGGTGACTAAGTCACGCCGATGTCTGAAGTGAAAATTCCCGAACAGTAAAACCACCTCAAATCTTAGAAAAGGTAAAAAGTGAATATTTGATGGAGTGCCCCTGATAAAATCCTCCTTGGATGTTTTGTTCCTTAAAAAGGTTTGTGGATTTGTCTTTAACGTGTGTCATATTTTTCTGCCTTAAAATGTTTCTTTGTGGGATAATTTCAGGAAAATCTCAACTCTTCATATCGCAAGTCCATAAATTCACTTGGAATTTTCTGGGTTATTTTTTCCCTAAACGTCTTTAGAAGTCTCATCAGTCGAGGATGACCCTGTCCCATAGGGTGCGGATGTCTCTTAACCCCTGGTTCTTCAGGAATGTGGAGTATGATGTCTGGCTGAGGTCTAAGAGAGGTAGTGAGCTAAAAGCGTCCAAGTGCCCTAAACCTGTATCTGTGTAAACGTCTGGGATACTAGCAATTTCTTTGTTTTATCTAGCTCAGCAAAAGCGTGACTTCTGCATTGCCGCAGGAATGCATTACACCGTTGGGGACAAATGCAAGGTGCGTCTACAGGATGGCATGGGCTATCTGCTCGATTTTGTTGGTCAGTGTATCATTTTCCTAGTGCTGATATTGTGCCACCACACCTGGTGTTTAGTTGCATACTAATTTACTTTATATTGTATAGTACTACACCTGCTTAAGCTGGAGACTACATGCTGCTCTTTGTAGCAGTATATAGTGCAGTATCCTGTGTGCGATAAACAAGTCAAGCACTTCAGCCGCATGAACACCGGGCTGTTACGATGCCTTGGTCATGGCGGAAGGTTGCCAATAACTGGATTGCATTGTGATGTTCAATGCACCAGGAATACCGCTCTGGCTGTGAACCGTATCTTCATTGTAGTACATCGCCTGGGTATCAGTCACATACTGCATACTACTTGTCACTTTTGGTCACAGACCGTAATTGAGTCCGTGATTCTGAACTTGGCCACGGACCACGCTTCCACCATTTTATTTATGTTTGGGAGAGTGCTCTGATGCCAAGCTCTGTGCCCCGACAGGTGCGCTTGGATAACACGGGTAAATTCTTCAGGGCCTACATCCAGGCCGTGGATCCTGACAATGGCCCAGTCACGGTGTTCATCGAAGAACTTGGAGAGAAGTAAGTCCAGGGTTCCCGCGGTCATGAAATTCCAGGAAAAGTTATGAAATATGAAAACCCTGATTTCCAGTCTGGAAAAGTTATGGAATTAACTAACCGTTTTGGAAAGGTTTGGACAAATAGTGTTTTGCCAAATGCTTATGATATGTTCACTAAATCCCCAAAAGATGTCTAGAGTTTACCGCAAAACTACAAGCTATAATTTAAAATCGAATGAGACGCCGTTGAAACTAGCATGACGTTTCGTGATAAGCGTAGGTTACACATGCACCTAGTTGGCGGGCGGGTTTTTTAATTTTTTTTTTTTTTTTTTTTTTTTTTTTCTTCTCTCTCTCCTCCCCGCCCCACTGGACTTCTTAAAACCAAGTTTGAGTTTTTCGCTTGCGAAACTAAATAATTTTTTTTCAGGTCGATGAACACATCTTGCACGTAAATTGATTAGACCGCAAAGAAGCCCGTTTCCTGACTGTGGTAGAACGGAGTTTACGAAAAATATTTTCACTATTTGCTTTGAAATTCTCTTGCAAGTTCTCTCATTCCAAATAACATATTTTATGTATCTTTAAAGTGTGTCTGTTTCGACATTATTGTGATGCATGTTCGTATAAAGGCTGATTTTTTATTTTTTATTTTTTTTTTTTCCCTCCTCCCCCCTTTTCTCTTTCTCTCTCTCCTAAGAAAATGGGACCAAAAGGAAAGGACCCCAATTCCAGCTTAAAACACAATTTTTTCACTAATCATGCAAAATTTCAAAATAGTAATTTTATACAAACATGGGCAACATCTTAAACAATATACACTTTGGTTCATGACTGTGTCATTTGTTACGTTTGAGAAAACTTGCACAAAGTGATTTTGATGATCTTGGGAGAAAAAAAAAACCTAATTAACTGCACCAATTTGCTTTTTTCCAATTACCTTTTCATATAATGTAGCAATACAACATGCGTAATTGACAGATACTTTAATTTGATAGGACTCTGCCCGCACAACTGAATAATAGGCCGATGTTATTCGCACTTATACGTGTGGCTGAATTTTTTTCTAGGCCACACTTATAAGTGCGCCAGTTGATGACCATTTCAGTTTAGAAAAAGTACCGCTTAAAATAAGTTTGGCCAAGAAAAAAAAAATTGCTTTGGACACACTTAAAATAAGTGTGGGCAATGGAGCAATGCGCATCTTAACCACACTTATAAGTGCGTCTAACGCGAATTTCGGTCAATTTTTGTGCTTGGACGCACTTGAATAAGAGCGAATAGTCACTTCGATAATAATGTTCACGTTTAGCGGCTACTATCGTGTCAAAAGGTGGACGTCGACCTTAACTTTCTCTTTATATGTACACTGAAAGCTTCCATTTCACCGTGTTCTCCAGAAAAGTACGTTATGCCGTGGGCCAAAACCTGGATCCTTTATCGTCACTTCGTAAAAACTTTCTGAGGGCAGTTCAAGTATTTTTCCATCAGAACAAGTATGATGTGCAGAATTTATAAAATGAAAATATTCTCAAAAAAGTATCTAAACAATAATGAGAACAATTAGTTTGCAGCTTTATAAGAAACATTTTTTTCTGTTCTGCGATAAGGACTGGGCTTCCTACAGACGAATGCACTGAAAATTTTGCATATTGCTCATACGAAAAGAAAATCTCACACGACGGCTATTCTATGAAACTTTTCCTCGGTTAGCTATGAAACCTCTCCTCGGTTACAGTCTTTAATGGTTACATGTCAGGTCAGCGTCATTTAAACTTAACTAACTTGACGACGTCCCCCAGATTCTGCAAACAATGCACCCAAGCCAGGATAATATACTCTAAATTAGAGTTTAGTATGCGGGCTCTCATCTCGAACCCGCATACTGTAGATGTAGTAACATCATTGGTATTTTAATAATTCATTTTTGGACATTCTTTAGCGTCATTCGGCGCACAATTTCTTCAATTTGCGTTCATATGAAAGGCATTAACACAGTCTTTAAAGTCATTTGGAAACAACAAACATTCAAGTGCATTTAACATTTTTATCTCACCTTTTGACTTTCAATAGCATTTCTGGACCGCGTTCGTGCGGATAACACAATATGCACGCGATTGTGCAAACGTTCTTAACATTCAATTTACAAAAATCTTTTTTCAAGTAGCTTACATTTGGCTCATTATTGCATCGTCAGTGTGGTGTAAGATTAGGTATGCTCTCAATTTGATAATTACTGCGCCACAATGAGCAAAATGTGGGCTACTGTTCAATTGAAAAAAATATTTTTTTGGATTGAATGTTAAGAACGTTCAGTTGTTAATGTTTAGGTTATCCGCACTAACGCGGTCCAGAAATGTTACTGATAGTCAAACGGTGTGATAAAAATGTTAAATGCACTTGATTATACAATCAAGTATTCCTTGATTGTCGCAAATGACTTTAAAGACGTTGTTAATGCCTTTCATATTAACGCAAATGATAGTATTTTTAGGTCACCTGCCGAAATTGCGATCCCCTTTTGTCCGTCGCCGTGCGTCGTCCGTAAACTTTTCCTTGTGAACAAAATAACTTAAGTATTTATGAACCAGTTTTGATGAGACTTTGTATGCAGGCTTATATCCATAAGATCTTGGACGAGTTTGAAAATCAGAGTGATTTGATCATATTTGACGGAGTTATTGCCCTTTGTTGTATTATTATCATAAACAACCTTGTGAACACAATTTTAGTAAATATTCGTCAGTTTTCATGAAACTTTGCATGCTGGCTTATATTTATAAGATCTCAAAGAAGTTCGAAAACCAGACCGATTCAATCAAATTAGATGGAGTTATTGCCCTTTGTTATATTGTCATCATAAGCCACATTGTGAACACAACAACTTGTCTTGCATTTACTTTTTTTATACCTAGATATGCTGGAAACCAGTTATCTTTATAGATGGAAGTGTCTTGAGGTGCTTTATAAAAATTGTGAATTTCATGACCCCCAGGCTCCATGTTTGCCCCTGGGGAGGGGGTCAAGTTTACTATAGTTTATATAGGAAAATGATACTTTTGGGTATATTCTGTTTAATTTCTACTGGAAATCATTCACACTTGATTGACATTACAACAATGAGATGATATTATGATATTTTTGACAGTTTCCCTTACCCAGGGGCTAAGGGGCAGGGCCCAAGGGTCAAAATGGCTTGAGAAATCTTCTTTGCTTGAAGAAAATAGCCACAAGTTATATACATACAATTTAGAATACTCTATTGCTTATGATACTGGTTTCCATTAATCTGATCCCTGGGGTCAAAATTAGGGCCACGCCAAATGGCCAAGGTTTAACATTGGGTATACTATACTCAGGTGACCGTTAAGGCCCATGGGCCTCTTGTTTCTGTATTGTGTGCCGAGTGACGCCAAAGATTGTATAAAAAAGAGTGATTAAAATGCCAATGACGTTACTGAATCTGCGGCAGAGGTGGAAAATTCAGGGGTCAGAAAGTAAAAATCCTGCTCGGTTTTTCTCCCTCTGACAGAATGTAGCTGATCACTCATATTAGCTCTATCTCCTGTCAAAAGTAAATCCAGGTGGTTGGAACAAAGTTCTGGAGAGGATTTATATATTAATTACATACTACTTTTATGATCTATTTGAAATATATACTACTTTATTACTATTGGGCCTATTAATCACTACAGCCAATTTTAATACGTTAGTTTTTTTTTTCTTATCCAGCACATCTCCCATGCTTATAATAGATCTGCCAGATCATCTGTCATGTTGAGGTCAGGGGGACGTTTGCTCAAAAAAGGTTGAAAATTACTGCTCTAAATAATTTGTAATTGTTCAACATCAGAATATATTAAATGCCATCTATTTGTTACCTCTTCAATGTTTTTGCCTTCTTGAGCATTTAAATGTAGCACTTGGTTATTTTTTGTTTGTTTGTTAAATATAATTGAGAAAATACAAGAATGGTGCCATAGGCCCTTATGCCATTGTGTGATGCCCAAGGATAGGTGGTAGATAGACACAACTTCCCTTCCATTCTCCATTTGTGGTACACTGCTTAGGGCTTAGCACACTGGAGAAGCTCAATATAGCACTCTATGTTCGCTTTTATAGGCCTTACCTATTTTATACCAAGTCATGGAAATTAGGTAAAATATTATGGAAAAGTTTCGAAAAATCACTGGTAAAAAAAATGTGGGAACCCTGCAAGTCATTATTAATTTGTCCCTGTTCACTTGCGCACTATTCCTTTGATTTTTCTTGAAATTTTTTCTTGTGTTTTGAGGTGTACTGAGTCAAAGGTGATGGATACAAGATTTTTTGAAAATGAATAAATTTTTTAAAATAATGCATGAGTAGGGCTTCGTGAAAGCTGCAGAATGGGGGGAAAAAAATTTAATTCCCCACAAAAAACAGCGTTAATTTGGATTTTAACAAATTTCTCATTTTTGTCATGTCCGAAATGAGTCTGTTTTTGGTCCATGACACTAATGGCACCACTGAATTTATGGTGTTACAACATTGAAATCAGGTATTTTGAGGCAGTTGTGTTTGCCAGTTCACAAGTTGGTCTGTGTGGAATGGTGGTTTATAGGCATGTGGTCCCCCCCCCACCCTCAAACACAAAATAAAGAAACTCTGTCATCGATCACAACAGCTCGGAGACCAAAACGGAAACAAGTCCCAAGTGAATATATCTGCAGCATTTGGTCACTGGTGTGGGAGAACAAGGGCTGTGAGGTCACTTCAGTGTTGTAACTTTTATTCAGCACCAGTATGCTAAGGATTGCTTGCTAGCCAAGTGTGCTTTTATTTACTGTAGTGAAAAGTGCAACTTTTTCAGGATTATAGAGTTGGTGTTTTTACATCATTACATTGAGGAAATTCCAGGTAGCTAGCTTGTGTGTTTGGTGATGTTGGAAAGCTACTAAATTAGGCTAGAAAAGTAAGTTTGCTGGTGGCTTATACCTACAAGGCTAGCTCCAACAGCAGTAGCTGAATAAATATTTTGGAAAACGCACTAGCATTTAATTCCTGCAACATCCTGCCTAGATTGCTTTTCTAAGCTACTGAGAGGCCGTTATGTACAAGTAAGTCGGTAACTTGTGGCCTAATGTCAGCTACTGATAGGAAATAAGCAGGAAGCTGAAATGTCCGAAAACAATGTCCGAAAATAATCACTTTATTAATAATGATTATTACTCATTACTTGACCTGTATGGTCCATCAAGTGATGCCCATAGGCAATAATTTAGCCGTGTTACTTGACACAGGCAAGGAAAGGTGGATGTGCTTCAAACCGTTCTGGCCTGCAATTCTCCTCAGACATACTGGATAGGAGTAAAATACTTCACATTATGCATCCATCACCTTTGAAAAGTTGGTAACAAATGGAGGAGCCTCTGCCTGACTTAGGATTTTTAATTAAGCTGTGATGCTACCATGTAATTTTTGGCAGTTATTTGAGCAGCTTCCTTCCTATTTTGGTGATTGAAGTGGTAATTGCATCTATGAGGACATTGTGATTGACGACAACCTTGTTTTGTGCTTGTATTGCACGTGGCACACGCTTGTACGCAGGCACTCCATTCCCCTCTGGAACCTGCGGCCCCCGTCTGCTGTAGACGAGGAGTCCTGGAGCACGGTTGCGGAGAGAGGGAAGAGGGTGGGCATGGTGAACGGTAATGGGCACCACCTGGGCAAGTCCCCCCGCTCGGCGGATCTGGCGCAGGGCCCACCGGGCCGGGCCAGGGCGGCCTCCACACCTCAGTCCACCTTCTTAGACCGTGAAAGCAGGGGAGGGAGGAAGCAGGGCAAAGGCTCACCCTCTCTCCATGGATCCACCGCTGGACCGCTGCCCCGAGTGTACAAGCAGCATTCATGGCCTCCACACGCCACCGCGGAGGAGCAGTCTGCAGATGGGAGCTCTCGCGCAGTAGCCAGGTAGTTTTAGGCTATTTTTTCAACACCGCTTATAATGTAGGCCTAGGCGTATTTTTTCCAAAACTATGCAAAAACAAAATCGCATCAAAAGTGCCAGGGTTTAAGCGATTACGGCGCGCTTCCTGGACACAGCCAGCCGAACTGAAGGTTCGCTCGCTTGTTGCGCTAGTTGCTGGGAGGCAGAGGACTGCTTTGGCCACCACGGAGTTTTACACGATTATTCTTTGTCTCATGGTATGGTAATTAATGAGATCAAGACTAAGTTTATGACCATACATGCTCCAGTAATGATAAGTTACCTTTTCGTTTGGGTGATATGTGTATAGAATGGTGTTATAGAAATGTATATCTAGGAAGTGTCTTTACTGCCGATGGCAGCACACGCTCTGCTGTTAGAGAACACGCAGCTGATAAATGGAAGCGCCTCAACAAGTTGATTTTATTTTGAATAAGAATCGTGGTATGCCTTTCACTGTAAAGTGGCGAAAAAATGTTTTGTCTATGTGATGTTTGGACTAGGGATGTTAACCGATGACCGTTTAACCGATGGTTGACCGTATTAACGTTAACTGATCAAAGTTGTTGGTAGTCGGTTAAAAAAAAGGAAAAAAAGGGTGATCTCGAAATTAGGCAATTATAGACAGTGGACTAAACGCTACTACAGTTAGCCATCTCATTCCAAGATCTTTTTGTGTGAACAAATTATCCCTCACACTCAATTTTTAATAACTCGTCTGTTTGTACTTAATAAACCAATAAAAACATTTGGCGCGAGGTCACAGCGTTTGGGTTCGCACGCTCGCAATCATTAATAAGCACATGGCCATCGCTACCGATGACAGGCCTCAGGTAGCGGAGTTCAAGGCACGGTTCGACAGTCATTGGGTGAACGCATTGAGGTAGGTTATAATTTTGTCTTTAGGAGTAATCGTTTTTTTATAATTCATTCATCGTACGCCTCACATTATGGGGCGCGAAGAGTAACGCCCTTTTCGTGGACGAAATTGATTTCTGTGCCACGAAATCCATGTTATCTGCACGGAACTAGTTTATAAGAACTGGATTTCTGTCCACGAAATTTATAAAACTGTGGGGGTTTTGTGGAAGAAATTCATAAGAGATTAAATCCTTTTGTGAACGGAAGACAAAACTGGTATATTCTTGTCGTGAACGAAATTGTCTTTAGTGCTTGTCATTCACTTGACATAAGTGAGAGACACTTGGCTTTCGTGGACGAAACAGATGACTCAAATAGGCTACGTAACTATTTCTGTCCACGCAATTATATTTTCGTGGCACAGTTGTCAATCCCTGATCACAAAATGTAATTTCAAAAAGAATTGATAGAAGAGAGTTGTTCTGTCCGTTATTAGAAGGCACACTGAGTGAGACCTGCCTTGGCCGGTGCGTCTTTTACGCATTCTGAAGGTGCCCTTTTTATCCATTGGTTTTACCGTGTTGCAGTCTATTAGGCAACATTCCGCATAAGATGGGCTTAGATTTGGAAATACATCTACATTTTAGGAAGGATCATCAATGGTAACAGATAAGGTGATGATCAGCTTTCTTTATTATTGTTAGCACTACCTCAAACTAAAGCGGCGTCTCTTTGGAGCTGTCATTTTCTGAAATGACCCGCGGCAATGTTTCAAATGAGCTTCTAACGCTAGACAAACGCCTTTATTTTCAACGCGATCACCTTGTATCCAAACCATTTCGAAACTAAGGAGCCGTTTGTCCTCCGATTACATACAAGCGCCTCGTTTGCGGGACTCATGTTTCGCGCTGTAGGGGATTTAAAAAAAGTGACGTGAGTGGAAGAGCGGCGCCGGAGGAGTGTGAGCTGGAGGCAGAGCGGCAGAGAGATGCGGCAGAGTTGCGAAATGGCTGTTATTTCAAATAGCGTAGCATATTTTAAACTAATCGGTTAACCGGTTTCAACTGGCTGATGAGGCTCGGTGGTCGGTCGAGAAAATTTCTGGTTTTCACCATCCCTAGTTTGGACCCACAGGTCAATAAAATTACTACTACTAAATAATATTTCGGTGCTGACTGCTGAACGATTTATAAGATGAGCTATCATTCAACCTTTAGATCCTTAGTCTAACCGTGAAGAATTAAGCCGCGCACCAGTGACTGCGTGTACATCGAGAGTAGGAAGAGGGAGAGGTACAATTGGCATTCTATCCTTCTTAAGGTTGCGCTACATCGTTTGACAAGAGCATATCATCTAGGCTGTATATATAGAGCCCTCTAGTGGCCGATAGCCTATCATACTTTTTATTCGCAATTTCGTGGAAATTAGATGTCGCCATTGTTTGGCCCAACCCACCCGCATCCGCTAAATGTTATTAAAATATTGACCCGCCCCGACCGACCCGCGGGTTCCGGGCCGACCTGCGCATCACTAATGCACAGTAACAGCCAGAAGTTGAAGTACTCAGTTTTTTGTGAAATTCAAGTGATTTAATGCTGTAAATAACTTAAAATATGGTGCGGGGTAAGAATGTAAATGATCAGTGGTTAATAATGTGTGCTTCACTGAGAGATTCCAAAATTTTGGAATTCCAGTTTTAAAAAAAATAATGCATTTGGCATTGAAGAGTGCATTACCTGTTGGTGATGGAAATCTGATGTGGATTTATCTTGGCATAAATTATTTTTGCAAAGAAGTATTCTCACTGCTGATGTGGGCGTTAAAGTCACGTGACACTGGAGCGCGAAAGTGTTGTCTTTACAGGCATAGAATTCTTTCGGAACCTGGATCTAGAATATGGGTCACATCTTCAAAACTTTATCACTTCTTCCTTAGCACAGTATCTATCAACTCACAAAGTTTGACATTTATGCACAACTTTCGAGACATCCAGTTTACGGAAAATGGAGAAACAATAAAATGCTGATTAAAAACTTATGTACCTCACCGGCGGAGGTATAAAATAATGGACAAATTCTTTCAGTTTTCCTACAAGGAATTCAAATCAATTTGGTTTGAAACTCCTTGGACAAAAATGTGTGGGATGAGCAAACCACAAACTCAGAATGTCTGGTAGTTTCTACAACTGTAAACTCGTACAGCCATACAGCTGTCCATTAAGGTAGGGAAAAATAAGAGCATTCTTAACAATTATTACATATGGTGGCCCTAATGATTGAGTCTAAATTAAATTTTTTTTTTTTGTAAAAAAAAAAAAAGGAAGGTATTTTTTATTTTCATTAATATCCAGTTACTCTGAAAACATGGATGTGTCCAAACTTTTTACTGGTTCTGTATTCTAACAGACATTCTGACAGTGCATTCTTATTGCGCATTATGATGACGCAGTCTTATGGCACATTTTTAAGATGCATTCTTGCTATGTGTTCAGCTCACGCATTCTTATGCCACCTCTGAATTCTAAAGACCGACTATTTCTTGCTCTATTGTTCTATGGTGTAAAACCTGAAGCACTCCTGTACATTTTATTTGGTGGCTTTTCTGGGTAGAAATATGCATCCGTTGTGTTTGGCTAAGTGACCTTGTGGTTTGTGCTTGGTCTGCTAGACTGGAGAAATGGCTATCTGCTAACCAGGCTTCCATCAGACTCCGACTTGAGGAGCCACGAACCCAATTTTGCAAAAGAACCTTTTAGGTAGGGCGGTGGTCGGTTGTTTGGTGGGGTGGCTCTAGGCCCCTGGTCCTCAAATCACGGTCCTCGAGGTCCGAGACCTGCTGGTTTTCCACCCTCTCTTTACCTGGGAGTCAGGTCTAAAGGCAGTCTGGCCAATCAAGGGCGCTAAATGCTCATTTACTTACCTGAAAAAAAAGAAAACCTGGCCTGAATTTGGTTTCAGGGAGGTGATGAGGGCAGCTGGGCAGGGAACACGATTGTGTGCTTTTTACAGGCTAAAATGGGCCTGCCAGGTTTAATGAGGTGTTCAGGCACAGCATATGGAACAAACTTGTATTTGTGTTTCTTTTTCGAAGATTTGCGTCTTTTGAGTAGAATGAGTGGTCGAAGATGGGTGAACTTTGAGGGCCCTGCCTCGGAAATGTTGGACTGCAACTAATAATTTTCATTGTCAATTAATCTCTCGATTACCAATCGATCAGCGTGGCTGTTTTGGTATATAAAATGTCGGAAATGTCAAAAAAAGTTGATCAGCGTTGGCCAAAGCCCAAGATCATCTCTTTAATTCTTTTTATCTTCAACCTAAAGGGTAATTGGCTCTATTGAAGAAGAGTAAAAAAAAAAAAAAAAACTTGAAAATATTCACATTCAGGAAGCTTGAATCAGAATTTTGACTTTAGAAAAATACTAACACCTATTAGTTAGCTATCAAAATGGTTGGCGATTATTTTAATGGTTAACAGTGCATTGATGGACTAATCACTGTAGCTCTACTTGATTGGCTGGTCATTCTAGTATATTAGTTTAGGCTGTAATGGATGTACCTGGGTTACTGTGGCATACAGATGCTCGGCGCAGCATTCAGGTGTTTATAGGACACACTCCCGACATAGCCTCACAGCCTCTGTTCCTGTTGTAGGAAGGGTGAGCAGCTGGCCCCCAGCGGCCTGCAGCAGGAGTCTTGTTTCGGGCTGTCGTCGGATGAGCGCCTGGCCCTGGAGGAGGAGCAGAAGTCGCAGGCCCTGCTGGAGATTATGAACCGGGATGAGAAGAGCTTCCCGGCTCTGAGGGTGAGTTTTCACCTGCAGAGGGGTCGTGCCCAATTCCAGGTCTTGGATCCTGAGGACACGGGTTGCGCACAACAGTCTCCGCATGGCAGGGAGCCATATCAATGAAAATTCAGGCCTTTGGTTAATCTAACTTGTCAAGATGTGCCATAATGCAAGATGCTGTCTTGTTTTACTACGCTGATAGGGTAGATCCACTATGCAGTAATGTTCCGCAAGATGAGTTTGAGGCAGTGGATATGTGGTCACGTGAATATATGGGAACCTACTGGTCATTCCGTGCCAAGTGGACCAGGGTCTGTGTTTGCCATCATTTAAAATGGACAAATCCCAATTCTTAAATTCCCACTCCCAATTTTTCATGGAGTAATTTAAGGAGGGGATGTCTAGTCACTTGCGAATGTTGCAATGACTTCCAAGCATTTTTGAAAGGATACAAATGCACTTTCCAGTGCTCCTAAATTAATGTCAGGGGGTGCACATAGATTCATGAATCTCAGGTAATTTTATCTATCTGATTTGGCATATATCATTTGATTTTCCTGTAATAGGCTGTTGAAAATGACAATTTTTTACAGAACTAAAATTTTAATTTGATTTTTAGTTGGCCCCCTTGACCGAAGTATGCATAATCGGGTTCATATTGCAGCCTCATCCTCTGAAGCTATTGCACAATGGCCCCTTAAACCCAATCCATTCTCCTGTCCTGTTTAGGAGTAACTTGCATCTAAAAATGTTTGAGATCAAAAAAGCGCCCAAAAATGCCTAAATTCAAGGTGTGATTTGGTCATGTGGACACGCCAAAAATAATCTGAGAATTTGTGGAGCAGCTTTTATATTGGGGCAATAAGCAGTAGAAAATACATCTTGTGCTTTTAACTTCTTCCAGAAAAATTGCACATTTTTATTTACCATGCTGTGTGGCCAATCTGGTTTCACACTGCGAGATTTCAGGTGGAGTAAAGGCCAAAGAATGAGAATGAAGGAAAAAATGTGAATTTCAGAAAGTACCTTCAATTCTTATAAGAAAACGAGAGGCTTATGGGGCCTGCATCCCTCACCTGGTTTGACATTGTGACAATTCTTTTCAGGTATGCTGTACTATGAAGTAAACATGAGTCAGGTTGACTACATGCTGAGAGTCATCTCTCATCTACACCAAGAGCTGAAATGATGCACTATATGCACTATTAACTTGGTGTGAAGTTACTCTAAGAAAATGCGAGTTAGTAAGTCTTGAGGGTTCCATGCTAAACTGATTTAATTCATGCACCAAAAAAAATGTATCATGGGCACTGTAGCTGCCTTGATTTACTCTAAGCTTTAGTGTTATGTTCGCTCACAACTGGTAGTATTTTTTTTGCTTGGGTCCAATATTGGGAAAATGAATACACCTTTTGTAATTTGTGTAGGACAAGAAACACAAATTTTAAGCAAAATTCAGCATAGTGGTTTGATGTTTCATGTCATTTTTGCAGCTCGGTGCTCTTTTCATGGTGCAGCTCCATTGAATTATCAAGCCCCAGACACCAGCTCATTGTACCCAGCTTTATGTACTGAAGAGTTAACCAGTTGGCAGATACTGTTTTAAGGAGAAATTTGATTATATTTTGGAGAATATCCAACTGTTGTTGATCTAGGATCCGATAGAATTTCTATCTGCGTATAGGCGGCACTGTCATTTCAAATTGAGTGATAATACGACAGTGGAGGCAACATGCTCTCCAAGTGCCCTCTGATTAGCTCTGCGTTCAATGCTAATGCTACAAGGGGAGTCCTTTGCTTGGTTTAGCCTACTACACGAGTTATGTTTGCAGCAGCCATCAGGGCTTGACGTTCTCCGGCACCCTGCCGGATTTCCGGCGTGAGGAGATTTTTTAGCGCGAGCCAATCGGGATTTTTTAAAAAAATTTTTTAATGTGAGCTGAGTTTTCGATATGTAACCGTTTATCAAATAACATTTAACGCTGTTTAGAGGCAGATAAAAGCGATGTAATTCTAAACCAATTATATGTGAGTATTGCATTGTTACTAGACAATAGAGGCAGAGCTGGGCACGTAATTTTTTTCCAGGCGAGTACAGGGCTCATTACGACGAATAGGTGTGTCTATCGAGCTGACACTAGTCGCGCATGCGAGATATCGTTATCGGTCTCACACATGGACTGTATATAAATTATATGCAGTTCAGTGTCTCGCATTCTTACATGCTCAACATACTGATGGGGGACAGATATAAGTACAGGAAAAGATAATACATCCACATTGATCTCAGACGCAGCACAACTCCAAGCATCCCATCCATGTTTTTGCCATTTTGGGCAGACAGACATGACAACTTGGCAAAACTCGGGATCACCCGTCTTGCCAATGCAGAGCAGGAACATTCGCATCATCTTAAGCTATACAGTTCGAGCTAGAAAAAAAAGGGCAGGGAGTATTTGCTGACAAGTTAACTTCTTCAACCTGAACACCCCAGATTTTTTGACGGATCTTCTGTGGCCTGTAAACCGTTAGAGGTGTGGAGCTTTGGTTTTTTTTTTTTTTTTTTTTTTTGCTTCATTGCGCTCAACTTGTTATAGCAAAAGATCGCCCGAGTAACATTTTAACTGTTTTTTATTTTTTTAATTGAATAATAAACACGGTTAGATAGCCCTATAATGTTTTAGAAATTATTATTCATGTGGAAAAAACAACGAACATAATACTCTACACGCGATCTTGTAAGGATGCATTAATCCAGACAATTAATTAATCCAAAAATTTACCATGAATTACAGCGCTCATTTCAGAATTTTCTTGGCAGTATAATTTATTTTAAGATGGCATTTCAATATTCAAAATGTCCTCAAAAGTTAAAATTTATTTAAAATGCGAAACATCTTGAGGGTATCAAACTGAGAACATTAGCGCAAAACGGCGTATTCCAGCTTTCGCCCAGCTAGGCCTAAATATGTACCGTCTCATGAAGTAGGCTACAGGATTCAGGATATTCAACAGACAATTGTCGTTTAATGCCCTGATTAAGAAAAATGCCTTATAACTTTTTTTGATGAAATCAACAGGAATGCAAGCTACGAACAGATTTACCAGTCGATAGGCATACTGCCCAGTCCTCACAAATGAATGAATCCATGCTTGGTTACGGAGTAGATTTGGGGGAAATGCATGAGCATAATCGCCACCACAACACATTAATAATATAGCCGATACATTTACCATAATTTCGACACAGGTTTTCGAGACTGAAGATTGTCGTCGAAACAGCTGGTAATTAAATGCATGAAATGATAGAATAGTGGCTTTGAGTGTCCTCGGGCTAACACTGGGGTATCAATGGTAGAACGCAACTATTCTAAATGAATATACGGGCGTTTACTTTATCATCGCCCATGGACCAGCCTCTCACCAGAATTAAATCTCATCAATTTTTAACATTGAAGACATCTTTCTTTAAAAAGGATATCAGCAATGTCTGCCCGTTAGACGCCCATTCTTTTATAGGACGGCATGTCTTGACCAGCTGCCGAATGAAATTCAAATATTTTCAGAAAATGCAACGATATTATAATGTGAAGAGGATGGAAGTAGAATTACTAGAGTTCATATGACGCGAGCAATGTTATTGGATGTTGAAATTGTTCTCGAGTAATCACTGCGTGGCTTAGAGCAACATTTCAATACGTCGGCAAAGAGAAGGCCAATAGGCAAACTGAAAAGCATTTATCAAAATAAAACGCGTCTAAACTCGCCTAAAAACATGTAAATTTGCGGGAAAGTAGCCGGAGGTAGAGGCCAGAGTAGTCAGCGAAATCGCTGACGTGAACGTTAATCAGGTCACTGTTCTCATCGGCCGAAGCTCATACCTTTAGTGAGTGTTTTTTTTTTTTCTTTTTAAACAAATGTCAGGCAATGTCAATGTGTTAGAAGCTCATGTATTTTGATTTTATGTGGGCATATTTCTACTTTATGACAGACAGGCTACAATCACGAAGTACCTTAGATCGCAACTCAATTTAGCAGCGCCCCCCGGTTATTTCATTTTCCGGCATGGCAATTTTTTGAGCTTCAAGCCCTGAGCCATTATTCAGTTATCACAAAGTTAGGCAATCGGAGCAGAGCCTAATTTTTTATTGACTTGGGGCCCACCCGAAATGTTTCATTCTACAAAACCCAAAACCAGTGAAGTTGGCACGTTATGTAAATCGTCGATAGAAACGGAATACAATGATTTGCAAATCCTTTTCAACTTCTATTCAATTGAATACACTGCAAAGACAAGACGTTTAATGTTCAAACTGAGAAACTTTTTTTTTGTTTTTTGTTTTTTTTTGCAAATAATCATTAACTTAGAATTTAAAGGCAGCAACACATTGCAAAAAAGTTGGCACAGGGGCATTTTTACCACTGTTACATCGCCTTTCCTTATAACGACACTCCGTAAACGTTTGGGAACTGAGGAGACCAATTTTTGAAGCTTTTCAGGTGGAACTCTCTCCCATTCTTGCTTAATGTACATCTTAAGTTGTTCAACAGTCCGGGGTCTCCGTTGTCGTATTTTACGCTTCATAATGCGCCACACATTTACAATGGGAGACAGGTCTGGACTACAGGCAGGCCAGTCTAGTACCCGCACTCTTTGACTACGGAGCCATGCTGTTGTAACACGTGCAGAATGTGGATTGGTATTGTCCTGCTGAAATAAGTAGGGGCGTCCATGAAAAAGACGTTGCTTGGATGGCAACATATGTTGCTCCGAAACCTGTATGTACCTTTCGGCATTAATGATGCCTTCACATGTGTGTAAGTTGCCCACGCCTTGGGCACTAATACACCCCCATACCATCACAGATGCAGGCTTTTGAACTTCGCGCCTGTAACAGTCCCGGATGGTTCTTTTCCTCTTTGGTCCGGAGGACACGACGCCCACAGTTTCCAAAAACAATTTGAAATGTGGACTTGTCAGACCACAGAACACTTTTCCACTTTGCATCAGTCCATCTTAGATGAGCTTGGGCCCAGCGAAGCCGGCGGTGTTTCTGGGTGCTGTTGATAAATGGCTTTCGCTTTGCATTGTAGAGTTTTAACTTGCACTTGCAGATGTAGCGACGAACTGTAGTTACTGACAGTGGTTTTCTGAAGTGTACCTTAGCCCATGTGGTGATGTCCTTTACACACTGATGTCGGTTTTTGATGCAGTACCGCCTGAGGGATCGAAGGTCACGGGTATTCATGTTGGTTTTCGGCCTTGTCGCCTACGTGCAGTGATTTCTCCAGATTCTCTGAACCTTTTGACGATATTACGGACCGTAGATGATGAAATCCCTAAATTTCTTGCAATAGCTCGTTGAGGAATGTTGTTTTTAAACTGTTTGACAATCAGCTCACGCATTTGTTCACTAAGTGGTGACCCTCGCCCCATCCTTGTTTGTGAATGACTGAGCATTTCAGGGAAGCTGCTTTTACCCAATCATGGCACCCACCTGTTCCCAATTAGCCCGTTCACCTGTGGGATGTTCCAAATAAGTGTTTGAGCATTCCTCAACTCTGTCTTTTTTGCCGCTTGTGCCAGCTTTTTTGAAACATGTTGCAGGCATCAAATTCCAAATGAGCTAATATTTGCAAAAAATTACAAAGTTTACCATTAAGTAACTTGTCTTTGCAGTGTATTCAATTGAATATAGGTTGAAAAGGATTTTCAAATCATTGTATTCTGTTTTTATTTATGATTTACACAACGTGCCAACTTCACTGGTTCTGGGTTTTGTAAAAACCAGCTTTGCACACTGCATTTGTTAACCACGTGACATCACTGGCACATTTAGCTCTTAGGTGGGCCTAACTTGTTCAGCAAGATGTGGATTTAGGCAACTTGCTGTATCGTTCTACTGCATTAACTCAATTAAGTGTGCTCATCATTATTGCACAATCCATGACGTACTCTGCAAAAATGTGAATCATAAATTTACCCTACTCTTACAAGTAAAAAATATTGGTTTATTTTACGTTAACCTTACTTGTCAAGCACAGGGTTTTTTTTTTTTTTTTTTTACTTCCAATAATTCTCTGTATACTATCTGAGATGTTTCCTATATTCATGTCTCATGGGGCTAACTAAGGAGAGTATTTGCTGTCTTAGGATTTGCTTGCTGTGGAACACAAGTACCTGTATCCAATCTGGGTTGCTCCTGGCGCGTTTTATAAGCCAAAGAATATAACAGTTTGGTGGGCGGATCAAGCCCACGTGATTGTGCCAGTGACAACTGGCTATACTGCGATGAGTGAACAAGGTCCTAAGTTTCAGTTGGATTAAGTACTGTCAAAGCTTTGCTAGATTGCACTTGCATGTTATTGAAAGGAATTTAAGGCAAGAGAATGAGGCCCCGTGTCTGTGATTAGAGCCAGGGAGGCCCGCGAGCTGTCGGTCAGGGCGGTGAAGCAGGGAGGAAACAGATGTCCCAGGCTGGTGAGAGGCGTGCCTACAGGAGGAGAGGAGACCTACAGGAGCCCTCTCAGGACAGTGGTATGATTTTTGCCTTCTTAGGCTCAAAGAACATGTACACCTGTTTGCTTCTGGCTTCTACATTAATTTTCCTGCAGTGCTGGAATTTTGCACGCTCTGTTGTGAAGTGCATAGGTATTTGGACCATGAAAATTATGTCTTTGTGTTTCTATGTTGTCAGTTTAATTTGCTAGTACGAAATCTTCATATCAGGTCAACCTTGTAAGAATCGGTCGTCACTTTGCAAATATTTATGAGCTGCTCTACAGAACAGCAAGTGCATCTTGAATACGTTTTCTCTCTCCAGAAGATAATTTACTGAGATCTGTTCCAAGGGAAGAGAAGAACAAATTACTGGTGAGTTTCAAACCTTTGCCTGTTTAATTTGTCATCTTTCCTCAGAATCCATCTACTGGTGAGCTGGATTCATACATTGCCTCTGAGTGAAAGCTGGTGGTGCAAAAACAGAAATATCTCTCACGCTTTAAACAGTTTATTTGGGACCTTAAATGACTTTGAGGCTTTCAAATCACTCAAGCATTTGTATTCACATTTTGTTTTCACATGAGTGTGTGGGATAATTCCGACTTTCGGTCTCTACTGTAGCTCAGTTGCGATGAGGGGGTTGTATGCATGAATGCTTGAGTGCATTTTCATTTTGTTAATTGATCTATATTTTCCCTGTGTTTTACTTTCTGGCACTCCTGTCATATCAAATGCCCTAGGGCCATTGAGTTATTGCACCTTATTTTTGCAGGAAGATATCCTTCCTAATTATTGTGAATGCGGAGTCCTTTCTCCTAATGTTTACAGCAGTCATTCTTAAGTGAACCGTTGTTTTGATTTTGAAATACAGGTGTTTGGGGGGGTTGGGAAGGAACGGTCTTGCTCTTACCATGTACCTGTCAGAGATCAGCAACATTCCTCTTCCTATGCTCTTGGTTTATGTCAGTGGATCCAAAACTCGGTCCTGGGGACCCACTGTATCTGCTGGATTTTGTTCCAACCATAACTCCAATCTTTGAATGTTAATGAGTTGCTACTATAGTTCTTAATTTGCACTGCCCGCATCTTGTGCATACTGATTAATTACCCTTTTAGACCACACGTCAAAAAAAGATGGCCATGATTTAAAAAAAGAAAAAAGTTTCAAAGTTGGCATAATTGGAAATGACTTTTCTTGCATAAAAAGTGGAAATTTGCAATTGATGACACAAAACTATGAACTGGCTTCCAATAGATAAAATTGGGGACATAGTCACTAAAACTAACTTAACAGGCTATTAAGCAAATAAAGAATTTTACAATGAGTTATATTATGAGTAACAATAACAATGAGTTACATAAAACATATTGGGACCTTGGCTTGGCGTGCTCACTTGGAATACAACAAAATAAACAATCTGAATGCTGGATTTCAGTCATAATGCAGTTTAAGGGGGTAAAATGTCCCTCAAATTTGAAAAGCAAATAATTAAAAAAATTAACAGCTTCTTAAAATTCTGGGACCATGTCTGGTGGGCTAACATTACTGATTCTTTATAAAGACGGGTAATTTCAACACTATAAATTGATGAGATGTAAATTTGTTGAGTTTGGCCCGTGAGAGATGAAGTGACCACCCGTGTGTTTATATAGAACAGATGCATAATACTGCATTCCCTAGTGTTAAGGCTGATTCATACTCCACAAGAACAGAGAAATTTGTTCTTGCTCTCGAACCTGCAAGAACAATGACGTCATTTTGTTCTTGCAGCCCTGGTTTCGGAGTTCTTGCAACTTGTTCTCGACACATCATCTGGGCAGAACTTTTTTCTCTTGTGGTGTCCGAGAACTGTTGTGTGATTGGTCAGAAAGATGGATTGGGCGTGACCCTTTGACTTACCGGGGGGCTGTTTCAATGAACACGACAGACTGGATTGGATGATCCGTCTTTTTCTGAGCGTTTCATTAAACGGTCCGTCGACTTTGTAGGAGTTGTCCTAAAACCCGGTTGGACAAAAAATATAACCAAAATCCCAAAATATTTCGAGAATGGAAAGACGGTACCAATGCCCGTGAAACCAATATTAACCTACACCCAGAAGCGGGGCTCTGTTAAATCCGTGAATGAATTTTTCTTACAACTACACATAATTTATTAACAACCCGTGAAGATTTCACTTTTAAATCGTTGGTACCGTACACCTCAAGTGCGACAAAAAGTTGTGTTTTTATGAATGCTATGTGAACACTAATGGGGCACTGCCTAAGGAGCGGTCTCGCTATGGTGCTCAGTGGTTAAACATCGTATTCGTGGTGCTTGGTGTGACCGAGAGTGGAGCTCTGCGTATCGCCCGACTGCTTAATTCAATTCTGTAAAATGAGCGATCGTGACGATATGAATGTTTTAATGTCTTGTGTGTGATTAATAGCTTTAAGTTGCCAATCGTAGTTTCTGCACAGTGAGCAAAGACTGCTTTGAATTACCTAGACTGTATTCAGATAATAGCCTACTGAAAATGGACGTTACGTGACATCCTACAGCGATGAGCGCAGTTGGTTTATGTCTGAATAGTGGTTAATGATCTACCTAATCAGAATTTTCTTATTTTTTTTTTCGTCCTTTCATTTGACGTTAACTTATTTCAAATATTTGAATGCCAAATAGCAAAGCAGTGCATCGCTGAAGTGTAAATTCTCGCGCAACTTCGAACGAACTGTGACGAACTGTCCGTCCACGTCAGACCATGGTCAGACATCCTACTTTTGTCTTATCGAAATACCTGATGGACATGGTCTGTCGAAGGTCCGACTTTTCACTCGACAGATGGTCTGACTCGGTCAGACAAGTAAAGTTTATTGAAATAGCCCAAGGAGTTCGGCACTTGAGTTTCTCGAAGTATGAAATGCCCCGGTCAAAACGTACTTTGTTCTTGTTCTCGCTGCCCCGAGAACAAGAACAGATTTCTCTGTTCTTGTGGAGTATGAATCAGCCTTTACCCTGGAGACACTCTCAGCCACTATGGGACCAAGTAATTCCCTTGACCCTTCAGATTTTTTTCGAATTTGGGGGAATGATTGAGACCCAGGAGCAATGGTCAGAACTGGAAAAATTTTTGCCCAAAGCCTCTTAATTAGGAAGATGCGTGCTAACGAACTTTGAGCTAATTAGCGATGCCTCAAAAATTTATGCACTCATATCTCCGAAAGTATAGCACCTAAAGAGCTGCTTCTGGTGTCATTTTGAAGCTTTTTTAAGCCCTATAAGCCCACTCTGTAAGCAGTCTCTTGAGGCCTACTAAAAAGAAAGTTATCACAAATTATAAAATTCAAAGATTCACCCCAAAAAATAATCTTTCAATATCTGTAATTCATGTCAGAGGCACTTTATGATGTTGAGATGCTTTCCTGTAAATATGTGATGGGCTCTCAAACCGTTTCTGAGAAATGAGCGATTATATTTGCGCTGTGTGAAATTCATTATTGCATCCAGTGAGAGTGCTAGCCACTATCATGCTCAGATGCATACTAATACCAAACTGTTCGAGTGCATCTCAATGCCCTGTTTACTCAAGGCCATGCAACAATAATCTTGCTATCAGATACTAGTGTGCCAGCCTACCAATTTCTCAACTGACCAGGAGAATAATATGCCATTAGTACAACGGAAGAAACAGGATTGTTTAATGTTGTCAGTATGGACATATCTCTGAGAAGAATGTAAGACTTCCTAATCATGAAATGAGAATCAACTATGTGATTTTTGCTTAAGCTCCAACAAAAGTCATTTCAGCACAAGCCTTACATGTCAAATACAATGATTATTGTACCTTAACCCATTTAAACCGGGATGGCATGTGCGCATTAGGGATGTCACAATTCGGTTCGGTTCATCGAAAATCGGATCGTAAGTTATGCGATTCGGTTCGATTCGTCCAGCATTAGTTTCGGTTCGATTCATAAATTACTTATGTCATTTTATTTCATCTTGAAACGCAAGAAATCTAGACGTAAATACGTTGTCATTACCTTCGCGGAAGTGCATGTTATGTTGATAGTGATATGGCTCATGCTCAGTAAGGTTAACTCTGATTGGACCATTTTCTCTCAATAGACCCATTTACTGCTTGCAAACAAAACAGGCTGCGCGCTTATCTTGGCAACGGAAGTATGGCAAACCATAATAGCTTGTCAAGCTATGCGAGGGCATTAGCCATCAAAGATCGCAAATTCTACCTGAAAAAAACATTGACAAATGGCAACCAATTTCCAGATCTGTATGGTATCAGTGAGTGGGTAGATGACGTTAGTTAGTGGCCCAGTATTCCGTAGCCTGATATTTATACCCATTTGATCGAGAAACCTGCCATGTTCACTAGGGAGGAACTAAGAGCATACAAGTTACTGGATGCCTATGACTGCGATATCTGCGGACATAAGCAGAATGATAAATACCACGACAGACTGGGAGTCTTGTCTCTCGAAATCAGAGGTCCTTCCTGGTCAAACACAATGGCATATTACGTTTCTCCTCTGAGTGGCATTTACGTTTCTGTGCCGTAGTCAGCATTACTCAATCAAAGCGCACTGAAGAAATTCACTCGCGGAATTTAAGTCATTGTGCATCAAGTTAATCAGTTTCACCTGCATTACGGTGGATTTCTCCACTAATGACACGGAAATCAATTATGACTCGGGATTCTCAGACTTGACTTTACTGAGGGATTAAAAGCTATGGAACTGCATAAAAACGTTTCAAATGGTCTTATTTCATTAAAACAATTTAAACGATCATGAAACGCATGCATTGTTTCCAATCCCCGAGTAAAGAGAAGCATTTGAAGTCCAGAGTCATAATCGCTTTACATGTTACTTGTGATGAGGTGCAGCTTTACGCAACTGAAACGGAAACTTCAATGCACAAGAATTTTAATTCCGCATGAGAATCTCATTAAGCATTCAATGAATAATTACAGACTACGGTGAAAAAGCCTAAAAAATGCGTAAGACCTACGCCGAATGCATGAGACTTGGCATCTCTGTTTATGACGCATCGGTTATGATAAAAAAAATAAATAAATAAACAGAACTACGTCCTGACAGCTAATTGTACCTGCATGGCAGGCTAAGTATTATTTTGTATTGTTGGCTTGCTAGCTAGCGAGTTTGACTGCGTAGTTGTCATGCAAACATGAAATCTGCTTCGGTTTACCATTATTCTCACATATTTCATTTAATGTCTGTAACCGTGAGACGCGCGTCAAAAAATTGGTTACATCAATTTCAACGGAGCCCACTTGCAGCGTGTGACACGCTTTAGATTTTTACTTTTCGCCATTGCTCAATTTCTTGAGCGTCAACTCAATAGAAACGCATTTGTCTTTTAGGTTAGCTATTTAACTATTTCGCCTTGTCATGGTTGGTGGCACACACGCATGCAGTTGTCGAAACCGATATACCTGCTTTTTAACCAAGCCGCTGTTTTGAGCGGAAATCCGATTTTGTGCGCATTTCAGTTATCAAGGGATCTACAGTTACACAGAACCTAACTCCAGGTACACTGGTAAGAATTTAACACTGCTAAGTTAGCTAGCTAGCTAATTTGCTGCTGGGGGAAGTAAAGTGAATCATAATCTTAATTTACTAGACAGTATTTCTTGTTCAACGTTCCTTGTTACTAAAGTAAACCAGTGAAAGCCTACTAAAAGGACTGTTCTTAACTTCTTATTCTCAAGTAGAATACTGGTTTTTGTACTGTCACGTGACATATTATGGCATATTGTGATAACAGAAACTTGTAAGGTTTTTCTGAATGCATGTTTATTGCAAGTTCTTATTTTGTTTACGTTCACTGTGAGTGACAGTGAGACTGGCTGAGCATTATTTGCCAAAGTAAAATTATATTACTCTGTATTTTGACTTTGTCTTCAATGAAGGTAAATCGAACCGAAATGAATCGAATCGAAGGCCTTGAATCGAGAATCGAATCGTGGGATCGGTGAATCGTGACACCCCTAGTGCGCATTTTAACCTTTAAAATCGGGGACGATGTTACGCATGTCTAGCCTTCAGGCCGGGAAAGCGGATACGTCATTGTTGTTTTCATGACACTTCCGACCATTTCCGGGCTCATATCTGTTCTTTTACAGGCAATTTATACTACGGCAGATGCCATAGTAACACTTCAGGTTAAATAGCCTTGGTTCTAACAAGCGTGCGGCTCAAGCCATTTGTGTGAGAGTCGACTGGTCAGCTATGCAATTTTGAATAATGTAGATTTAAATACAGCAAATGCGCGTCCGGAGGAATGATTGTCGTCTTACGTAATCGGGGAAACAAGGCGCACCTGTTAAGTGCGGAGTGCTCTCGGATTGAACCTTTTGTTAATCATGAAGATGACTGAGAACAGGTCAGGATTTATAATTGTTTTTAACGGCTGTTTTGTGCAACCCAATTCTCTGTTCTGCCACTGTGCTGAATTTAACCCGTGTATTAATCGCTGATAAATCGCATGTGGAGTGAAACTGTGTTTTCAGTTGCCAATTACAATAATTGGAAAAGACGTCAATAAAGGAAATTGATTGAGATATAGCCAGGACTAAAAGGGATGTGCCTTCCCCCCCGTAGCTCTGCCACTGCTGCCACCTGTTCCAGAGAAAGGAAAAAATATTCTATTCTCTAGTGCAGAGCTTATACTTTTATTTATTAAGTCTCTTTAATTCCATTTGAGTTGTGCATGTTATGTAGATAGATTTATTTATTTTATTGGTTTTATTATATTTTATAGTTTGTTATAGTTTGTTCAGTGTTTTAAATATTGTCATGAAGATTCGCACAAATAAAAACATAGTTGTAATGAAAGCCACAGGTGTAAGCTCTCAAATCCTTTTTGAATTTTGTTTATCTTCTACAGAGGCTGAGATATAAGCTTTTTACTAGACGTTGACATCTGGGTGCTGTTTTCCAGAAAACCTCAGGTTTTAGGGGTTCTTTTCAAAATCGCCCATAGGTTTTCCTAGGCGTTTTTTGAATCAGCCTCAGGCCTAAATGGGTTGAAAAGGATTGGACCCAGGACAAAAATTGTGAGCCAAGTGCATTTCTTTGATAACTTTTCTTTCTCCCTGTAATATATCAAGTAGATTACCTTTAAAATGTTCCTGAAGTTCATTCTCTCCAAATGTGGTGATTCCTTGGCTTGGATTTTCTTTGTCAATGCAGAAAGAGCAACCATAGTTTCTTTGAGATTTCATATGTTCTTCCTGTTGCTGTGGTTGACTGTACAGTGGTTAAAACATCCTGGTTATTGATGATAGAGTCCGGTGGGTCTGGAAGCATGTATGGTCCATGTAGGTGAAGGAAGGGAACTTCAACTTCATGCCTCTCTGGATTGTATTTCTTAATACATGCTACCCACCATAGGCTGTCATAAGCCACCACCATGTAACCACTTAAGGCTGCACACTGTAATCACTCATCTCAACAGTAGGATTCACTTGTTCCTGTCTTTTGTCAAGTGATGATGAAAAAGCTCGAAGAGTGACCATCACTTCTTTAGAGACAGGAATGAAAGAATGTAATTTTTATGTTCCTGGAATTGTGCGTGCCTTTTCAACTCAACGAGTAGTTCAGCTTCTTGCTCATACCGTTCTTTTGTTGTGAACTGGCAGTTTACATTTTCTAGCAGTGAATTCAAAAAGTTGAAGAGTTAGGATCTGTTGATCGTATGGGCTGCCAACCGTTTTATTGTGCCCCCAATGCCATCAGATGGTCCTTTCCCATGTGATGTAGTGAAAAAGTGCCATTCAGCTGGGACACCAAAGTCATCTTCATGGAGGCACAAATTGATGAAGTTTTTCCTATTTTTAGCTCGCCGGGACGAATAATGTCCGGAGAGCTATTGTCGTACCCCCGGCGTCCACGTCCGCGTCCGTCCGCGTGCAAAAAAACTTTAACCTTGCCCCGACGAGCTTTGTTGTCTTTCTGACAACTCTTGTTATACTGGGCAGCGCAGCCATCTGAGAAATGGCAAAGCCCTTTAGGTTTTTGTACCAGTTTGTCTGTAAGGAACTCAGTGAGAAGTTTTTGGAAGAGATGAACTACCACAGCATCATATATGATACATTCTGATGACTACAAAACTTGTATGTACAGGGATCTCATTTGGCATGGCACACCAAAAGTAACACATAAGGGATGGATTGTTCCAATGGAAGGACTAAGCTGCATCCTGAACTTCAAAACTGTTGTTCTCTCCAAAGTCCGCAATAACTAGGACCACTCCTGACTCAAGTGTATTCCTCGGATCCTAAAAGTAACTTGCCTGCTGTTTGGCAATAAAATCACGTTGCAGCAGTTTCTGAAGACCACTTAGGTATGAGTCAAGAAACTCCGCAACAGTCTGAACTTTGCTCTCAAGATTTGAATGATCTGTTGAAGTCCACTGCTTATACTGGACCTGATAAATCGTTGTCTTGCATATACACTACCTGACAAAAGTATTAGGACGTCACTATTTATGTGTGTGATTTTCTTTCAGTGCAGTTGAAAATAGTGAATGTATCATATTTGGAAATAGTTGTTTATTCAAATAAAAATACAGACCCCATTTTGGATACACCAAACTGAATTATTCTAAGTCTTGACCCTCCTTTTATAGAGAATCAAAATCACCCCATGTGCCACACCTGATCATATTGATTGAACTAATAGTAGCCGTGGTCTTCCATTATAACAAAGACACAATTCCAAACTTGTTAATTTGAAGATTACCATCTTGCAAGCACTATTTATTATAATATCTCTCATTTATTACAGACCCAAAGTGAGAGTTTTTTATGCAGAGAAAAAATATGCCAATTTGTATATCTGTAGCATCCCCAAATGTTGAAATAATGTTCTGTGATGTTTACATGTACATTTTAGGACACCATTAAATTCCTACAACGCTCACATGTGTAATATAGCACGTACATCAAAGGTTGAGTGAGAATGAGGATCGTCCTAATACTTTTGTCAGGTAGTGTATGTTTCAAGCTTATCTCCAAGACGACCATTTCCAGGACACACTGCATATCTGCCAAGGTAACAGTCAATGCGAGGAGGATTGCATTGAATCGCTGCAAGACAATGCAGTACAGGCAACGAGACTGGCACGATTGCGCTGGCACCCGTGGACACCCGTCAGGTCGTCCTCAGGGGCCCTATTCCACACGGCCGTCAGTCACTTCACGGGTGCGCCACTATTTAATCCAAGCGTTGGCCCATTTGACCTACCCCGTTAACGACAATGTCATAATCGAAACTAGCAATCGCAACATTCTCTCAAATCAAGGCAACCAGTGCCAGCTGTGAGGAACCATCTCACTCAGTTCGGCATATCCGACTCATCATCATAGCCATAACTATTAATCTCGGACCTCGGTTAAAAAATTGAGAGAGGAAAAAAAAAAATAAATCTACGTCTTTATCATTCAGGTTTTGTTCTAGGCATCTTAAGTGTAACCTGTGTGAACATGCGATGTGACATTTCACCAAAAATCTATTTCTGTTTGCACATTATTATTATTTTCCTCTTATCTATGGATGTATTGTTTTGGGGAGTTTTTTTAATTCAGTAGAATTTTGATATTAATGCTTTTTGATCTTTGACATTTTGGCAATGTAACTTCCTCCAAATTTACGGCATTCTCCTCCGTATTCAGCTCTGCATTTGAGAGGTAAGATGAAATAAGTTCTCTTCAGTTTTGTAAACACAGTAAAATGCTAAGCCAGGGTTAAGACTGCTTTGTAGAGGTCAAAGATTTTGTTCATTATTGCTTCGATGATTACTTTTGAATTTATACATTTTTATTTTATCGTGTACAGGACTGTTGTGAAGCATGCTAATTTACCCATCATCAGTCCAGGCTAATGGAGATTAGGCGGTTTCTGGTGGTCCGCCGTTCCTTCTCTAGTTAAAAGGTGTGCTTGTAGAAACTTGACTTGCAAAGTTTCTTTACTGACATTAATGCATTGCACGTAGGTCTGTGAGCTCCCCATTTCAAAATTACCTCCGCCATCTAAGGTAAAAGGAGGTTATGTTTTCAGTCTCGTTAACTGGAAAATGTTATGATATGCTGTGTACTCAGTAGTAAGCTCTACTGTGGACAGCTGTGGATGTAGAAACGTGACATGCAAAGTTGAATAAAAATTTGTTGGCTGGCAAGAGAGGAGTGGTCTTTGCCTTATTATTCATTACACGCAACATAATGCTGAACTAAAAGACCGTCTATATAAGGATATCAAATCGTGTATCAGCTCTCTAGGTGCTATACTTTCGGAGATATAGGTGTATAAAATCGCCAGGCATCACTAATTGGCTCAAAGTTCGTTAGCACATATCTCCCCAATTAAGAGGCTTAGAGTAGAAATATTTTCAGTTCCAGCCATTATTCGAGGGTCTGAATCGTTTCCCCAAATTTGAAAAAAAATCAGATCAAGAAAAATTCTTGGTTTATTTGACTTGGAATGACCCATCAACATTAGTTTGTGTCATTCTTCAGGGTATTGGTAATGGCAGATTTTATTTGATGCCGTTGAAGATTAAATGTAAAAGGGAGGGAGGCTTTTTGGAGCGGAGTAATTGTATCCGTGGATAACGAGTAGGATATACTATGCATCAGCGATTGTCACGCTGTGTCGCTGAAGATTTTCCTGTGAGAGCTGTTCTGGCCACAGATTTTCAACTGATTTGTTTCATGTTTTGCATGGGCTTGATGAGTGGTGAGGTCATGGAGCCTACTGATTTTGGCAGTGATTGCTTTACAGGGTTCAGGGATGCACATCGTCCATAGGACGACGAATTCTCTAGATTATTCTTTAGCTCTTGTCGTGTCGGAACAGCCATTTCGGAGTGCTCCTTTCGGAGGGGTAAAGCTTGTTAAACGGCGAATGCAGGACTTGCCAAAAGAAGTACCATTCCACAGCTTAAGAGCCAGATTCTGTTGGATTCCCCCAGGGGATGATACGTCACCGTTCAGTTTTACAGTGAAACTTTTTTTCATGGGTAGATGTATCCTACAAACTGACTCAAGTCAGGTTTTTTTTTTTATATATCCGAAAGACCACTCCGGTTGAAAAATCCAGCCCGTTTTAGGGAAGGGGTCGGAAGGGCCTAAATGGGGCCAAAGTCAAAAATTGGACGTTGTCCTCTGAATATCTTGGTGCGCCCTCAAAAACCCTCCTTCATCTTATGGTATTTTGATATAAGGGCAGAGTAGTTCCAAATTATATTAGAATTTTCGAGGGTAATCCCAATTTTTTGCATTTTAGACCATGTTTGAAGCCCTCCCAGTTCCTGCGTCCTCAAAAACACTTGCGGGTTTATGTTTATTTAGACATATAGGGGACTTCTAGTTTTAAAAATAAGGTGAACCGCGAGGATTAATGAGGGCGCTTGTGTATAGAGGGTGGTTTTTGTAGCATGGAACCCCATTTAGGGCAATGTTCGTTGGGCCATACCTCGTTAAGCCCACTATGGAAGTTTATGAAACTTATTTTATTTTGTTCCACTATATCTCTAATAGCTATGATGTAAATATCTAGGAGGATTTTTTTCCTCATTAACATGACAGTTATTTTCTGACTGTGTTGCCATTTTTTCAGAAGTTGCAAAGCACTATTTATTTCATTTGTAGAAGTAAGTCAATCAATTTTTGGAATGTGAGATTTTCATAAGTTGCAAATTGCCAAATAATCCATTTGTTGTGTTTGAACCTTTGGGCAAGTATGCCCTTCAGTTACTTTTGGACTCTTGTTTTCTGAATTCATCCTGCTCATTCTTGTGTGGTTTTCTGAATTTATCCTGTTCTTATTTTTGGTTCGTGAATGAACTACCATGGAGCTATTATGGAACTACCCTTGAAGTCATAGTGATAAAACCTGTGACCACCATGTCCACTCAGGGCATGCCCATCCATCACTTATACATGTAGTTGCTAGCCAACCAGGCATTTTTTTTACCACCTCCAGGGTCAGGGTGCATTGTTCATTGTTCTGTTTTTGTTCAAGTTTGGATGCATTTCACTTGCAATAAATTGTTCTGGTTCAATTATTATTATGTTTTTTGCTCCGAGGTTGTTGCCACCTATTGGTGTGTACAAGAAGCAATCTTCGTCTCTCATTGAGTCATGATCTGATGTGCATGTTTTTGCCCATATAGGGTTAATGAGGCAAAATCCTCATAGACGTGTATATCATGAATAATACAGATATAGTGGAACTTAATAAAACAAGTTCCAAAAAAATCCATCGAGGGCGCACCGAGGTATGGCCCGACGAACATTGCTCTAAATGGTGTTCCATACTGCAAAAAGCGCCCTCTATACACAAGCGCCCTCATTAAACCTTGCTGATTTGTGTCGCCTGCGAAGCATAGCGGCACATGGGGATCACTTTGACTACCGGACAGACAGACGCCGGACACACTTTCAGTTGGTAGTCACACTTTCAAACTAAAGCTTCGCAGGCGACACGTGTTCACCTGAACACTCTAGTTGAAACTAGACGTCCCCTGTATGTCTAAATAAACATAAACCAGCAAGGTTTTTTGAGGGCGCAGGAACAGGGAGGGCTACTGATAGCCTCAAAAAGTAGTTATTTGGAACTACTCTGCCCCTATATCAAAATACCAGATGAAAGAGGATTTTTGAGGGCGCACGAAGATTTTCAGAGGACAAATTATTGACTTTGGCCGCATTTAGGCCCTTCGGACCCCTACCCTAAAAAGGGCTGCATTTTTCAACCGGAGGGGTCTTTCGGATAAAAGACGTAATTTTTATCAGTGTGGTTATGATATATCTACCCACAAAAAAAGTTTCATTGTCAAACTGAATGGTGAGGTTTAACACCTTTCTATATATTGGGTGAATCTTACAGAATCTGGCTCTTAACTGGATTTGCTATGTCATGCACTGGGGCCGGTTGCATAAACTTAGTTTAAGACTTGTTTTCACTGTAGAGTGGTCTTAAGTTGTCAAGTTGGACTCGTCTAATTAAGACTGTCTGTTGCATAAAGCTTAAGACTGACATAATTTGAGGCAGAAAAATTAGCCACCTCTCCCCCTGCTGAGCCTGAGATGAGAGCTTTGTTGCCATGGCAACACATTGTTGGAACACGTTAGAAGACGCAAAGATACAGCAATATTTATTATTTTTCTAACAAAAAAGGACAAAAAACATTTTACATTGGAAACGGGCTCTGTTTTTTTAAAAAATTTATTTATTTATGTTATGGCCCCAATTTGTTACGGCAAATTGGACAGCAAGGGATGACAGACAATTTTATAACTTGAACAGATTTAATAAAATAATGCACTGACCAAGATTGATGATATAAAAAAAATGAGATGGTTACAGAGATGGGGTTTCTTTGTGCGATGTTCTGGGACAGGGAAATGCTCCTCCACAGGCAAAAATCCACAAAAAGCTTCACAGGTCTTGAAGAGTGACAGGTCTGGTCAAATGCATCCTTCTTGCAATTTCTCCACTACTTTACTCTCTCAATTTTACTCATTACATATTCTTTTCCAAGCCCCCTCCCACCTTTTTAGGCCTTTTTTTTTTAACTCTCCGGAACTTTCCCCTCTCAGACATGCCCAGGACTTGCCCAAAACTCCAAACTGACAGAACAAGAGTCAATGCTGCCATCTAGTGGCTTTCTTGTTTTCCACATTACATATTTTTGTAAGGGGGTTTTCTCTTCCATATTTCCGTCTTAAGCTGCTTTCACACCGGACACAAAACAAATTTTTTGCACAACAGAGTACATTCGAAGTCGATGCAAAAACGCGAATACACTATTTGCGTTTTAGATTACATTCAAAGTCAATGCTGTCGTGCGGAAAAATTCATTTTGCGTCCGGTGTGAAACCGGCTTTTGATTCTTGCACCAAAGTTTTTGAACATCGTTCACCGTTCTCACGACCGTAGATATTGTTCGCCTCTTCTGTAGCTAATTTTCTCCCCTAACTTGATGACATGTCAAATTTCCGTTCACTTGATTCACATGACTGAGTTAAATACTTCTTTCGGCATTATATACCTCCAGCAAGCAAAGGTTTTCTGTTGCGCTTAAGTGCGGTGATCTCCCGCTGCCACAGAGTGTCACTGCTGTGTCAGCCATGTTTTTCTGCTCTGTGAAGTGTCTTATTTTACCCGTGATACATTTAAGTCTAAGACTGGATCCAATTTTATGCAACCAGCCCCGGGTTCTATTTTACCATGAGTGTAGCGCAGGTTGATATTCATATTTTCTGTTGACTGTGTTGATACTCTAATCCTCAGGCTTCTGCCCAATCAGGCTGTCCTCCAGGGGCACAAAGGACTCAACCTCAGCCTTCCCCAGAGTCCAGCACCCGGACTGCTGTTACATCTGTCCCAGCCCTGGCTGTATCTACCCCAGCCCCTGCTGTATCTGCACCTAGTTGCACTCCGCCCGCCCCTGTATCTGCTCTAGTTGCTATTCCATGTGCCCCTACTCCTCATGCTTCTCCCCCCACTGCAGCTTCATCTGCCCAAACACCTACCCTGTCTTCCTCCTCTGCTGCCCTTCCTACCCCTGCAGTCTGTCCTACCCCTGCTACATCTTCTCCTGCACCACCTGCATCTGCTCCTCGTCCAGTGTCGGTGCCTGCCCCTAATAGTGCCCTGTCTGCCCCTGCTTCAACTGTGTCTGTTCTTCATTGTGCTGTATCTGCCCCTGCTCCAGCTGCTGTATCTTCCCCTGCTCCAGCTGCTGTATCTGCCCCTGCTTCAGCTGCTGTATCTGCCCCTGCTTCAGCCGCTGTAGTATCTGCCCCTGCTTCAGCCGCTGTAGTATCTGCCCCTGCTTCAGCCGCCGTAGTATCTGCCCCTGCTTCAGCCGCCGTAGTATCTGCCCCCGCTTCAGCCGCTGTAGTATCTGCCCCCGCTTCAGCCGCTGTAGTATCTGCCCCCGCTTCAGCCGCTGTAGTATCTGCCCCCAATTCAGCTGCTGTAGTATCTGCCCCCAATTCAGCTGCTGTAGTATCTGCCCCTGCTTCAGACGCTGTAGTATCTGCCCCTGCTTCAGACGCTGTAGTATCTGCCCCTGCTCCAGCCGCTGTATCTGCCTCTCTTCCTGCTGTATCGGCCCCTGCAAGTGCTCCGTCTGCAACTCCATTTACCCCTACTCCACCAGCTTCTACCTCTACTGCTGGTTCTGCTGCCCACATGCCAACCCCATCCTCTGCTTCAGCTGCTCCCATTACCACTGCCATTCTCCCCAACCCACCTCCTGCCCTCCCTGCTGGGTACCCTCCTGCATCACTTCCTGTGGAGCCTCCACCTTACAACAGCGCGAGTCCTTGCCCTCCAGGTAATTCTTACACCGTGAAGGGCGCCAGGATCCTTGGTCTCCTTTGTACATTTGCTTGAAGTGGCTCCAGGGAGAGTTTCTGTACTTTGAGTGACTCTGGCAAGTTGTCTGACTGGTTCCTGTTTTTGCACCATCAGGTGTGATATCCCAGCTTGGGATGGTTACTGGACCGTCCCCAACTCCGCCAGTGCTGTCTGAGCACCTGTCCCACCCGCACGCCCATTCCCCCTCTCTACCGCCCCACGGACCTATGCCCTTCCAGCAGATGATGCACCTCTTCCAAGATCCCCTCTACCCCGGCTTCCCTGTCAATGACAAGGATGAGATGGTGAATGTGCCGCAGTACTCCTATGCACGCAACGGACAGGATCTTCCCAGGGGTAGGTGCTTGGCTGGCAGCTATGCTGGTCTTTTGTACCCTGTTCTTGGAGATGTATAATCCTGTTAGTCAGTGGTAACCATCCCTGTTTATGGTAATTTACCATCTTCCTGTACAGTGGTATCTAACCCTGTTCCAGGTTGATCTACTGTCTTGAAACAAAGCATACCTCATCCAGCTGCTGAAGTTCAGTGATGAGCTACGGATTTGTAGGGTCAACTGGTGTCAGATTTTATGGCTTTGTCTTAAACTTGGTGCAAAGCAGCACCAAGTTAAAAGCAAGTGTCTTTGTTCATTTCAGACCGATGCAGTAGCTATGTTCCTGTCCGACACTCATGTCATTTAAATTGCAAACGTACTTGTGCCCATCTATGCACCCATGGGTGTGTTACCCTGAAGTGAAGGTGAGGTCAGGCACATTTTTAGTGCATTGCTATCTTGAGTCAGTGGACCTTTCCAACCTGTCAATCAAGAGTAGAATAACTACCAATCAGATTGCCTCATCTTACTAAGGTCTTGCCTGCCCTGACAGCACCGCCATATTGTCCCACATGAGATGCGTTCATGAGCTGTGTGCAATGGGTAAGGTGTCTGACTTTTTTGAGAATAGTTCTTAGATGCGCTCGGATAACGAGTAATACTGATGAAAGATACCTGGAGAGCTCAATTACTCCTTTCCTAAAGCCAAAACATAATTGCAAAAGTGTTTGTGATGGATTAAGGCTTGTGGAAAACCTTACACGCAAGTCAGTGTGAATCACGCAAGGCTGTGCGCTCGGAGGTAAGCAAGTGAAATTTTTTGCCATTTCATCACTAGTTACCAACAATCTATGCATATGTTTTTGCTGAGATGACAGAATTACACACATGGCATCATTCATGTATACGTTAACATGTTATTGTTTTTTCCCCACTGGACTTCTGCACGCAATACCAGATGTAGGTACAAACCAGTAGCTTTTCTGCTTAGAACGTGATTCCTTCATGCCACCCAGCACAGGCATTCGCAACACTAGGTAGGGCTGCTCGATTAATCGCATTGAGCGCAATAAAAGTAACTGCCACTATGAGGCAGGCTGACAAGCTTGCGTATTAGCTTTTCTATGACACATGCCTAATGCGGTCATTTGAAATGCTCCCGGGAGGAAAACTGTCATTGGAAGTCCGCTAATTACCAGCGAGGTTGGACAGCCTCCACATCGCCTTGGCATAATTGGCTTACCTGAAATCAATTCCCGTGTACTTTGTCTAACTTGCAATCAAGCCATTTATTCAGCCCACTGATTAAGAAGAGATGATGAGAAGCAGACAGACCTAAACCGGCTACCGTGTTCGATTGAAAGAATTTTAATAATCTGAATTGGCAGCAGACATCTGCATTCCACCTCTAGTATAATTTTTACATATCATTAAAAAGATTGTTTAAAAAATAAAATCATTTTAAGACTGTCCTGTTAAGCGTTCCACGCAATAGATAAATTCAGCTAAGACTTGGCAAACACATTCAGGTAAATTACGTGCTGAACAACAAAGATAAGGTCTGCAAGGTCATCATCCTCTACCCGACAATTGCAGTCACTCCCTTCCCAGTTACTTTGCTTAATTTGCAATCAAACAGTTGATTCGCTCAGTTAGGCTTCACAAAACGTTTTCTACTTCACGTAGCCTATATTTTAAAGCAGTGGCGGCCGGTGGACAGAGAACAAGGAGGGCGATAAACATGTCTTCAAACTGCTTATTAGTCTTGATCTGTTTCAATTTCCCTGGTAAAAGACACTGTGACTCTCAGGTGCAGCTAATTGTCTTCGTTAAGGCGAAATCAAACGCATCAGTTGAACGCAAAAAGAGCGTATTTCCATCTTTTTCAAATAAACAGTCGTTAAGTACAGGTTTGACGACTTGCATTGGATGTGACAAAATTTAACACGGAAAATCCACAGTGGTTTTTTCGTTAAGAGTTGCCTATTAAGGCATGTGAATTAAAAATTTTATAGAATTTATTATTCACTCGCCTAAACATTGATTATGATGGAAATTAACATGTTGACCACGAAAATGATTGAAATCGGGTCACTGTTTCGAGGGATGTTTTCCCCCTCGGTTTTCCGTCCACCACCCGCCTCAGTTTTTAAGTGCTTAAAACCAGGGCCATCTTAAAATAATTTCATTAAGAAACATCTTCAATAATATACAAAATTCCCCAATGAGAGGTGGAATTTCGGAGGTCTGCTATTTATTCAGATTATTGACATTCTTTCAATCTAACACTGCAGCCTGCAGGTCTCTCTGCTTCTCATCTCCTCCAAATCATCATAGGCCACATTTTGGTTTTGATTGGTCAGTTGGCTGAATGAATGGCTTGATTCCAAGGCGGGGTGGGACATTTTTTTTCCACAAAACGACCGACAATCGGCACGTGCTCACCTCGACAAAAGTACCGAAATGTTGGGGGCGGGGCTTGTGGGATTTTCGTGAATTGCATTTTGTCTGTCAAGTTATTGCATTGCCTATTCAAACATCATAAAGTGCTGCTTTTCCCCTAATATTTAAGATATTATCTTAATTTAAAACAAGTCCACTTTTTTCTAAATGGGATACTTGACCTTCATACAAGTTCACGCGTGATGGGAGCGTGCGCGCGAGCTTGAAGACAGGCGACAGAGTTGTCATGGAGGAGGCAGCGGCTACGAAGAACATGAGCAAGGTGTGGGATAGTTTTACTAGAGCGAATGAGAAAGCATCTTTTAAATACGGCCCTGTAACTGATCCTGGCGTGCCATCTAGTGATAGAATATTGTAACTGCGTGCATAAATTTGCAGCTTCATGTCCGCTAGCATCAACATCTGCACAAAGATACCCAGCGGAGCACCGTTGTTCTTCTCGAACGCGCCAAATCCTGATAATCCTTAAATGATGAATTGTATTCATTTTAAGTTGTAATTAGTAACGAAGTGGCCAGTGTCAGCGTAAAGAAGTGAAAGTATACTTTTTATCCTTTAAATGTAGCCTAGTAGAGTATAAGTAAAAGTCAAAACTCAAGTGAAGAAGGCCTACAAATCCTCAAAAAAACGGCATGGCAATTTTTCGAGCATCAAGTCCTGTTCATGTTGTACTTTTCATTTTAAAAAAGATTTTAAAAGGCAGACTGTGTGTTTTCGGTTTTATTTTTCTAAACTCCGCATGGCAAAAAGTTGACAACCCGCGGATAAGGGCGCTTATGCCCCCGTCTTGTTTCTTCACGCCCAACCTAGTTTAAAACGTGCTGTTTGTATTCCTGTAGGAAATAAATGTTACGGTTCTACCTTAGTAAAGCTTCGACCAGAGTTTGCCTTTTTAAGAAGGGTGTTGAATAAACATTTTAAATTGGCAAAAGTGTCTCAGTTTTATTATCACTGCTTTGATGGTCAATACTGGACATTACAGCCATGTTTTTGAGCCTAAAATGAAGCAGTTCAGTGTAGATAGAATACTTTCCGCCCTCAACATTGCTGCTGCTGTTTATATTTTTTTTTAAAAACGCCGACAATTCGACAAAAATTTGATACGTGGGCCTCAAATCGACTCTCGAAATCCTGTGTCGTTCCTATCCCTAATTGCAAGTTAGGCAAAGTACACGGGAATTGATTTAAGGTAAGATGATTATGACAAAGCGATGGAGGCTGTCCAACCTTGCTGGTAATTAGTGGACTTCAAATCAGTTTTCTTCCCGGAAGCATTTCAAATGGCCACATTAGGTAAGTGTCATAGAAAAGGTAATATGCAAGCTCGTCTGCCTGCCTCATAGTTGCAGTTACTTCTATTGCGCTTAAAATAATCGCTTTCGATTAATTGAGCAGCCCTACCACTAGATAATATAAAACGTGTAACTAGATGGTGAATGATTTTGTAATGGCATGATGTAATCTGCTTAGAAACTTTAAAGTGAGAACAGCTGGTTAGGCAGCTAGCCAGCTAACTAGCTACAATAGGGTTCAGAATGTCAGCCACTTAGCCGAAATGAGTAAAGTTAGCTTGTCATCGAAATTGGTTCAGAGGAAAACGCTGACATTACGAATGTTTGATTAGTAACTCTATGTCCAATGGAGCTAGTTTAAAGGATAGCTGCATTGCGTAATATGATTTATTACAAAGTCTAGCTAGCGTACTGCCTGACTCATGGCCAACTGACGTTAGACAGCATACGGAATCCTGTGCTACTTTTAGCTCAGTGATGTCAACAAACGTATAGAAACCACTTACCCTGCGTTAGGCCCAGGCCACACTGCCTGCAGGTGTGATGCGTCTTCAGCATATCTCATGCGTCTTTTCGTTTCCGTTCCCATGTTATTCAATAAGAGCGGCCACACTGCTTGCCGAAGCTGCGTGACTCGCGCATGCAAAAGCCGTACTGCTACCTCGCGGAAAATATGGATTCGGACTCTTGCCGAATTTTTCTGCTAGAACGCATGCAGAAAAAGTCAAAGCAGAGCTGAAAATGACTCTCAAACAGTCATATCACCATAAATACATGAATTTCGCTAAATTGCCGAGGATGTGTGTCTGTTGCAAGCATGAAGCAAACCATCAAAAAAATGTTACAACACTTCTGGCATGTTTATCATATTAAAAGCCCGTTTATATGGACATAATCCCTTCCGCTCAATACGGCAATGCTTCGTGAAATATTGAAACGTAGTGGGAAATCCGCGACTTTCATCGTAGGCTGCTGTCATTAAAGGGGATATAGACTATGGGAAAGTATTTTGTCATGTCTCCCCCTTCCTGGAGGGGGGTGGGAGAAGACACATTGTTTTTGCCTGAATTCCCACCAAGAAACATTTCATTTGCAATTAGACGGCCACCACGACCGGTAGGAAAGTCATAGAGAGATGGAACCAACAATATATTGTTCATCTCATTAAGGCCTAAAAATGTGCAATCAACATCATTACCTAAATTGAACAGGAAGTCCGCAATTTGCATATCAAAATTTCCTTTTCCCCCTAAATTTCGCCAAAATTTGCCCTCGAACAAACGCAAACAACTATAAGGGCGTTCATCGTATCCACCCCAAATGCTAATAGATGACAAAGCACACTCTGCCGATGAGAACTACGGTACAACTTTTTCAAAAGTCGAACGGTTCGGATTTTATGAGGCGTCAAAGATGGGGTCCCCAGCCACTTTCACTGCCTTTTTTTGATTCCTAGGCAATCTCCAACCTTCATTTCACCCCTTAAACATGCTCGGAAACAAACTAAATTTTGCAGTAATTTCTACATGGCTTCAAATATTTTAACAATCTGAAATTTCTCCACCAAAGAGACAAAATGGCTCTCTAGCGCCACCTAAATACGCCAAAATGGGACTGTCGCTTTCACCACAGCCTGTTGCAATGTCATAAAATTCTGAAAAAAATCACTCATCATTGCTGTACCATGCCCTGTACTGTGACCTAATTTCGTGAAAATCCATTTGAGACTTTTTGAAATAAAAAGTCTTTACGTACATAATGCACTGTACAGTAAGATATACATTCTTGCTGTGGACAAACCGTTCATCGTATCAAAATGTCCTTTGGTATAATTCATAATCTCCATGTCGCCAAACAAACTGCTAAGTGCGGTACCATTACAATGGATACTTCTCGAGAGATAAACATATTATGAATATTCATATTTTGAAAAATAGTGACTCACTTCTGAATTCACCATAAGTTGCAGTGTATAAAAATTTTGTCTTTCTTCAGTGAATATGCTCCCGAAATTCCAGCTTTCTAGGATGTACCTGGAAGAAGCATTTATTAATTTCTTGATTATTATTGATTTTCAGTGTTTTTCTTTGTGCTGCTACACTCTGACCACCAGGTGGCAGTAGGATCACATGGCTTATCTCCCTTCACTAAGTTCATGAATGGGGGAAGATTGCACTATACACAGCAGTGATAAAATCTGCTTCAGAAAGTTTGACCAGGTTGCATGGGTCATAGCTCCATTATACTAAAGAAAAATCTCCTTCAGTAAAGGGGTTTGCACTCAACTCGACATGAGACATTTTCCTCAGTCTCGTGCTGTCCAACGAATGACAATGCTCGACGGCGCTCAAACGCGTCTCGCCCCCGTTTCGACATGCGCGGGAGGGCGAGGACCCGTCCAACGCTACTTGCAGCTTTAATATTTTTTTTTCTGTTTCCATGGCAACAATTTGGACTTAGGTATATTGAAGGGTGGGACTCGTTTCCGGACCATAACTCTAAAATGGGGGAAGGGGGAGTCCTCTGTTTTTACGTGTAAAAACTATTTCTAGTTCTCAACTTATTCTTAAAAACTTAAATACGACGTTGCTCATTTTATTTTGTATTTAGATGTCCAGACTATGTGGGAATATGTCATTAATTGCGGTGCCAAGCCAAAGAACGTATTATGTTGATGATTAAAGAGTATCAGAGCAGTACTTTGCCGTATCTCTCACTCTGGCCATGACACCCACGCGATTGCTGAAACTACATACAACTCCCCATTTGAATCAGCAAGATCAGGTGACTGTTTCCACTTGTAAAGAGAGAGAAAAAAAACTAAGGCGGATACAGCATGGACCTATAAGACATTCTCTTATATGATGGCCAGACGAACGTACAGCACATCAGCCAGTTTCTGAATTGTCTGAACTGTTCCTTTCACGGTCGTTCGGCGCCTAGCCTATACGAATGGTTACAGCCTCGACTAATGTAAATTAGATCGCTTTTGAAAGCACATTCCACATCCCAACACCCTCCCCCCTACCCTGAAATTACCTTCACAGAGAGCAAGACCAATTCAGAAGGGCTTGCTGAGTATTGTAATATGATCGTGTAATTAGATTGTTTGTATGATGCGCTTAAGCATGCTTCTTCTACTGTCAATACAAAATATAAATCGCGTGCAGTTTGCTATAACGACGTGAGACGAAATAATATATTATTTTATAGTGATTTCTTGGGCAAAGTCGTGCAGACAGAGTTGGAAGGAGGAGCCTGCGGCAGACCTGCCGCTGCTGACACGCAGGCAGTGTGAGCGAGCTGCATGCGATCAGCGGTTGCAGTGCTCCGCTTGCGGAAGACGCATCGCAGCTGCAGGCAGTGTGGCCCGGGCGTACATGTGCAGTACGATTCCTCTGTTTTGCCTGGTTTCATTTCAATGTGCAGTTTATTGGGTGCTCGGCTTTTCTGCATTGATTGCCAGCACTTCACGGCTACTCTTGTAGCCTATCTCCAGCTGTTCTGTTAAAAAAATTAATGTCATGGATATATCCTTGCGTGGAGCAGTTAAGGTTTCTCTGGAAGACTTTATTGGACAAGTTGGACACATTCGATACAATATGAACTGCACTGTTTTCAGGAATACGCGCCTGAGAGTGGTGGTCAAACTTCTGCTGATCTTATGTCAATATGGAACGGAGCTGCACAGTTGTGGGTCTTAGCAACAGTAACTAATGGGGGCAGAGCTGGTTTAAATGAAATTTCATGGTTGGAGTTGATCAGACAGGTCCATTGCACGATTTACCGACAAAAGCTGCTGTCTTCAAATGGAACTCGTGAAGTTTCAGTCATGTCGTGAAGTCGTGAACAGAAATGGCTCAACGTTCAAGTGATAACCATGTGAGAACAGCGTTGCGACGGCAATAAGGACACCAAAGCATTGTATGTCCTGGCAGTCTATACGGAAATATTACATTATTCATTTGTATCTGAACGCCACTCGGAGGAAGGAGACAAAATGACAAATACGGCAATGGTGTACACCAGGAGCGTCACTAGACCTAATGCTGTACTGGGGCACAGCTGGGGCACAAACAACGCGAGCGCGTGAGCAAAAACATTTTGCACTAATTTATCATAAAAAAGCATAAATAGTGCTTCAAATTATACATTCATTTCAGAACATCTTGTTGTCTGGATTTATGATTAACCACCTGAAATGGACTGATGCATTTGGCCTACTTGTGCATTTTACTCTTGACCTCTAAACCTGGTACAAGCAAAGAAGGAATCACTAAAAAGCTACAGGAAACTGACTCGCATTCAAATCACATTTCATTTTCATTGCAGTATTAATTGTAGGCTAAACATTCATTGTGTAATTCAAATAAAGCATTTCATCAAGGTATCAATAACTGCAGTCATTAAACCCTATCTTATATCTTCTATTCAAATCAGTGCATCTTCACTAAATATAAAACTGAGGCTACTGTTACAGCCGACAATCTTTAAGTCTTTACCAAAACTGTATACTCACCTTTATCCTCAGTGTCTCATAACCAAAGTACTCGATGAGCCCAATTCTCCGTTCATACAGAACCCATGTTTTAACGTGAAATAGCTCATATATGCTCATCAAACATCGATAGCAATCTCCAGAAACAGAGTTGACAGTACTAGGCTAACCATTATGAATCAACGTTATGCCTATGATGAGCCAGTTGGCTATAAGGCAGCAGCTAACATCTTGACTAGGCTACTTCAATTTACAGCCAGAGGTAGCTGGCGAGACGGCAGCTGAAAGTTTTAAGCAAAGTTGTGACATTTAAATTCCCATGAAAATGGTGACACAGAGGAGACCACAAACAATAAGGACATGCAGTTGCCCAGCACTAACCTAAAGACAGGTGGAAAGAATGACGGCGAGAGCAGTCAGCACACACCGTTGTGTGTGTGTGTGTGTGTGACCTTGTGTTCTGAAGTTCTGAAGTGAGCACTAGCCGAATCACAGCCAAAGCCACGTGAATATTAAGTAGCCACATGCCATTGTGTATTATATGGAGTGAAGTGAATAAGGTAGCAATGAGTTACAGTTATCATATTAAGTAGTTGTGTGCCTACGCACTTTCTGTTACTGTAGATTCTCTTACTGTAGATTGTGGACATGTAGACTTAAAACGTGATTTTTATTTTATTTTTTCTAATCACTTTCTAATCGGGTTACTAATCCAAAACACCTGCAAAAGGGTCCTGTGCCTTTAAAAAGCCTCTCTGGTTTGGTTTAGTAGAATTCACAATCATGGGGAAGACTGCTGATCTGACAGTGGAGCAGAAAACCATCATTGACACCTTACACAAGGTGGGAAAACCACAAAAGCTGATGGCAAAAGAAGCTGGGTGTTCTCAGAGTGCTGTCTCAAAGCACATTAATGGAAAGTTAAGTGGAAGGAAGAAGTGTGGAAGAAAACTGTGTACAAGCAGGAGGGATGATTGCAACCTGCAGAGGATGGTTAGGAAAGGGCCCTTCAGAAGTGTTGGGGAACTTCATGAGGAGTTGACTGAGGCTGGAGTTGCGGCTTCAAGAGAAACAACATGCAGGCGGATGCTGGACATGGGCTTCAAATGTTGAATGTTGTCAAGCCACTCCTCAACAGCAAGCAACGCCAGAGGCGCCTTCGCTGGGCTAAAGAAAAGAAGAACTGGTCTGTTGCCCAGTGGTCCAAAGTCCTCTTTTCTGATGAGAGCAAGTTTTGCATCTCATTTGGCAACAAAGGTCCCAGAGTCTGGAGGAAGACTGGAGAGGCGCACGATGGAAAATGCATGAAGTCCAGTGTAAAGTTTCCCCAGTCTCTGATGACTTGGGGAGCCATGTCAGCTGCTGGTGTTGGTCCCCTGTGCTTTCTCAAGTCCAGAGTAAACGCAGCCGTCTACCAGGACATTTTAGAGCACTTCATGCTTGCTTCAGCGGACCAGCTTTATGGGGATGCAGACTTCATCTTCCAGCAGGACTTGGCACCTGCCCACACTGCCAAAAGTACCAAATCCTGGTTCAACGACCATGGGATTACTGTGATTGCAATGGCCTGCAAACTCACCTGACCTGAACCCCATAGAAAATCTATGGGGCATTGTCAAGAGAAAGGTGAACAAAAAGAGACCAAACAATAAAGAAGAGTTCAAGGCTGTGATTGAAGCATGCTGGTCTTCGATAACACCTGAGAAATGCCACAGGCTGGTAGCATCCATGCCACGCCGGATTAAAGCAGTCATTCATGCAAAAGGGGCCCCAACCAAGTACTAAGAACAGATGCAATATTTTTCCTTTCAGAGGCCTGACATTTTTATATTTTAAATCCTTTTTTTTAAATCAATTTCATTTAATATTCTAATTTTTTCTAGTTTTAATAGAAATTAATTCTAGTTTTTGAATTTGAGGTTTTCTTAAGCTGTAAGTTCTAATCAGCAAAATCAAAACAAATAAAAGCTTGAAATATATTGATTTGCATGTTATTTGTCTATATAATATGTAGGTTTCACCTTTTAAGTTGAATTACAGAAATACATGAACTTTTTGAGAATATTCTAATTTTCTGGGTTGTACCTGTATATGGTAGTTCGTCTGACTATAAAGGCAACTAAACGTTACGAGGGCCTTTTATTTTATACCACATATAGAACAGAATATTATATAATTACTTTTGGTCAGTTTTTACTTACTGGTGCCTCTGAATCTGACTCCACTGACCGTTTCACTCGCGCTGCTCACTTCCTCGTGTCGGACGCAATATTTTTATTTTTTTTTTATTGAAGGAGAGCGAAACTGGTCAATGGAGTCAGATTCAGAGGTCTGTCTGACAAACTACCATTAACGTTATTATTGTAATTATAGCTTTTCTGCGCATTTTCTTGTTTACAGTCAAATGCGTCGTTTTTTTACCCCTCAGCCCTCAAGGCTGACTGGGTATTGCAATCCTTCGTGCGGGCGTCTCCAAAAACTTCGACATCGGGCTGAGGGGTATTCCATGCAAGCGGTGATGGCGGTAGGCAGCTAGAAGGGGTGCGGCGACAGATGACAGACAGGAAGCTCAGATGTTTGGGCAAGTCCCGCACTCGTTGACCCCATTACCCGCAATCATCTAAATCAATTTTGAATCTGACCTGATGCATTTAACTCTGAACCAACTTAAAGGCTAGGTAGGCAGCTTTCTTTTGACTGTTTTGGGCAAAAATTTACATAATACCCTTGGGGATAATGTAAAGGAAGTGATGTGAAAAAAGATCAGACCTCTACGTCTCCCCTAGGCTCTGTTTTCAGCCTGCGAAGAATCTACCCGTGACGGTAGATTTTGACCAATCACAGAGCAGCTTATAGAGCTTTTAGAGAGCCAAACAGCGATTGGCTGTTCTACTACAGCTGATGCGGAAACCACTCTGCAGCAATGGCGGACGACCAGACAGGAAAAGTTGCCATTCCACGTTTGGAAACACCCGCGTTCATCCTGCCATTATCAAACGCACTACCCCACATTTTGTTTACGAATTATAATGAACACAATTCAGTTAGGCTAAGAAATCAAGCAGATTTTGAAGGCAGCACTTTCGACAAAGCGCAAAGCCATGGATGACGTCGTCGCCATCTGCAATTAATCCAAATTTTTTCCATACGTAACTTGTGCTTTTGAGAATTAGAACAACTATCTGACATTCACCAGAAGTTATTTTTAGCTTACTGGTCCTATGGGCTGATAAGCTATTATCAAGGCTTTGCGTCTGTTGTCCGGAACATTTTTTCTTTTTGTTTTCTTTTTGTTTTTCCTCCTTATATAAAGTCTGGACCATATCTCCAGACTTTTTCAGATTCTGATTTACAGGCCCTTGAAATTTTGGCCCAAATGTGAAAGATGAGACTTGGAAATTTTATTAGATTTATCAAAAACTGCCTGATAAATTATTTTTTTAAATCAGACAGTCCGCTTACCTTGGTACCCTTTATGTGCAGTGTGAGCACCATTTTGATTGAATCGACAGAAGTGAGTCTAGTGGGGGCACTGTACTTATAACATTGGGTCTTATGGAGAATATGCAAAATGGCCTGTGGAGGCCAAATGGTTGCAGGTGAAGTTAGTATTATTGACCTTTAGCAGTGGTTCTCAAACTCGGTCCTGGCGCCCCACTGTGTATGCTGTCTTTTGTTCTGACCACAGTTGCAATTTTAGGACTTAAACAAGCTGTTGATTTGCCTTAATTGGATGCATTCATGTTAAGAGCAGTTATTTGTCCTCTTAGGCCACATTTGACAAATCTGCACATGCCACGAAGAATTGAAATTTCATATGCACAATGAGATGTTAGAAACCAGTATGAATAACTGCAGAGGGAAACAATTTGACCGAACCCTTAATCAACGTGAACAATCAATAGGTTCCTCTTAGGTGAACCTGTCAACACGTTTGCGAAAACCAACCATTTATTTGGCAAACAGTTAAGTCACACCTGTTTCATTTCATGTTCATTTTATTAAGTTCAAGAAATTTATTTTGAAAGAATTCGAAACACTGTTCAGTAACCCAATTGGGAGCTTATTGATTTTCACAAGTCTAATTTGATCTGTTTAGATTTTTTTTTACCTGCAAATCCTCACAATATGGAGAGATAAGCATAACAGGTTTCAGGGTTTTTATTCTTCCTGGCACAGTGGATTCAGTACAGGCCAAAAGTTTGGACACACCTTCTCATTCAATGTGTTTCCTTTATTTTCATGACTATTTACATTTTAGATTCTCACTGAAGGCATCAAAACTATGAATGAACTCGTGGAATTATGTACTTAACAAAAAAGTGTGAAATACCTGTAACTGAAAACATGTCTTATATTCTAGTTTCTTCAATGTAGCCACCCTTTGCTCTGATTACTGCATTGCACACTCTTGTCATTCTCTTGATGAGCTTCAAGAGATCACCTGAAATGGTTTTCATTTCGCGGGTGTGCCTTGTCAGGGTTAATTAGTGGAATTTCTTGCCTTATCACTGGGGTTGGGACCATCGTTTGTCTTGTGCAGAAGTCCGGTTGATATACAGCCGACAGCCCTATTGGACAACTGTTAGATACATACATAATTCCACGTGTTCATTCATAGTTTTGATGCCTTCAGTGAGAATCAACAATGTAAATAGTCATGAAAATAAAGGAAATGCATTGAATGAGGTGGTGTGTCCAAACTTTTGGCCTGTACTGGATGTCCATAAAAATGCAGCTAAAGGTGGTAAATAACTGCGCTAAACATGGAATGCAGCTAATTCGGACAAATTGACACCTTGTTAAAATTCTAAGATTGCAGTTGTGGTTGTAACGAAAACCAGCATACGCAGTGGGGCGCCAGGAACGAGTTTGAGAACCACTGACCTATAGGAAGTCACATATCTATAATATATTTTAGGTTGATGTCTGTCTGCCTGTCTGTGTATGTTCACGTTTTTCTCCTACATTTCTCAACCGATTATCACCAAATTTGGTGTGAATATCCACTTTGAAACCAGGAAGGACTTGACATCACCTGATTTTTGAAATACGGTCATGCACGCAAAAAAGGCAATTTCACCCCGGGTAGCGGGTAGCAGCTAGTGACCTATATTTTGGCAGTATCAAATTTGACCCCAGATGACTTCGAAAGGTCAAACTCGAGGTTTAAAATATTAACATATTAACATAAATATTAACAAATATTAATGTTAAAAGGAAGGATTTGAAATTTAAAAAAATAATTTCTCAAAAACGGTCTGCCTGATGATATAGAAAAATATTTCAATCAACTCACCTTGGTGTATATGATGTACAGTGCACGTGCCATTTTGATCGGTCTCGTGGGGGCCCTGTACTTTAACAGTAGGTCGTATGGAGAATGGACAAATGGCCTGTGGAAGCTAAATGGTTGCAAATAGAGATGAAGTTTGTATCATTGCCAAAATATAGGTCACATATGACCTCCGATATGTCAATGTTAACGTTGACCTCAGACGACTTTGAATGGTCAAACTTGGTCAAGCAAAACTCTACAATTTTCAAAGGCTTATAGGCTTGAAAATATTGAAGATGGAGCATGTGTATTGAATACTTATAGGAAATCATGCATGAACTGGTGACCTTGAACTTGACCTTTGACCTATGAAGTTGAGACTTTATGGGGAAATTTCAATGACTTAAATCACCAAAATCATTACAGAGTGCACGTTTGTACTACAGGCATATAGGAAGTCGTATATGGGCTTTCATTTGGTGACCCTCATTAACTTTCAAAGGTCAAATGTGATCTGGTGAAAATTTACTGACTTGTATCACTAAAGTGGTCTCAGAAGGAGCCTAAATTTGTGTTGCGTACATCTCAGAAGTCACATGAACTTTCATTTGGTGACATTCACGTACTCACCAACTCTACCGGATTCTGCAGCAGACTCCCGGAAAATGCCTCCATCTCACAACATTCCAAATAGTGCTAAATATCTCTGGGATTTCAAAGTTATCAATATTATTAGTATTGTCCAAAATGTGTATTTTCTGTAGCGGTATAACAGAAATAAATCCATTCCTTTTCACTGAATTTTGAAGTAAAGAACTACGTCTCGGATAAACAGGTGTACCATACCATACCAGCCAATCGTGGGCACGCGCTGTAGGGAGGCTCTATTCCTTTTATGATTCGGCTCTTTCAACGTGATCACACCCACACAACCTCCTTCAACGTTGATCAGCAGATTGTGTTTTATGAACGTTGTAAGTACGCACTCAGTTTGGCATAGGACATGTCAATTTACCAGTAGTTATGGCTGCATTATACTGTTATGTATGCAATCGCATATTATTTGACTTTTAGAATATATAGCCATCTAGCTAGCCAACATTAGTTAAGAAAAATCCTTGTAAATAATCGTCATATTTAAGCAATGTTATTTGGTTCTTGCCCCAACTTCAAGGGCAATCGCTATTACAGCTAGCTAGTGAACTAGCTAACAAGTTAAGAAATGTCCCAAAAATCTAAAAGCACAGTTGGGATGCACGAAAGCACTCCAAAACACATCAGTAATTAATAGCTGAAGTTATGACAAAAATCAAAACATTATCGCTCAAATACCACAACTATTTGCAAAGATTTTCCTTAGCTTACGTTAACTAGCTAGCTAACGGAGCCACTATATAAAGTAAAGAGTATATTAATGCATGTTTTCATATGCATGGCAGTGTAAAGCAGTCCTACAACCACGATATAATCAATAAGCAAACCGATTAGTTAGTCCACCTTATAAGCAATTTTCTTATAACCTCAATTCGTCTTCCACGCTGAAACTCAGCTGTAAATGACTAACATTTACTAGATGGCTACGTGACAACATTTTGCGAGTGAGATCGCATTGAAAGTGATCTTAAAATGGTCAATCCTCCCAAAAGCATGGATGTCTGACTTGGCTCTACAATCAGGAACACTCAGCATTACTTATTGATAGAAAAAATTGCTAGTGCTGGCATCTTGTCCCATGAAAGGCAATTCTCCGCCAACTTCTTCTCAACTGCCAAACTGGTAACTTAGAAAGCATTGCTAACATCTGCAAGGGGTGTATCTGCATCAAGTGTTGGACCCCACTCCTCATCAATCCGGGAATTTTAAATAGGCGTCTAATGTATGGAACCAAGGTTCTAATACTGTCCTTCAATAAAATTTATTACAGTGACCAGTTAACTATAATACAACACACAAAATCAATGATTGCAAGCACTATGTATATTTAATATGGTATCCAAAATTTTTATTACTGTTCATCAACAGGAACACTAGTTTTTGCAGATTGATGCCTTAAAAACCTTGTTTAACTTATTTGGCGCCATTGATGTTGATCTACGTCTTTGGTGTGAATCTAGGTTAATGGCGTTGGGCGTTATACCATTTGCCAGAATTTCAGTGCCACCCATCTCTGCCAGGTAACACCGCAATTTCATCACCACGCTTGTGGTCGCTCAGAATGTTCTTATTTTAACATTTCCCCCATGTATTCGGTGCATAACAATGGCCTGCTGGACCATTGAAAGTGTGATGCCAAATGAGTTAAGTAGTAAAAATGGTTGAAATTCGCTGAGGAAAATGGCCATAACCCAAGAGCTACCTGGAGCACTGCCCCCTGGTCCTCCAGCAGGACATTACTGTTGGACCCCACACGATTTGGCTCGCTCACTTTGTTTGCCAGAATCTCCCTGATTGATAAAACCCACTGTTGGCAGCTCTGCATTCGACCTGACTGTCGGTGACTTTCAAAGATCAAACTTGACATAGTGAAATAATAATGACTTCTATCACCAAAATAGTCACAGATGGAGCCCAGGTTTGTATTGGAGACATTTAGAAAGTCGTGTATGAAGTCCATTTGGTGACCTCAACTTGACCGTCTATGACCTATAAAATTTCACAATTGACAATTTTCAATGGCTAATCTCCATAACTGTTTCAGAGCTTAGAATTGTATTGCAGGCATATTTTCTATTATTTGGTGGCCTTGACATTGACCTTCAATGTTTTTAAATTTTCATAACTGGTATCATCACGAAGATCGCTTGCCGGTAAAATTCGGGACCCTTGGTCTAGTATATATTTTTGTCAATATTTTCTTTTAATCTGGAAGTAATTAAAACTACTTTGAACCTCTGTGGGGGTGGGGCTTGGCGGGCCTCAGCTGAAGGTGGGAGAGAGGGGGAGTGGCTCAGAGAGCAGAGTAGAAAGAATTGTCACTGGTGTTGCGGGTTGACTTTTTATGCTTCCACTTATATCTGCATTGGTGCGCTGGAGCGCATTGGTCACACTCTACTGTAATGTGAATATAGGCCACTAGATGGCAGTATTTACCTTTTTTTGTTAAGCTCAGACTGCAGTCATGTTTAGACATGTCCTGGACATGTCTGGGGCAAGTCTCAGAAAGTAAAAAAAAAAGAGGTCTAAATGTGGGTGGGGTCTGCAAAAGAGTATATAAGGAAAAGAATTGAGACAGTAAAGAGTAGGAGAAATTGCAAGAAGAAGGATACGTGTGACCAGACCTGTCATTTCTGTTCAAGACCTGTGTAGTTTCTTTTGTGGATTTCTTTGCCTGTGTTTGAGCATTTTCTTCATCCAGGACATCACCAAGCCACCCCACCAAGAAGGGACTGTAATTATTTCTGTTTTTTTTTTTATTTATCAATCTTGGTCTTTAGTTGTAGGTTGTTATTAGTCTTTGTCTTTGTTAAAAATTAAATGTGTTTTAGTTGTTGAAACTGTGTTTGTCGTCCCTTGCTGTTGCTGTTGTGTTATGAATGTAATAACAAATTGGGGCCATAACAAATTGGGGGCTCGTCCGGGATAGACCATTGTGTGAGTAATTTATTGAAAATCTAACATTCCAAATTGTGACATTGTTTTTGTGAATTTTCCTAGATATATATTGACAACAGCAATGGATGATTTCTTGGCATCACCAACCGTAGGGGTTTTGAAGTCTTTTAAAAAGACAGAACTGCTAGAAATTTGCAGACAGTTGGAGTTGACAGAGGTAAAACCAGCCATGCGAAAAGCAAGACTGGCTAGAGAGAGAGTTGAATATTACATTGATGAAAATGTGTTTGCACCAGGAGATCTGGAACAGTTTCCAGTGGAAAATCCAAATATAGAAATGGAACTTAAATTAAAAATGCTAGAGATTGAAAGGGAGGAAAGAGAAAAAGAAAGGGAATTTGAGAGGGAAGAAAAAGAAAAACAAAGGCAGTTTGAGTTAGAAAAATTAGCAAGAGAAGAAAAACAAAGAGAATTTGAGTTAGAAAAATTTGCAAGACAGAGAGATTTTGAATTAGAGAAATTCGATAGAGAAGAAAGACTCCAAATGGAGCAACTAAAAATAAAAATTCAAACTGAAAATAAATTTCGGGCTAGCCAGGAGGTAAAACTGGTGCCTCCATTTTCGGAGAAGGATGTTGACAACTATTTCCAGTGTTTTGAAAAGGTAGCAAAGAGTTGCCAGTGGCCAAAGGAACACTGGCCTCTGATGTTGCAAACTGTCCTCAAGGGTAAAGCTCAACAAGCCTATTCGGCTTTGTCTGCAGATGATTCCTCTGATTATGAGGTTGTCAAAAAGGTTATTTTGAGAGCTTATGAGTTGGTTCCAGAGGCTTACCGACAGAAATTCAGAGGTCTGAAGAAATCTGAAAATCAGACTTATGTTGAATTTGCTAATGAAAAGCAGGTTTGCTTTGAGCGCTGGTGTACTTCAATGGAGGTCAAGGATGATTTCAACTCACTAAAAGAGATGGTGTTAGTTGAAGAATTCAAGAACTGTGTTAAGGATGATGTTAAGACCTACCTTAATGAGAAGCAAGCACTGAACTTGCAATCAGCTGCCAAATTTGCAGATGAATATGTTCTCACTCATAAGTCCAAATTTCAGTCTAGCAGTAACAATAAATGGTCCCAATTTCAGAAAAAGGGTTACGGTGATACCCAAGATTCCTCACCCAAAGACAAAGACAAATCTGGTGATGGTGCTCAGAAATCCAGTAACAGGTCTGATCAAAGTGTGAAAGCTGACAGTGACAGAAGTGGTCTAGTTTGCAGTTATTGCAAGAAATCTGGTCATGTTACAACTAACTGTTGGTTCCTTAAAGCTAAGAAAGAAAAAGAAAAGGATACCAAACCAAATGCCTTTGTGAAAACAAGGTTAGAAACCCCTGTAGTAGATAACCAATCTGCTAAATTGCCTGCTTCTTGTGGGGCTAAAAAGCCTAATACAGCTGACTTTGTGAGGGAGGAATTTCTTCCATTTGTGTCAGAGGGATTTGTGGCTCTGAATGAGCATACTACTCCTGTCCCCATATATATCCTAAGGGATACCGGAGCTTCTCAGTCACTTTTGTTGATGGACTCCTTGGAGTTACGTGATGAGACCGCTTCAGGGGATTTCATACTTGTACAAGGTATTGAAGGGAGGACTGTATCTGTACCCCTGCGCTCTATATTCTTGAAGTCAGATTTAGTTACAGGACAGGTAAAGGTGGGACTTATGTCAAGTCTACCTATAAAGGGTGTTTCTCTGTTGCTAGGCAATGACCTGGCTGGGGGCAAAGTAGTTCCCCCTGTACATCTTACTTCACAGCCGAGCACTGAAGATGGGGATGAGGACCCATCTCTGTATCCTTCTTGCGCAGTGACTCGTGCTATGGCCAAGAAGGCTAAAGACGATGATGTTGTGGTGCCGTCCAGTACATTGAATAGTCAGGACTCAGGTGGTTCGCCTCATGACTCTGATTGGCCTACTATGGTTTCTCCGTTTGAGGACTTATCAGATACTTTTATCAGTTCTCTATTCAGCCAGCCGGATGGGTCTGGTGATTCTGATGTGTCTGGAGACTTGTCTCTGTCCAGAAAGCGGTTGATTGAGGAGCAAACTAATGATCCTGAAATTGGTGTACTAAAGAGGAGAGCCCTTCCTGAAAAAGAAATAGATGCAGTTCCAGTTGGGTATTATCTCAAGGATGGTGTGTTGATGCGGAAGTGGCGCCCTCCTGATATCCCTGCCAATGCAGATTGGGCAGTGGTCAGGCAAATTGTTGTTCCGAAGGTCTACAGGAATGAGATCTTAACAATGGCTCATAGTTTACCTTTAGGAGGTCATCTTGGTGTTAACAAGACTGTTGATAAGATCATGAAACACTTCTTTTGGCCTGGGCTTCGGAAAGACGTTTCCAACTTTTGCAAAACCTGTCACACTTGTCAGGTAGTTGGAAAACACCAGTTAGACCCACCTGTAGCTCCATTGCAGCCTATCCCAGCATTTGGGGAGCCATTCTCTAGGGTCATTGTTGATTGTGTTGGTCCATTACCCAAGACTAGATCTGGAAATCAGTACTTGTTGACAATCATGTGTGCATCTACCAGATTCCCCGAAGCCATACCTCTACGTAACATCAAGGCAACTGCAATATCGAAGGCTTTGATAAAGTTCTTCACGTTGTTTGGCCTTCCCAGGGAAATTCAGTCAGACCAGGGTAGCAATTTCACTTCAGGATTGTTTCAGCAGGTTGTGTATGAACTAGGTGCAAAGCAGATTCTTTCTAGTGCCTATCATCCAGAAAGTCAGGGTGCCTTAGAGCGGTTTCATTCCACTCTCAAGACAATGATGAGGACTTATTGTTATGACCATGAGAAAGACTGGGATGAAGGGGTTCATTTGCTGTTGTTTGCAGCTAGAGAAGCAGTGCAGGAGTCTACTGGATTCAGTCCATTTGAGCTAGTGTTTGGTCATGAAGTGAGAGGACCTTTGCTATTATTGAGTGAACAATGGCAAGAGGAAGAGCCGCAAATCAGTCTGTTAGACTATGTTAGCAAGTTCAAGGAAAGATTGCGTGCAGCTTGTGACCTTGCCAAAGAGAACTTGAAATCAAGTCAGGGAAAAATGAAAACTTGGTATGATCATAAGGCTAGAAGCCGTGAGTTTAAACCAGGAGACAAGGTCCTTGTATTGTTTCCCTTGCAGTCCAATCCATTGCAGGCTAGATTTCATGGTCCTTATGAAATTCTGACAAAACTCAATGATCTCAATTACATTGTGAAGACTCCAGATAGGAGAAAACCAAAACAATTGTGTCATATTAACATGCTAAAGCCTTATCATGACAGAAATGCTAGGGTTGCAGCTGTCACTTCAGATTCTCCAATGGTCGAAACGTGTGAAGATGAGGGGGAGTTTCAAGATGATGAACCAAGAATTAAAGCTGAAGTTCTTTCATGTAAATTGTCAAACACTGAAGTGTTGCAAAATCTTGATGTAAAACTCCAGCACTTAGAACCCTCACAGAGAGATCAGTTTGAAAGGTTGATCAAGCAATATGAGGATTTGTTTCCTGATGTTCCAAAGAGAGTTTCTATTGCCTCTCATGATGTAGATGTTGGTGATGCCAAACCAATTAAACAGCATCCGTACCGGATGAATCCTGAAAAGAGAGAGATTGCTGAGAAAGAGGTTGAGTACATGTTAGAACATGATATTATCAGACCTTCCAACTCCGATTGGAGTTCACCCTGTGTGCTAGTTCCAAAACTTGATGGAAGTACTAGATTCTGTACAGATTATCGCAAAGTCAATGCTGTAACTAGAACTGATGTGTTTCCAATACCTAGGATTGATGATTGTATTGATAGTGTAGGGCAAGCAAAGTTTCTGACCAAGATTGATTTATTGAAGGGTTATTGGTGTGTGCCTTTAACTGAGAGGGCCAAGAGCATCTCTGCTTTTGCCACACCATCTGGATTGTACCAGTATGAAGTCCTACCCTTTGGCATGAAAAACGCCCCAGCCACGTTCCAAAGGATGATGCAGTCTACAATCGCCGGATTGCCACACACGAGTGCGTACATCGATGACCTGATCACATGGAGTGACTCCTGGGAAGAACATCTAAAAGATGTAGAGACGTTGTTCCAGCGCCTGACCCAGGCTAACCTGACTGTTAACCTGAGCAAGAGTGACTTTGGTTGTGCTACTGTCACCTATCTTGGCTACGTCATAGGCCAGGGTAAGGTGGCACCCATAAATGCTAAAGTCCAAGCCATCATGGACTTTCCAGTTCCTGACAACAAAAAAGCTTTGCGCCGCTTCCTTGGAATGATCGGGTACTACCGCAAGTTCTGCAAGAACTTTGCTGAGATTGCTCTCAGTCTAACTAACCAACTGAAGAAAGGCGTAAAGTTCACCTGGGATGATGCATGCCAGGGAGCCTTCGATCGCCTGAAGTCTCTGCTGTGTCACTTCCCCGTGCTCAAATCTCCTGACTTCAACAAACCGTTCTCCATCGCGGTCGATGCTAGCGACCAAGCTTGTGGATCTGTGCTCCTACAGAGAAGTGACTCTGATGACATTGAGCATCCCGTGGCATACTTCTCAAGGAAGTTCAATCGCCACCAAAGGAACTATTCCACAATAGAGAAGGAACTGTTGGCTCTGGTCCTTTCTTTACAACACTTTGAGGTTTATGTTTGTACAGGACAAAAGCCAATGATTGTGTACACTGACCACAATCCGTTAATGTTTTTGAGTAAGATGAAAAACAAGAATCGGAGATTGTTGAATTGGAGTTTGATTTTACAGGAGTTTTTGGAAATTAAGCATGTGAAGGGTACAGACAATGTAATTGCTGATTGCTTATCCCGTGTTTGAATGTGTATATATATATCATGTGTTTGAATATTGTATGATATGTATATATAGACAAGTGTTCACTTAACCATTTTGTATTGAAAAGAAAAATTTTGCCTTTATGAGTCAAAATTTTTCCCTTTTGGAATGGAGGTGTAATGTGAATATAGGCCACTAGATGGCAGTATTTACCTTTTTTTGTTAAGCTCAGACTGCAGTCATGTTTAGACATGTCCTGGACATGTCTGGGGCAAGTCTCAGAAAGTAAAAAAAAAAGAGGTCTAAATGTGGGTGGGGTCTGCAAAAGAGTATATAAGGAAAAGAATTGAGACAGTAAAGAGTAGGAGAAATTGCAAGAAGAAGGATACGTGTGACCAGACCTGTCATTTCTGTTCAAGACCTGTGTAGTTTCTTTTGTGGATTTCTTTGCCTGTGTTTGAGCATTTTCTTCATCCAGGACATCACCAAGCCACCCCACCAAGAAGGGACTGTAATTATTTCTGTTTTTTTTTTATTTATCAATCTTGGTCTTTAGTTGTAGGTTGTTATTAGTCTTTGTCTTTGTTAAAAATTAAATGTGTTTTAGTTGTTGAAACTGTGTTTGTCGTCCCTTGCTGTTGCTGTTGTGTTATGAATGTAATAACAAATTGGGGCCATAACACTACCAACAAGCCTGAAAGGTTCCTGAGCGTGGGCTCTGGAAGCACTAATGCCTGAAGTAGTGTTGTACAGTATACCGGTACTTAAGTACTGCGGTTGCAAAGCATTCAATAAGTTACTATACTGCATTTGGAAAAAAAAGGTACTCGTACTTATTCTTTAATGAGAATGCCTGCTTGACTCATCTCTGCTGCTGTTGGCGGTGACGCTGCTCTGTGACGTAGCCGCAATTACGCGTTGTGATATGAGCTGAGGCGCTCGAAAGAGGGAGACAGTGCTGAGAGTGGGCTAGTGGTATTATGGCGCTTTTCCACTATGTGGTACGGGCTCTACTCTACTCACCTTGGTACCGGGTACTTTCCTGCAGGTGGTTTTCCATTAGAGCAGTGATTCCCAAAGTGTGGGCCGCGGCCCCCTGGCGGGCCGTGGTAGTACTGCAGGTGGGCCGTGAGAGGTCATTAAAAATGATTCATTTTTGCAAATATGATTTTTTTATGATTTTTATTGTAAAATATTTATTGCACAATTTTAAAAAATATTTAGAAGTAATAACCTATTGAGTGTTTTTGACCTCACAATATTTTAGGAACCTTATATAGTTTATGATCGGAACGTAGCTTTCTGGTCATCATGACTGGGGGGTCATAATCGGAGGAGCACGTACTGTGTTCGATAATTAATTCTGTCTTGTGTGTACACCACAGATTAAAAGTTTGGGCTTCCTTTATCCCCCTGCTTTTATTTCAATCCTGAATCTTTATAATAATAAATAAATAAATAAATAAAAAACAACAATTATTGTGGTTGTTTTTTATATTTTATTTTATTTTCTTAACAACAACAACAACAACAACAACAATTGTTGTTAAGTGTTCTGAGAATGCATAATTTCATCTATGTACTGTTTATAGGACAAAGGTGGGCCGCGGACATTTTTTAGATTTTCAAGTGGGCCCTGATTTGGAAAAGTTTGGGAACCCCTGCATTAGAGGATAGTACTACCTCAGTGTAGCTGGTCATCATAGCGGTACAGCACCAAGCTTCCGTGACGTCATCCTCAACACGACACACAATGTAAATGCAGTTATATCAAGTCTACATTTATTCTGTCAATGTTGTTAAAGATTTGTGTTCAGGTCAGGGGACACGCATTCCATCACCATGTCGTATTTTAAATAGAATATATACTGGTGAGGTTCAATAAAAGTTCAGTTAGTGCTCAATGCTATTTCTCTTCATATATTTTCAAAGTGCACCACTTACATCCAAAAAATGTAAAAAAAAAAAAAAAAGTTTGAGTAATTCAATTTTTTGTCAAGCATCACATCACAGAACCACTCATCTTGACATGCATCACATGCATGACCTGTTGACCACTCTGTGGACACTATGCCTAGGTTAAATGAAATGGTTTGCCTTTCATTACCTCATAACCTGGCAGTGTTAATAAGATGTGAAGCTCTTTTGAATGCTACTTACCCCTTTATGAATAGAAAAATATATCTTGTCCTGTCCTCCAGCATGGGCACTTGGGCGTATTTAAAATCGATTGGAATCTTTGCATTTCAAGTGTTGCCTAGCAGGTTTTGTGCTAAATGTGTGTTGGGATGGTGGTTTTCTATGGTGAAAGATTCAAATCTCAAGCTAAATGCTTCTTCATGAAAAAAGTTTTTTTTCAGCTTTTCATTGGAATTCTCGTTTTGCTGTAAACCGTTATCTTTTCACGATTTTTTTCATGAAAGTTCACAAACTAAGCTTCCATTGTGTGTGCTCAGTTCTTACAAACTATAATTTGAAAAAAATAATGCCTCCAATATTACACTTTTGTGCCATTTTGCTTAGACAGACCCATATGGTTAACTTTGTTGTGGTGATGGTGAACCCCTACAGGACAGTGGATCTCCTGGACCAAGGTTGTGCAGCATTGTTGAAAGCTGACGTTAGTTTTGTCTGTTTGTTTCTCCGTTCTAAATGTCTTAATCTTTTCTTCTTAGAAATTGGCATCCTAAGATTTTTCTTCAACCTGGGAATCAAGGTAAACTAGCACAAGTATTGCATACCTTAAAGCTGAAATGTGTGCAGTGACACAGGAATATGTTGTTGGATAGTGTTGTGGTTCTTGCTTGAGTGTCTTTCTCAATGTTTGTTTTTTTTTCCCCACAGGCTTACACCAATCCATCATGGCCTCCCCATACCTACCTATACCAGCTGCAGCAAGCCCATATGACCGCATGTGCCATACAGCCCAAAGTGCCCTTCCTGCAGACCTGGTACCCTGAGGGCCCGCCCTCCGGGTCTTTCCGAATGCCCATGCCAGAGGGGTACGGGCAATCTCCTGGCTATGGACCAGCCCACTCGGGTGGACGGGGTCCCGGCCAGTTTGAGCATGCTCGCTGCCCCGTACAACCAGGGGTGAGTGTGGCCATGGTGGGCGGAGCTGTCGGTCCTCAGTCCATGGACATGGGATTGGGCTCTGAAGGGCGGCCTCCGGTGGGATACAGCCCACAGCCTGGGGTCCCTCTTCCCCCTCAGCTGGGGGGCCTGCCGTGGCCCGGGCCTCGCCCAAACCCCTACCCTGGGCCGTACTCAACCCCACCTCCTGGCCCTCAGCAGTATCTCCCTCAAGCTCCTCCATACTCTGCCGTTTCGCTGGGATACCACGCCCCCAGGTTGTCTTGCAGTGCACAACCCTCCATCACTGCAGCCCAAGTAGGCGCCAATGATGGACTGGCTGGGAGAGCTGTCAGTCATCCCTCTGTGGAGGGGCCTCCTTCCACTTCCCAAGAAAGGGGTAGGGGCCCAGAGAAGCAACCCATCCCACTGTCTATGCCAGCCAACCTACCAGCCCAGCTGGCTCCTCCTGCAGATGAGGTCATGGTAACAGGAGGCGTTGAAGTTAGGCTTGGGCGTTCGACTCCCGAGCCACCAGGACCAGTTACGTCCCCCCTACCACACGCGCTGAGAGTCTGTGTAACGGATGACCACCGGTCGGTTCAGGTTGATCAGGCTCCGGCCTGCGAGAATAAGTCGGAGGAAAGTGCAAACGTGGCCAGAGGAGGAGGTCCTAGAGAAGGCTCAACGCAGACAGCCGAGCCCCAGGATCATGGTGCGGCCTACTCCTCCGCCGAAGTGTGGGAGGAGGAAGGGGAGGCAGGGGAGGAGGCCCTGCAAGGTGGGCGGTACTACTATGGCCGCTCCTACAGAGGCAAACGTGGCCAGGACGGTGCTCGAGGCTATCGAGATAACCGGTGGAGAGGCGAAGGAAGAGGTTATCGTGGGCGGAGAGGGTCTGATGACAGGAGAGAGTACAACAACTACAGGGATAGGAGAGCGGGAGACGGCAGCCCCAACTATCCCTCCAGCCACAAGGGACAGAACACTCGGGGCAGGGGGCGGGGCTACAATCAATACCCCAATGGACGCGAGACCGGATACACTGGTGTAAATCAGAGGAACAACGCCTATGCAGAGCCATAAACGTGTTTCTGTGACTTGCAGTGTTTTTTTTTTTTTTTTCCTGCCAGTTTATATCTTTCCTAAATCTAATTTTTTTAAATGTTTTGACTTGAGGAATGTTTAATGTCTGTTTTATTTTTCTTTTGCTAACACTTTCAATTTTCTCCCCCACTTGAATTGCGCTTCCTATTACGGATGTGGAAGATGTACATGTACGGCTAGACTTGGCTTTCTTTCATTTTTCTTATTGCCATGACTTCAAGACAGGTTTGTTGATCTGTAAGCCACAAAAGGTTGCACGTCTGAAAAAGTTTAATAAAATTTGGAAATTAAAGCCAAAGACCAGCCTAACTGGATTCAGGTTTTGTGGTTTTCATTATGACGACTTTTTTCGTTATTTTTTTGTTTGTTTTGTTTTTTGTTCCACTACTGGTCAGAAGGTTCATACTCCAATTTTCAAGCAGTCAGAAATGGAAAATTGAAACACTTTGTTTTCCAAAAAAACTATATAAATCTTACATTGAACATTCTTTTGCTATGTTAAACCTGAGCACATTCATTTCTCTTTTCAAAGGACAGTTGTCATTGGTCTTAAGGTTTACATTTAACATTTCTCCTTAGGATATGCTGCACTTGTGGTTTGCATCCTGATTTGTTTGGTCCAGTCTGCACCAATCTTGTTTGATTTTACAACCTTTGTCGAATGCCTTTTTTTTAAATTCAAATTTAAGTCATCATCCCAAACCAATACTTTTTAATCTCTCCTCATTCATTTCTTGCATTCTGGCATGAGGCTATTCACAAGACTTAAACTGTTTATACTTCACTAAAACATGGAAAAAAAAGAAGTGTTCAAATATATTTGACCAGAAGTGTATATGCAAGAACGCAAAGTGAGTGGCTCTGAAAAATTCTTGTGCATGATTTCAGCAGACTGCTGGCTTTGTTCAGTTTCAGAGAGGAGCCACTGCTTCATTATTTTGCTGCTTTCTGTAGTCATGGTTAATACTTAGGGAAGCATTCAGGCTGAAGCAAAGCTGCTGAGTGATCTTAGCGTGCAATAAACCAAAGTCATCTCAAACAACATGGGGAGCTGGTTTCTCTACATGACCAAACCTGCTTTGAAATGTTGGACTAGCAGACAGTGGTGTGATATTTGCTTGGAAATGGAATGCAGGTGTGGATCCTTTTTCATACTGTAATTCTCACATTGAGTGAAATCATTGAAATATTCAGATTTTCTTTTTTTTCTGTGGCACTTTGAGTCATTGTTATATGTGGTTTACAACTTCCTGTATTTTAGTTGTAAGCCAGCTGTTTGAAACGCCATTGTGACCTCTGCCCTTAACATGCCACTGCCTTAAAGACTTGTTATACTGCCATTTAGATTCATGGAATGTTTCAAAGTAATATGCAAGACTTCAGGCATATTGACCAATGTCAAGACAGTTGGATAACGGTACTTCTTAGCTGATGTAAATGCAGTTTTAACAGTGCAAACTAAGGAGCAGCTGATGCCACAGTAGGATTCTCTTTCCAGAACACTAGTTGCATGAGCCACTAGCAGCCATACATTTCACTAATGTTCAAAATGTCGCAGTTTTAGGTAAGCTTTGGTGTACTGACAGCTCTGCCTGGGGTTCAGTGAACTCACCATTGTGGGAAAAACAATTGGGGTCACTCCATTACAAAGCTAAAATGGGAGTGATCCTGGTTTGGTTTCCTGCAGGTTTAAAAACTGATCACTGAAGCATCTGCATAGAAAAAGGTCAACTCAATCAGGAGTGCGTGTCCATGTGGCTGGTTTGTTTTCTGGGCTTACGTTCAGGACTTCATGCAGAGCTCTCTCCACCTATGAATTTTACAGACCGCAGGCATCTCCACATGGGTTGAATGTTTCCTGCTAGAGTATACACTCCCCTCCTGGTGTGAGATCTACTGAAAATAGAACTGCATTTAAGATTACTTTTTCAGAAATAAAGGTTTTACCTCCCTCAATCTGTGCATTTTTTCTTCTCCCTACTTTCAAAGTTATGACTCAAGATGATTACAGTGAATGAGTAAGGCTTGAGCAGGACTGCGAAATCCTGGGGACAAAAAATCTTTGTCAGTTTCTTTCCATCCAGCTGATTTCAACAATTAGTTCAACCTCCGGCTGGATTAAAATGGCAAATCCAGGTTACTGGAAAAAAATTCTGTATTAATTTTTTTTATTCCTGATTTGAATTTCAAGGTTTTTACAATCAGATGGGCATTGTTGTTCCCAGTGGGCTGGTGTAATATTCATGTTTTATTGCCACATTACACACAATCACGCAGATGATGGCTTTACAACAAATTATCTGCCACTGATTGGATTAATAAGAGCAGAAATGTGATCACAGCCTCAACTTTCAAGAATGATTGAAATAAATGGTAAAAGAAGTCATCACTGCAAATTTGAGAAAATGCCTCTTTAATTTAAAGGATAGAACTTTAAAATAAACAGTAATTAGGCATCTTGCGCAGGGTCTTATTGGTTCATGGTAATGGTGTAGTCAGCGATGTAGAGATCCACTCCGCAGGAATATGAGCACTTTCGACATTTAACAATGTTCTCATCAGGGCTAGAAGACCAGGGCACCATCAGCTTCAACAAGCCTGTTGCACTTAATATGTTGGGGCAATGGAAAGCTTTACATTTAAGGAATGAATTTAGTCATCCAGGAAGAAGTAGTTTCCACCCTTCTTCTGCTCCACATCCTGTAAAACACATGGGGAGCACGTAAGCATGGGCATTACCTAAATGCATTAATTCAGATTGAACAAACCAGCGCCATTATGAATTTTTTTTTTTTTGGCCAATGAACACTTCATACAGTGTGTGGTTAATTTATCGGAAACACTTGTTCAGATATGGATTGGTAAAATTTTCTGGTGAATATTTGAGCTGTAGTTGTGGTAATTCTATCCTGCCAAGTGTTCCTTCAGTCCCCGTCAGCAGTCAACAGGACAATTACTAGGATTAAGATGCCAAAGAAATGCAGGATTGATAAGCGGAGGCTGTTGTACCTTGATAGAGTTCATCTTGTTGATTCTTGGTCGAAAATTGTTCGGGTCTCTTCTGAAAGTGATCTCCAGCTGTGCCAAAAACTTGTTCATTCCGGCTAGCAGAGTCTGTGGTCTAAGAGGAGCGATGACCCAGAGGACAGAAAGTAAGAAAAAAAAGCAATGCCCCGACTCCTGAATTCAGAATGCAATATATTTCAAGGTCCTGTGCCTCTAAATGCATGCACAAGAAAGGTCATCGCATTTTAAGAAGCTTTCCAGAACTCGGGACAAGATTTAAAAAAAAAAAAAACTCCAGACTGACTTACGTGTTAGCAGCGGTGCTCTTCGATGGAATACCATCAAACACAATGACACGGTCCGCCAGGTAGGTTGCCATGATGAAGTCATGCTCAACGACGAAAGCGGTCTTCTTGGCGTGAAGGATAAAGCTGCAGGCACAAAAATGGCGTTTAGGCAAGAGAGAAAAGCTAATGGACACCAATCCAGTAAGGTCAGAGGTCACCTGCTGCCTCCTCTGTGTACAAAAGTGACAAATCAGAGATTTTGAGGGCTGTTTAAACCAGTCAAGCATGACTCAGGCCGTATTCACACACAAAAGTGCATGGCGGAGGCAGTAAGCGGAATGTTTCCGCGCCGGGTCTCAAGCGGCGCGTTCTGCTTCTTTATTCACACCAGACAGTCTCCGCGCGCGGTGTGTTCACCCCCGGCCCTGTTCAAATTCCCCCCTCAACCCATTGTTTTTAATGGAATATTCATTGAATTTATATTTTTCATTTCTCCGATGAATACATAATCGGCTACAACTGTCCTCTGATGCGGGCGATTTTTCTACTGCAGCAATGTGCTATCAATGGTGTAGCGTCATTGTCTTTGACTGACCTTTCTCTGTCCTTTGTCATTCTAATTGCCCCAAAAGTCCAATTTGTAAAGGTAGGCGTGGGGGGAGGGCTTGCCAATAGCCTACATAAATAAAAGGTGTAAGAAGGCCATCCAAGAACCAGAAGCTATCTGAAGAGTCGTGGAGAAGCCTGTCTGTTTTGCATTTTACTCGTGTGGTGATACAGCTAAAATTGCAGTTGTCGAAATGGGTAAGCAATGTGTTTTTTGTCGTCCTTTATTATACTATGCATTCGTCTTGGCTATTGACAAAACCAAATGGTCGGACTGAAATTTACAGAATTGGTTTGTTGATTATGTTATTATTGTAGACCGTCGCATGGTCTTCGACAGAAGAAGAGCGGCCGCGCTCCTGATGTATTTTAGAAGGAATCACCCGAGGACTTCTAGACGAATGTGGGTCCATCCTATTAACCAGAGGAGGAGAGAGTATGGTGCATACTACACGCTGGTGGCCGAATTGCGACTGGACGCAGAGAAACACTTGAGATATTTTAGGATGTCCGCCGAGCAGCGAAAAGGCACAGCGAAAAGGCAGACACAGCCTCGGATGAAAAGCACAGGCTTTTTTGGCTTATGGCATGTATACCACACAGGTTTTGCTAGTCTTCAACATCTTAATTCACCTGTGTTTGTAATTTGAATCTCGCTATGGGGGGAAAAGGGGAAAAATTTTGGTTGGTAGAACGTAGATTGACTACGATTTGTCCTTTCCCATTCATTTCTATTGGGCACCGCTCACACACCTCCGCTCGAGTTGGATTCGAAGTTGCACGCGCGGTAACTGAGCGGGGCCCGCCCCGCTACCGCTTGCAAAACGCTTGGTTGGTGTGAAGGGACTAATCTGCTCCCATGTATTTTCACTGCCGCGGGCAAACTCCGGCGGGATCCCGCCGGGGTTTTAATCTTGGTGTGCATAAGCCGTCATGCATGGAAATGGCAGGAGGTGAAGTGGCAATTCTGCAGCTTGCACTAACGTGAGGAGCCTGCCCAACCCATCATAAATTTCTTCAGCACTTCATTTTTCAGACTTTTGGTCTCAACAATTTCAACAAAAAAGTGGAGAGCAAAGGAAAATATTGTAAGCATGTAATCATGTCAACTTTTCAGTCACGGAACTACTTCTACTCGATCATTGTTCTTTAATATTGTAAGAAGACCACTTCCAAGCTAACCTTGGAATACAGGAAAACATAACCCAAGGCTTCCGTTAAGATTTTTTTCCTCAGGGCTCCTAAACCCATGGACACTCTTGTGTGGGGGTGCCAGTCAAGAACTTGATGGTCCTGTCCTTTGACATGCAAGTACAGTCTTGGACTATCTCGGACAGGGGTGGGCAATCACGGTCCTGGAGGGCCGGAGTGTATGCAGGTTTTTATTCCTATCAATTACCCTGACTAATTGAGTTAATTGATTGCATGCACAAATATAGATTTTCGCAATGATTCGATCAAAGGAAAATGTTTTATGAAGTAAGACAAGACTAGTCTTTGTGGTTTCATGATAATTTAAAGAAATGCGTATGAAAAATCAGATTTCATAAATGGTTTGGCTAATTGAGACAATCAACTAATTAAAGACCAGACTTTGGTGTGAAAACCAGGGACAGATACAGCCCTCGCTGCCCACCTCTGATCTAGTACAAAGCTGGTAATCTCTTTGGTTTTGGTGCACACAGTCACCTAGTGTATCATTTTAATTTCAGTTTCTTTTCCACCTCCCAGCTGTGAACTTTGTGTTCCTACTAAACCTCTTCCAGCTTAAGAGGAAAATGCTGGAAATTACACCCATTTTGACTACTATTACAAAATATTCTGCAACTCAGAACAACTATAAATGCCAGACACATGGTTCATAGTTTTTTTAACTGGAGAACTGAATCTTTATGACCAAACATTCATTCTCCACCCAAGCCCAGTTTCTATTACTTATTTTCATCCATTAGAAAATGTCTGAAAATCGTTCCTCGAGACATCGTTTTGATGAACTTATGCAATTTTTAAACATTTATTTCTGTCAAGATTTGCATTTATTTTTCGCGTATTGATGATGGGAGAGACGGACCGCAGTGTGGAGTCTTCTCCAGCACATCCCAGATTCTCAAAGGGGTTAAGGTTTGGGGACTGTGGTTGGCAATCCATGGGTGAGACTGATGTCTCATACTCCCTGAACCACTCTTTCACAATATGATGCCAATGAATCCTGCCATTGTCATCTTGGAATATGCCCGTGCCATAAGGGGGGGCAGGTCATTCAGTATATTCAGGCGGTCAGCTGACCTCATTTTTTGGGCACACATTATTGCTGAACGTAGATCTCACCAACTGAAGCAACCCCAGATCATAAAATTGCCCTCAAAGACTTGGAACGGTAGGCACTAGGCATGATGGGTGCATCACTTCATCCGCCCCTTACCCTGATGGGACCATCACTCTGAAACGGCAAGTGTCAACTCATCAGGCCACATGACCTTGTTTCATGAGTCCAATCTTTATGCTCCCTAGCAAATTGAAGCCTATTTTTGATTAGCCTCATTGATAAGTGGTTCTCTAAAGGTTACACAGCAGTTAAGTCCCAATACCTTGAGTTCTCTTTGCATTGCGAGTGTGGAAATGCTCTTACTTTAACTATTAAACGTAGCCATGAGTTCTACTGTTGATAAGGTAAAGACGTGCGTGTTCCAGTTCCATAAGCATTATTGAAGTGCGCTGTTGGCATTTATACAGCTTGATTGCACAATAACCTCTGATTGGGAGTTTTCACAGTATTTTGCTACAAGTATGGCACTCAAACTTTATGCCCCTAGTTTCCCAATTTTTTTAACTTTTAAGATGACTGGTGCTGATACCAAAAAAAAGCTCCCAAATGTTTTTAGAATGCAGCTAAAACTACTTATGGTGCACGTTTTGAGGAAAATGGATATCAAGAGGTTTTTGGATGGGCGCAAACACTGCAATAAGGAAATTTTCTGAAAGGTTACCGACCAAATAAGGAAGAGGGTTACATGCTCTTGTTTGAACAAATTCGCTACCCATGGAAGATGCAAAGCAGCAGCTACAATGATGCAAAGAACCAGAACAGGAGCAGCTGCAAAAAATCATTCTTTGATTTTTCTAATATGAGAAGGGAGGGTGAAAAGTTAGGCAATTTTATATATTTTTTTTTTGGGGGGGGGGGGAATCTGTTTTTCAACATAAAAACACATTCTAGTTAAAGTTTGACTCCATTGTAGACACATGTATCCAATTCCTCTATTCCTCTTCACCCACTTGCCTTAACTGTGGCTCTTTAGCAAAAACTAATAAGTTGACCGATTTTCAGTTATTAACCTCCTAAACCCAAACGTCTCCTAGTGGTAGCATCGGTGTTACGGGATTTACACAAGTCAATTCATTTCATAATTTACCACTGTACAAGTATACACTATCCAAGTCTGTAATTTTGACAGAAAATAACATCCTGCCAGACATTTTTGTCCTGTTCCCATCAGCTACAACATTAAAATTGCTGACAGATGAATAACCTTGAAAGTTGTTTTTCCTAAATAATGACAATAATTTCAAAGAGAAATAAGTTGAGCATAGCAGTTTTTTTTCTCTAGTTCCTCGAAATGGACCAGAATAGAACAATGCTTCCCCTCACTCAACTTTGACAAGACAAGCCTTCTCCAATCTAAAAAATTTCATTCTGATGGAGATATCAAAGTAGTTAAAAAAATGTAAACAAGGGACATTTTTATGAACATGCCACAAAGTGAAAATTTTACTGTGTGCAGGGTTTTCCAGATGGCCACACACGTCAGAGGTCTTTTTGACTGATTGGTAATTCGGGTATCAATGATAGTGGGAATCCAGCAGGCAGGCATTGCGGGTGCGTGTTGCAAGATGTACGTGGGATGTTTAAAGGTCAGGGTTAAAAACCACTACATAGATTGCTTTGCCAAAACAACAAAAATAATGAAACCACCGGCATGCAAGTAAAGCAGATTTGAATAAGTGTGAGGCATCTGAGCAGTAGACTGTCTTCCACTAGCATAACATCTAAAAAATTCAACAGCAGAATGCTCTGTTTGAGGAGAATGGTATACTCATCCTCATGCAGAATTAAATAGCCTCGATAAACAGCCTGAAATAATCAACCAATGAGCATCTTCCAAATACCGTTTGATGACCCTGGCGGCCATGAGACGCTGCTCTGAGTCCAGGTAGGCAGAGGGCTCGTCAATCAGATAAACATCTGCAGGCTTTCCCAGACACAGTGCCAATGCCACTCGTTGCAGCTCACCTCCAGACAAGTTCTGCACCTGTAACAACCAGGGATCATCTAGGGTTACTCAATCATTAACATCAACGTCAACCACAACCACAACCACAGATCTGGAATTACTCGCCCAATTTTTTGTATTCAGTGTAGGGGGGCTGCTCTTACAGTGCAAAATAAAAAACAAATTGGAGAAAATCGTTAAATTAGGGACAAAGATAACTGGAGTACAAATGTGCATTTCCAGTCTGACTATTTGATTCACACGTAATCTGGTGAAAAAGATCATCGCAGACCCAGAGCACCCTCTTTGGTCAGAGTGTGAACTCTTGAGCTCAGGGCATAGGTACAGGATGCCTCTGGTGAAGACTGAGAGAGGAATCACATCCTTTGTGCCACGCAGCATTCAGCTGCTTAATAAGCTCCGATGATGTACTGTATAATGACTTACTTGGAACTTAATATTCAAAAGTTCTTGTGTTTTTCCATGCACTGCACTTTATAGTGAAGTATTTATTTATGTATTTATGCTTCTTGTTTCACGTTCTATGTGCTGTCTTGAACTGTTGTCTGATGTCTTTGTCATTTATGTTCTAATGCTCTGAGTCCAAAACAAATTCCCCAGAGTGCAATAAAGGTTTTCATTCATTCATTCCATTACCCACCACCAATTCCAGTATTACAACACACAAACGGAGAATCACAAACATTCACTTTCACACAAATCAAGGTCCAACGATCATAGACAAACATTAAGCTCCAAAATCACACCATTTTGACCGAACAGCATCCTCCACCCACATCAGGATCCGACAATCATTTGCTTCATTGTGACCAAACATCTGCCTCTAACCGGCCAATATCCAGCATCGAAATACTAACATACACCTTACTCCATAAAAATAGGACCAAGGGTCCTGCAGCTTATTGGCAAGCAGTCTTATAGTGATGATACAAGTTATAAAAATTTCATGTGAAGTTTGACATTTGAATCAATGAAAATAAATATCAAGGTCACTAAATAAAAGCTCACATACATTTATAAGACCTCCAGTAATACAAACACAATCCTAAGCTCTGAAGCAGTTTTGGTGATACAAGTCATTGAAAATTCAATGTCAACAGTGAACTTTAAAGAGCTTAGAACAAGAAATTCAGCTCTGTTTTTTGTGTTAAAATGCTACAAAGTACCCATCTTGAACAATTAGTGATGGTTTTAATATTGCGTAAGTTACGCAACGTTTCAAAAAACCACATTTAATCTGCTAAATTATCCACTTCATGGAAAGCCCCCTTTGCCTCAATCAAGAACATTTGCGCTGGGCCAGCTCAGCCACGTGACGTCATAAGTTGTACACGGATTGCGTCTAGATGGTTAGCCATAGTTTACGACTCTGGTCTGGATGGAGAATATCTTAAAGAATGGACCAACAAAAAATCACCGAGAGAGAACAGAAAACTATTGTGTAGTAGTATGTAGTTAGAACGGATGTGTAGTGTGGGGATGCAGTGCAACGCATGCATATGGTCATGGAATGTTTCTGTGGCTGAAAGATGCAGAGATTTTGAGAATAGGGACAAAAAAAGTGCAACATACTAGTGCTGACTTTGCTCCACTGAAACCTACGATATGCAGCCTACATTTCGAGTATTCATGTTTTTACATTTCGTCATAATTATTATTTGTGGAACCCAAATCGTTTCTCTGAACTGCCAGTTCAATAGCCAGCCAACTCGCTGTTCAGTGTGATCTAGCCAGCCAAGTAGTGAAATGATACCATTCATGGCGCTCTATTTCTGAGCACTATATGCTTGCTAGCTTACTACCTAATGATAGCAAGCTGCAATATATGGTTTACACTTGTTGTGACATCATTCACGGCTGTATATTTCTGAGGACTGTATGTTCGCTCGCCAACTAGCTAATAACAGCAAGGTGCGAGGTACGCTCGGTTTACATGCATTGTTTCGAGAGCTCATGAAAGCTCATGAAGCTGCGAACATAATCATTTCACTACTGGCTAGATCAGGCGTGAGTTCAACCACCACTTAGCCTAATATATTATGGTCTTGTTAAGTAAGGTAACTAAACGTCAGGTCTATTGAACTCACTTAAGGTTGAAAAGTGAGTAGGTTGGTTATCCAACACAGAAACAATTGTAGAACCGGAAAAATAATCATTCTGTTACTTAGCTGGTAAGCGTTGTACAGTTCGGGACAGGCGAAGGCACTGACAGTTAGCCGTCTTCATTGCTCGAGTACTCAGGCTGGAATCTGTATGGTTTTATGGATCTGAATCCCGTTTTAAGCTGCTATGCGCCATCTGTGACTGTTTTTGCAACACAAGTCATTGTAATTATGTCAAGTTTGACCTTCAAAGGTCAATGTGAAAGTCACCAAAGAAAGTTGATATATGACTTCCTATACGTCTCCAATACAAACCTCTATCTGTAATGATTTTGTTGATATGCGTCATTGAAATTTCACTGTATAATTTGGTCTTTGAAGGTCACTGAAGGTCAAGTTCAATGTCTCCAAATGAAACTTCATACATGACTTCCTATATGGCCGCAATACAAACCTAAGCTCTATCTGAAATAGTTTTGGTGATAGAGGTCATTGAAATTTGTGAACTATGTGAAGTTTGACCTTTGAATGTCACCAAAGGTCAAGTTCAAGGCCACTAAATGACTGTTCATACATGACTTCCTTAAAGTGTTCAATGCACATATATTCCCAATCTTCAATAATGTCAAGCCTAGAAACCTTTGCAAATTGTAATACTTTGCTTGACCTCAAGTTTGACCTTTCAAGGTCATCTGAGGTCAACATAAAAACAACCAAAATATAGGTCATATATTACTTCCTATATGTCAGTAATACAAATTTGATCTCTATCTGCAACCATTTAGCTTCCACAGGCGATTTGGCCCATTCTCCATAAGACCCAATGTTGAAGTACAGCACCCCCACTAGACCCACTTCCGTCGATTCAATCAAAATGGCACTCGCACTGTACATAACTTTTTTGGTAATTTATCAGACAGTTTTTGAGACATAATTTTTCGAAATTTCAAGTCTTATGTTTTAACATTGTTAATATATTACCTGACCTCGAGTGTGAACTTTCAAAGTCATCTGTGGTCATATTTAATATTGCCAAATTATAAGCATATATGACTTCCTATATGTAGACAATACAAACTTAATCTCCATCTGCAACCATTTGGCCTCCACAGGCCATCTTGCATATTCATAAAGTTCAGCGCCCCCAATAGACCCACTTCCATCGATTCAATCAAAATGGCGCTCGCACTGTACATTGATGGTACCAAGGTAAGTTGATTGCTTGATTTAGAAAAAAAATTTCTCAGTCCTATCTTTAACATTGAAGCCAAAAATTTCAAGGGCCCATAAAAACGGACAAAATTGATTCAATCAAAAATTCCAAAAAAAATCGTCTGGAGATATGGTCTTGTAGTATGTTATTGCAAATTTATACAAAAATTCATCAGGCCAAAAAAAAAAGATAAAAGAATGTTCTGGACGACGGTTAACCGATAATAACCCCATTAAAGGACTCACACAACATTAACATAAATCCTACCCCATGAAACATCATTAACGGATTTGCGCAACACATATACCCTAGCCCATAAAACCCCATTAAAGGACTCATGCTACAAACTTACGTCCTGATCGATGATGCTTTCAATCTGCATGGGCTTCATGACGTCGGTGATGAACTGAGGGTGGGTGTACGCATCTCGGATCTTCTCGTGAAGCAGAGCGCGCACACTTCCCTAAGCAGTCACAAGAATACGTTAAGTCGCAATTTTTGTGGTTCACAAGGATCTTAACAGGGAGTAAAGCAGAGAATGAGATGCATACTTTGAATTTGGGGCTGATCTTCTGTGGTTTGTAGCTGACATTCAAGATGGGCACCTCTCCTGAGGACAATGAAAAATTCAAACGTTTAAATTGCGTAATATGTGGACAACTGTTAAAGGACTGCAGCGTAAATATCTTAAAGTGAATGCCTATATTCTACACACATTTAAGCAGCCAAGCACTCGTTGAACAGATGTGACTTCATTGGTTTTTCAGTTTATGATTTTAAACCTAATAAAGAACATGTAAGTTGACTTAAATGAAAATTAACACAAAATTACATTACCTCCTTCATCTGGTTTAAGGCGACCTGCCAACATTCTGATGAATGTAGTTTTGCCAGTGCCTGAAAAATAGTATAGTTGGCTCTGGATTAGAACATGGCACCACATTCATGAAAGGCGATACAATTTGCATATTAATGACGGACCAGTTCACTGACAAAGTATTGAGCAAATGTTTCTGCCACCCTAGATTTTACTTAGAGGTTTAATATTTTGTTTTCCACATTTCCACGTATTGATAGATAAAAAGCACATTTAAGAAACCAAATGTTTAAGTTTAAAAAAAGGTTGCATTTCACTAAAGTCAGTTGATACAGATAATGTAGCCTTGACAAAGACCTGATTTCAACATTAAGGCTGTCTCGAATTACCTGGAGAGACAGTCAAGAGAGATGGTGAGTCTGCAGAAGGACTGTGGCAAGCACTACAACATGCAACAGCAAACTCACATGTAACTATAAAACTGCAGGACAGTGATCCTAATTTTCAGTGAAAGGATAGTCACGCCACAGCTTTCAACAGTTCACTTTATAGTGCATTTACCAAAATTCAGAGACCTCACTTTTCATGATTTTTAGAACCATCTGCAGTACACAAACTCTTGAAAGCTTAAGCACAGTACTATAGATATTTACTACATAGACACTGAAAAGCATGGGACCGCTTGAAACGTAAACTTAAGGACAAATTAACAAATTTAAGAATAACACATCTTTAGACTTCAGAAGATGATGATAAAGCCCGTCCCTCATACTAACTGCTGAACCACTTTAAAGGCTCATAAATTTGACCAAAACTTGATTATGTACTTTGGTAGTAGGAGCCCAATCCTAATTTGGTAATTATTCCATCCATATACATACAGTTTATTCTGTCATGTACTCCATGATTTTGTTCCATTTCCTCCACACATGAAGATGACGAATTTGCAAGCAAGACCGCCTTTCACCAGACGTTTGACTGACTTTCCTTGAACTGAAATCAGCTTACGTGGATTTCTTAAACCATCTTAGGCGGGTTTTTCTTAAACTGAAACCAGCTTAGGTGGGTTTCTTAAATTGAAACAAGCTTATGTGGATTTGTTACACCAGCTTAGGTGGGTTTTTCTTAAACTGAAACTAGCTTAGGGTGGGTTTTTCTTAAACCAAAACCAGCTTAGGTGGGTTTCTTAAACCGAAACGAGCTTACGTGGATTTGTTACACCAGCTTAGGTGGGTTTCTTAAACCGAAACGAGCTTACGTGGATTTGTTACACCAGCTTAGGTGGGTTTTTCTTAAACCAGCTTTGGTGGGTTTCATAAACCGAAACCAGCTGACGTGGTTTTCTTAAACCAGCTTAGGTGGGTTTCTCTTGGGTTTCTCTTAAACCAGCTTAGGTGGGTTTCTTAAACCAGCTTAGGTGGGTTTCTCTTGGGTTTCTCTTAAACCAGCTTAGGTGGGTTTCTTAAACCGAAACCAGTTGACGTGGATTTGTTACACCAGCTTAGGTGGGTTTCTTAAACCGAAACGAGCTTACGTGGATTTGTTACACCAGCTTCGGTGGGTTTTTCTTAAACCTAAAACAGCTTAGGTGGATTTCTTAAACCAGCTTAGGGTGGGTTTTTCTTAAACCAAAACCAGCTTAGGTGGGTTTCTTAAACAGAAACCAGTTGACGTGGATTTGTTACACCAGCTTAGGTGGGTTTCTTAAACCGAAACGAGCTTACGTGGATTTGTTACACCAGCTTAGGTGGGTTTTTCTTAAACCAGCTTTGGTGGGTTTCATAAACCGAAACCAGCTGACGTGGTTTTCTTAAACCAGCTTAGGTGGGTTTCTCTTGGGTTTCTCTTAAACCAGCTGACGTGGATTTGTTACACCAGCTTCGGTGGGTTTTTCTTAAACCTAAAACAGCTTAGGTGGATTTCTTAAACCAGCTTAGGGTGGGTTTTTCTTAAACCAAAACCAGCTTAGGTGGGTTTCTTAAACAGAAACCACTTGACGTGGATTTGTTACACCAGCTCAGGTGGGTTTCTTAAACCGAAACGAGCTTACGTGGATTTGTTACACCAGCTTCGGTGGGTTTTTCTTAAACCTAAAACAGCTTAGGTGGATTTCTTAAACCAGCTTAGGGTGGGTTTTTCTTAAACCAAAACCAGCTTAGGTGGGTTTCTTAAACAGAAACCACTTGACGTGGATTTGTTACACCAGCTCAGGTGGGTTTCTTAAACCGAAACGAGCTTATGTGGATTTGTTACACCAGCTTAGGTGGGTTTTTCTTAAACCTAAAACAGCTTAGGTGGATTTGTTACACCAGCTCAGGTGGGTTTCTTAAACCGAAACGAGCTTACGTGGATTTGTTACACCAGCTTAGGTGGGTTTTTCTTAAACCTAAACGGCTTAGGTGGATTTTTCTTAAACCAGCTTAGGCGGGTTTCTTAAACCGAAACTAGTTGACATGGATTTCTTAAACCAGCTCAGGTGGGTTTTTCTTAAACCAGCTTAGGTGGGTTTTTCTTAAACCAGCTTAGGTGGGTTTTTCTTACACTGAAAACTCATACGACTCCTACAGCAAGTTTCTTTTTGGTATTCTTATGTTGTTTACAATATGTAGTTTGCAACCATTAGGAAGATTCAGTAATTCGACCACTCGGAAATGCCTGTCAGATTCACTTGAAGTGTGCAATCAACAGCTGTCACTGGCTGATAAAGTGCAAAGTAATACAGAACAGTACACTTCAGCAGCCAGGAAGGGCCAGAAATGAAGTCTACTGGTACAGATAGACCCCCGACTGCATACCGTTCTCTCCCAGCATCACCATGATCTCCGAATCGGTGAACTCCCCCTCCACGATCTCCAATTCAAAATCGCCCATGGCCTTCTTCATGCAAGGGTACTGGTAACGGCACATCTTTTTGATCTCCTCCTCGTTGGCTGTCTCGGCGACCTTGAATACCAATGAGGTCTCTCTGAAGCGCAGGTTCTCTGTGGGGACGTATCCATCCAGGAAGATGTTGATACCTGAAACGGAGGGGGTGGGCACAGAAATACAACCTTGGATTGATCTCAAACATTCCTATACGGGATCTAATGCAGACCTGACGGATGAAATACTACATATATTGTACAATAAATGAGTGCAATCAGGCTTGGGCTGGCTATAAATTCAAGGGACATAATTCCACGTTTTCAGCCGAATACGCTCAGGGAATCTCATTTCCAGCTAGGTCTCTTTGCATCACAACTACTCCATTCTTGTAGCATGCGAAGATACCTCTAGACAGAAGAATGGTCCAAGGAAACGGAAATTCTGGGTCAGACAAATCAAATCAGCCATGATCGGTGAACGAAAAAAGCTCGCCTTGAAATATTAAAAAAAACTCTCGAATATAACTGTTGCGTAAAGCAGTGTCCTCCTCACTGCCGCCCATTATAGACAAATTAAAAAGCAGGGCTCGCAAAATTCTAAAATGAAAGGTAGCCTGTGGGGCAAGCGCAAGCGAATTCCTGGTTGCCCGAAAAATTCCCTCGTTGCCCGAGACCTCGCCACATTCTGCCTAAATGCCTCATTTCCACTATGTGGTACCGGCTCTACTCCACCCACCTTGGTGCCGAGTACTTTTCTGGGGGATCGTTTTCCGTTGGAAGACGGTACTGCCCAAGTGTAGCTGGTCATCATAACGACGCAGCACAAAACCATTTAAAATATCTGTATGCCCCTTTTTGGATGCGGTTGATTCTTTACCACTCAGAGAAACGTGCCATGCCATCGCAGTCATTTTTTGAAGTGATGTTTTCGCACATTACGTTAATGGTAATCATGTATTTGTGCGCTATGAGCTTCACCAACCACGTAACCAACACATCCGTTACCTTTTGCTGTTCATTACAAACGGAGAAAAAAAAATGCTTTGGGTGCAATGCTCTCATTCTGGGCACTGGATGGTCAACATGGCACCTCATGGGAAAGAACACCCTCAGGATCTGAAAAAGAGAATTGTTGCTCTCCACAAAGATGGTCTAAGCTACAAGAAGATCTGTGAAAGCATGAAACTGAGCTACAGGACGGTGGCCGAGGTTGTCCAGTGGTTTTCCAAGACAGGTTCTGCTCGGAACAGGCCTCGTCAGTGTCAACCTAAGAGGTTAAGTCCACGTGCTCTGCGTCAGGTGCACAAGTTGGCTTCACAAAACTAATGCACGTGTGCTGGCAGCATTGCTACCGAGGTTGCAGCAGTGAAAGAACAGCCTGTCAGTGCTCAGACCACACGCCGTGCACTGCTCCAAGTAGGTCTGCATGGACAACCAGTCCAAGAACATGAACTACTGGAACCATGTTCTGTGGTCTGACGAGACAAAGATAAACTATAAACTTGTTTGGCTCAGATGGTGTCCAGCATGTGTGGCGGCGCCCTGGTGAGGAGTACCAAGACAAGTGTGTACAGCCTACAGTCAAACATGGTGGTGACAACATCATGGTCTGGGGCTGCATGAGTGCTTCTGGTCCTAAGGAGCTGCGCTTCATTAATGGAATAATGGATTCCAACATGTACTGTGATATTCTGAAGCAGAACATGATGCCCTCCCTTTGGAAAATGGGCCACACGGCTGTTTTCCAACATGATAATGACCTCTAAGATGACAACTGCCTTCCTGAAGAAGCTGAAGGTGAAGTTGATGGCGTGGTCAAGTATGTCCCCAGACCGGAATCCCATTAAGCACCTGTGGGGCATCCTCAAGAGGAAGGTGGAGGAGCAGCAGGTGTCCAACATCCACCAGCTCTGTGATGTTGTCATGGAGGAGTGGAGGAGGATCCCAGCAACAACCTGTGCAGCTCTGGTCTTGCATGTTTTAAAAAGCACCATGAATGCTGAAAGGTATATCAAGGTTTTAGAGTAACCTATGCTCCCCTCCAGACGACATCCATTCCAGGGAAGCCTAAAATAGGTAGATTCACAGGACAATGTGAAACCACATTCTGCAGCTATTACAACTGGCCTGCCTGCAGTCCCGATCTTTCACCGAAAGAGAACATTTGGCGCATCATTAAACAAAAAGTCAATCAAAGGAGACCCAAAACTCCCCAGCAGCAGGAAGCCTGTATTAAACAAGAGTGGGATCAAATTCCAATGGCTGAACTCAAGAAACTTGTCTCCTCAATGTTCAGATGCCTCCACTATGTGTTAAAAAGAGGAGGAGATGCTGCACCATGGTAAAGAGGCCCCTGTCCCAACTTTGTTGAGACCTGTAGCAGCTATCAAATTTGAAATGAGCTCATTTAGTAGATAAAATTGTTAAATTTCTCAGTTTTAACATTTGCTATGTTATCTCTGTTCTATTGTGAATAAAATACTGGTTGGTGTGACTTGAAAGACACTGCGTTTTGATTTTATTCCAAATATACACTTTGTCCCAACTATTTCAAAATTAGTGTTGTCAAAAATGCTCAAATTACGTAATGCATTTCTCTGCAATTGGCATTAGCTATAGCTTGAAAAGCATCAGCTAGGTTAAGCCTACGAGGCTGGTCTGTAATACGACAGTTGCTAATATATTCCTTGCCTGTCTACTTTCTTCGGAAAAGGGAAGATGGATAGCTTCTTCCCATTATTGCAAACTACTGCTGCACAACGTTTCGGCATTTTAACGTGGATGGCCAACGCTTATTTTTCCGCTTTTCCCCGATTGTTTAATATCAGATATCAATCCAGAACAACATCATAGCAATCAAACATATTCCTTCTCCATTTAAAACAATTGAACATCAATGGCAATAACCGTATCACTGTACATATAATCACAAGCATTATTTCAGTTTCAACGTTTAATTTGTAGTTTGCCGCAGTCCATACTGTATTTCTGTATTGCCAGATGTCACGTAACTGCTGCTGAGAGAGACACAGGTCTCGAACGAAGTTCATTTTCCCCTGATCTGTTGGTCTAAAAACTGCCATTGCAGCACCAAAATGTTTGGAAGATATGCGGCCTGTGAAAAATAAATCCAATATTTAATTCTGTGACAATGGGGCAAAATAATTTGTGATAATCTGTACTTGCATTCACTTCTCCGCATTGGAATAAATTAATTCAGGACCCGCCGGAAGTCTATCTAAAGGGGTGGGGCACCTTTGCGACTGTGAGCCAATGACAGATCTTGCATGGATTTTGTGCGAATAGTTGAAAGTCAAAGGCTAGCCTACTGACTGAGTAGGGAGTGACCGTTGGGAGCGACCAAAGCTTGATATGGATGGATTCCAGGCTAATCACATTGGTTAATCTACTTTATTAGGCACGGCAAACTGATTGTATTGCTGTTACCAACCATTCGAATCACAAAGCAACAAACTAATTTCATTCAGGCCTCATTAAAAGGTAATGGTGTGAATTTCTATTTGCACATTCGCAACCTCCATCAATAGCCAATGGCTCGGAGGCTGGATAGGTTGATGCGGCCGAGAAAATGATGAAGCAAACCCAAGTGCAATCTCCGTGCACTGTAGGGTCCACTAGAACACCCATGTACTGCATCTAATGAAAAGACTGGTATTGACATTTACTTTCTTTCCCCTACTTTGGCCAGATAAACAGTTCAAATTAGTAAATATGCAAGAAGCAAACATACAATCCAATTATTGACAATAAAAGCATAGCATGCCAGCAAGCAATAAATCTGGCACCTGCAACAACATGAATAGTGAAATACATAGATAATTTATTGAAGGGACAGGGAAAAGTACCTTCCCGAACACTGAAAGGCATGGTGACCACCCCATAAGCACTGGGAACTCCATACAGGCAGCAGATGAAGTCGGACAAGTAGTCGAGCACGCTCAGATCGTGCTCTACAACAATAATGTACCTTCGGGGGCAGAAAGAAAAAATACATGAACAAATACACACAAGCAACAAGATACATAAACTATAGACACTACAGGCGCCAGATCAGCCAATGTGTGCAAAGCTGGCCACCATCTTATAACTAGGCTTATGCCGTCGGAGGCGACGGCTGGAGGTGTATCCCCGAACGCCCCCAATCCTCCAATTCTTCAATCTTTGAAGAGACCTTGAATAGACTTTCATTCGAACTTAATCTCAGGTCAATCGGACAAATGGTTCTGAAGATATGGCCAAAATGGTAATTTTCCAATCACAAAGCGCCACCTAGTGACAAAATATTGAACCATACAGGTATGATGTCATCATGTGACACGTTGTGAGGTCATGACCTTGCAGTTGCACATAGTTTCATGTCAATTGGACAAATGGTTCCAAAGATATGGCAAAAAAGGTGAATTTTATGTGACAAAGCTCCACGTTGTGTCAAAATTTTGAACCAAACCAGTATAATGTCATGGTGGGACACATTCTCAGGTCATGGCCTCTCATTTGCACTTGATTTGAGGTCAATCGGACAAACATTTCCAGAGATATGATAAAAAAAGTGATTTTTTTTCCGTTTTTGGCCCCTGGTGGCCAATCTAGAAATTGTAAATTGTCCAAAATCTAATCAGTTCTTCCTCCTTATGATACTTACTTATAAGCAAAAGATGAAATTTCTAATTGAAATATTACTGAAGTTATCGCGTTAACATGTAGGGCAGCGCGGCGGCGGTCGGACCAAAAACATAATATCCCCGGAACGCCATTCGGCATTCGGGGATATAATAATACTTTTGTAATAATAATGCATCAGTTTTATATAGCGCATTTCTGGGCACTCAGACGCTTCACAATGGATACATTATTCATTCACTCACACATTCATACTCTGATGGTGGTGAACTACGTTTTTGTAGCCACAGCTGCCCTGAAGCAGACTGACAGAAGCGTGGCTGCCAGTATGCGCCTATGGCCAATCTACCAAACATTCGCACGCAGCCCTACAGGAGTGTTCCTATATTGCATGTTTTTGGGGGTGGGGGGAGGAAACCCAAGCGAACACGGGGAGAACATGCAAACTCCACACAAAGGCCCCAGGCCGAATTCGAATCCACAATCTTCTTGCTGTGAGGCAGTAGTGCCTGCCGCTGGACTGGTAAATGTAAACGTTTGATTTCTGGACTTTTTCTGACTGATAATTCGAGAAGAGTTAGCTTGAAGCGCCATTTCTGTTATTGCCCACTGCCTTTACCAAAAGCGTAGTTCCTAACCAAGTTTACATAGTTCGTTCATTCATTGTCAATGATTCAGACGACGCAAGTTGGCATCTGTGATTTCGGGAAACAGACCCCTGAGTGATTGATATTTTTCCATAGGGAATGTTTGAAAATACTTTGGTATACATCCAGGCCATCTTAAAACCCACTTGGTACGGCAATAATAAGTGATCTTGTTCTGTCAGGCCGGGTTTATTTTTCTAGTGGTACGATCTAGGACGGGGCACTTGTTAACTGAAATTATCACCGCAAATGCCGGGAACCTTGAAAACAACCGTCTTACTGTGACCGAATCAAAGTTGTGAAACAGGTCTGCTTGTATTTAAAAACAAACAAAAAAAAACACTGGTTTATAATTGAATCCAACACATAGGTCTATCTATTTAAAAAAAAAAAAAAATTTGGTTTGTAACTGGATCAGACGCAAATCTATGAATTTTTTTTTGTTTGATAGAAATACCGCTGCGTGGTGCAGACCCGGACACTGACATTACGATGGACGGGGAACAACTAAACCTATTTGCATCTACTGACAGTGAAGCGGCTGCTGATTTCAACGGGTTTTCGGACGTGCCCAACTCTTAAGTCGGGAGTGATTCAAAGTAATGTGGTATTTTCGCTTGTAAGGACTGTATGGCACTCAGTGGAAATCAGTAAAATGGAATGTTTATGTAGTCACATACGAATAAGATGTTCATTTCCCATCCAAATAACCTTACAGATCCGGTCCTATACCTGAACAGTGACATAAAATTCCAGCTACTCGGACCTTCCTGGTCTAAACAAATCAGGCCATTGCGAGCCCACTAGTATACAAGGCTCGCGTCCGCAAGAAGTAGTTGTTTTCATACTAGCATACAAGGTTCCCGGACAAAAGGGTGATAAGGCTTTGTAACAGCTAATGCTGGCAAGCAAGCATGTATTTATCTGATGAAAAGCCTGCAGTGATACATTAATACCTTGCTTAGCTCCCGACTGCACTGCTCGCCCAGAGGTTTGGCAAGTAACACAGACATCATCGTTGTTAAGCCTGGTCGCTGACATGGTTCACGAACCCTGGGGTAAGCGCCTATTTTCTGCTTTAACCTGGAGTGGCTAAAAAGTAATGGCAACGCTTGTGCTGCCTCAGGGTAATCCATAATGTTACCCCTGAGGTAAGTAACTCTGTGATTTGGTAGTGGGAGTGGGCCAAGACAAGACTAGCTTTACACCATACAGCCAAGTTTGATGGTTTAAAGCCAATAATCTCAGTTGTTCAAGCTAAAAATAACTTACCTCTGAAAGGCTAAATCGAGGACTTTCCCTCGTCTGTGGCTACAATTTGCGGCAACGCAGTGGTCTGGCATTAAGAAAAAAAACATTTCTGGAATGCATGAATCCACTTTGCTGCGGATGCCCGTCACAAGATGTCTGCCAGACTTGCACATTGAATGTTGTAACATAGCGCCTCTAGAATATAATCGCTCATTGCACACAAGGATAAAAAAACAGACATGTCTACGGACACCCTCAAGTAAAGGACCAAGTCTACAAAGGGAGCTGACCTGTCTGGGGTGATGAGAGAGCGAATCGTGATGGCAGCCTTCAAGCGCTGCTTCACATCCAAGTAACTGGACGGCTCATCGAACATGAAGCTGCAGGGACAAATAGAGCATGCTCAATAAATCTCTTGTTGGCTTTTGAAAGGGAAAAGAGCAATTTAGCATGTAGGCAGGTAGTTGAGAATTAATGCCATGGCAGCAACAGGCAATTTCATGGCAAGATCTCACTGGAAAACAATCAATAACGATAAAAAATAAAACCGAAAAATAGGACCAAAGGTCCTGTAGCTTACCAGCAAGTAATCTTATACTGATGATACAAGTTATGAAAATCTCCTGTGACCTTTGACATTCAAATCATTGAAAGTCAATGCCAAGGTCACCAAATAAAAGTTCACATACATTTAAAAGACCTCCTGTTATATAGTCCTAAAATATGAATTAGTTTTGGTGATATACGTCACAGAAAATTCAATATGTCAGTTGTGAACTTTAAAAGGTCACAGAAGGTAAGTATAGGTCATTAAACGGACTTCATATATGACTTTCTAATGACTTCATACATGACTTTCTCAACACAAGCCCAGGCTCAATCTGTGACCATTTTAGCGACAGAACTCATTGTAACTTCATTGTCGAGCTTGACCCTCAAAGGTCACTGAGTCAAGTTGAATGTCACCAAATGAAAGTTCATATGTAACTTCCTAGATGTCAGTAACACAAACCTAGGCTCCAATTTAGTGCTACAAGTCACTGAATCTTCCCTAGGTCACGTTTGACCTTTGAAGGTCAATACCAAATGAAAGCTCATTTATGACTTCCTATACGTCTCTAATACAAACCTAGGCTCCATCTCTGACCATTTTGGCAATAGAAGTCACTGTAATTGTATTATGTCAGGTTTGACCTTCAAAGGTCACCAACAGTAAAGTTGAATGTTATCAAATGAACGTTCATGCTTAACTTCCTTTAAGTCTGTGATACAAACTTAGGCTCTATCGTTGACCTTTTTAGTGATAGAAGTCATACAATTTTCACTCTGTCAAGTTTTACCTTCGAAGGTCAATATGAAAGTAACCAAATTAAAGTCCATATTTAACTTCATATACGTCTCCAATACAAACCTACACTCTACATGTAATGATTTTGCTGATATAAGTCATTGAAATTTCACTGTAAAGTTTGGCTGTTGAAGGGTCACTGAAGGTCAAGTTCAAGGTCACCAAATGAAACTTCATACATAACTTCCTATACGCCCACAGTACAAACCTGCACTCCATCTATAATAGTTTCGGAGATAAAAGACATTGAAATTTTTCTATGTGAAGTTAAGGTCAAGTCAAGGCCACCAAAAGAAATTTCATATATGACTTCCTACTATGTTTAATACACATATGTTCCCAATCTTGAATATTTTCATGCCTAGAAGCCTCTGAAAATTGTAACATTTTGCTTTGACCTCAAGCTCGACTTTTCAAGGTCATCTGGAGTCAGCTTTTACACAACCAATACACAGATCATGTATGACTTCCTATATGTTGATAATACAAACTTAATCTCGATCTGCAACCATCTTGCTTCCACAGGCCATTTTGCCCATTCTCCATAGGGCCAACGTTAAAGTACAGCGCCCTCAATAGACCCACTTCCGTCGATTCAATCAAAATGGCACTCTCACGGTGCATAAAGTGTATCAAGATGAGTTAATTCCCAGATTTAGAAAAAAAGTTTTTGAGAAAATTTTTTTTTTTTTAATTTCGAGTCCTACCCTTTAACAGTGCGAATATTTTGAAAGTTTTCAAATTCATCTGAGGTCAACTTTAACATCGCCAATGTATAGGTCATCTGTGACTTCCGATATGTCGATAATATGAACTTAATCTCTATGTGCAACCATTTGGCCTCCACAGGGCATCTTGAATATTCATAAAGTACAGCGCCCCTGCTAGATCCACTTCCGTCAATTCAATCAAAATGGCGCTGGCACTGTACACATTGATGGTACCAAGGGAAGTTGACTGCCTGATTTAGAAAAAAATTTAATCACACGGTTTTTGAGAAATACTTTTTTTTACATTTCTCAGTCCTATATTTAACATTGGGCCCAAAATTTCAAGGGCCCATAAAACGGACAAAAATGATTAAATCAATAGACTGGGGAAAAAAAAAAAAAAAAAAACTTCAATAGATATGGTCTAGTAGTATGTTATGGGTTAAGACAAATTTACACAAAAATTCATCAGGCCAAAAAAAAAAAAAAAAAAAAAAGATAAATGTTCCGGACCATGAATGACGGACGCACACCACGACAATAGCTTATCGGCCCATACTAGGCACTTTTACAATGAACCAACTTTAACAGATTTTTTCTCCCCATTACCAGTAGTTCCTCTGTGATCATTGTTATTTCTATTATGAATTTCTGTATTGAGCTTAGTTTGTTTCATGTATGTTTGTACTTTATATTTTATGTTTATAGTAGTTATACAGTGACCATATACGTTGAACAAAAAATTTCCATTGAGATATTGAAGTATCATCTTATCTTAAATACATCCACAAACACATACAACTGGAGGCACTACTACACCCCTAGTACACAGAGCACAGAGAGTCAGCTATAAAAGGGCTACATGTCTGATATGTGAACTCAATGAGTAATGCTTCACTTTTATAGTTGATTGGTAACCAAGAAGGTGCCCAAAATGTGATTATGGTAAAAATTCTAAAATCTCTGAAGGGTAGAGTGTGGCCACTCACATGTCTGCTCTTTGGATGCACACCACAGCACAAGCAAAGCGCTGCAGCTCTCCTCCTGATAGGTCCTCCACATTCCTGTCCCTGAGATGGGTCAGGTCTGAACCGGGGAAAACAGACAGAAAGTTGACCGAACCTCAGGAGGCATCAAACAAATGCTATAAGCAGGGCTAAGTCCCAGTTCAGGCACGTACAGTAGTGTGCAGTGATGATCATACATGTAACAAATTGAAGATAAAACAGAAACCAAGTACTATTCAAGTATTTATTTCATGCAATACTGGATCACATGGATGAAAACAAGTAAACGGATAACAATAAGTAGTAAAAACAAAAATAATGAATAAAAAAATTTTATAGTGTCATGGGCACAGTAGCTTATTTGGTTTCAGGATTTAGTGTTATGCAAGCTCACAAGTGCCAAGGTTGCACTAGCCTGAGATGCGTGTTGGCCACTGGGGCTACGTCACTCTCCATTTATTTAGCCACATCAGAGGTTAGCACTGTGGCTTACCAGGTCCAAAAACTGTTAGCCATATTTACTCTATATAGAGACATCATGCCAAATGTGTAATTGGAATGAGTTTGAATTCAATTGCGGTAGTTTGTCTTGAGAATATCAAAATTTTAATGGAAAATGAAATGGGCTTGCAACTTACCATACTGGTGATGCCATATAAATTTCAAGCTCAACAGGTTCACCATTACCATTGGAATAATATTTTTGAGGGATTAAGGCAGATGTATAGGCACAATAATTAATAAACAAGTGGTGCCAGGCAAAACAAACCTAGCCCCTCGCACATACTTAGACCTACTTTTCCTTAATTCAATGGGCATCTATTCAGTAGCAATCCCTAAACCCAATTTGGGGCCATTAGTTTTTCTGTTAAATTGTTAACAATTAAACAAAGAAACAAACAAACCGAACCAAAAACAATACCTCTTGCCCTCCCCCTTCGAGTGGGGCGGGGTAAGTATCTTTATGATACTTACCTATATGCAAAACTTGAAATTTCTAATTGAAATATTACTGAAGTTATCGCGTTAACACGTAGTGCGGCAGTCGGACCAAAAACATAATATCCCCAGAGTGCCATTCAGCGTTCGGGGATATAATTACCATTACTGAAACTCCGAAAACTCAACAATATCAGATGGCCAGTTTTCATTTATTACGCCTCCGGGCTTCTCACGCTTTTCTTTACTCAGGGGTCGGAAGCAATAAATCTGCATCATGATCATTTAACTGAATTAAGATCTTATGAAACGTCTTTAATTATATTGCTTCCAACCCCTACATGCAGAAGGACTTATATTCCGCGCAAGAATCTCTTACATGCGAGTTCATTACCTTCGCCAGCGACTTCGCTGACGAAGGTAATGTTTTGATCCCCGTGTATTTATTTGTTTGTGTGTCTGTCTGTCTGTGTGTGTCTGTATGTGTATCGAATAACTCAAAAAGTACCAAACGGAATTTCATAAAATTTGGTGGGTTGATTTGGCATGACCTGATGATCAATCGATTAGATTTTGGGAGTGATCGGGTCAAAGGTCAAGGTCAAGGCCACGAAAAGGTCAAAACCGACTTTCGGCCATATCTCGGTCAATTTTTATCCGATCGGCATGAAACCAACGCCAAAATGTGCAGAATTATATACCCGATCCTGTGATGTGAAACACGGTACAATGGGGTCAATACCCTTCTTAGCGGTTGGGGGTCAAAGGTCAGGGGGGTCATTACCTTTCGAACTTAAAGGCGTATTGATGTAAAAAAAAATATATCGTACTCTTGTCATTCATCGATCATTTAAAAAAATTAAAATTGGTCCTCAGAGTTATGTGGCGAGGGATTCAGTGGCGTCGCCGAAGGTATGCGCTCTACCGAGTGCCCGTTCGAGTTGAATAATTGCTGACTACAGCAGAGGAACGTAAATACGCCACTTAAACTCACAGCGAATGCGAGAGTGTTGACATGTATGCGTTGTAAATAAAAACAGGCCACACCTGATAATGTTGAGTTTTCGGAATGTCTGTAGTGGTAATTTAAACTAATGATTGAAAATAGGTGACCGATCATTAATTTTAAAGGATTGGTTGAACTTCCCCCGTTGCCAGTTCACAAGCCACCACTGCTTCTATCATACAGTCGGAGTTCGACAAGGTGTTTCAGCTCTTGGGAGGCCAGCATTCAAAAAGATGCAGCGCCATTTGTGTGTGTGCACGCCATTGTCATGACAATATGAATGAGGTCAAAATCAATCTCCCCGATCGGGAATACTGAATGCAATGTCAGAGGCGATGCAGGTACAGTGAGTTGGCCCCAAAAAGGAGCCAGAATTCAATCAGAGCCCCTAGTCAACGGTTACGAGAATGATTTCCTGACTTCAGCACTTTGCCATGTTTGACTAACGTGATCTAAAAATCATTTAACTCGCCACAGAACGATATAAAATGACCACTCGGAGAAAATATGGCCTTCACCACTGTGGCGAGGACTAACAAAAATATTATCGCCATCCAAACTTTTCTTTTGATCGCACTGGTAAATGTGGTGAGCAGCTAGCACAATCCCAGCAAGAGGCAGTATTTTTAACTTCCGCCGAGGAGGTATACTTTTTCGGTGCCGTTTCTTTGTTGGTTTGTTTGTGTACAACATAACTCAAAAACTTATGGCCTGATTTTCACGAAATTTTCAGGGTAGGTGGGTATTAACTCAAGCAAGAGGTGATTAAATTTTGGCATATCTAGGCCAAAGTACTGCTGAGATATACACCAAAGTTCAAGATTTCAAGTCTTTCCAATGGGCCGGAGTTCCAATCGCCGTGCTTTTGGCTTTGCTGCCCCCTGGCGGAGGTTCTGCGCTCTCTGAGTGCTTTTCTAGTTTATGCTTGGGTTCAACACTGGGACAATGCAGACACTTTTTGTGACATGTATAGAAAAAAAGAAAAAATAGGCGTGCTATGCACGGAATACCCCTCAGCCCGATGTCAAAGTTTTTGGAGAAGCCTGCCCGCCCAACCGCACGAAGGATAGCAATACCCCGTCAGCCTTGAGGGCTGAGGGATAAAAATATAACTGCAAGCAATAACTACGGGGTCCAAGCAACATGAGGTAATCAGTTTTGAAGCAGTGGGGACACAAAGTTTTAAAACAATTTTGAGTTCAAGGCACACCACTGTGCAAGGTATACTTTGCACTGCAAATTTCAGGTCGATTAGTCATTGCCATTTCTTTGAAATAGCATCCATTACCTGATTGACAAATAGTAGCCAGACATATGAAGATTTATTTTGCTCACTGGAAAGACTATTTGATTGGCATTCAGAAATACAATATGTAAAATTAGAAACAGAGTCAAATGGTTGAAAACAAGCATGCAATTTTACATCGTTTTTCTTACTACATATTGGCCAATTGGAATCAAATTTGTTGTACCTTTGTCGTCTATAGCGCCACTATCTGACCAAAGCAATTTGCATTAGGACGACCCAGCAGACTAGAGTCAGAACACTGGATGTCACCGTTTCCCCCCCCTCCCATTTTACACACTGGTCTTTAAACAATAGTAAGAAGTTTAAAGAGGACCCATTATGCCATTTTTCCAAGTTTAGATTTTGGTCGTAGACTCCGCAAGAGTACTCCTGACCGCACAAGGTAAAAAAAAAAAAAAAAAAAAGGGTACTTATTTCACTCACACTGCCATCCTCAAAAAACCCCGTTTGTAGTCCATAGTAGTCTCTGCCTGAAACGACTCATTGGGGTGGCTCTTCCGCTATGGCCCCCACTCCCCGTGTGCCCACTTTCTTCTAACTGGCCAGCTCTGTGGAGGGCGGATCTAGGCGGGACAAGGCAGCAGAATGCAGCTTTCCTGGTCTGGCTACAGAGGAATTGACGGGCATATTCTGCAATTTAACGCAGTAGATGTGTATAGACCTAATGAAATTAACTTGTTCTAACTAGATTTAGTCAGTAAGCATGGCTTACAGGATACCCCCCGCAACAAGTAGTCGGGCAGTACCACAGTCAATAGACCTTCCAGCAAGAAAAAAAAATTTCAAAATCGGATGAGTAAGTTATGAGATCTAGGTCCGGACGCACAGAAGCACGCACACACACACGGACGGACAAAGCAAATCCAGTAGACCCCCCTAAACTTCGTTGCGGGGGGGAATAATTAACGCAACGGCAAAAGTGGAGGACGCAGTGCGAAAGTCTGGCAGCTCAAGCACAAATTTGCCATCAGCTACAGTTTGCTACGGCAACAGTTGGCGAGTACAGCGGTTTTTCTACTCCGTAGCTAGGATGCCGGGGAAGCTAGAATCCACCCCATATAGACACATTTGTAGAACGGTTCGACATGCCCAAGTGTAGACCAGAGACCATTTAAATCCGGTGGGTCTGAGTTTAGAGGGAAACATGGACAGTGAGGAGCAGCTAGAAGTGGACCAACAGCCTATGGACAGCTTTGGTGTGTATTAGGACCTGCTGGTTTGTGTGCATAGCTGTGGTGTGTTTTAACGTGGAGAAATGAACAGCATCCGCGCTGGTATATGACGGAGGGGCGAAAGCTCCAAGCTAAATGGCCTTTTAGGAAATTGCCCGTGGAAATGGTACTTATTGCTTCGGAATGACCAGCTTTTCCTTGCGGAAAATAGGCGCATTATGGATAGCGTGCGAGAGCTAGACAGAGCTCCAGTTATGTCATGAACATAATACAGGTTTTACAGACCGTAAGTTGCATCTGCATGAACCGTTGCTCATGTGGAGCTAGTGAATCGATCACTTTTACAGGAAAGAATTTAATATTCAAATCGATGGGAATGCAAATAAATAATTTGTTATACGGGACACATTGTAGCCTGTGCGCTTCCCTATTGCTTTCTCCAGTAGCATCAGAGAGCTTGCCCAGACATTGGAGATGCATCAGGCTGATCCCGGTCATGGATAAGTAAAGCGATAGTTTCACAAGCACCCAAAAACGCACCCCAAGCTCTGCAAAATCTACATCTGGTGTAACTGCAGCCCAACTCGGGCCTTCTGTGTTTAGCTTCAACTGTAGTGGCTGCAATCAGGCAACATTATGATGAAATTGTGACCTTGTTGCTTACCGAAGCAACAGAAGCATACAGATCATAATTACTGCATACAAGTTAACCAGAAGCATTTTTTATTTGCAGAGCATGCAAACTAACATGCAGTGACTGATAAGCGGTCATGACTTTGAGTGTAATCAGTCGCGCAAAAAATTTGTTCTGCGTCCAGTGTGAAAGCGGCTTGACGTGCCCATAACGTGTATTTGCGTCTTTGCACTGGCTTTGAATGAAGGCTAATCTGTCCTGCGAAAAATTTGTTTTGTGTCTGATGTGAAAGCAGCTTTATGGATAGAATGCGACAGCTAGAGAGAGTTTGGTTATGTTATGAACATAATACAGGTTTTGCGGACCGTAAGTTCCGTTAGCTCGGGCAAGTTGCTTATGTGGAGCTAGCGAATCAATCACTTCTACAGGAAAGAATTACCCATTTAATCCCCGCCTTTTTCGGCTTTTTATTAGCCACAACAATTTCTAAAGGGCGATGATATTATGTCAAGGTAGTGCAGAAAAATCATTTGTAAACCGGTACAGCCTCTAAATTTCTCATTGCTTTCACGGTAGCGCCAGAGAGCTTGCTCAGACAGTTGTGAAGTATCCGGCTGATCTCAGTTATGGCTAAGTGAAGCGATCACTAAATGTAGTGGCTGCAAATCGGGCAACGTTATGATGAAACTGCCACATTGATGCTTACCAAAGTAACACAAGCATACCCATCAGAATTACTGCATAAGTTAACCAGGTGCATTTTTCATTAGCACGACATGCAAACTAACATGCAGTAGCTGGTAACCGAGCAGTCATAACCACAGAGACAAACCCTTGCAGTACAGGTTTTACAGACAGCAAGTTCTGTTACGGTGAACAGTTGTACCAAGCATCCGAATTACAAAACCCAAAACCAGTGAAGTTGGCACGTTATGTAAATCGTAGATAAAAACAGAATACAATGATTTGCAAATCCTTTTCATCTTATATTCAATTGAATACACTGCAAAGACAAGATGTTTGATGTTCAAACTGAGAAACTTTATTTATTTTTTTTACAAATAATCATTAACTTTTATTTTAAAGGCAGCAACACATTGCAAAAAAATTGGCACAGGGGCCTTTTTACCACTGTGTTGCATCGCCTTTCCTTTTAACGACACTCCATAAACGTTTGGGAACTGAGGAGACCAATTTTTGAAGCTTTTCAGGTGGAACTCTTTCCCATTCTTGCTTGATGTACAGCTTAAGTTGTTCAACAGTCCGGGGTCTCCGTTGACGTATTTTACGCTTCATAATGCGTTACACATTTTCAATGGGAGACATGTCTGGACGACAGGCAGGCCAGTCTAGTACCTGCACTCTTTTACTATGGAGTCATGCCGTTGTAACATGCAGAATGTGGCTTGGCATTGTCTTGCAGAAAAAAGCAGGGGCGTCCATTAAAAAGACGTTGCTTGGATGGCAACATATGTTGCTCCAAAACCTGTATGTACCTTTCAGCATTAATGGTGCCTTCACATATGCGTAAGTTGCCCATGCCTTGGGCACTAATACACCCCCATACCATCACAGATGCTGGCTTTTGAACTTTGCGCCTATAACAGTCTGGATGATTCTTTTCCTCTTTGGTCCGGAGGACACGACGTCCACAGTTTCCAAAAAAAATTTGAAATGTGGACTCGTCAGACCACAGAACACTTTTCCACTTTGCATCAGTCCATCTTAGATGAGCTTGGGCCCAGCGAAGCCGGCAGCGTTTCTGGGTGCTGTTGATAAATGGGTTTGGCTTTGCATTGTAGAGTTTTAACTTGCAGATGTAGCGACGAACTGTAGTTACTGACAGTGGTTTTCTGAAGTGTTCCTGAGCCCATGTGGTGATGTCCTTTACACACTGATGTCAGTTTTTGATGTAGTACCGCCTGAGGGATCGAAGGTCACGCGCATTCAATGTTGGTTTTCGGCCTTGTCGCATACGTGCAGAGATTTCTCCAGATTCTCTGAACCTTTTGACGATATTACAGACCGTAAATGATGAAATCCCTAAATTTCTTGCAATAGCTCGTTGAGGAATGTTGTTTTTAAACTGTTCGACAATCAGCTCACGCATTTGTTCACTAAGTGGTGACCCTCGCCCCATCCTTGTTTGTGAATAACTGAGCATTTCAGGGAAGCTGCTTTTATACCCAATCATGGCACCCACCTGTTCCCAATCAGCCCGTTCACCTGTGGGATGTTCCAAATAAGTGTTTGATGAGCATTCCTCAACTCTCTGTCTTTTTTGCCACTTGTGCCAGCTTTTTTGAAACATGTTGCAGGCATCAAATTCCAAATGAGCTAATATTTGTAAAAAATTACAAAGTTTACCTGTTCGAACATTAAGTAACTAATCTTTGCAGTGTATTCAATTGAATATAGGTTGAAAAGGATTTGCAAATCATTGTATTCCGGTTTTATTTACGATTTACACAACGTGCCAACTTCACTGGTTTTGGGTTCTGTACAAACAATTATAAAAGTTGGCTTCAAATGAGGTTTATGTTCACACACCTTCTGTAGAATTTCCCCGATATCACTCTTGCATATTTAGGATTCAAACATTAGCAACAGTAACTTGGCTACATTAGCTGCTGTGCTACAGCCACAATCAACAGGCTATCATGTCATGTTGGCTTAGCCAGTAAAAGCAACCTACAGCTTCTGTGTCCGAGTGTCACGGACAGTCGGACCGATACAGGCTTTATCTTCAGATATTTTACAAAGCCTGCGTTTGAGTTATTGCTAACTATCGCTAGCGGTCCTGCTAGACACCCGTAACACGTTAGCTTCACTTAGTGGTTACTTACAGCTTGTGGCTCTGAGCGCTTGATCGATGCACCTCTTCAGCTTTGAGAAGCAGCTGAAACGCTTATTCTGTGTCGACTTATCCTTTAGTGACAAAGCTGTCTTTGGTGAAATGCTGAGCACAAACCGCTAACGTTCCCTTTGGCCGTGGCTGTTTGCTGACGGCAAACAAAAAAAAGCTACCCACTGATTTCTGGTGGCATCCTCTTTTGGAAGAGAAATATTTGTTTTTCTTTGCGTCCAATATAAAACTGACAAGTAACTTTGGGAGAGATACTAACAAAATTGCACCTCAAATGATCTGCAGTTCTTTTGTATTTCCAAAAGTGTAGACGCAACTAAGGCATAGTATAATCTGCTGCTGTTAGTGTCTGCTTGAATAGTTTCCGGTGTGGGCAGGCCCAGCAGAGTGGTCGGCTCTGGCTAGGTCTGTACTAATTGGACGGCACAATCTGACATCAAGTTTTGCCCAGATCTCGCGAAGATCTTGGGAGGAGCTGTTCAGAGAGGAAATCATGCTCACGAAATCATGTTCTTGGATGACGGCAAAATCCCTGTATCTTATGTTTAGAAACTTTTCAGAGGTTGAGCATGGACAACCAACATTATAACATTACAAATATGTATTAAAAGGATCAGCATGTTAGGTCTTCTTTAACAGGCATGGCAATCTTCCCTCGATTGGCGGATTTCCGCCGTTTTTATCTGATATCGGTTGCGCAATTCCGTGGTTGGCATTACTCAGGCAGAAATGCGAGGTGCGGACAGACACGTGGCATTGTTTATATTTTGACGAAACACAGAAATTTTCGGCGATTAAAGACGAAAAGTCATTTAATTTTGCGTTCGTTCGACTCTCCCCGCCCCCGTCAACACATTTTCCGCAGAAAAAAAAAATTCAGCTGTTGCCATGCCTGCTTTAATGATTGATGAGTTTAAGTGACTATTGGGGCTAATGAAAATTAATTGGCGGATGTCAGCAATCTTGTTTGAACTATCACTTTGTTCTTATAGGTTTTCATGGCAACCTTCACCATTACTAGGCATGCAAAATTTAAAGTTGCTTGCACCATTGGTATAAGAGCTGTGACCATTGGTTTCCTATAGTTCCACCAACAAACGGATTTAAACCAAATTCAGAGAAACGAATTTGCATGGACTGTAGATGTGTGTGGATCTCAAGTTTGGAAATGATTGGACATTGCGTTAAGGAGTATATCAATAAAGGCCACACCATTAAATGTTTTGTGAATTGATCTCACCGTCTTGGAGGAGTTAAAATTAATGGTTTCACAAACAATTCAAAATAGCGGAAAGTTTGCAAATACAAAAATAGGACCAAGGGTCCTGTAGCTTACCGGCAAGCGATGTTTTAATTATGACACAAGTTATAAAAATTTAATGTGAAGTTTGACTCTCAAATGATTGAGGGTCAATGTCAACGCCACTAAATAAAAGTTTGCATACATTTACAAGACCTCCTATATGTCATACAATCCTAAGTTCTGAAGCATTTTTGATGATACAAGTCACTGAAAATTCATTATCTGAATAATGAACTTAAAAGGTCACAATGTTTGTAAATGTCTAATACAAACCATGGCTCCATCTGTGATTATTTTGGTGATAAAAGTCATTTTAATTTCACTATGTTGAGTTTGACCTTCGGAGGTCACTGACAGTCAAGTTGAATGTACAACTTGTAAGCACAATACAAACCAACACTATCTGTAATGATTTTGCTGACATAAGTCACTGAAATTTTACCGTAAAGGTTGCCCATTGAAGGTCACTGAAGGTTGAGTTCAAGGTCACCAAATTAAACTTCACACTACTTCCTATGTGTGTTCAATACACGTTCCCAATCCTCAATATTTTCAAGCTTAAAAGCCTTTGAAAATAGTAACATTTTGCTTTAACTACATGTTTGACCTGTCAAGGTCATCTAGGGTCAATTTTAACAAAACCAAAATATAGGTCATCTGTGTCTTCCAACATATCTGATAATACAAACTTAATCTGCATCTGCAACCATTTAGGTTCCACCGGCCATTTTGCCCATTCTCCCCAACAAAACTTTAATAAACTGCAAGAAAGTTGACATGAAGTTTGCAAAATACTGTACAAACACTGTAGATTTGAACAGCACTGAGCTAGACCGAGACAACCATGATCTAAATAAATACTCCAATTTATGTCTGTAATACAGTTTGCATCAATAAATGGAGGGCTACAGGAATCAACAGGTGTCCAAACATGTTTCATCGCAGATACCGGAGTTCCAACAAGCAGGTTGATCCAGCTAAAGTAGTAATAAAAAAATAAAAATAGGCGTGCAATGCACGGAATACCCCTCAGCCCGATGTCGAAGCTTTTGGAGACGCGAAGGATAGCAATACCCAGTCAGCCTTTAGGGCTGAGGGGTAAAAATGCTCAAAACAGCAATCCATAACTCATACTGAACTTCAACTTTTGACTGGGGGGGGGGGGGGGGGATTTAACTCATAGCGAAAACTACCGACGAATAGGAAAGACGCTCATAAACATTCAGTGGGCGTTTGCACAGAGCTTCGTTCGAGTGCAAAGCCATTGAACAAGAAATAAAGCAATGCGAGCAATCAATGACGTCACGCCAGATATCGGGAGTCGGCTTAATTTCTTTTTATTTTAAACTGAGAACAGAGGAAAATGTTTAGGGTCGGCACCAATGATGCAGGTAGGGTCAAGAAACCTGACACACCTATTTTTTTTTAATTGGCCTAATACCTTTTCGGGGAAAAAGTCTATCTAGTGTGACAGCCCTTTGCTATGATTACAGCATTTAGCCGTTCAGGCATAGTTTTCACATATTTATTTCCTCACTCGCTAAACCATTTCATATGGTTTGACATTCATTCCAAATATTACAACAGATTTGCTTATTCGGATTATGGTCTGGATTTTGAGCTGGCCAGATCATAACTTTCACGTCATCAGATGTTTCTTGCACAACTTAGAAGTGCGTTTTGGGTCATTATCTTGTTGAAAAGAAAATCCCCTGCCAATCAGTCTCTTTCCAGATGGCAATGCATGCGGCTGCCTCAAAAGGATGCTGTGATACTGCTTTTGATCCAAGATTCCGTCAATTTTTATGAGATCACTGGCTCCTTTCAAGCAGGCTGAACCCCAAACCCCAATTATTACCACCTCCATGTTTAACTGAAGGGCTTAAACAGTCATTTTTTAAACATTCTCCAACTCATTGGTGCACATATGTTCTGCGTTGGGTCAGGAAAATTTCAAATTTAGATTCATCGGTCCGAAAGACTTGTCCCCAGTCCACTGGTGTCCAATCCTAACTCGGCAAACTCGTCTTTTTTTTGATGTTGCCAGCTCTTTGTAGCAACATGACCAATCAGACCATTTTCACACAAACGTCTGGAAATAGTAGATCTTGAAACTTTCATCTCTTCACTTCTGATGCAACCAATATCATCACGGTGTTGTTGTGCATTCAACTATAGATTTATTTCACTTGTCATACACAGATAACTAACATCAGATGTATAAAACTTCCACTTATGGAATGAGCCTTCCAACACGCATTCAGGCTATGCAAGAGTCAAAAAAAAAAAAAAAAAAAAAACTGCAGCACCTTTCAATCAATAAGAAAAAATTATGTTTTCACTGTTTTTGTTTGTTACCCAACTTTTTACTAGAATATACTTGTTGGAATGATTTTTGTTCTCATTGCCTACAATGATATTTATTCCAATACATCGTCATGAAAAAAGTATAGCGAGGTAATATATTAGGACCTCTTTTTGACGAAAGTGGCGGTGAATAATCATCACTACACACTACTGTATTCAAACCTCAGATTCTGACATAGACACAAAGCAGCAATACTGTAAACACTTTGTTACTCTAATTAAATCCATGCTTAGACAAATTAATAGAATTAGTCATCTTAATTCTGGATTAAGATTATAATCCTAATCAAAAACATTGGATGAATATCCCTGTTTCTGACGCAATGAAAGTAGACGATTAGTGTCAACTGTTTAACAAGCATTACAGATCTGAAGTAAAAAAAAATGTTTTCAATTCATTTGCATACCAAGCTGCTCGCAAACAACGTCCTCCGTTTTTGTGTCATCTTTCCTGCTGAGAATGGATCCCACAGACCCCTAGTGGTAGAAAAAGGAAAATGCTCTTGCCTGGTGGGAAAGTTAAAAGCAGTAACTTGCCTAAAAACCAACGCAGTATTCCCCACACTTCATGTGCTGCCGCCAAGAAATGCAAGTCACTGAATATCGAGTAACTATTTGGCGCTTTTCCACTACATGGTACCGGCTCTACTCTACTCGGCACCGGGTACTTTTTTGGGGTTGCTTTTCCATTAGAGGATAGTACCGCCTCCGTGGTACCAGCTCGTTGTTGCGACGCAGCATGTTTCTGCTGCAGCGGCATCCTCAGTTATATCAGGTTTACTTTTATTCCGTCGATTTTGTTAAATATGTATGTGTTTAAATCAGGGGACGCGCAATACTGTCACCACGTCTAAAGTCCTTAAGTGTTTAATTGTAATTTCTGTTTGACATTCTCCTGATGCATAGGATAGCAGCTGGTGTCCGATTCGGTTGCACATTAAATAACGTACCACCTAAAAACGCAAAGCAATGACATACGTAAAAGGCATAGAGTATTCATATTCAGGCTTCATGAAACATTTCACTTTGAAACTGAAGCCAAACATGTAGCAAATGCGCAAATCGCAGGAGATGGCTGAGTATTAGAATTTATCAACGATGCGTCATCTCATCTGATACCTTTCCTTAGAACAAAATGCTTCATCAGCATCCATAAAGTTATTTTCGGCGCAATTTTCGTAAAATAGGGGCAGTACAATAACTTTCTCAAGCGGAATTAGGGGAGGAGAATTGGACACAACCCCGTTAATTCTAATTTCGCAACGAACAGGATCACAGACAAAGAAACGCATTTCATAATGCAGCAGCTTCGGTGAAGAAACGCAACCTAGTTCGAAAGGTAAGGTAACGCACAGCATATTTATCAAGCTGCCTAAAACGACAAACGTTTCAAAAACACAATTTGAAGAACTGTTGCAATGATGGCAAGTGAAGCCAGTTTCCTAGCTATAATGCAGAAGCAAGTTGTCTTTTGCAGAGATGATTCTCTCTGACCAATCAGTGGGCATCAATGTTGCTCGTCACTTTTTAGAACCGACTAGTACCCCCTCTGCCATTTTTTGGAACCCCAGGAGAGCAGGTACCAGAAAAAGTATCTACCAATACCTAGTACGAGGTACTTTTGCCCTAATGGAAAAGCAAAAAAGGCAAGTAGAGTAGAGCAGAGCAGAGCCGGTACAGAGTAGTGGAAAAGCGCCATATATTCCATACATTACGTTATCTTCCATTAGTGTGCATTTAAAGCGAGCCATACTAATCTGCAAAAAAAAAGTGTCCATTACATTGCCATTACAAAAAAAAAAAGAAAGAAAAAAAAAAAAAAAAAAAAAAAAAGTCAAATCTTGGTCCAGTTTAGAAACTCCCTGGTACTGACCTTTACAGTTTTGGGAATCTGGTCCACATACTGAGGTTTGACAATAGCCTTCAGATCATCCTCCAGGATCTTGGTGAAGTAATTCTGCAGTTCTGAACCTCTGAAGTAAGTCAGTATCTCCTGCCAGTCCGGAGGTGCCTGAATAAATAACAGGATTCATGACCATGAACAAATTTATTATGGCAGGCACCATCATTTTCTGGAGCCAGGCTCTGTAACAGAGCCAAGAAAAATTCCTTAATCTGCAAGTAACTTCAAAATCTCCATTTCTACACAGCAGGGATAACAGCAAGTTGCCTTCCAAGAACATGAGATTTCCATCAAATTTACTGCACCACCTTAGTGACTCACGTCATATTTCCCCAGATTTGGTTTCTGTTTTCCGGCCAGAATCTTCAGAGCTGTTGACTTCCCAATACCGTTGGTCCCGACTAATCCGAGAACCTCACCAGGCCTAGGGATTGGCAGCCTGTGCCAACACAAACGAAGAGGCATTCAATGGTATCCATGGTAATATACCAAAAAATACATCAGGCTAAAGAGCTCCATTCATAACCCATGATTTTTTAAAATTTCATTGTCTCCTGACTGCCGCAAAGTGCAGGGTGGGGGACTAAGTATTGAGCTCCGTCCATCTGGTCGGTGTAAGCACAATATCTCAGGAAACACTGATTTTGGACTGATTTTGCTCATATTCAGCACTAACATGTACTTTTGGTGACCTTGAGGCAATTTTCAAGGTGACAGCACAATTACATAGATTTGGCCTTTGTAAACCTTTCCTACATGATATCTCAAGAACCAGTCAACTACAACCCCAATTCCAAAATAGTTGGGACAAAGTGTAAATTGTGAATAAAATCAAAACGCAATGACTTTCAAATCACACCAGCCAGTATTCTATTCACAATAGAACAGAGATAACATTGGGACAGGGCCTGATTACCATGGTGTAGCATCTCCTCTTCTTGTAAACATAGAGTGGAGGCATCTGGGCATTGAGGAGACAAGTTTCTTGAGTTAACCCATTGGACTTTGATCGCACTCTTGTTTAATATAGGCTTCCAGCTGCAGAAGTGTTTTGGGTCTCCTTTGACTGAGTTTTTGTTCAATTTTGTTCAAATGTTCTCAATCGATGAAAGATCAGGACTGCAGGCAGGCCAGTTCAGCACACGGACTCTTCTACTACAAAGCCTTGCTGTTGTAATAGCTGCAGTATGTGGTTTTGCATTGTCTTGCTGAAATACACAAGGCCTTCTCTGGAATAGATGTTGTCTGAAGGGGAGCATATGTTGCTCTGAAACCTTTACATACCTTTCAGCATTCATGAAAGGTATATAAAGCCTGGAGGTCAAGACACCTACTATTTCCAACAAGAATGTTAAGTTTGGACTCATCTGATCACAGGACACTTTGCTACAGTCCATTTTCAATGAGCCTTGGCCCACAGAACACGGCGGCGATGCTTCTGGATCATGCTCAACAATGGCTTCCTTTTTGCATGATAGAGTTTTAGTTGGCATGTGTGGATGGCACGGCAGACTGTGTTTACAGACTGTGGTTTCTTGAAGTATTCCTGGGCCCATATAATAGTGTCAATGACAGAATCATGCCAGTCAGTGACGCAGTGGCGTCTGAGGGCCCAAAGATCACGGGCATCCAGTAAAGGTCTTCGGCCTTGTCCCTTACGCTGAGATTTTTCCAGTTTCTCTGAACCTTTTGATGACGTTATGCACTGTCGATGAGGAGACCTTGAGGAACATTGTTTTAAAAGTATTCCAGAATTTTTTTTACACAAGACTTCACAGGTTGGAGAGCCTCTGGCCATCTTTACATCTGAGAGACTCAGCCTCTCTAAGACATCCCTTTCATAGCCAATCATGCTACACACTTGATGTCAGTTAACTTAATTACTTGCCAAATGTTCTTTCTGCTGATTCTCTTATATATGAATTGCTTAATCAGCCCTTTCTTTTTTTGCCTGTGTCCGAACTTTTTTGAGACCATTTGCAGCCAGAAAATTTGAAATAAGATCATTTTAATTTAATTTTAATCTTCAATATTTTCAAGCCTAGAAGGCTTTGAAAATTATAACATTTTGCTTGACCTCAAGTTTGACCTTTCAAGGTCATCTGAGGTCAACTTCAACACAGCTAAATTGCAGGTCATATATGACTTTCTATAAATCAAAAATGTAAACTTATTCTGCAACCGTTTAGCCTCCACAGGCGATTTTACCCATACTTCATAAAAGTACAGAGCCCCCCATTAGACCCATTGGTCAATTCAATAAAAATGGCACTTGCACTGTACATACTGTATTTGGTGAGTTGGTTGCCAGATTTAGAAATATGTTATCACAGTTTTTGAGACCTGTTGCAGCCAGAAAATTTGAAATAAGCTCATTTTGTGGATAAAAATGTAAAATGTCTCAGCTTCAACATTTGAAATGTTATCTACGTTCTATTGTAAATAACATACTTGCTCATGTGATCTGAAAGTCATTGCATTTTGATTTTACTCACAATTTACACCTAGTCCCAACCATTTCAGAATTGGAATTGGGGTTGTAATTTTGCTCATATTTAGCACCAACATATACCTGGGGGGTCTCAAGGCACCCTTCGATTTTGGTGACCTTAAGGTCATTTTCAAGGTCGGCGCAATACACAGATTTTGCCTTTGTAAGCCTCATTAATGCCACATTGATTGCTCTTCTTTTACTACCACATGGTTATATGAACAATGATACTAAAAATTTAATGGATATTAGATAAGAATTTTTTTCCCCCCCCAAAAGATGCGGCAGGGGACACAGTCACATTAGTGACAATTACTTGTTGAATTTTAATTGAGAATAGAAACAAAAAGGTAAATCCCTACAGATCACATCAAATCATCTTATTGAGCAAAACCTTAAAATGACATGGGACCAAGGATCCTGAGGCATACTGTCAAGGAATCTTATAGTGATGATAAAAGTTATGAAAATTTCATGTGACATTTGACCTTAAAATCACTTAAGGTCAATGTCAAGCTCACTAAATAAAAGTTCACATACATTTATAAGACCTCCTGTAACAGTCCTAAGCTCTGAAGCAGTTTTGGTGATACAAGTCATTGAAAATTCAATAAGTCAATTGTGAACTTTAAAGGTCACAGAAGGTAAAGTTGAGGTCAGCAAATGGGCTTGATATATGACTTTATAAATGTCTCTATACAAACCGTGGCTCCATCTGTGACCATTTTGGTGATACAAGTCATTGTAATTTTACTGTCAAGTTTGACCCCCAGAAGGTCACTGACAGTAAAGTCGAATATCACCAAATGAAAGTTCATGCAAGACTTCCTTGATGTCTGTAATACAAACCTTGGCTCCATCTGTGACCATTTTGGTGATACAAGTCATTGTAATTTTACTGTCAAGTTTGACCCCCAGAAGGTCACTGACAGTAAAGTCGAATGTCACCAAATGAAAGTTCATGCAAGACTTCCTTGATGTCTGTAATACAAACCTAGGCTCCATCTGTGACCATTTTAGTAAAACAAGTCGATGAATTTTCAATAGGTTACAATTTCAATATGTTATGAAGGTCACCAAATGAAAGTTCATATATGACTTCCTCTGTGTCAAATACAAACATAGGCTCCATCTGTGACTGTTTCATCAATACAAGTCATTGGAATTCTATTATGTGAAGTTTGATCTTCAAAGGTCACCAACAGTCAAGTTGGATGTCACCAACTGAAAGTTCATATATGACTTCCTCTGTGTCAAATACAAACCTAGGTTCCATCTGTGACTTCCTATGTCTCCAAAACAAACCTACACCATCAGTAACAATTTTGCTGATATGCATTGAAATTTCACCGTAAAGTTTGGTCGTTGAAGGTCACTTAAGGTAAAGTTCACGGTCAGCAAATGAAAGTTCATATGAGACTTCCTATTAGTGTTCATTAGGCATATGATCCCAATCTTCAATATTTTCAAGCCTAGAAGCCTTTGAAAAGTTTGACCTTTCAAGGTCATCTGAGGTCAACTTCAACACAGCCAAATTGTAGGTCATATATGACTTCCTATATATCAATAATGCAAACTTATTCTGTAACCGTTTAGCTTCCACAGGTGATTTTACCCATACTTCATAAGACCCAATGTTAAAGTACAGAGCCCTCATTAGACCCACTTCCGTCAATTCAATCAAAATGGCACATGCATTGTACATAGTGTATTTGGTGAGTTGTTTGCCAGATTTAGAAAAAAAGTTAGTTTTTGAGAAATAAATTTTTGAAATTTCAAGTCCTATCTTTTAACACTGGCTCCATCTCAATTCTCTTAAATCCTCATTTCAGACACTTGCATCCTATCCTTGCCATGAAACTTCATTTGGTCTATTTTGGCATCAGAATTAAGATGAAGTATTTCTGTGTCTTATGACGTCATAAAATGCCCTGTTAACACACTCATTTTGTACAAAAATTTGCCCATTTAACCCCAATCACCCCTTAACAGGACATTTAATGACGTCTGAAGACACAGAAATTCAACATCTTAACGCGGACGCAAGAATCGACATTTTGGACCAAATTGTCAGACAGTCAGTCTCTGTTTTTCGCCACGTGGGACTGAACCAACTCGCCCTTTCCTGAAATTTTGAACATTTTATCCATTTTTGCCCTTCGTTACTATGACGATTGGTGACTGCACAATTCGTTGGGATTATAGACCCATTTACTGTTTGCAAACAAGACAGGTTGCGCGAGCAGTTTAGCAACAGAAGTATGGTGGACCATAATAGCTTGTCAAGCTATGCGAGGGCATTAGCCATCAAAGATCACGAATTCTACCTAAAAAAATTAACTTTGACAAATGGCAACCAATTTCCAGAACTGTATGGTATCAGTGAGTGGGTAGATGACGTTAGTTAGTGGCCCAGTTTTCCATGGCCTGATATATAAATGCCCATTTGATCGAGAAACCTACAGTGTACACTAGGGAGGAACTACGAGCATACAAGTCACTGGATGCTTATGACTACGTTATCTGCGGACATAAGCAGAATGTTAAATACGATAACAGACTTGGGAGTTTTGCGTCTCAAAATCAGAGGTCCTTCCGAGTCAAACACAAGGGCATTAAACTTCTGTGTATGACGCATGGGTTATAATATAAAAAAACCCCAGAAAACTACGTCCTGACAGCTAACTGTGCCTGCATGTCAGGCTAAGTATTATTTTGTATTATTGGCTTGCTAGCTATAGAGTTTGACTGCATAGTTGTCATGCAAACATGAAATCTGCTTCGGTTTACCATTATTCTCACATACTTCATTTAATGTCTGTAACTGCGAGACGCACGTCAAAAAATTGTTTACATTAATGTCAATGGAGCAAAGCCCACTGGCAGCGTGTCAGATTTTTACTTCTCGCCACTGCTCAATAGAAACGCATTTGTCTTTAAGGTTATTTAACCATTTTGCCATGTCATGGTTGGTGGCACAGATTTAGTGGAAACCTCACATGCAGTTGTCGAAACCAATATACCAGCTTTTTAACCAAGTCGCAGTTTTGAGAGGAAATCCGTTATTTTGTGCGCATTTATCAAGCAATCTACACTTGGACAGAACCTAACTCAAGGCACACTGGTAAGAATTTAACACTGTTGAGTTAGCTAGCTAGCCAATTTGCTGCTGGGTGAAGTAAAGTGAATCATAATCTTAATTTACTAGACAGCTAAATTTAGGAAGAAAATTATGCCTGTGTAACATACAGTGCGCAGTGACCTGAACGTCGCACTTTTTCCATCACTTAAAATAAGCTTTATTGGTAGGCGTTTTCAAAATTAAACGTTATCTTGTAGCAAATTTTGAGAGTGACACCCATGGCTTTTTGGACGTGTTGACAGCTGTCAATGTTGATGCGGCTGACGCTTTCAGTGGGCGTTTAAAAGCATCAAGGCAACATTCGGAGTTGGACTTGATGCTTCCCTTGCGGCCAGTGGGCATTATACGGATGTGATCCTCTCAGAATCCTGTACTACTTGAGTCCACCAATGAAATATCAATTCTGACAGCCGTACACGCAACAACCAGACATTTCGGTGCTGGTAAAATATCTAATTCAATGTTTGCACTTTGCAGATTCATAATTCGTCAGACTGAATTTGGCAGACTGCTATTTCCGTTGCCAAGATGCGCACGCATCTAAATGGGTCTATTATTGGTCACAATCAACACCCTGCAGAGCACGGGTATGGCTATTTAACCCCTAATCCGCAGGTAAAGGCAGTGTGCACATCTTTTTTTGCTTCAGCACAATGTTAATAAACAAGGCCCCCGATGACCTAAAAAATATTTCCTGCACAAGTGATTACGAGTTAAAGAAGTAAGGGTAAAATTTCATTAAGTTGAAATCCTTAAATAACATTGTATATCTGTACACAATTGGCTATGTGCACAAGATGGCGCTGATCACATTCTGAAATATGCAGGTATGCATGACAACTTCCGGCTTTCTTCTGCTACTGATCCTTCTACCTCAAATGCTGAGCAGATGACCAGTATATCATCCTGAAAATGGAATTTCAGTTAGAGCCAATATTCTCTTGACTTGGCTGAGTTAATTGAATGGCATTCACAAGATCGGTCTCAATTACCGTTACTGATGTTTGTTCATTGCACTCTTTATGGGACATCAGCTGCTCAAGCAAAAAGAGGAATGTCTCAGACTAGCAGCACGTTTCTAGAAATTCTCTCTGATGACTGTGGTGAACTGGCTTTAAGCGACAAACAAACAAATGTAAAAATATCTGATTATCAGGGCTCGGGGAGGGGGGGGGGGGGGGGGGGAATCGGGTGTCCGAATGCCCCCAGGTAACCAGTTTGTCACCATGGGCAACCAGAATATCTAGCATCTTTGAACATGCCCAGAAAGGCAACCTAATCTTCCACCAAAAGTGCGAACAGCGTTTTATTTAGAAAACCTATTCAGGCCTTTTCTTGAAAAATCTTTAGGTGCACAAACATTTGCGGCTGTAAACTTTCTTTCAGTCTTAGGTGTGCATTTCTTAATTTAAACACAGCTCAATTACCATTATAGGCGCGCAAATGCGCACCTTTCTTAAAAGGTTAACGTGATATAAACTTTGAGCATATTTTATGTCAATTAATACAAGAGACATATCATAGCAATATTTCAATATGCAAAACCGTTATGGGCAACACCTCCTTTCATTCCTACATTATTCAGCCATCCGCCGCAAATTTCTTTGGTGTTGCACGACCAAAATTTCCTCATTAGATTTATATCTGGAGAGAACATTCATTTTTCATCGAGCAGTAGCAAAGTTAAGTAGCTCTCAAGGCTGGCAAGAGAGCAAGCAATGAAGTTAACTTGCTGTTAGCTGGCTCTTACAACCAGAACCAGATTTCCATTTTGTTTTTGTATTTTGTTTACATTCCCTGATGAGACTAGCTAGTAATGCTACATCGTTTTCGTTTTCCAAGATGTGCTCAGCTAACCATAGTTACAAAAGTGATGGTCTTAAGAGTGCAACTGATGCGGAGTAGGAAGGGACAGACAGTATTGATAATATTCAAATATGTGTAGATTGAAACTGATGAATCTTTTATATCCACGTTCATTATTAAGAGCTATTGGTCATCTCTGATTTTGCTCCGATGTGTAGACTGAATCTTAAATTTATGAAACAGTTCACTCAAGTTCTTATGGAGTATTTATAAATCAGATATTTTCACATTTGTTGTCTGTTGCTAAAAGCCAGTTCATCATACTCATCTGGGAGAACAGCTGGAAATGTAATGCTTGTTAGAAACCCTGTCGTTTCTCACTGGAGTAGCTAATGTCTCATTAAGAGTGCCAATAAACAAACATCAGAAACATTAACAGGTAATCGAGACAACTCTGGAAAATCTTGTGAATATCTGCTATAGCTAAAATTCAATTTTCAGGATGATATACCCGTCATCTACTCACCATCTGAGGTAAACTGATTACATAGACTGTATAAAAAGATGGACGCAGCAACCGTGACGTCACCCATTGGTTTCAGCATACCATTTAGGAAGCCTCGATTTTGGCAATTTGAACATCACCATTATTTCATTTTGAAACTGGATATGATTCCTTTTGGACGAGAGCGTGAATTGTAGATCCAGGGAGGAGCGAGGATTGGATCTACGGATGGATGTGACTATATCTGATGAGGACCAGAGGGTAGCCACGCCCCATAAGCATATCCTGGCTTTATCCTTTATTCCAATCTATTTGGGACCATAATTTACAAAAATTAACACGATATTTCAAAGAAGAGTTGAAACTTGCTGTAGGTACCATAAAGTAATGCAGAAAGTCATTATTAAAATAATAAATCAAGTGGGAATGTAGGGTCATTTTCTCATCGACTTCTATAGCATTGAACTTCTTTCTGCAACCACAGACATCGCCATCTGCTGGCCATTAAATAGAATGCAATTTTGAGAAATATCCCCATTGGCCTCACTTTTCAGACCCGCACTGCGTCCATCTTTTCATAAAGTCCAAGACTGATAAGTAGCAGAAGCAAACCAGAAGTTGTTCTGCAGCCCAGAATATTGCAGAATGCAGTTAGCGCCATCTTGTGCAACTAGCCAAATGGAGACGTACCGATGCAACTTGAAGGAATTGGCGCAGTATCTGTGTGTTGTTTCCTTTTCCATGTTGCTTGGCAGATTGACAATTGATATGGCCCCAAAAGGACATTTCTAAAAAAAAAAAAAACAGTCCATGAATTCAACAATTTAACAGCGTGGTCAAAATTTATGTAAAATACTCTTTCACAGTGATGATTATCCTTTCTATAACACAGTAAAGTCAGACGACCAGATTCAGAGAATCTCTCAAACTTTGAGCATGAAAAATGCAGTTACATGCTTACCTTAATGCAGATTCCGCATCCAATACAGAGAGATTCAGAGATCCATGCTATTTTGCTTTGAGAGGTAACCTCTATGCAGAGCTTGCCTAAAAATACAGAAAAAATTCAAGCAGCTGCAATACAACTTGCGCTTCTCACTAAACCCAAAGAATACAAAGATGCAAGGGGCTTTTTTCACGCAAAACAAATATTCAACAATAAATGACATAAAAAAAAATTCACAATTGGAAAAATCATATCCTTTTAGCAAAACCATTTAACAAAGTCAATGCCCAAAATGACATTAGAAACATAAGTGAGCCATAGGGGCATTCTGTGGTATTGGCAACATGGCTCCAGAAATATTTTTTTCCTGAATTTTCATGAAATACCTGGTGGATGCGTTAGTGGACATCCAAAAGTTTCTGAAAAATGTATTATGGCTTCATTGATAATTGCACTCAAGGCAATTATGTAACGTTGTGGATAATTTAATTTTCAATTAAAATGACATATTTCTTATTAAAAGATATGTAGCCGTCTCTCTCACAAAGCAAATGTATCCATAATATTGATCAACATCAGTTTTAATGATAATTAATTGCTATTTATATAAAAGTGACAAAAGTGACCTGTCCGTAACTTTTTGCCCTGTCCTGTCCGTAAGGCACATTGACACCCCTGTTGAATTAATCATTCATTTTTTGAAAATTTCTCAATGATATACCTTTGATTTAAGGGTACATCACTGGATGGCTGAATTTGAAGAATACCTGTCTGTAACAGTTTCTTTTGTGTAATTAAGTGCATCAATTACCATCAATGACATTCATTTTTATATCACCTTAAGTACTCCCACAGTACTTCAAATTCAGCCATTCAAACAATTTAGAGGACCAGCACTAGCTGCAATGGAATTACTTCTCCAAATGTGCTGTCCATAAAATGAATACCACGGAATGCCCTCATAACTAAAATTAATTATTTTAAAAACATGTCTAAATTCAAATGTGACACATCCCACTTGGTCAGCAATATTGATGTGAAGGGCGCAGCTTGAAAGGTCACATATCATGTCACCAGGAACACAGCCAATTAGTCATTACAAGCCATTTCAAAATCTGCTTCTTTGGGACATCATATGGTTAACTGGCTGCCCAGAGGCAAGACAAACAGATCATCTTCCTCCAAACAGTTCATCAGTTCCTTCATTATTCTGGGTGATCCAACCATCTTGTGATGTCACAATTAGAACAGATTTCTAAATGGCCTGTAATAGCTAACTGGCTGTGTACCTCGTGACATGATAGGGGACCTTTAAAACAGTTGCAGTAGCCCGTCCTCAGATTCTTACCCATCCGCACTACTGGACAGCTCTTCTTGCACTCCTGTCTGCACTTCTTGGGTTTACACTTGTCATGGTTCACAATTGCGATTCTGGTCGGTTTCTCAGACATTTTCACCACCTTCTCTCAAAAGCTTGACAGAACTGATTATTTCCCCGTGACAGAGGAAGGCCACGCTGAACTAAAGAGATTTGATAACAAGAGAATTAATACAAAATGCTCATCACCAACAAAATGCTTCAATTTGGCATTTCTATAGAGGAATAGGGTTATAACCAAATATCCATCACTGTTAGTCATAAAAAGAGCTACATCTTTTTCCAAACAGCATCCAAATTGCTCCATTTTACATCCAAATGATAATCGTTTCCTGAGCTTGCACTATAGCAGCTTTTGGATTTCATTCATTTCACTCTTCAGCTGCCAGTCAAGCAACTCACGTTTGAGTAACCGTAATGCTCAAATTTGTTTTGAAGTAAGTCACACATTAAATTACACATGGTTTTCATGTTCTCGTCTACATATCTAACGATACCATGGCTTGCTTATATTTTCTTATCCTTCGGAAAACTCTTCGAACCGACTCAGATTTTTATGGCATCTTTCATGCACTAACAAAGCGAAAAATATCGCAGTGATTATTCGGCCAGCAACTGGTTATTCTTCTGGCAGATATTTCGGTTGTCATGTCAACAGCTTTCAACGGGTCAATTAAAAGGCTTTGGGAAAGGCGATCGTGGTTTTGTTGTCCCAACCATCCACTCCGGCAAAATAGTTCTCCGTAGTCCACACTTACAACTGCGCGTGCGCAAACGGAAAATAACGTTCCACGAATCTGACGTCTGCCGGCATGAAGACAACTTCGTAATAATGAAAATTAATTTCTGAAGAGGAAAGTCGACACCACGAATACTAAGGTCAACTCAACGAATCTTCTGAGCCTTTGGTCTTAGGAAAATGTTTTACTAGTCAGGCAAAAAGCAAACCAATTTTGAACAAATAAGCATCACGCGAGGATACTTCAGATCAAAAAAAGCATCATTTGAACGATTGACATAGTTAGTCTCATAATACGCGACAAGGAGAGCATTTCATTTAGCAAACAAATGCATAATCTAATACATTCGATACATACCGTAAAGATTAACTCGCAACAAGACCCGATTTCAATTCCGTTAGTTTCCGCACCAAGCAATCGCGAGAAATATGATAAACCGCATCAAACATCATACGAGGGTAGCTAGGAGGCTTAATCAAATTCGGTATCGAACACAAGCCCCAAACCACTGATTGTTAAAAGTCGGAGCCATTAAAATTAAGCGATACAGCGAAATACCTAAGACATTCTATTGCGTCAAAAATCGCAAATGACACAACCGTTGTCTCTTCCTAAGAAATTAGCTAGCCACGCTCACGATATGAAATGTAGGTAGCTGCGTTGTTAGGCAGGTTCAACAACTGGCAATAGCCGTGTTATTCGCGGAGAACCGACTCCCTAACATACAAACAGTCAAATTTGCATCAATAATCACAGTTTGCTACACAATTTCCATGATGATGCACTCAGCTGCCAGCAGGCAACCCCACAGGTTGGCAGTATATCAGCGAGCTAATGAAAGTTACACGATAAAAATGCATGTTGACGCCCTGTTAGGTCTAGGTTAACGTAGGGTAATAGCTGGATATGTTCGCTCGCAATCCACCATGGGAAACAGTCATTTAGTTGGTCATAATGTTCAGTTCGCACAGCTTAGCCAGCATGTATTCACCGGTAAAAAGTAATGACGTGTAGGAAGCAGTGAACTGCAAATCGTACAAACAGCTCGTCAGCGAGCTGGACCTTCAGCACCAATGCCATTAAATCTGGGCCGAGATCTACAAATCTGGCAACTCCTGTTGGCAAGTAACGTTAGAGCCAAATGAAATGATGCGACATCACTTGATGACAATCAACTAGCTTGCTACAGTTGCACAGACACTCACCCCGCTCGCCAGGACACAGCGGCTGACATCACGGATCCTAGCGGGCTAACGTATTCTTACCAGGTCACGAATGAGTGGAGGCCAGCTGACACGTGTTCTGAGAATATCATTCGGAACAATCCAACCAAATCACCCTGGTGCGGAAGACTGACTCCACAAAGGCCGAAAGGCCTCTGAACTGGCAAATAACGTTTGCTAATCCATACGCAGCTCACAAAGATACACACATGGGCCGATAAAATGAACCCTCACACCATAATTACCATCGAAAGGTTAAGAAAATCATAGGTCGACAAACATTAACTCACCCCAAATAGGCCCCCTTCTGTCTCCGTCTTCCAGGTAGAAGATTTTTTTTTGTGTTTTAAGGCTTATCACTCTCCTATTTTCCGCAACGTGTGCTCCTCGGGAGAGAAGCCGGGAGAAAAAGATGGCGCGACTGGCCGAATTCTCTGATGCGTCCGACGCGCCACTCCCGCTACGTCATATACAAGCGACAAAGTAGAAAAATCTAGTGGGAGATTCGAATATCAGCGAGCTAACCTGCCGAATGAAGCAACCTTACGCACACATTTTCGATTAAATGACGTTACTGACGCTGAAACAAATATTTCACTGAAAAGGCTGCCTTTAACATTTGCTGCGACATCTTTCTGGTCTTTACTCTCTTATTTTGGCTCTTTTCTATGGTTGATTTTTTAAGCAAACTCAGCTAGCTAACCAATAATTAAGATGTCTAATGATCAGAGCATAAAAATAAAATGTTAAGTTGCTGGTTTGTTTAATACTGAAACAAAACTCTGTTTTTTGAATCAGAGAGGGCCAGTCGTTACTCTTCTTTGAATTTACACATAAATGCTGGCTGTAGCTTGATAGCTTGTAACTTAACAATGCTAAGGATTGAAATGAGTTAGTTACCTTGCTTGGTAGCTAGCTAGTTAACATAAACATTATTTGGCAACTCAGTATTCCAAAATTAACGTAGAGCAAGCTAATAACGTTCGTGGGTTGTTAAAGTTCATGAACTAAATTGACTAGAGCTATCAATGTTTTCAACAGCTAAGTAGCATACAATGTTTATGAAACTGAAACTACAAAGCAAGAAGTTAGTTGGAAATTTTCACCTGCTAGATAACTAACCGTTGTAATGCTTGTTGCGTGAATTGGCAGGCTAGGTTACATGTATTGGTGTCATTAATCTGTCTTTCCGTCTGTAACTTAGCTGCGTATTGTAGTGTCAGAAATTGAGCATTCATACGCGGTTCATTAATTCAACAACTGTCCGATGTTGGTAATGGTGTTGGTAGCTAATATCTTCGATGATCACGTTTGTTCTTTTAATTCATTTAATGTAAATTAAATTAATTCATGCGCAGTTAACGAAAAGCATTATTTGCAGCTTTAAGTGTCCGTTAACCATGCATTGTTCTCTGCCCTTTCATTGTTAGTCTATTTGGGTGGGGGGAAAGCAGCAATTTTTGAAAAGAGAAGTGTCGTGCAATGTCTTACAATAATGGACTCAAATTTGCTCATAAATTACATGTTTTGAACTGTTAATACGGATATGTATAATACAGCTAGCTTTCGTATTAGTTATGGTTGCTGCGTCCGGTGCATTTACATGTTCATATGTAAGCAATGATCTCATGTATTAATTCATTTTGTTGTCAAGGTTTGCACCCCATGGACATTGTAGCTTCTGACTGAAAGTGGTTGAGTGGGAGGTTTGTGTGAACATGGCCACAACAAGCAAGACCCCGCCTGGTTCCGACCCCAAGCAGCTTGAGCGTACAGGAACTGTGAGGGAGATTGGGTCCCAGGCGGTGTGGTCCCTGTCCTCTTGTAAACCAGGTGAGCGGGTACACACTCCTCCCCCAAATTTATTCAGCTCCTGTGCCACTCAAGCTTCCCACCACAGTGGGTGCTTGAGCTTAAGCACCAACATTTCATCCAATGGAATTGTTTCATGATTTTATAATGCATGCTATCAGTATTATATATTTTGGTGGCAATGTTCAGTGTGATGTGCCTTCAATAACCAGTGTAACTGGCAAATCAGCTTTATTTAAAATGAAATAATTTGTAAATAATAGTTTTGCAGTCATCCGTATTCTTATTATTCGTAATTACATTAGGTCAGATAGATTTTCTTTTTCCTTTGCGCAGTTCATTGAATAACTTCTGTTTTGTTATGCTTGTTAAAAGGATAATCCAGATGAATTTTTTAGACTTGAAATTTTGTTAACTTCACATAATTTACTGGAATTTTTGAAGTACAGCTGTATGTCCATAAGTGCCCTGATCTGCTCAAAATGTTGGTGTTCAAATTGATGTAGCTCGGCCTTCGGCCTTTTCTGCAGGTTTTGGGGTAGACCAGCTTCGAGATGACAACCTGGAGACCTACTGGCAGTCGGATGGCTCACAACCACACCTGGTTAACATTCAATTCAGGTAGAGAAAGAAATTTTGCACATTTAGGCCCAGGGCACCATTTCAGATAGCAGGGTAAACAAACTCTGAGTTTGTTCTGTAACTGTGAGTTGACTTACTCCGAGTTGCTGACTGCGGAGTTTTTCGGTTCAGAACAGGTGATAACACTTTGTTCAATCCATTCTGAGTGTATTTACCCCACAGTCAGGCTTGTGCATGAGGATATTAAAAGCCCTAATCGAGCTGCCGGGTGGCTCACACGGTTAAGGCACTGCGCTGCAGTGCAGCGGTGAACACCACGCCGCGGGTTCGAGCCTCGGCGTACCCACCGGCAGGGGTCGGCAGCTTTTTCAGCGTAGCGCACAATTGGCTATCGCGCTACAGGGTTACAAATTGGGAAGGGACTGCCGGACTTGGGTATTCGATAACAGCTTTGTTCGTTGCTCCAACGCCTCCTGTTGGCCAGACGGGCGCTCGTCAGGAAGACTCCGGCTTGGTTCATGGGTCGCATACGAGCAAGCTTTGTACATAGTTCCCCAATTGGGCATTCCAAATTCGGGTGGGATTGGAGATGCCAAATTTATTAAAAAAAATAAATAAATAAAAAAAATAAAAAATAAAAAAAGCCCTCATCAATGGAATATAGATAACACGATTCACCATGGCAACGTGGAGAAAAAAAGTTGTGCGTCTTATTCTCCAGCAGAGTTGGTCAAATGAATAAAGATGTACGCTGTGTACGAACACTTTTTTTTTTAAATAAGAACAGTTGCAGCTGCGATAGAGCGTGAGTTTGTGCAGCAGAAAATTTCTGACCGAGTCAATGCGAGAGTATTAAAAAACAACCAAATGAAGGTTTAATTAGGAATGCACAAAACTAAATTAGAAATCCAAATGATGGAGCATCAGTTACAGGTGGATGTGGGGATAACAGGTGGATGGTTTTACTTATTTGAACAACATACAGAATGTTAATTACTGCATTTGTTCTTGCAGAAAGCTAAGAAATTTTTAAAAAATTGTAAGTTTAATTTGTCCTTATTTTATATAAGATGATACAAGTGGAATCTTTTTTTTTCATTCCAAGCTGATGCAAATAACCTATTTCAGGATAATTCCACAGACTTTAAATTTCACATTTTAAAACAGTAGTTCTATCTTGAAGTCTTATGACTGAATGAACTGAACATACGAACTGCTGATCATTCATTGGGCCTACTGCAAATTAGCAGACTTTCCACCATGTATTGTAAAGAATTAAAAACTCTCCAGAGTTATTCATTTTTATTTTGTGCTTTGAAAAGCCCACTCATGGTAGAAACTGAGTGTGCCTTTTAATAATTGAAGCCGTGGTTGTTAAATTTGGGTGTATAAACAATAAAATAAAACAAAATGGTAATGAAACCTGCCATTTGCAACAACAAAAAAAATGAAGAGCTACGCAGTTTGTTCTGAACTGAGAGAATGTCCTCGGTGTGTTACACAAGCAATATGCGGGCTGAAAATTTTGTTGAAAGAAATTATCCACCTTATTCCTGAGGGCACTACTGTAGATATGATTATGGGTGCAACTTCCGGCGTAAGTAGTTGTTAAAGAGTGCCTAGTCAAGAACAGCGGCGTTTCTTTCAAAAATAATTCAGTTTACTTAGCGATTACAGCTCGTTTTTTTAACAAATTAACTTGCTTTTCTTAAAATGCCCCTTCAGAGCTCCGGCACCTGTTGTGCTGTTCGAGGCTGTAATAACAACCAGAGGAAGCTAAATTTATGGTTTGATCAACAGTGTTTTGAACACGCACCCAGAACATAGGGGATTGTCCTTGTGTTCAGCGATATGGTTTCCATCGCCTACTTAGAGAAAAGGAAGCTGAAAAATCTGAATTTGAAAAGACCCCCGAAAACATTAGGTGCCCATTTCATTTCGAGAGACAGTGATTCCTACTTTATGGCGAGGCTCAGACAAACCGCCGCAGAGGAGACACCGGGTCCTCAAAAGAATTTTTGACAGCAGTGCCAGGAGAGCACCAGGTATGATTTCATGTGTAAGATCTTCAGATCTTTATTTTATCTTCAGAAAATTAACATAGCATCTGAAAAACAACATGCAAACATCAATTACAGTAAAGAAAAACAATTATTCGTGCAACATAAATCATATCACTCTATGCCCTTCCCAAGTCTTTTGTGTGCAAAAACAAAGACTGAAGAATTATGACTGTCCAGAGGCAACATGAAGACGAAAAATAAAAATGATTTGTAGGCTGAAATAGTCTTTCAGTTCATGTAGCTTCCTGAACAGTCACACGCTTAAGGGATAAACATCTTGATGCAGGGGTAACGGTGGTAGGACTATCAGCAGGTAAGGTGTCCTCTTTAAAGGAACAGTCCACCGTACTTTCATAATGAAATATGTTCTTCTCTGAAATGAGACGAGATGATATGTATCTCTCCGAGCTTTGAACGATCTCTCAGTCAGCCAGACGCACTGCCACTCCTGTTAGCATTTGTAGCTAGACTCATTGTGAGCAACGGTATTTTTCGGGGCTGTAGTTAGATGCGACTAAAGTCTTCCACGTTTTTCCTGTTTACATAGGTTTATATGACCAGTGACATGAGTTCGCATTCGGGTACGCAAATCCAAACGTGGCTTTTTCTATGCTGTGGGAAGTGCGTACTATAATGACAGGCGTAGTAACACCTTCTGCGTACTTCGACAGCGCATTGATACCTTCACTTCTGATTTCTTTTCTCTCCCACGACCCCCCCTACTTCCATAAATACAACCAACGTGACTGTACTGCACTACTTGGTACACAGTCAGGAAGAGAGAGAAAAGAAATCAGAAGTGAAGGTATTCAATGCGCTGTCGAAGCGCGCAGAAGGTGTTACTACGCCTCAAAATAGCCTATGTAGAACTCCAGAATTCCTTCAGATTATTAATTAAATTGTTTTCTTTTATCACTAATATTGGTTATTTTAATTATTAATTAAAATTCCATATTTTTGGTTATTTTAGAAATTTTATGAGACTGGTTACTAAATTTGCAGGCTTCCTGCTGAATCAAATGGTTATCTTGCGGGAAAGATTATTAGGATGAAACGTCTGAATAATACATCCTTGCTATTTTACGTATGGTAAAGGCAGATTCCCCGATGCATTTTGGTGCCTCGAGTTAGGGACTGTAATATATATATTTTTTTGTAATATTTTTTATTTTTTTATAAGTTTTAATAAATAATTATTAACTAATTTTATTAGTTATTAATTACACGTGATTGCCATTTAAATGCTCCTTTTAAGCTGTTCCACCTACATCTATGTCCTCTAGGCCACAAATGACAGCGTCTCGAACCATCATATCACTGTAGTCCATCTTTTGTTGGCACGATGTGCAGTCAGGGTTGAAATTGCACACACTCGCCAGACCGCGTACTCGTGCAGCATATGCACATATTTGCTCATCACGGTCTTGTGTCATCTGCCGCAAGTGGACCCGGGCGACCATTATATTTTCCTGCCGCACTGCTAGTGTCTTAATTTTGGCAAGGATTGCAGCTTTGTCATTTGAAGTGAGGGTGCCAAAGGATTGTGTAAGGTCTTTGTGTAGTGTATCCTCACAGCATTTTAGTAACTGGAATATTATGTCACTGCCTGTAAGGCGAGTGGCTGCTTTGTATTCAGGTGAGTTCCACACATGTGATAAGGGTGGGGGTGGGGGTTTATATACACTGAATACACGTCGGCCGAAATGTTGTACAATGAATAAAGTCTTCTGGGAGCTGCTTTAACAGTGTGCAGACTTTTATTCTCTTCTTTTTACTGTTTCTTTGGGTCCGGCACCTGTAATATTGGATTTTGGATGTGCGTGCGTTCATTCTATTTTTGCTTTGTATTCAGCCCATCTTTGTGTAAAGTAGGCCCATTCTTCGCTAGTGCCAGCTGCTGAGATCGTCGGGCACCTAACTTTTTCCCCTTTAACGCCTTAGGGTGTGGGAGTTGAAGTCACGCCATCAGTTCTTGGGTGAGCTGTCCGTTCATGCGGGTCGATGAGACAAATGAGGACATCTGTGGCAGTGTTGGCAGGCCATGACGTGGTGCAGTTAGGTGCTGAGCTGGGAAGAGTGACCATCATTAGGGCCGGTTCATACTCTACGCAAGGTATGCGAGCGAACGCGAGCACAGGTCCGCTCCATTCCGTTCACAGAGAAGCCTGAACGCGCCTCCCTTGCTGCGCTGTGCCTCGTTAAAAAGTAGTACACTGCTCATGCAATAGGGGGCAGCAAAGTCTTCTCCTTCTTGTCCTCTTCCTTTTTTCTTTTGGTGTGTTGAACGGAGCGTATGGTGCATAATTTTCTTTATCTCCCCAATTGGAATCTCACGGAACTACACGCGTCGATGTGTCGCGTTACAAAAATTTGGACGACACACTTTGCTACGCAAGGACGCAAGATGGCTACCTTGCGTTGCTCGATGCGTTGCCTTGCGTTCGCGCTCGCGTACCTTGCGTAGAGTATGAACCGGCCCTTAGATTCCTTGACTTGATAGTCTATGCGATGTTCATAGATAAGTATGACAACTACTTCTTTTCAGATCTTTATTTTATCTTCAGAAAATGAAAATCGCATCTGAAAAACAACAAACATCAATTACAATAAAGAAACACAATTATTCATGCAATATACAGCGCCCTCCATAATTATTGGCACCCCTGGTAATGTTGTGTTAAAAGCCTTAAAATAAATTGAATTTTTATTGCAGAAGCATACTCTCACACTGAAAATTGTAGAAAAATGTAACCTTCAACTCAAGTGAATTTTAAGGGGAATAAAAATCCCTGACTAAGAAATAATTATTTTTCATAAAATCACCTGTTCCGCAATTATTGGCACCCCATAAAAATTCCTAGGAAATAAATGTAATTGAAGTATTTCTGTCATTTCTTCAGTAGTTTACGAAGTTGATCAGAGTATCTAGGAACATTTAATTAGTAATTCATCACTTCCTGTTTCCCTTGGGTCTAAATATGACGTGACACAGAGGCCATTTCTCATATCCACTCTTCAACATGGGAAAGACAAAGGAAGACACCATTCAAGTAAGGCAGATGTGTGTCGACCTTCACAAGTCAGGCAATGGCTACAAGAAAATAGCCACTCTCCTGCACCTGCCCATATCTACTGTCAGAGGAATCATTAAGAAGTTTAAAACAGCTAGAACAGTGGTAAACAAGCCTGGACGAGGACGCAAGGTTATTTTGCCACCACGCACAGTGAAGAGGATTGCAAGAGAAATAAAAAGTTCTCCAAAGCTCACTGGTATAGAATTGCAACAAATGGCAGTATCTTGGGGTCACAAAGTCTCCAAAACAACCATCAGGCGCTATGTTCATGCCAACAAGCTGTGTGGGAGGCATGCATGCAAAAAACCTTTTCTCACTCACAACCGTAAACGCAAACGTCTGGAGTTCGCTAAGCAGTACTGGGACTTCAACTGGGACTGTGTGCTTTGGTCAGATGAGACCAAGATGCAGTGTTTGTTACCAAAAAGCTCTAAGTGGGTTTGGCGGAACACAAAAGATGAGTATACAGAAAAGCACCCCATGCCCACTGTGAAGTATGGGGGAGGATCGGTGATGCTGTGGACCTGTTTCTCTTCCAGAGGCCCGGGAACCTTGTTAGGGTGCATGGCATCATGAACACTTTGAAATACCAGGACATTTTAAATCAAAATCCGGTGGCCTCTGTCCGAAAGCTGAAGATGGGTCATCACTGGGTCTTTCAGCAAGATAATAACCCTAAACATGTAGCCAAATCTACACAGAAATGGTTCTCCAGACCCAGAATCAAGCTCCTCCCATGGCCATCTCAGTCCCCAGACCACAACCCCATTGAAAACCTGTGGAAAAAGCTGAAGAGGAGAGTGGAGAGGACCCAGGTCGCTGGATGATTTGGAGAGATTGTGCAAAGAGGAATGGTCGAAGATCCCTCTTTCTGTATCCTCCCATCTTGTGAAACATTAAAGGAGAAGATTAGGTGCTGTTTTCTTGGCAAAAGGGGGTTGTACAAAGTATTAGGGTCGGTTCATACTCTATGCAAGGTACGCGAGTGAACGGGAGCACAGGTCCGTTCCATTCCGTTCACAGAGAAACCTGAACGCACGTCCCTTGCTGCGCTGTGCCTCGTTAAAAAGCAGTACACTGCTCATGCAATAGGGGGCATCAAAGTCTTCTCCTCTTCCTTTTTTCTTTTTGGTGTGTTGAACACAGCGTATGGTGCATTATTTGCTTTATCTCTCCTATTGGAATCTCACGGAAATACATGTATCGCGTTACAAAAAAATTGGTCGACATACTGTGCTGCGCAAGGATGCAAGATTGCTACCTTGCGTTGCTCGACGTGTTGCCTTGCGTTCACGCTCGCGTACCTTCTGTAGAGTATGAACCGGCCCTTAACATCAGGGGTGCTAATAATTGTGGCACACATGATTTGGTGTAAAAGAATTATTTCTTAATGTGGGATTTTTTCCCCACTGAATAAATGCACTTGAATTAAAGGTTGGATTTTCCTCTTTTTTTGATTGTGGTCCTATATTATTTTGAAAAAAAAAACTGAATTTATTAGAAGCTAAAGAACACATTTTAATAATTATGGAGGGCGCTGTAAATCATATCATTCTAAAATCTTTGTATTCGTCCAGTAATGCCAGTCAGTGTAACTAACGTTTCATCCCGTACAGTTTAAGATGAGGCTGTAGAGGTAGCAATAGTTTACTACAATTTGAAAGCAGCTACTCTGTTCCAAACAATAGTCTTGCACTCCAAACCTCAATTTACTAAAATAAAAAGTATGGGGAAAAATGGACTCACTGTGTTTTACATATTATAGTATTAGATTAGCTTGCAACTTTATACTGTTATGTAGTTGGCTGGAGTAGAGCTAATTTGACTCATACTGTCGGGTGGCTTAATTTATTTTGCATAACAATCCATTACGTTTCATATGTAGAGCAATAATTACCACTGAAATATAGTGTTTCCTTCATAAATATAAAATCTCAGAAAGTACTTGAATATCTGTTTTAAGGTACATAAGGTCGTACACTACCTCCTTTAACAAGACGCGACTGACCTTGTTGCTGTGGAGGTACTGCATATGCTTCGGAGCTTTGTAGATTGTTTATAGCTTCGCAGTCTGTGGCAGTCGCTAATGTAGCCAAATGCACTAGTATTCGTTATCTGTGGCCACTGCTTCAGGTCGTTCTCCCATTCTTTGAGAATAGAAGGCAGCGATCTGAGGGCTAAAAGGTGATGTTCCCTCATATATTATTTTCCAATTACTTAAAAAAAAGAGGATTAGCGTTAGCCACTACTATGGTAAACTGTTCAGTGACAGGATGCAGCGGAAGTTGTACCCATAATTCGCACAAGGGATCATGGGATGTGGGAATAAGGTGGATAGATTCCTCAGAGAAACGGTATGCTCAAACAAATATTCGTCCGAAAACGATAAAACACCCAAAAGTTGTCGAATAACTCTCTCCTAACAGAGAATTCCTCTCAGTATTTACGCTTCAATGTCCTCTGACTCTTCAAGGAACGGACATGCAATGTCTGAAACCTCCTCAGTCTGCAGTTTCAGAAGGAGAAAAAACTGAGTTACTTGAAAACCTGCCAACAAGCAGGTTAGCTTCACAGAGTATGTTGCCTTGGTAACTGACTCAGTTGGACTGAACTCGCATTGTGAACCGGAAAACTCAGTTTCCTGCAACTCTGAGCTAACAAACTCAGTTACCACTAACCCTGCTTTCTGAAACGGGGCCCAGGTCACTGATGGTGTATCATACCATAAACAACCAAATGAGATACAAACACTGTACCAAACCAGATCTGTCAGGAGTAGCCATGGACCTGGAGCATATTATGACTGAATTACTGCCCGGTCCTCTAGGTCACTTTAACACCTGGCACTAATATGCATTGTAGGTCAATGGTTTGCAATGAGATTATGCTGGACCTCATCAAGGTACATGCGTGAATGCAATAATGTTGGATTGGGATCCAGTTACCCAAAATTGCTTTAAGGGCATCTTGAGAGGCGGGGCATTAGTGTAAATGCAAGTGTGTTTTTGATTTGTATTCAATAATTGGAAGTGCATGTTTACATCGTTTTGTGCTTGGCCTTCATTATTTTGCAAGAGATTTTTAAAAATGTATAGTGATGTGTAACTTTATGTTACGGAAAATAAGGATACTGTCTGTGGGCTTTTAAAGCTGGGAGCATGGGTTCAAACTCTACATCCCAAACATCAATGAAGAACTACAACTGCTTATTTACGGGTCTGAATTTTTACCACCTAAGCAAAGAGCATTGAGGTAAAATTACACAATAGGAAGCCTTAAAATTGAGACTTTCAAACTGGGAGGACTGTTTTTGACTGCATATCAGGACTTGTACTTTGTGTGTGCCACTGATTGGCTAAAGAGCTCATACACCTTGATTCGGAGACCTAAATTAAGCGTAGATGAAAAGAAAACTACAACCCCAATTCCGAAGTAGTTGGGACAAAGTGTAAATTGTGAATAAAATCAAATCGCAATGACTTGAATCACATCAGCCAGTATTTTATTCACAATAGAACAGACATAACATTGCAAATGTTTAAACTGAGAAATTTTACAATTTTATCCACAAAATGAGCTCATTTCAAATGTGATGGCTGCTTCAGGTTTCAAAAAAAGTTGGGACAGAGCAGCGCTTCCTGCGGAGAATTGCTTAGTCAAGGTGGTGACGGGGGGGCAGGCAACAGTCAGCGTTTATTTGCTGTTTATAAAAAAACAAAGCATTTAAAGTGCAATAACAAAGTGATAAATTCAACAGTCTTGTAACTTTATTGATTGACACTCAGATATTATAAAATGCTTGTATTATGCTTTCATAGAAATGAGATCAAAAATTGCAGTTTGAATGGGTTTCAATTTAATTAATTTTCGTTTAACCCTTAGGGACCGTTGTGCGCATTTTACGCGCTTTTCATTCTTTTTTTTTTTTGGCTGTGTTCATTCATATAGCATGAATTTTGGTAAGCTTATGTGTGTTTATTTGATCTTGTTATTTCCAGCTCAGTTCTTATGGTAAGGCTAAAATACACTGTGTACAAGCAAATGTTACACACTGACTGAAGTGCAAAAAATGCGCACAACCGTCCCAAAGGGTTAAACGAAAATTGATGTAAGAACGGAAAATGTATTTGTTATCAGTTTTGACTTCAATTCTCCAAATGCTTTGTGGTTGTGTTTATGTTTGGGGAGAGGAGAACGGGATTATGTATGGAAGCGCATTGCATTCACAGGATAAAAAAATATAAACCTTATCTCGTAATTACGAGATCTAATTACGCGCAGATGGTGAAGTAGGCCGGCTTCTTTGAATAAAGTACCCTGATATGTTTGACTCCTTTTTCCCATCCCTTACTGTACACTAGAGAAAACCACGTGCAATTGTTAAAAATAGCAGAAAGCCACGTGCAAACACATCGGTAGCATTGATAAGAAACTAAACAAATTGCATATAACCTATCTTAATTACTAGACACTATTCCGATGTTTAGTTTAGATGAATAATTATCTTGCCTCCAAATGTCCTTCCCATGATGACGACAGGTTATTGTATATCCGAATAATTAGCTTCTTCTCGATACAAAAAAATAATGTTGGCGTTGCAACAGGTGATAGATGGCGCAGTAACATATTTAGCCAACAGTTGCCGGCCGCTATTCGGCCTCATCGCGATGCGGCCTTATTTTACTGTGTATGCATGTGTGGATGCACCAGAATTTTTTTTTTTTTTTTTTAATGTTTATGTTGTCAAGGCGGCCGCCCTAACTATAAAGCGCTGCGGGAAACCCCGGAAAGAGGTCTGTTTACCATGGTGTAGCATCACCTTTTCTTTTGAACACAGAGTAGTGGCGTCAGGGCATTGAGGAGACGAGTTTCTTAAGTTTAGCCATTGCAATTTGATCCCACTCTTGTTATACCCCCCGCAACGGAATTTAGGGGGGTATACTGGATTTGCTTTGTGCGTGCGTGCGTGTGTCTGTGCGTCTGTGCGTGTGTCTGTGTGTGTGTGTGCGTGCGTCTGTGCGTCCGGACCTAGATCTCATAACCTACTCATCCGATTTTGAAAATTTCTTCTCTTGGTGGAAGGTCTATTGACTGTGGTACTGCCCGACTACTTGTTGCGGGGGGTATCCTGTAAGCCATGCTTACTGACTAAATCTAGTTTAATACAGGCTTCCAACTACTGGAGAGTTTTTGGGTCTCCTTTGACAAACTTTTTTTTAATTATGCGCCAAATGTTCTCAGTCGGTGAAAGATCAGGACTGCAGGCAGGCCAGTTCAGCATATGGAGTCTTCTACTATGAAGCCATGCTGTTGTACCCTACAGGCCAGCAGATACTGCCTAATTTTCATGGAAAGTCTTTTGTATCTCTCGTGGAATTCTCGCGATAATCTCCTCTTAATGTTGCGTGCTATTATCAACCTTGTATTCTGCTGAGATAAGCTTCACAGCAGGCGGGCTGCCGAACCTACACACATAGTCTGAATCAGACCTATGCACAGTTGTGAATTATTTTTTATATGTGGATTTAGTAGATATAATACGTTGTTGCATTGCTGCATTGTTGTTGGTAATCGCTAATCACTAAACCGTGAAAATCGAGGGTGGGCTGAAGAAGAGTATATGATATCCAGCAGCGGTAGAAGAATCACTATGAAAATCTCAGTATACATGTACCACTGGTCTGAATAAAAAATAATGTGCTACACACATGTAGATTGTAATTTTGTATTTATATCAGCCTGTTTACTGTTTCATCGTTTCATCAGGTCATGTGGTAGAGGGTGATAACTCATGTTATGTTTGCTGTTTAATAGCCTTCTGTTTGACGATGTTGATTTTTTCTTAAACATTTATAGGCCTACTGTAAATGCACAGTCGGAGATTTTCTGTGCACGTCTCATTGTGTCTTAAATAAAGCAACAAATCTATGGATTCACATGTCAAATTATATTTAAAGCGACGCCTTGTTGCAGCATCCTGAAAACGACAGAGTTCACATTCCATATCTTTTTTCCTTCAATTGGAATTGGTTAAGTACACAGTAATTATTAGTTTGATATTTCTTTGGCGTATACCTAGATTTCGCCTCAGTATATACAGTTTGAAGGATTTAGTTTGAATGGATATTCCTTCTTCAGCGATCAGACAGTCTCTTATGTGCGACGGCATTTCTTGATTTTCATACAGAGACATTATATGCGCGACTAAATAAGGAGAAATTCTTTCACAGGTGGCATGAAACACTTGAGTGCAAAGGGACATCTACTCATTAATCAAGTATAGGTATAGGATTATAAAAATAATGTCACGCAGGGTTGCATTGTTAACAAAAGAATTTGGTTTTTCCTTTCTGTATTTAAAGGACCAGTGTGTAAGATTTAGAGACATCTAGTGGTCAGATTATAGATTGTAACCAACTGACTATTCCTTTTCTCACAAGACCTACTGTGGCCGCAAAACTTGGGGAAAACGTAAAAGGCTCTCTCTTTTGTCAGTGCTTTATTCACTCACTGTTTTCCCATTCTGGGCTACTGTAGAAAAATGGCGGTGCAACATGGCTTTCTCCACGGAGGTGGACCTGCTCCCATGTAGGTTTGAAGGGCTTATTCTAAGCGAATTCAAAGATTATTGTTTTCACGTGATTATACACTACTAAAAAAGTAGTTATGAATGTTATATTCTACATACTGTTCCTTTAAACACACCCCAAGTCCCAATCGATCGGTCCAAAACTCTAAACTTAACAGAGCCGGTAAACCTCTCAATCAGATGAATACAAGAATCTCAGACTTTTTTTTACCAGTTTAATAACAACCTGATGACCGTTACACTCAAAATATGAATTTGTTACTTTGAACAAAATTTATTAAAAGCAGTCCAACAAAATGAATTTGTCCAGGAAGTAACTAATTAGTTCGTTTTATCAACAAAGTAAAATTGTTTCTGTATGAACAAAATATTGTGTTAGACTAACAATTAAGTAACAAATGTGTTTTGCTAACACGATTGGACCATAAATTATTTTGTTAGGATTTTTGTTAATAAAATAATAAATAAATCTACACAGACCGATTATGCGGTCGATGTACATGTACGTAGATGAAATAATTAAAGTACGTACTTTTATTACTTCACAGTGAAGTGGCAATACAAGAAGTATGTTGAAGATTATATTTCAGCATTATTCATTTTATTCACAAATATTGATGTATATTTTTTATCTTTTTTCATTCATTGCTCATACTCAATCAATAACCATATTATGTAGGCAGCAAAATAAAATATGGCTCCTGGACAGTGTCATTTAGGCTATGTTTTTGATTTTCCTATGTATTGATAATACACTCAAAATATTATTTTGTTAAGATAAAAAAAAAAAATTAAAAAAATTTGTTAAACCTTTGTAACAAAATAATTTGTTGATGCAACAGAATCAGATTTGTTATTCTCACAAAAATCCTAACATAATAGATCTTGTCCAGTCCTCTTCACAAAATAGATTTGTTAGCCTACTTTTCCACACGGCCCCACCAAAGTTTCCATTGTGGCTTTTCATTGGGGAAAATCGATCACTTAACTGCGAAGGATCTTGAAATGAGCAGGAACGCAAACGGGAAGGCGAGTTTTAACTTAAGCCATCTTTTCTCTGTATATTGTCGTTGTTTAAGTTTATTTAGCGACATACACCGACAGTGTTATTCTATCTTTATTTTTGTGCCGCAATCTAGATATTTGGGTGTGCAGATGATATTCCTATCCTACCATATTTCATCTTCTGCAAACCAGGTCATTAAACATTACTGTATTACTTGTATTACTGTACTTGTTGTGGATTTTCTTCAACATATTGAGATTCCCCCATCCTCAAGCAATTGGAGAAAGACAGATTCTGAAAAAGAAAAATCAGGCTTTATTGTGTCATGTTGATAAATGTAAAGCCGAGTTCCTCTTGCGCAAGAGGAACTGCCCCCAAGAAGAACTGCAGAACTCCCCCCTGAAGAACTGAAGAACTCCCCGAAGAACTCTCCCCTGAAGAACTGAAGTTTTCCAGAGGTTACAATGGGTTATATATCTCTCATTCTCGCTCTACCATTGGACAGGCAACCTGAGAACCCAGTTACCTACTCCTTCAGGAATTCCGAGACGCATGCGCATTACAGTGGACGGCCACATTCAGCAAGAGAATACAGAGACAAAGAATAAAGCCAGATGAAAATGATCAAAAGAAAAAGATAGATACCAGTGGATGAATTCGATGCATATCAAATTATAACAAATAATTCAATTGATCAAGTTTTCAGTAGCAACTAATGATTTTGCTGAACAAACATTGATCAAAGCTACAGAAATCAAATACCGCTTAAATCCTTCGAACCTCCCTCTCCCAGGGCGCAGTTCCAGGCTAGATCCCTTTCCACAGAGATCTTTGCCCAGGCTCCCCCAGGTTCAGAACTCTGCCTTCTGCTTCCTGGTGTCTCCTTTTCAGAGCCCACCGATCAAGGAAGCACCACTCGCCTACTAACACATTCGCTTTTGGCTTGTGGTGGCCTGACTGTACATTGAGCCGAACGCGGCGGCCACCTCTCTCTGTGGTCTTACTGCCATCTGCGACCCGACCGGCCGGTGACCCAGTCGATAGCGATCCCCAGATCCCGTTGTGGTTGTCAGCCACCCAGGTGGGAACCGATGGTCTGATCCCTACCCCACTTTGCTATGAAAATAGAAACTTTGACCGTTTTCACCAGCCTCTCCTGTTCACAGAGGTCATCTCTCACGCACCTCTGCTAGGTGTGGGCTGTCACCCACGTACCACGTGTTGCCCTCAACCTTACATGCGACAACACTCCGACTAGATGGTACCACGGCAGTATGTTAATTCATACTTCACCAGACACGGGGGCCTTCAGTCCTCTCCCCTGCACTATAAACCATCTTTATCGTGCCCTCGGAACTTTGCAGTCCCGCCGCTCCCTGTTGAGGACTAAGTTCAGGGGGCCCAATCCCCTCCCTAATTCTCTGATTATGTTTTTTGAATCAATTAAACAGAAGCTTGCTTATTAATCAAGGCCACAGAAGTGCGCTGCTTATGTGTGTGTGAGCTGCTCATGCAAGTGTGAACTGAATTGCTTGTATATGTGTGTCTATCTATGTGTGAACTGCTTGTATGTGTATTTTTCTGTGTGTTTCCACTGCAGTATGTGAACTACTTGTATGTATTGTCGGCACTAGGCCTATTATCAAAGACAATAGAGAAATTAAAACTCCTTTCCGACGAGTAATTTTTGGTATCAGTCACGTCGGTGCCCCGCCCCTTTAGATAGATTTGCTGCGGATCCTGAAAGAATTGATTCCAATGGGGAGAAGTGAACGTGAGCACAGATTATCACCTATTATTTTGTCCCATTGTCACAGAATTAAATATTGAACTTACTTTTCACAGGCCACATATCTTCCAAACATTCTGGTGCTGCAGTGGCATTTTTAAGACCAACAGATCAGGAGAAAATGAACATTGTTTGTGACCTGTGCCTCACTCAGCGGCGGTCACGTAACATCTGGCAATATAAAAAAACAGTATGGACTGCAGGAAGCCACAAATTAAAATTTCAAACTGATATAATGCTTGTGTTTATATGTGCAGTGATACTGTTATTGTCATCGATGTTTAATTGTTTTTAAAGGGGAAAGGGAATATATTTGATCGCTATGATATTGTACTGGATTAATATCGGATATTAACAGCGGGGAAAAGCGGAAATATATAAATAAGCGGAAGTGTATCTTGCGTCGGCCATCCACGTTAAAAATGCCGAAACGTTGAGCAGCAATGTGTTGCAATAATAGGAACAAGCTATCCTTTTCTTTTCCGACAAATGTAGACAGGTAAGCAAAAAATTAGCAACTATCGTATTACATACTAGCTTCATTGGCTAAAACTAGCTTATGCAATGCCCTTCAAGCTATAGCTAATATTACCAATTACAGTAAAATACGTTACTTAATTTGAGTATTTAGGGCCCAAGCACCTCGGTGCGAGGACCCGATTGAAACTGAAGGAATTATTTTTATTCTTTCTGTCCAAAGTAAATTGCTTATTTGGGAGCTTTATCATACTCGAAAACTCATGAAACTTTGCAGACATATCAGTCGTGGTGAAAATTTACGTATTTTAAGGTTTTCGAATATGGGCGGGGCAAGTTGGCTCGTTAGCGCACCCTAAACAGCCAGCGCATTCTAAAAAACAGCCCCGCCAGCAAGTTTCACTGAGGTGTATGAAATTCGGTACATACATCTATCACACTTAGATCTACAAAGAAGCTTTGGTGACATGACCTAAACCCCACAGGAAGTCGGCCGTTTTGTATTTAGTGGTCATTTTTGGCGATTTGGCACATTTGGCATTTGATCGAACTCCGACAGCTTTAAATATTTTTGATTTCTGACAGTGTCACGCCAATCTAGACAAGATGGTGATCAAAAGTTACTAAAAGCCTGAGTTTTCGTCTAAGGGCGTGGCCGTGGTGGCCTGGCGAAAATTGACCATTCGCCATGAAACAGGAAGTTGCCATAATTCGGCTTCACATCATCCGATTTTTACGAAACTTTGTACCTTGGATCAGGATCCGGCCCTGAACACATTCATATGCAAATTTTTACCAACAGGTGAAGCGTCTTCTAGTGGCAGATGAAAAACAATGAAGAACAAATGGTGTTTTAAACTTTGCAGTACAGCTCTTTGACAACTGATCACAGCTATCTCAAACATAGTGAAAAAAATAGTAAACAGGTTGTTGATGAAGTAGTAAGAACAATGGTGAGTTTTCACTGAAGGGAGTGTCCGTGCTGGTGCGGCGAAGTTCAAGGTGTCGCCATGAGCATCTAACTTGCTGTAACTCCACTATAAAACTGCTCATTGGCTTCAAACTTCACAGGTTTGATCAGTGTCCCACCCTGAACGCAATGACATATCAGTATCACTCAACAACCATAGCGCCCCCTAGTGGCAGCAGGAAATGCATGTTTTTTTATTGTGAGGTCCTGCTCCTACTTGGATGAGCACAGGTGCTTCAAACATAGTCTTAAAAATAGTAAACACCTTGAGGATGCAAGACCTGTGAAAATATTGACCCTCACTGAAGGGGCGTGGCCATGGAGCCACTCCAAAGTCAAGGTCTTGCTATGAAAAACAAATTGCTGTAACTTAAATATAAAATGTCGAGGTGATATGAACCTTAAGAGGATTGATCAGGGTCCCGCCTTGAACAAAACGACATGTCAATCTTCATTAACAACCATAGCGCCCCCTAGTGGCAGCACAAAATATCGTGTTTTTCGCATTTTTCAATGTGTCTGTTTTATGTGGACTTATGAAATTCAGTACATGTGTGTATCACACCAAAAGCTACAAAAAAACCTCTTGGACCCATTGCCTAAACCCAACAGGAAGTCGGCCATTTTTATTTGAATTTTTCCATTTTAAAACAAGCTCCTCCTTGAATTTTTGACCAATTGACTTCCAATTTGGGACAGATCATCTAGAGACTAGCTTGATCAAAAGTTGTGCTCTGCATGTCTATTGGTCAAAGGGTGTGGCTGCTAGGGCGTGACAAAAATTGGCGATTCGCTAAAAAAATTTCAATATGCTCTCATGCCAACAAACTTCACCATAGAACCTTCAATCTTGCTGAAAATGATGATGGCTCCTCCCTGAACATCACGATATAATAACTTCCCACTTCACAAATAGCGCCGTCTGGCGGTAACAGGAAGTGTCCAATTTTTACTTTAACATGTACTGATGACACGTAGTTGAACCCATCACTTCATTCCCCTTCTAAAACATGCAGTCCAAGTTGGTGCAGCTACATATGAATGCTGTGAGGCTACAAGTAATGTTGATAGTGTGGCAACACAGAGAAGATGGATCCCTTGCTACGAAAATATGTTTGGGTCTTTGATGTCTTTACTTAACTCGTATCATCATACAAAATTGATAGACAGGTCAAGGATGGCAAGCTGTTAAATCTGATAGGGGCCTCGCCCATGGTGGGAGCAAAATGTCTCTATTCCGCCCCCTTGAGGAAACAGTAAATGCCATATTTTACATTGACACTGGCCGATTTGCTCGAAACTTAGCATTTGTGCTGATGACCTGCCCCTGAATGCACCTGCCCACATTTGGTTACACTCAGAGCACCCCCTGGTGTATGAACTATCAACTTTTCATAACTTCTTCCAGCTTTGTCCGATTCGCTCGAAACTTTATCACAGGTTGGTGCCTGTACTTGACCTCTCCACTGGTCATGAGTGCTTACCTGCACCCGTCTGGATCTCACCATTACCCCCAACGTGCACATGGGTGCGAGGGCCCATTCATCGCTGCTTGCAGCTTTAATATTTAATTTAGCCTTTATTATACCGGGGAGTCCCACTGACATAAAAACAGATATGGCAAGCATTATCCGGTTCAAAACCGATCAACCACTCTAAGAGTAAACTAGCAAGCCAAAATCTAATATTTAGCCAAAATCTAATATTTAAGATCATGTCACATAACATTTCGCGAATGCCATTGCTGGCCAGCTAACCCATATTCATAATGCTGAGTACAGCCGTTAAATGTGTTGTAAATTGCCTGATGTTGCAAAGTAGGAGGAAATAAGCTCGCAACATGCAGATATACGATAGATACTTGTATATCCGAACGTTTAGCCTAATCGCTCACCTACTCAGCTACTACTTCTGACAACGAGATGCGACGGATGCCCTGGTCAGCATTCATTCTCCAAATAGCCTAAAACGTGCACAACACTTCTGCGACCGCGCCCTCTTAGGAGACAGGAAGTGTGACCAATTTCTTTCATAGGGGTCTATGGCATAGACATATCAAGAGGAGACGCCTCATCGACCGCTACTGCCTATTGGTGCTGACGAGCCGTGGGGCTGCCATCTTGGACCGGTCATCCACTCCACTCAGTGGTATCTGTTTGGCAGGTGCAATGAAGTGTCAGCACATTTAATCCATCGTAACTCTCTGAATACTAAACTGATTTTCATATGGTTTTTTTTTTTTTTTTTGCTGCAAACATCATTCATGTAGCTATGATACTGGACAAATGGTTCGGTGTATTTTAATATTCTTTATATGTCTATGATCATAGACGTAGCCAAGTCGATGGAGTGAGCTGGTGTTACGGTGCAAGTACTGAGCAACTGAAGAAAGGCAAGTTAATTTAAGACTGACCGGAAAATAAGTTTGCACGTAATTATTATAGAAAATCAAATTTATTTCTAGCGTGTGCACATTTACATTCGTTTCATCACTTTTCTTTGTTTTGCGGTCACTTTGATTGAGTAGTAAATCATAAGTATACATTAACTAACCAGCTAACTTGCAATTCTTTTGTTGTTCAGAATATTGTAGCCTTTTTATTTTCAAAGTGTATATTTTGCCGGTGAAGCGTTTTTACATTTCAACGGCAATTTGGCAGTGCCCTTCGGTACACATGCGCCGTTGTATTATTTTTGGACTTGCTCATTGAAATCAATGGATAATAGTGAATAGTTATAACTTCGCTTTTTAGGCACCTAGCTAGCTCACATATAGCCTACATACATTAAATATAGCTAGCTGAGTTGGCATAAAGGCTCTCTTGCTAGCTTGGTAACGTTAAATTTCATGCATTTAAATTTAGTCCATTTAAAATGCAAATAGCCATTATTATGCGAACTGAATTTGGCTTGAGTCGCACCGCAAGCATTTAGCTTAGCTTAAAATGCGCTGAATAAAAAGGTTGCCAGCTAAAGCGGCTTTCACACTGGACGCAAACAAATTTTTTCGCGCAACAGATTACATTCACATCTTTGCATTAACTTTGAATGTAAGTGCAAAAAATTTGTTTCGCGTCCGGTGTGAAAGTATCTTAAAAGCTATGTTTCCATGAATACGGCTGAAGTCTGACTGCGGAGCAGCCACGAGGCATTTCATGCATCCTCAGTGTTTCCAGATAAAAACAGCTGAATGACGCTGTTCATCCGTTTTCGTAGTCGTGGCAGGACCCAACAGAGCCCTACTTAAACACCTCCTCATGGTGGCAGAAGAGCTCATAATTACAAGCTACATTTTAATTCAGAAGAAGAAATGTCTATATACAATCTATTTAATCGTTGTGGCATTCAGGCTGCCCTCTGAGCCTAGAGTGGGCAAGCGTTCCGTGATGCCATCATGGCAGAACTCCATCATGCATTTTTATTGGAGATAAAAAGGAATGAAAAATAAGAATTGTGTAAGAATGAAAAGAGGCTATGCAACCGTTTATACAAGGCTCAGAAACGGCGTCTCCTATTGTGAACACTGGGGCACTTGATACGAGACAAAAAAGTGTGTGGACATGGAAAAATAATAAATAATAGGACTTGAGAAAAACAATGTTTTGCTTGCCGCTAGCACACAATTAATGTATTAAAAGGAATGGAAAAGGTATAGGTTTTTTCAATAGCTTCCTTAGAAACTTGACACATGGATGCAGCAATATGCCTTCTTAGCTTTTCACCGATTCTTGAAACTTTGGCAAAAACATGTCCCACTAAGAAAAGTGCCAATTCTGTTGGAAATTAATAACATTTTCATGAATAAACAGAATTAAGGCTATAATCAGGGGGTCATTTGCACATATGTAAGGTTCTTTTTTAGGTTTATTTTTTTGTTAATTTAATGATTATATGCTGGCCCACTGCCTACAAAATCAGTTGTCCTCGGATAGGAGATTATCATTTCAACTTGATGAAAAAACAAAAAGTAATAATTGAATTGAATAATATCTTTACTAAATGAAAGAGTACCTTGTAATATGCATTAAAAACTACAAACAGTGAGTTTTGAACAATATCTACTATTATTTTGTAGTTGCTCAAAATGTGTCCCACATATTCGTCACCACCGTCAGATATTTATAAAAAGCAAAAAAATCAGGTAACCACAAGGTCAACTACATTATTGAAGACCCCATTTTGAAACCTTCAGCTCTACTGCATGCTTCAAGATCACCCAAGCTCTTGCTGGTTTGCTATTTTCTCTTAAACTTGTTCATATTTTTGGACACTGCGACTGTCACAACCATAACATGTCAACACCGTCTCTTTTGTATAAAAAAATATTAGATTAGATTATGACATAAATGTATACTTTTTAAGAAGAGGTCTGAATTCGCTAGCAACAGAGTGGAAACAAGATGGCTAATGTGAACAACTCATGCATATCATGTGAAAAAGAAGGTTTTTGTCACTACTGTCGGACATCACCACCGTTAGGTTTTCTGTCTGACAGTGGTGATGTACAATCTGACGGTGCCGACAATAACCTCCAAATGGTCCTTAATGGAGGCTGGAATTTAATTGTGGATCACAATAAATACCAATATGACCCGTAATATTTAATTTAAACCTCTTTTATACATTTATTTATGTAATTCCCTCTTACATTTCTTCCATATCGTCCAACCTTACGTCATGTGGGATGCACATAGTGCACCAACTACCTACCTACATAGCACATAGCCTGCAAGGGATATTGGATACTATGCATCTCCAATGACTAAAGCCAAATGAAAATGGCATGACAACATTTAACCAAATCTAACATTCAGTGTAATTACTCCCAGTTTCATAGTCATTACACTCAAGTTTGACTTTATGTATTATAGGAAGTTATGGCTCGGCAGCAGCTATCTATTGAGGAGCGAAAGAGAAGAAACAGGGAATATCAAAGGAAGCGGAGAGAAAAAATACACAGTGAGGCAGAGTTAAAGGAGGAATACCTCAGAACAGAACGGAAAGACAAAGATGGAAGAAGGGAAAATAAAAAATATCAATGGCTTGAATGAAAGGGAAAAGAGAAGTCAGAGAAAGGCTTGGAAACGTGGGGGGCACTAGATGACAGTTTATGATGATGTCAGATGCATTGCACATTATACCGACTGGTAATGATAGTTTTTACTATGATGATTTGATATTTGATTATATGGGGACGGAGTACTTTTAATAATGATATTGCTTAATTGTACCTTATATTCCTTGAAAAATGTTTGTCACAGTACTCAGGATTGCTATTTTTTGCATCAAATAGTTAAATAAAGTTGTTAAGCAAGAAGCCAATGACTTCAGTGGTATACATTTTGGAATTGTATGTTGTAATGAGGCCACTGTCTTCACAGTCAGATTAGTGTCACAACTGTCAGTTCTTAAGTCACCACCGTCAGAGGGAGTTTCATTTGTTTTAAATGAATTTGCTTACAATATGTTTCTTCAGTGCTGTTTAGTTATTAAAGTAGTAATAATAGGAATAAAGCAAATTAATACTAAAATATGTTTGTTAAACAAAAAAAATTACTTTTTATTTAGGCTTAAAGTAAACATTGTACGATGTTTGATCTTTTAAAAGAGTACTCGTGAAACAGTATAAAAAGTGAATAAAAAAGTGAATATTTCACAGCATATATGTGTACTAAGAATGCCAGATAATGAATTAATACATATTAGACCTAATAAATTATAAATAACTTGCTTTTATCGTGTCTGACGGTGTTGACAAAAACAAAGTAATGACTGGAAAAATGCCTATTTTATTAAAAACACAAAATAAGGAGGTTGCACCGGTACATTGCTCAACAGCCAAGACTTTGGTCTATAATGATATACCTTCAGATTTTGTTTTATATTTTTTTTTAAAACTTTTTATTTTCAAAATTAAAACCTGTTTTATCCAAATTCCCAAGAATGCGTGTTTTTATAAACAGTCATGAATATTTACATAATAATAATGGAGAAATCAATACTTTCTTCAATAGCTCCCCGAAAATTTGACAAAGGGACTCAATACAAAACCCAAATAACTCTAATATTCATTATACATAAGGCACGCAACTTTTTATCATCAGAAGATGCTTTTATAACATTTTAATAAATATTTTATGTAAAGTAAAATATTAATATTAATGTAAAAAACATTTTTTCAGTAGCTGTCTTCCGGTCTAATTGAGCAAGGGACTGAAAACAAAATCCAGATAAATCTAATATTACATCTTAAAAGGCAGACTTCTTTTTGTTGTCAGAAAATGCTTTCCGGCAGATAATAGCTATTTCTTCAAAATAAATATATTAACATGCCTGAAAGAATTTTGCTTTTTTCAATAGCTACCAGGAAACTTGACACAGGTTTCAAACAAAACCTCCATAATTTCAGTCTTAATTTTACAGGAGTCACACTGTGCTGTATTTTCATATGCTTTTTCCTGGATTCTTATGAATATTTAATGGAATTTAATACATTTGTTTGAATGGAAATGGCAATATATTTTTGTCTACCCGACGATAGTATCGGGAGATGCTATGCTTTAGTTCCGGGGCCACCGCTGCTGCACCCACAGAGATTTTCCGTTCAGGACTCTGGAAGCCACAATTATTACAGGGAGTAATTGGGGAGATGCACGACTTAGTCCTTGTGGGGACCAAGTTATCTAGTTTATTTTTATATCCCCAAACGCCGAATGGTGTTCCAGGGTATTATGTTTTTGGTCCGGCCGCCGCCACCGCACTACGTGTTAACACGATAATTTCAGTAATATTTCAGTTAGAAATTTGTAGTTTTGCATACAAGTATCATAAAGAGGAAGAACTGATTCAATTTTGGACAATTTACGATTTCTAGATTGGCCACCAGGGGCCAAAAACTGATTTACGTGTTAACGTGATAACTTCAGTAATCTTTAAATTAGAAGTTCCAAGTTTTGCATATAAGTAAGTATCATAAAGAGGAAGAATTGATTCGATTTTGGACAATTTACAATTTCTAGATTGGCCACCAGGCACCAAAAACTGAAAAAATCACAGTTTTTATCATATCTCTGGAAATATTTGTCCGATTGACCTCAAATCAAGTGCAAATGAAAGGTCATGACCTGAGGATGTTTCCCACGATAACATTATACCTGTTTAGTTCAAAATTTTGACACAAGGTGGAGCTTTGTCACACAAAATTCACCATTTTTGCCATATCTTTGGAACTATTTGTCCAATTGACATGAAATTATGTGCAACTGCAAGGTCATGACCTCACAACATGTCACATGATGACATCATACCTGTATGGTTTAATATTTTGCCACCAAGTGGCGCATTGTGATGGAAAATTACCATTTTGGCCATATCTTCAGAACCATTTGTCCGATTGACCTGAAATTTAGTTCAAATGAAAGTCTATTCAAGGTCTATTCAAAGATTGGGGAATTGGAGGATTGGGGGCATTCGGGGATATACCCCCAGGCGTCGCCTCCGACGGCATAAGCCTAGTTTAAAATCGCATACTGGTCACATGACCCAGTGGCTCATAAGTATTAAAAATCATTGAAAATCCAGTATACCTCTCTCATTGCATGCTTTATCTATGATGAAGATGTATATATGGGCCAGGCTCACAATTTATGCGCCACCCCCGCCCCCCCCTTCCCAAATGTGTCCACAGGCTAGAATATCTTATATTTTGCTGAGAATATTCCAGAACCACATGAGTGGATAGAGCTCACCGAGAGCAAGCCCCCACTTTTGTCAGTCTGTGATAAATATTTCCCTGTCTTTTTTGCCCTTAAAGTTGGAAAAGTGGCCAGAAATTGAACTTTTTTGATGTCCATGTAGTTGACTTTTTGGTTTTTTGTATTGAAGTGTGTTCTTTTTTTTTCTGTTCGTAATAGACATATGTAGGCTATGTCTGACAGTCGGCATACGTCCCATTCGTCAATTTGTGTTTTGTGGTGACATTTAATGAATTGTCCACAAGGTACTGGTTTCTGACTTAGATTTTGCATTTAGCACTCTAGAAAAATAAAAAAAGGTCCCTCCACCCTAATAATCTTTCAGGATGAAGCAAATATATGGTGCATTAGGAAAAAAGGGGGAAAAAACAACAGCCTACAGGGATTGAGTGGGATTTTTGTGTCCCCCCAAAAATGACCTTTTTAAGAAAAGTTTCTGACTTTTATAGTTTTTTACAAATACATCTAAGATATACCCAAATGCAATTCAGGTCTCGTTGTTGGCCTAAATCAAAGTGGAAATTACTGTTTAGATCAATTGTTTATTGAATAACGACATGGCTACAGCACGCAAATCATTTTGGTCGGTTTCTGCCTTAGGTTTCAGAAATCTGAGCATCAGAAACCTGAGCATCTCCGGCAGAAACTGGGCCTATTCGGCCAAATGGGGCCCCAGTCGTTACACAGGTGGTCAGGGCATGATATTCCATGTTGGTTTGACGTGTTAACATGCATTATAGCCGATTTCATCGAAAATACAGCCCCATTTCAAAATAGTTGGGACAAATTGTAAATTGTGAATAAAATCAAAGCACAATGACTTTCAAATCACACCAGCCAGTATTTTATTCACAATAGAACAGAGATAACATAGCAAATGAGCTCATTTTGTGCATAAAAATGGAAAATGTCTCGGATAACATTTCAAAAGTTGAAACTATGTTCTTTTGTAAATAACATTGGCTCGTGATCTAAAATTAATTAAATTTTGATTTTATTCACAATTTACACTTCATCCCAACTATTTCAGAATTGGGGTTGTATAACGATTGCGTCAGTCGGAGGCCCGACATCGGACCGATCGGTCCATGCCCTCAGTCAGAAACTGGGATTTCAGGCAGAAACTGACACGGGGCGTGGCGGCCGCTGTGGCCGCAATCGGTGGCCAATCAGTCATAAACTTGTTCAAATAAGATGCATGGTTGGTCAGGGACACCAGACAACACCTACAACAAAATAACAATAACTAAAAGACAGAAACAATCATCATAAAAAAAACTCCCGGTGCTCAGGCCCAGGGAACCTAGAACCCAAAATTTAAAAAAAAAAAAAAAACTGTCAAGCAGCCTGTCCACCAGCCTACAAGTGGCATCTTATTCTATCTAATAGTTAAGTATTATGGCAATAGCAAGTCAGTTGGGTTGAGTTTGGTACACTTTGACGGGTTTCTGACTTAGTCGCGGTTTCTGACTTAGATTCGGTTTCTGACCGATATACCAATATTTTGAGCTAATAGACATCTACTCTGGCTTGGCATTGCCTTGGCTACATACTTTTAAGCCATAAGGAGTGTTTCTAGGAGATTTTTGAGTTTTGATATAGGTTTATATTACATTTTTCAGGTATTTGCAGACCAGAATTTCTTTTTTTCAGCAGCGAGGGGATCCTGAGGGGGAAAAAAAATCACTGTAGGGTTTCTAATATCAGGTGATATACCTCTGGACAACACTTATATACAATTATAACACTGATTGGAGGCTTGAATAACTTTATTATCAATAGTTATAGGCCTCTGGATGGATTATAGGCAAACAGTAGGTTTTCGTGTTTCTGACTGAGAGGAGCAAGGGTATAGGGAAATGCGTATAACTCACCAAATATTCCACCGATGACCATGATATTTGGTATTCAGAGAGTAGACATATACCTTTATCACATACAGTTGCCACTGAGGGCATAGGGTTGCCAGAATCAATTTTACACATTGGGCTCTAAATTCGTAGACCAGGCGCAGGCGCGGCGATTAGGGGGAGCGCCGCGCCAATGGGGTGTGTTTAGTTGCAATTTCGTGCCCGGCGTAGCCTGGTGCAAGTACTCCTCTGTACCGCCTCTGTCCCTCATTCGGGAGCAAGTTGCAAAGAGGGAGGAGAAAAGGCTTAAGTGCGTTTCAACGCAGCCGAGTGAACTCTTCACCAATGAAATGAGCTTCTCTCCTCACCTTTAAAGTGTTGAAATAAAGAAGCCTCTGCCTATATCTGCATGATGCGTTAATGTTGCATTTTACTTTGCTGCTTCAGGCATGGTTCCTGCACCCCTTACATCTATATTAAGCATTACGAATATGAGGCATTCTCGAATTATTACCATTAGCGAACTTGAATGAAGTTTCAAAACAAAACTACGTCAGATCATTCAAGCTTATGAACTTGGAATTAAATACAACTGTTGCTCATTTATTTCTTCTGCCCGCATCATCGGGAAGAGAAACGATGGATAGCGCGTTCCCATTATTTCACCCTGTTACTGCTTAAAATTTTGGGATTAACATGCATGGACAACAATGCAAGATACATTATTTTTTTTCAGTATGCGATCTTAACTCGATCATAGCAATCCTTTCCCCCACTATAAACGATAAAACCTAAGTGGCAATAATAGTAGTATTAAGGCGCTTGCACACTGGACCCGAAACAAATTTTTTTGCACGACAGATTGCGTTGCTGCATTGAACGCACTGTCTACGTGTCTGAAAGTCGGAGAGGGTTTTAATATATTTCCGTGTCCGACAGTCGGATTGTTTCAAAATAACTCCGTGTCCGACAGTCGATTATTGTTTTTAATTTCTTCAAATATACTGACTCTTTTAGATGTTAAACGTGAATATTTTGATAAGAGGACTTAGTTCTTCATGAAGGGTACAGAGAATTTCAATCAATATTTCTGTTTAAGCCCTACTTAATCACGTGAGTCGACATTGGCGCGGGACAATGTACAGTGCCTGTTCAACGTTAAATGCAAAATTCTTTGTGTCTGACAGCCAAAAAAAAAAAAAAGAGGACTATTAGAACAGATTGATAACGAAATACCGAATAAAAAGAAACATTTTAACAACAAACAGAACATCAAATGAACACAGTGATTTATTTATTTGTGGGCCATCTTTTTTGGATGTTCTGTTTGTTGATGCTACAGCGCCCTCCATAATTATTGGCCAAGATGTGTTTAAAGCCTTAAAATAAATTCAGTTTTTATTGCAGAAGCATACTCTCACACTGAAAATTGTAGAAAAATGTAACCTTCAACTCAAGTGAATTTTAAGGGGGGAAAAAATCCCTGACTAAGAAATAATTGTTTTTCATAAAATCACCTGTTACACAATTATTGGCATCCCTAACAATTCCTAGGAATCAAATGTAATTGAAGTATTTCTGTCATTTCTACAGTAGTTTACGAAGTTGATCAGAGTATCTAGGAATATTTACTTAGTAATTCATCACTTCCTGTTTCCCTGGGGTATAAATATGACGTGACACAGAGGCCATTTCTCTTATCCACTCTCCAACATGGGAAAGACAAAAGAACACACCATTCAAGTAAGGCAGACGTGTGTCGACCTTCACAAGTCAGGCAATGGCTACAAGAAAATAGCCACTCGCCTATGCCTGCCCATATCTACTGTCAGTGGAATCATTAAGAAGTTTAAAACAATTGAAACAGTGGTAAACAAGCCTGAACGAGGACACAAGGTTATTTTGCCACCACGCACTGTGGGGAGGATGGTAAGAGAAATAAAAAGTTCTCCAAAGCTCACTATTAAAGAATTGCAACAAATGGTAGCATCTTGGGGTCACAAAGTCTCCAAAACAACCATCAGGCGCTATCTACATGCCAACAAGCTGTTTGGGAGGCATGCACGGAAAAAACCTTTTTTCACTCACAATCATAAACGCAAACGTCTGGAGTTCACTAAGCGGTACTGGGACTTCAACTGGGACCGTGTGCTTTGGTCAGATGAGACCAAGATAGAGCTTTTTGGCAACAAACACTCTAAGTGGGTCTGGCAGAACACAAAAGATGAGTATGCAGAAAAGCCCCTCATGCCCACTGTGAAGTATGGGGGAGGATCGGTGATGCTGTGGCCCTGTTTCTCTTCCAGAGGCCCTGGGAACCTTGTTAGGGTGCATGGCATTATGAACACTTTGAAATACCAGGACATTTTAAATCAAAATCTGGTGGCCTCTGCCCGAAAGCTGAAGATGGATCGTCACTGGGTCTTTCAGCAAGATAATGACCCTAAAAATCTGGCCAAATCTACACAGAAATGGTTCACCAGACACAGAATCAAGCTCCTCCCATGGCCATCTCAGTCCCCAGACCTCAACCCCATTGAAAACCTGTGGAGTGAGCGGAAGAGGAGAGTGCAGAGGAGAGGACCCAGGTCGCTTGATGATTTAGAGAGATCGTGCAAAGAGGAATGGTCGAAGATCCCTCTTTCTGTATTCTCCCATCTTGTGAGACATTATAGGAGAAGATTAGGTGCTGTTTTGTTGGCAAAAGGGGGTTGTACAAAGTATTAACATCAGGGTGCTCATAATTGTGACACACATAATTTGATGTAAAAGAATTATTTAATGTGGGATTTTTTCCCACTGAATAAATGCACTTGAATTAAAGGTTGGATTTTCCTCTTTCTTTCATTGTGGTCCTATATTATTTTGAAAAAATCTGAATTTATTAGAAGCTAAAGAACACATCTTAACCAGGGGTGCCAATAATTATGGAAGGCGCTGTGTGTGTGTGTGTGTGTGTGTGTGTGTGTGTGTGTGTAATAAAAAAGGTAGTTCTTGTTCAGGATGCTGATTGGTTAATTTACAATTCCTGCTGAGGTAAATTACATGATGCAACACACCTGTTAATATTTAAATCTTTCCTCACAAATCAAGACCAACAGCATCTTTGCCAACTGAGCGTTATTTTTTTTGCATAGCAATGTATTGAAACTGTTAGGTACTCTATGTTCTACCTGCACCTAATTTGTTTAATTAACTAATGTCTTATTGAACATTTTTGTCTTAAACATTTTCAATTTATTGAACCCATTTTATGAAAAAAATTAGCCCTGCTTGGCCATGTACGGCAGTTCTTACACATGAATGGAATTTTTCCAGTTGTTTTCAGGTCACAAAGCCCAAATAACAACAGTCATGATCCCAAATATGGCATATATTCTTTGACTATCACTCCTGTCTTTGCTGCTTTTTCTAACAATAGATTTCCAGAAAATGAGTGGGAAATTAAAATCTTTTATAACAGTTTCCTTATTGATACATTTATATTGATTGAATATTTATAACAATGATAAGAAAGCATATTCTAAAAAAAAAAAAAAAGTAGAGGTGTGCCTCATGTAGAATTAAAATTATTACAGTAATTTTCATTGAATATTTATAAAAGTACAATGAATGCTCATTTTTAAAAACAAAATGGTGTGCAACATGAAAAGTGAATATTAAAATTATATAAGCTTAATAATAAATCCATTCGTCAAGTTTCCTGGGTGCTATTGAAAAAAGTAATGATTTTTCAGATATTATTAATATGTTAATTTTCATTAAAAAATTATAAAAATTCTAGGAAAGCATGTTTAGAAAAAATGAGTAGTGTGCCTCATGTAGAATGAATATTTGAATTATATAGCTTTAGTGCTGTGTCCTTATATTCAGTTTTCTGGAAGTTATTGAAGGAAATGGTGTTTTTTCCATTCATACTACGACACTAATTTTCATTAAATATTTAGAAAAATTCAATGAAAGCTTATTCTAAAAGAACAGAAAGGTGTGCCTCATGAAGAGTGAATATTAGAATTATACAAGCTTAATGATACATCCTTTTGTCGCGGTTTTTGGGTGCGGCTGAAAAAAGTAATGATTTTTCAGTTACTATTAATATGTTAATATTCATGAAATAATTATATAAATTCTTAAAAAGCATGTCCTGAAAAAATGAGAGGTGTGCCTCATGTACAATGAATATTAACATTTTATTTTTTTGTGCTGCATCCCTGTGTCAAGTTTCTTGGTAGCTATTGAAAGAGGTTTTGATTTTTCCTTGCATATTGATACATTTACATTCATATATATATACGATAAAAGCATATTCTGAAAAAAATGAGAGGTGTGCCTCTTATAGTGTGAATATTAGAATTATATTAACTTAATGATACATCCCTTTGTCAAGATTCCTGGGAGATATTGAAAAAAGTAATTATTTTTTTGTTATTCTTAATATGTTAATATTCATTAAATAATTATAAAAATTCTAGGAAAGCATGTTCTGAAAAAATAAGAAGTGTGCCTCATGAAGAATGAATTTTAGAATGATACAGCTTTAGCATCGTGTCCCTATTTCCAGTTTCCTGGAAGCTGTTGAAGGGAAATAGTGCTTTTTCCATTCATATTACTACAGTAATTTTCATTAAATATTTATAAAAATGCAATGAAAGCTTATTCTAAAAAACAGAATGCATGCGTCATGAAGATTGAATATTAGAATTATATACGCTTAATGATACATCCCTATGTTGCGTTTCCTGGGTGCTATTGAAAAAAGTAATGATTTTTCAGTTGTTTTTATGTTAATTTTAAATAGTTACAAAAATTCTAATAAAGCATGTTCAGAAAAAATGAGAGGTGTGCTTCATGTAGAATGAATATTTGAATTTTTTTAGGTTTTGTACTTTGTCCCTACTTGCAGTTTTCTGGAAGCTTCTGGAGGAAATAATGCTTTTCCCATTCATATTACTACTGTTATTTTCATGAAATATTTATGAAAATCCAATGAAAGCTTATTTTTAAAAAACAAAATGGTGTGCTTCATGAATTGTGAATATTAGAATTATATAAGCTGAATGCTACATCCCTTTGCCACGTTTCCTGGGTGCTATTGGAAAAAGTAATGATTTTTCAGTCATTATTAATATGTTAATATTCATTAAATAATTATAAAAAATCTAAAAAAGCATGTTTAGAAAAAATGAGAGGTGTGCTTCATGTCAAATTAATATTAGAATTGTATAGGTTTTGTGCTGCGTTCCTGTGTCAAGTTTCCTGGTAGCTATCGAAAAGGTTGTGCTTTTTTCATGCATATTGATACATTTATATTCATGTAATCTCTTGTATAAGGAAGACGGTGTGTGTCTGTGTGTTCGCCATGCACGGCCATACTTGTGCATGGATTTTTTTCTAATTTCACACAGTGATACCTGTGCTTCCAAACTAACACCTAAGCCAGGTTTCAATGACGTCAATGAGCCAGTGATCTGAAATCAGTCTGTTGTCACAGCACTTAACTAGTGAACTGTCAGCAGTTGCTGATACATGAAGTGGACATGTTGGCTTCCTTTGTAACTGTATACAGTTACCATTGTTTAATGAATAAAGCGTTATTATTTTGCTGCTTTAAAATTTACCACCGATTTGAACACGAATATGCTGCACAGTGCTCTGACACTTGTTCCTTCTGCTGCTTAACTAGGAGTAATATGACCGGTCTAAGATTGAGGCCGCATTTCTTGCGCCCCAGCAACCAATGCGGCATCTACTCTTTATATGTCAATGGGCGATGAGGAGTTTTCCTTTCTTTATTGTTCTTGCTATTACGTTTCCTTCGCAGGATATGTGGGACTCCAACATTTACGCTGCGTCGCGATATTCTCGTGTACGTCGCATGTATTTCTCCCGATAATCTCGCGTAGAAATGGCACTGTCTGCTGGCCTGTATGGTAATAGCTGCAGTATGTGGTTTTGCATTGTCCTGCTGAAATACACAAGGCCTTCCCAGGGATAAATGTCATCTGGAGGGGAACATATGTTGCTATAAAACCTTTATATACCTTTCAGCATCCATGGTGCTTTTTAAAACATGCAAGTGTCCCACACCATATGCATTAATGCATCCCCATACCATCCCAGACGCTGGCTTTTGAACTGAACGTTGATAACAGGAGAGATGGTCTTCCTCCTCTTTAGCCCAGAGGACACGCTGCCCATGATTTCCAACAAGAATGTCAAATTTGGACTCATCTGACCACAGGACGCTTTGCCACTTTGCTACAGTCTGTTTAAATGAGCCTTGGCCGACAGAACACTGCGGCGCTTCTGGATCATGCTCAATGGCTTAGAGTTTGGATAGAGTTTTAGGTGGTATCTGTGGATGACACGGCGGACTGTGTTTACAGACAGTGGTTTCTTGAAATATTCCTGGGCTCATTTAGTCATGTCAATGACAGAATCATGTCAATGAGTGATGCAGTGGCGTCTGAGGGGCCGAAGATCCCGGTATCCATTAAAGGTCTTCAGCCTTGTCCCTTACGCACAGAGATTTTTCCAGTTACTCTGAATCTTTTGATGATGTTTCAACATTTGAAATGTTATCTTTGTTCTACTGTAAATAACATTGGCTCATGTGATCTGAAAGTCATTGCCTTTGGATTTTATTCACAATTTACATTTTGTCCCAACTATTTTGGAATAGGGGTTGTAGCAAAAAGAACATTTTGGTTCTTCAGGACTTAGATTTGAGTTTTTTCACTTACCTAAACACTGGATTTTGAGTGCTATTCTGATCATTTGAAGAGGTATTGGTATGTGTTAAAATCATTTACTTCATTACTGGAAACAAATAAACAAAAAAAAAACCAAAAACACAGTCATAAAGTCCTCTACTGCCAACCATTTATCAACCCTGTGAATTCCCGCAGCTCTTGCAGCCGAAGGACAGCTAGCATCTCTTTCAGACCTGAGTAATGTCAAGATCCTCCGCTACTCTGCTAACTATGGCTGCCAGTCAATGCTCTGAGAGAGACGGACGGACTCTTCCTTGGATTGTTGTTAATAACAATAGAAATACAGCTCTAAAAATCACCTCTCATGTAATCAATCCGTATCTGATCTAAAGACGTGTGTCAGTCAGCTGGTATTTTAGGCAGTGTTTTGACATGTTAACCCTATGTACCTGTATGTCTTTCTGCCTCACAGTGCATTGTTTGCAACCCACACTTATCACAGGATTGAAATGCAGGAAATTAAAGCGACATATGGATATGTCCCTGCCCAGGAACACATTACGCTGAAATCAAAACTGCCTGTGCCTTCCTTGCCATCATGGGGGGAGACTTTGCAATACATATCCCAGCTACCCAGCCAAAGTCATCAAAAATAAACTATTTACACCAGAAATTTGTGGCTTGGGTTAGGATGTTATGTGCGACATAATCCATTCATCAGTAATATGAATAAATTGTCTATTTTGGCGACTTGAGCTGGGTTACTAGTGGTGGAGTTTCAAAGTCTCTGCCCATTATGATTAGAGAGGCTCAACCAGCTTTGATTTCTGTGCATTGTTCTTGGAGTACGAATTAATGATAATAATATTAAAGATATTATTTTCATTACAGGAGAAAAACCACAGTGAAGATGCTTTGTATTTATGCTGACTACAAGTCAGACGAAAGCTACACACCCAGCAAAATCTCAGTTCGTGTTGGAAACAATTTTCACAACTTGCAAGAGATTCGGGTATGTAATTCTTTTTTTACCTTATTCGCAAACTTTTTAGATTATTTTTTTCTATTTTGTATTTAAATCATTGTGGCTGCTTAATCAGTACAATCATTGTAGCAGTGATATTGCTTTCACTTGCCACCAGATTCATGGGTTTCCCAAAGTAGTACTGTCTCCCTCTGGAACCCTGTCCGCTGCTAACATAATGCACTCTAGAGGTCAGCCTTACTCCAGTCTAGTGGTTTTATGTACATTCAAGGTCAGGAATGCTGAAGTGTTATGTTTGTTATGGACACTGGTGGTCAGTATTGTGAAGTAAAATGATTAGAACCTCGCTTTTGGCTGTTGATCATATCTGAAAGATGCCTGGTGCTCCTTGAAATGTAAAAAGACGGTTGCCTTTATATATTTTTTAATTTATTTAAATTTGGCATCTCCAATTCCGCCCGAATCTGGAATGCCCAATTGGTGAACTACGTACAAGGCTTGCTCGTATGCGACCCCTTGCTGCCAATGCAAGAGAGTGACGACAGTTCCCGGCTCTCCTCCGAAGCACGCACCTGTCAGCCACTGCTTCTTAAACACTCATTGGTTTAATCTTTGCAAGTTCAGAACGAGGGCAGAGGATACCCAGACATGACCAGGCTTAGAAACTTCCTGACGAGCGCCCGTCTGGCCAACAGGAGGTGCTTGAGCGACGAACAAGGCAACTATTATATTCCCTTCCCGACTGTCCCTTCCCAATTTGCAACCCTGTAGCGCAATAGCCAGTTGTACGCTCCTCTGAAAAAGCTGCCGACCACTGCCGGCAGGGCGAGGAAAAAGGCAGTTGCCTTTTTGTGCAATGTTACGATATACTCTAGATCCATTTCCCCACTTTTTAAGTGAGGTACACACATAAAGATAATCTGGCTGATTTTTCCCCAATTTTCTACCCCAACCAACGACGACAATTGTAAGATTATTTTATGTCTTATAAGATTATCTGATAAGATTATCCTGTGGTCTGAGGTGTGTTAAGAGTGAATTTGTCCCGATAATTGGGTCCAAAATGGGTCGAGGCCGACGATCGAAAATATGAAACTTGTTCAATATTTACGACCAAACGCGTGTGTGGGAAAGGCCGACGACTCCTGAGTCATGACTCTGTAAATTGTGAAACAGAATGTAGCCAATCAAGAAGCGAGCTGACTGAGGAACAAGGAAGGGGGCGTAAATACAGAAATAAGTACATGTCGCGTCTTGTGTTTCTTGTTACTATGTTTCTTCTTCGTTTTTGTCATCACGTTTGATCAGACAAGATTTCTGTCTTGGAGGACTAGATTCTAGATCGGTGGTGGAACAGAATTGTTATGCGTGGGGTGTGCTGTGTTGAGATTATCGGAGCACACCACACACAGTACGATCAAAACTGTTCAGTGCCTGATTTTTTATCTCCATGTGTGGGGCCTGTAGCAGATAAAAAATCTCTTCAGATTTAAAAAAAAATCCTTATATGAGTACCCTGCCCTACTCGGATTAGATATATGCAGTACTTAGTATTTTATCTTAAATATATGTTTCCACATTTTGTGGTGTGTTTGGAATTATGATTTTAGGTACCTTAGTAGTGCTGCACGATTAATCTAATTGAAATTGCAATGTCAAGCTGTGCGATTGCATAACCGCATAAAAGTCTGTGATTTATTCTAAATAAACGTGTGCATGTCAGTGAACATTACTGCCTCTTCTTAATTGTATGGAGTCTGTTGACATTATGCCAACAAGCTATCCAGGGCTATGTCCGAGTAGTCAAAAAAATAAGTCCTATACACTAATTCCAAGCCACTTTTTTTAAACCTAGTTGGAAAACGTCTGAAGTAAAAGGAAAGGTGTAAAAGGGAATTACTACCGCTTAGGAAGACTACCGCGCTAATGAGAAAATCTGAATGCACTAAAGCAGGCAACGCGATCGTGAGTCCCCTGCCCATCACATACATTTCTTTACGCGATTAGCCGGATGAATGGTCGCCGCTTTAAATACTGCTGCTGCGCAGAATTGTGGAATGGCGTGATCTCCTTTCTTTTCGTAAAGGATACTTAACTTTGTGTACTCTATGTTGAAGGGCGTAAATTACGAAGCACTGAGACACCTTTCTGTAACATTTAAAGAATTTGAAGGCACTTATCACGGTTGTCATGATTTCTGGATCATTTTTTAAGCGTAAGGAACTTTTATCGCCAAAAAAACAATTCAGACGCAGCCCTGTCTGAGCCATAGACTGTATGAAAAGATGGGCGCAGCACTCTGGTCTGAAAAATGAAGCCCTTGCGGAAGTACCATAAAATGGCATTCTATTTAATTGCCAGCAGATGGTGACGTTGGTGGTTGCAAAAAGAAGTTTAATGCTGTAGAAGTTTATGAGAAAATGACCCTACTTTCCCACCTGATTTTTTATTTAAATGATGATTTTTCACATTATGTTATGGTAGTTATAGCAAGTTTCAAGTCTCCTTCGATACATCATGACATTCATTTTTGTAAATGATGGTCCCATATAGTCTAGAATAAAGGATAAAGCCAGAATATGCTTTAGGGGCGTGGCTATTCTCTGGTCGTTGTCCCATACGGTCAGATCCAGAGCCACAGTCCTCCCTGGATCTTTAATACACGCTCTCATCCAGTATAAATCACATCCGGTTTCAAAATGACAACATGGCGCCAAAATCGAGGCTTCCTTTATGGTATGTTGAAACCAATGGGTCACGTCATCTTTTTATACAGTCTATGGTCTGAGTGTGAGCAAGCCCAGGCTGAGGGTGAGTTGGTGGCGGGAAAAAAAAATGCAACATCTATCATATGGCGATACTTCGATTCGAGGTACGGTGACGTTGAACAGAAAGAAGTGTTGTGTAAAACTTGCAAAGTTGAAATCGTCACATCCCGCGGCATCACTACCCATCTGTATCAACTTGAGGCAGCACAGAGAAAAGCATGAAGAATGCAGGCCAGTGAAGCCCAGCAAAGAGAAAGAGACAACTGAAAGCCACTAAAGCCCAATTTGCACTTTGCAGAAATGCCTTTATTTTTATAACAGTACTGTACAAACTCTTAGGTTTTAGGTTTTTGCATTTAGTAGTAATTAATAAGTTTACAAAAATGCCTGCAGAAAGGCATCTAAGTTTACAATAGTGCCACTGCATTTGCACTTGGCATAAATATCTTTATTTTCAAAAAAGGAAAAACCTCTTTTTTTGGAAAATGTTATTTTGAGAACAGTGCTACAAACTTGTTTTGTATTTTTATGCGCCTTAATGTTTGCATGTTTGAGTTGAGAAATATACACTCCACACAGCAAAAGTCCCAGTGTTAATTCAACTCCAGTAGAGTTTATATAAGACCAACCCATCCATCATGGACTCAAGTAAACTCTATTGGAGTTGAATTAAGACTGGGATATTTGCTGTGCAGAATAATCATTATTCTCTGTATTTTCCTTGATAACAAAGCAAGTAGCCTCAAGATACCTTTTTTAAAAATTATTATATCGTAATCGCAAACTGCAATATAGTCCACTATTATCGTAATCGCACATTTTTACCAAATTGTGCAGCACTATACCTTAGTCAGGCTTGTGTTTAATTGTTGTTTGGGTTCAATCTGGCTTCTGAAAGCACATTGATTTTAGATAACTGTGATGATTGGTTTTAGTATTGATTTTTATTCACTTATCTTTGTGCCTTATTGTTATTTTAAAAACAATTTCTGTTCATGTGAGGTATCACAATTCTACCATCATGTTGAGTGATTTTATGTGCATAGTTTTGATTGAGCTCCGAGCCTTCGTTTGATGATGCTGGGAACTACAGCCCCATTTTGCTGCTAATTTACAAATATAAGGATACACTGAGTTGACTAATTGTAAATAAGACCTTCATGTTTAAAGTAAACATAAATGCTGGACTTGAATTTAATTTTTCTGTGTTTTTGAAGCATCTTCCATACATCCGAGCTAAGCTCTTTTGGTAAATGTTACTCTACAATGTAAAATAATTTATATGAGGTATTTTTAATCATAAATGAATGATGCAAAATTGTTGTTTTCCCACCATTATTGTCAGGGCATTTATACGGGTGAAACGGTTTAACTGATATGGAATCATCATCTGCCGCAGATCCTTTGTGTTAACGCAACAACCTCAAAAGCTGTTTTTATAGATCCCTTAAATTTATATTCCTTTTTAGATCTTATCAAAACCGAGAACTGCATTGATTTTTGGCTTTGTTTTATTAGTAGTCATAAAATAATTAACCATTAATTTCCTGGAACACCAGAGTTCCATCATATTGTCAGATAAGTAAGAAAATATCAGCTTGAAATTTTGCCATTTGATTCTTTTAATTGCGCAGACTGATACTATGAAATCATCATTGCTACATCGATCACATCTGCAGCGTCCGTGTCCACGTCTGCGGCAGATCCTTCATGTTAACACGATAATTCAAAAACTATTTTTAAATCCTTTTCAGATTTTATGTGCCTTTACATCTGGCCTAGACGGAGAACTTGATTGATTTTGGGCTTTGTTTCATGTATAATTTTAAATGGGTCAACTCATTAATTTCCTGGAACACCTGAGTTCCACCAGATTGCTTGATATGCTAGCAATATCACTTTGAAATTTGTCATTTGATTCTTTCCATCCTGACCAATTATTGCTGAATACTACACAAAATATCAATTGATTTGATAAAGTTAAGTAGTTGATTGACTACTGACATCATGAAAGACAGTTAAGTTTTATTTTTCATTATTAATTACATTCATTATATGTAAATGTTGGCAGTGTGAGCTTATACAAGATAAAAATGTGTGTAATTTGTAATAACTGCATAAGGCTGCCTGGGGCAGTACTGTAGCTAGTCTTTCTTTTTGGGGAGCTTTTGCTGGGGAGTATTGCTGATATACCCTTTGCTGTCTGGGGCGACAGTGTAGGCCTTGTTTTATAAAAGTGTCTGCAGCACCTGAACATGGTTAGTTTTGATCTTCTATCAGGTCCTCCTGTATAATTGTCTCCTGCCACGAAGGGGAAGGGGGTTATTGGAATGGGTGTTGTCTGTCCATCTGTCTGTTCATGTGCCCATTCGTTATGCCTCTTTTCTGGGCCAAGAACTTTGAAACATTCAACATTTTTTCACGAAATGTACAAGCCCTAATTCCAATGAAGTTGAGACGTTGTGTAAAAAGTGAATAAAAACGGATTACAATGATTTGCAAATTCTACTCTACCTATATTCGATTGAGTATTCCAATAAGAAAAAATATTTTATGTTCAAACTGATAAACCTTATTGATTTTTTTGAAAATATTCATTCATTTTGAATTTTATGCCTACAACATGTTCCAAAAAAGCTGGGACAGGGGAATGTTTAACACTGTGTTACGCCCTTTCCGTTTACCAACACTCAATAAGCGTTTGGAAACTGAGGACACTAATTGTAGAAGCTTTGTTGGTGGAATTCTTTCCCATTCTTGCTTGATGTACGTTTTTAGTTGCTCAACAGTCCAGGGTCCCCTTTGTTGTATTTTGTACTTCAATAATGCACCACACATTTTCAATTGGAGACAGGTCAGGACTGCAGGCAGGCCAGTCTATTACCTCTTTTACTATGAAGCCACGCTGTTGTAACATATGCAGAATGTGGCTTGGCATTGTCTTACTGAAATAAGCAAGGACATCCCTGAAAAAGATGTTGCTTGGATGGCAGCATATGTTGCTTCAAAACCTGTATGCACCTTTCAGCATTAATGGTGCATTTACAGATGTGCTAGTCATTTATCCCTTGGGCACTCGCACATCCCCATACCATCACAGATGCTGGCTTTTGAACTTTGCGCTGATAACAGTCTGGACGGTCTTATTCCTCTTTAGCCCAGAGGATAGGATGTCGATGATTTCCAAAAACGGCTTGGAATGTGGACTTGTCAGACCACAGCATACTTTTCCACTTTGCATCAGTCCGTCTCAGATAAGCTCGGGCCCAGAGAAGCCAGCGGCTTTTCCGGGTGTTGCCGATATATGGCTTTCGCTTTGCAAGATAGGGTTTTAACTTGCTCTTGCAGATGTACCAACCAACTGTGTTAACTGACAATGGTTTTTTCCAAAGTGTTCCTGGGCCCGTATGGTAATGTCCTTTACAGAATGATGTTGGTTTTTAATGTAGTGCCGCCTGAGGGACTGATGATCACAGGCATTCAATGTTGGTTTTTGGTCTTGCCGTGTATGTGTAGAGATTCTCTGAATCTTTTGATTGTATTGTGGACTGTAGATGATGAAATCTCTCAATTCCTTGCAATTGCATGTTGAGAAATATTGTTCTTAAACTGTTGGACTATTTGCTCATGCTGTTGTTCACAAGTTCTACCATTCATTCTAGCCAATTCTGCATTTTGATTGGTTAACACCAGGTATCTATTCACCGGTAAACTACCTCGCACGGGTCAAGACCAGAGTTGCCAAGTCTGTTTATAATACGCAACTTTGGGCTTCTTTTTTCCTGAAATTGCTTGAAAAAATTACGGGTCGCAGTTTGTGGGTTTTTTTTGGCTTTGTTTTTAAAACTATGGCTGCTTGTTAGAGAAGTGTAACAAGCAACCTAATTGTTATACGTTTATGGTTGCTATTTCCCCCGATTCATTGATTGACTCTGTCTGCTCACAACCTCACGAGCAATGTTAGGGAATCCGCCCTCTATCCTCACTCCTTGCTCAACTAAATGAAAGATAATCCCCCCCCAAAAAATCAAAGAGATTCCACCCCAGGTCTACATAGTCTTAGTATCATCTCATTTATATTGCATTTGTCTTGGGCTTGTTTTTGAAGCTGCGGTCGTTTATTTGTCTAATCAGAGTTGGCAACCCTGGTCAAGACCTTGTCATGATTACATCGATAAATTAAGGCTACAGTTTGCATACAGTCTTACTCGCTAACGAGCTAGTTCACTACCTAGCTAGCAATAGTATAGCTAGCTTGCCAATGTATTTAGCTACATAGCCAACTGGCTAGCGAGCTAAAAGGGCTGCAATTCGCATTCAATGCGTACACTGTCCTACTCGTTAGTGAGCTAGTTGGCTTCCTAGCTAGCAAGCCAAAGTGATATCGAACTGTGTGTCATAGCTAGCATGCCAATATTTTCATGAGGGTGTTGACAAGAGTCATGGTAGAGATAAACCAACAGTTTTTTTTTTCAAGCACTCTGTATTTATCATAGACTAGATACCTAGAAATTTACACTTGAAACGTCACGCTTCAAATGAAATTTCCAGGTATCTATCCTTTGATAAATACCTCGTGTTCAAAAAAAACTGTAGGTTTATCACCTAAGTGGGGAACCTCGCCCCATCCTTGCTTGTGAACGGCTGAGCCTTTCGGGGATGCTCCTTTTATACCTAATTATGACAGTCACCTGTTTCCAATTAACCTGTCCACCTGCGCAACGTTCCAAACAGGTGTTTTTTGAGCATTCCTGAACTTTCCCAGTCTTTTGTTGCCCCTGTCCCAGATTTTTTAGAACGTGTTGCAAGCATCAAATTCAAAATGAGTGAATATTTCCAAAAGAACAATGAAGTTTATCAGTTTGAATATTAAGTATTGTCTCTGTAGGGTACTCAATTGAATATATGTCGAATAGGATTTGTAAATGAGTGTATTCTGTTTTTTTTCACATTTTACACAATGTCCCAACTTCATTGGGATTGGGATTTGAAAGACATATACATCACATAGTATAGACGTTTTTTCGTACTTCAGTCTGTTCTCCTGTCTGTCCCGCAGTCGCATTTTGTTTCCTGGCCAGAACGCCAAAACCATGGTGGGGAATCTGAGTATTTCATGCTTGTTATTTGTATGGTGGACACCTGGTTTTTTTTTGGCTTTTGACAAAGTTACTTTGCTTTATGAGTAAGAGTGGTGCTGCCCTTTGGAAGTGGTGTGAATGGCTTCTTTCACTGATGTCCATTTGAATTACTTCAGTGCCTGGGCGTGCTGGATTGCCTCATCCTGAATCCAAAGGGCGGAGTCGTGTGACGGCACCAGGCCGAATGCTGTCAGACCATGTGTCTGAGCGAAGAGGGGCAGGTGGGGTCACTGCATCGGTAATCCAGTCTTAGTGGGCAGGCGAGCTACCGGGTTTCCAAACACCTGAACTGAAATAGAATGGACTGGGAATGCAGTCAGTGTCCAAAATCCCCACCTCACCACCATTCCACCCTCACTCTGTGCCACAGCTGCTCCGCCTCAGTCCGCAACACTGCTACTGTTTCACCTCCTGCACAGCGCTAATTAAAATTATAACCAGGGACAGCAGCTCTGTCCAGCCCCCCGCTCCCTGCACATTTTCAATAAGTTATAAACCTGCCTCTTTGCAATGTGAATTTAGTTCGTTCATCCCTCCTCAATGATTTAATCTTCCTGTAATCGATTCCTTCTCTACTAGTTTTTTCCTCTTCCTGCTGTTCAGGACAGCTTGGGGAATTAAGCTGAGGGATATTGGTGAAATTTGCTGGGGACTCAAATACCCATTGAACCACAATTGTAAATGCTGACACAGTCATTAAAATGTTAGCCGTAGGCTCTTTAAGGTTCCAAAAACAAAATGTATTTGACCGCCAACTTCGGAAGGAAATACAGCGCTTGTGAAGATAACTTGATTTTCTTTCTTTTTTTTTCTAGATCTACCCCATCCCATAGCCCTTTATCAATCGGATTTCTCTGGCATGTCGATTCTTGGATATGCTTAAGTGGGTTCAAATACGAAATTATCATCATATTAACAACCTGGAGAACGTCACATTTCTTCAGCAGTGAGTTTTGGAGTGTGGCTTTCTTTTATAGATAAGCGTCAAAATCTTCCTGCTCTGCGGAAATACGCCTGGCGATGGCGCGCTCAGTGTGCTTCGGTCAGGCCCTTGTATACTGTATTTGGCTTGCGCTGTGCACTCCGGACGTAGTGTTAGCGTTCTTGTTGCGTTCTCTGCTTCTGCAGTTGCAACAGGGAGTCTTGTTGAAGAAATAAGGTCAACAGCGACGTTGTGAATGAAGTTTACACGCTAATCTGCCTGATTGAAGGGCCGCGACGTGTGCGTTCAATCAAAAGACACACTGGGGACGCGCTACCTGGAATGTACTTTTGGGGAGTTTATAAGCAGCCTGAAGTTCAGAAGTGCTTGTGTGTTCTTTCAGGGTAGATTTAGTTCCTTCAAAAAAAAAAAAAGAAAGGGGAAAAAAAACCTCCGCTACCTACCGCATAGTTGTTGATCCCGGCTTTATTAATATTAATTATTAAATTGTTCCGTTTATGAGAAGTAAAGCTGGAAATTATCAGTGGAATGAGTTGTTTAACGTGGAGTAGTGCTGTTTACATTGTGTCATATCGGGTGACTGACGGAATGTATGGTGTCACGAACGACGTTTGTTTTGGCTGTTTTACCACCCTCCATGTGAGGCTGATGTGACTTCGCTAACAACATCGTGCAAATTTAATTGTGTCTGAAATTGTCAGTCGGTTATTCATAAATATGAATAAATATTCAGTCGGGTTTTTTCAATAGCTCGTATCTTGAGAAAGAAATCCTCTATAGTCTGTGCCATATTGTAGTTAAGTGAATTCAAGACCGATGGCGAATTCCTCCGTGACAGCATTTATAATGTGAGGTTTTGCCAGTATTCTGCTAGTGACGTTTCCTCGCGCGCGGGGGGGGGGTTCGACATTCATTGTTTCGGTTCATTCACGAACCTTCGTGATTTAAGAGGAGAAAGAGAACTGGTTTCGTGTAAATAGGATGCACGATCTAAAATAATGTTGATTAGGAGCGGAGAGCTGCGCTGATCGCAGCGGAAGAAAGGATGGTTTATTTCACCTTGAGTGAAAAGGACAGTTCTGGGATCGCAGGCTTTCGTTCTTTTTACAGTTCACTGCATGTGTTTGAAAGCTGTTCTCTCTGCAACGTGGGTGGCAGATTCTACTACCGTCTCCCATATTGTAGTTGGCTCCTCGCGTTAGCTGGAGTCATCCCTCAGCCGCTCGGAAAATGTTAATATTGTTTTATAATGGAAAGCGAGACGCGTGCTGAATTCCCAAACAGGCGAGGAAGAGGTCGTAATTGCAGACTTCCAAATTAGATTTACATATTTATTGTTTTCTTTCCTCACGTCTCTCCCGTTTCTGCATGCCGCGAGTGGAGTAAACTGGAGAAAATAAAATAACAAGCACAGCTGAAAGAAACTTTCCACTTTACCACGATCCCCCCTCCTCCTCTTTTGCCTTTATTTGTAGCCCAGCGCTTGGCATTAAGTCTCATAATTTTTTGGTAAATAAACGAGTTTCTGGTAAGAATTACACGGAGCTTGGTGTGAGGTCCTTTTAAAAGGGGGTCTGGAACCTTTTATCTGAAATGTTTTCTATTTGTCCTTGTGTAAGGAACTTTTAACTGCTTTGAAAGAGAGTGCAAGTTGCCACCGATCCTGAGGATGAATTGGAATTTTTTCTGTGGCATTGTGGTCGGAGTATTTAAAAAACCTGGTTTTTTGTTTCAGATTTTTTTTTTTTGTCTTTGTTTTTTTTTTATTCAGCAAGCAGTCCCAGGTTTTGTTTCTGTGTGCCTGTGTGCACGTACTTTTGAATGTGTAAGTTTGAATTTGTTTGTGTTTGAGTGTGTGTGGGTTTGAGTGTATGCATGTTGAGTGTGTGCGTGTGTGTTTTAGTGGTTGTAGGTTAGTGTGGGTGAGGGTGTGGACAGTGTGTGTGTCTTTGAGTGGGTATGCCCGTTAGAGTGAGCAAGGGCTCTGTTTTGAGTTTTGGTGTGTGTGTGTCTCTGTGTGTATGTATGTGTGAGTGAGAGAGAGAGGGGGGGGGGGGGGGGAGTAAGGGTGGGGTGGGACTGGGTGACACCTGCTGAGGGGATGAATGGGGTCAGTGGTGGGTCTGGAACAGCTGCCAGTTCCCACTTCAGCCCTGCCTCCTGGTGCCAGGTCTGCCTGTATCAGCATACACACACACACACACACACACACACGCATGCAATCACAAGCACATGCATATAACCTCACACACACACACACACACACAGAAACACAGGCATGCGCGAACACTAAATGCACCACTCTACAGGGCAAGACCACCTCAGCAGCATCAGGTGGAATCCAGCCCTGCTAGTGCTAACTATGGCCCACAGCCTTGTGAGAGCAGCTCAGAATTGGCTTCACGTTGCACATGGAAATAGGAATGACGCAGTGGTTTTGGGTTCGCATTATTTGTTGCACAGGCGCCTCCTATTGGCCATCTGGGCTCTCCTCATTTACATTCCAAGCAAGCTCATGTTCGGGTTTCTGCCGCCCTTTTTCTGAGCTTTGTAAGGGTTGAAGGTACAAGTGAAAAAGAGGTAGCGGCTGACAGGTGTGTGTTTCCAAGGAGAGCTGATAAATGCCTCCGCCCTCCTGGGACGACAGCAGGAGTCGTGTACAAGCATGCTTGTACGTAGTTCGCCAACAGGACATTATGGATTAGAGTGGGATTGGATGTGCCAAATTTAAAAGAAGGCACTAGCGCCAAGACATTAGCACTTAGCTCATGGTCTTGTGCTATTCCTGCATGGTTTGCTCAGGTCTCATCAGCTAATGCAGCCCTTCGCATTTCTCTCCCCCCCCCTGCAGCAGCTGGAGATGGTGGAGCCCAGCGGCTGGACTCACATCCCCCTGCTCGATCTGCTGAACCGGCCTATCCGAACATTCATGATTCAGATCGCCGTGCTCGCCAACCACCAGAATGGCCGGGACACGCATATGCGGCAGATAAAGGTCTACACGCCCGTGGAGGAGAGCTCCATCGGGAAGTTCCCACGATGCACCACTGTGGACTTCATGATGTGCCGCACCATCAGATGATGTACCCCCCATACCCCCGCCTCCCTGCCCCCCTTCATCTACTTGTCGTGAAATTTGGCAGTTCCATATTTTTGCTTGGCTCTCCTCCACTCATGTGATTTCTTTTGGGCTGGACTGGCTGCTGTAAGGAAAATCCTATGCATCTCCTTGCTTTTCCTGCTTTTGTAAGGAAACAATAAATTAATGAATGGAAAAGACCACAATTTTAACGGTTTGTTTGTGTGTCTTCTCTGTAGCTTTGAGCTCTCCTATGTCTTTCGCTCAGAGGTGAGGAAGGGCACAACTCACCTCCTTTATTTATTTCTCCACTAGAGGTCAGCATTTTACCAAGAAAATTGTAATATTTTATCCACCGTTGTACAGCTTCCCTGCGAGAAATGTCTTGTCTTTAGTATGACTCCTTTTGCGCACACACCAATGCGGTTTAAGATCTCACATAAAGGTGATGTTTAGAAAATGACGTAGAAGCTACATAGCAATCAGCTAATAAAGTGTGACTTCTACTGGAAGTAGCAGTCATGATATTTTATAAATCAGTTGTTTGTTTTGTGTTGATTTACTGAGGCGAAACATCTCTTGATACTTTTTAATTGAAGCTTTCAGTAATTTACTATTAGCTCAAGGTCCACTCATAGCTTCTTCTGGCCCCACTTTTGGGCCCCGGCCCTCCTGTTGAGAACCATTGCTTACTTTGACTCCTAGCTTGTCTAAAACCAAACATCACGGCTCTGCCCAAGGTATTTAAGACCACTCATGTATATCCAATTTAGATATGCTTTGAGTTTTTATTTAATTCTGAGTTAACCATACCATTTCATGGTTTGAAATAGTAAAATTAAGATAAGATAAACTTTATTGACCTTGTGGTGTAATTTGCCCTCTGCATTTGATCCATCCTATTGTTAGGAGCAATGGGCAGCCACAGAGCAGCGCCCGGGGACCAACTCCAGCTCTAAAGCCATTTCCTTGGTCAGGGGCGCCGATAGGAGTGTTCCTATAATGCATGTGCTTGTGGGTAGGGGAAACCGGAGTACCCGGAGAAAATCCACGCAAACACAGGGAGAACATGCAAACCCACACAGAAAGGCCCCAGACCAGATTCGCACACATGACCTTCTTGCTGTGAGGCAGTAGTGCTTACCACTACATCACCGCACAGCAAAATGTGGCAGATTTTATATATTGAGAGCAGCATTCAGAGATGCATGACCAGTTTGAATATAATGCTACTGGTCATTTGAAACCTTAAAAGAAATGGGCCCCAAATTGAAGCAATTACAGCATAATTGGTAAGGATACTTAATGTACATTTATTATGTGCAGTTACCTAGAGTCTTTGCTTCTTACTTGGAGTGAGAGCCTGTACCCACACTGGCCCTTTCTGGATAAGATTTAGGACCCTCGCACCAAGGCAATTGAAAAACACTGAAAAATTCCTATTCAAGGCAGAGGAGTCAATTGGCATGGTACGAAAATTTCCAAATGTGTGGCGAAAGGGTTAATGCTTATGCTGACTTGTAGTAAATGAATGATTGGATAAATTGTCATACAGTCCTCACTTATCTTTCCAAAGTAAGCAGGGGCTAAATTGATGATTGATGATCTTCCTGTTTTGGTTTAGCTGCTAAATGTCTACCTGCATTTATTTGGGTGGTCTGACATCCGTACGACGAAGAATTGGGGCGAGGTTCAGTGAGTCCAAAAGGACTCCTCCTGGACGCCATTGCAACCACTAGTGACATCGTACTGGAAGTATTGCTGGCTAAAGTCGGCCCTGGTTCCCTGTTTCTTGTCTCCCATCCTGTTTACTTCACCTATGGACAGTTTGTTGTTAGCCACATGTGGAAGTTAACTCAAATTTTTCTGTTCGGAATAAATAACTCATTCTAAAAAAATGAGTATGACTCACCTCCAAAATCTGATCGTTCTTTTTTTTTTTTTCCCAAGTGCCACCTCCGAGGGAACCAGACCAGAGCAGTTTGCTAACGCCAACTATTTTTGAAATTGCAGAGTTGTGCAATTCTTCCCCATGGTTGCACAGCACAGTAAAATTCAGACCTATGTTGCCTTATTAATCTAAATCTTTTGGCCATTGCATTGGTCTGTCCACAGCAGGAAGGAGATTATAGAATTCTGCTTCCTCCTGCTGAGAGTGAGGGATGAACTTAGAAAAACAGCTGTCTGTTTACAAGCGCATGAGCGAGCCTTGTTGGAACCGTTGACGGAACTGAATAAAAAACAGCAACCCAATAAATACATCTTAAACACCTCTTGCCAGACTGTTTCTCAAGATGAAATTCCTCCTGGTCAATAAACACAAATTAAAATAATGTGTGAGCACAAGCAGAGCTTTGAGTGGACTGTGAGCAATGCTTCTTATGGGGCCCTCTACGCAAAGCTGCTGTCCAATGCGTCTATAAAGAAAAGCACATGGACAAACTCCGGGAGAGGTGCTGAAGCCCTAAGGAGTGATGGTGTTTTAATTACAAGCAAGCAGAATAATTTTTTGGTTGAGCTTTTACAGTTTTTAAGAGCATGAACATTCTCCATAAACTGCTACAAGGATCAGCCAGGCCACAACACTGGGGTATCAATGTCACCGGAAGCTTTGCCCTAAATCCACCAAGCTTTCGCCTTTGTTTTGCCTTTTATGTTAGCGGGTTTTGGGGTGGGGTGGAGTACCAAAGGCGATGAGAGGGGCCATATCCTGGATTGTTCCCATTGCGGATGCACTCTAGGCTCCTGGAAGCAGCCCTCCTGGGGTTCATGCGGAACGACTCTGTAGCTGCGCAGTTAGCCGGGAAACTAAAAAGCAAGGAGCCTCGCATCCTTGCCCCCTGGGCCCCAAGACTAAGCCCACAAAAGTGCCCAGGTACTAGCATGGTGTGTCAGTCCCTTCACTGCACAAATTTAGCTGTATGTGCAGGTTTCATGATATGTTAATCCCTGAAATGTGACCTTTGCTTTGCACCCTGGGGCTGGCTTTCTGGTTAGCAAATAAGCGACGTGTGTACCCACCAGTCCAAACACTTCCTTAGACAAACACCCATTCCGTGACTAGCGATGCTAAAATAATGACTGGGAGAGAGGTCATGATTGTAAATGCCCCGTCTTGTTTCCTGTAATTCTACTGAGTGCAGTTATTCACTGTAACAAAACATTGTACTATGCAAACAGTTTACTGAGGTATCAATTGAATGTATTTTCACAATTGAATTTTTTATTTGTGGAAGCATTCTTTAATTTGAAGGTTAGCTAAGAAAACCATTTATTGCTGGTGCGGAGAAAGTCTGACCTCAAATTAGGCTTTTATTTTTAAATTGAACTATGCGATCACTATCAAACCAACTGTAAACTGTACACATTGTATTGTCTATTGACTAGGCTAATACCAAAAGGATTTTGCCACACTACCTCTCCTGAAGTCATAATTTCACAAGCACATAATAAGTCCATTACTGCAGCTTCTGGATTAGCACAGAAAAACAGCAACGGAAGAGTCCCAATATTGACTGTAATAGCAAAATGCATGTGAAGACAAATTTCACCACTGTAATCAATGGTGTTTTATAACCATTGCGGAGCTAGGTGACAAACGGAACAATGTAGTGCTTCTAGTGTTGCGTAGCCAGTGTTTTGCCGACAACTGTGTTCACCTTAGGTTCCCTCCCGGTAGATTATGTACCCCTTTTCCAATAAAGAGGAGTCATACAGCCCCCTCAGGAGGATCTCCCCATATGGGGGGGGTGGGGGGGGGGGCTTTAGGAGGGCGCAATGCGCTTGGAGGTTATTCGTGTGGCTGACACAGGAGGTGACCCCAGAAATTCAACTCTTGTGATGGCTGACCTTTGACAGAGGAGAGGTCGGAAGTGGTATTTTTCCCTGTGCTGCGTGTTCACACACGTGCTAACCACCCCCCCCCCCCCGCCTGGGACCAGGAGAGATGGACTGGTGCCCTGACAGCCCTGCACCCTGCACTAGCGCTTGTCTCGAAATTACATGCATTTTCAGTTGGAACGGTGTACTCGGGCTTTTTGAAAGACCTAATGTCATCTATTAATTGAGTCTTTCAAGCAAATTCCTGCAATGTGGGTTGTTCAGCAAATTTTCAAAAATTTGCCCTCCATATATTTTTTCCTGCATTTGTAACTTTCTCTGGTGGGAAAACGGAAAGGAATGGTCATGTCAATGACTCATTTAGACATTACTGTACCAGTACTAAGGGAGCATAGTAGGTTTCAATCACAAGATGCCGTGTGGAGAATAGTAATTGGAAAAATTTTTATTGACGATTCATCTGCATTTTCTATTCTTAAAGGATCAAGTTCCAAAAAAACACGGCCCCCACACGGACACGGCCCCCGAAAAAGATTTTGACAACCACAATTAGTTCATTAACTAATTGGATTAGTCAAATGATTTCACAGATGTAGCTTTTTGGGACTTGAATTCCAGCACAGCAGTTTAGACACTATCTGATGCCACTTGCATGTGCATTTATTTTGGCTGTGGAGTCCATTAAAAGACTCAGACTCCCATGGTGAGAACTGTAAAAACAGTCTGGGCTCTACCATCACTTTTGACCATGTGCAGAGAGTTATCTTAAGAGCGATAGACTCTGCACGTTTCTGTTCCCGTGACAGCAGGGTCTATGCAGTGAGGAAGTGTGGATTCATTCGCAATCAGTAATGAACTGCCCTCTCAGGGAAATATACTGCAGTATATTTTCATCAATCGAGGGCTGTCGAACAGCATATCTGTTCATCGTTCACAACAGAGATTACAATTGGATTTCCACCGACTGATCTAGAAGGTTTTTAAGTGCATACAAATTTAAATTTGAGCTCTTTTCAGCACTGAAAACTAAATTGTGGACGGCAAGAAAAATGACATTTAGACATGGATTTGTTTCTTCTGTTACATGTCCATTTGGGCCCAATCGTGACTGAGGAGGGCCTTTGGGGTGGAATCCAAAATGTTTATTTGAGGCAATTAACAAATGGAAAGGGATCCATGAACCCAAGTGAAAATCTGCAGTTTAGTTTTGTCTGGTCAAATAATTTGCAACACTGGAAAGCAATCGCTTGTTTCCTCGCCAGTTAATTTGCTGAGACCACACAGGACACGGCACAGATGGCCGGGCGTCTCTGTCTACAAAGCTTGTTGAAATCTTAGCAGAGTAGAAAGGGCAAGTACGGTTAGTGTCATAGAGGGAGGGTGAGAAGTGAGTTGACAGCATCAACTATGCCACTGCCCACATGCCAGTCCGTGAGGCATCACAGCAGTCAGGTGCTACTAAAAAGGCCTTCAGCCGAACTTTTCAGGAAGCATATCAGAGGACGCCTAGCGACTGTGGAACTGTCCGCAGCTAAGAACGTTTTTTTCTTCTCTAAACTGACACTTCCTCACTTGCGAACCTCTCCAATGACTCGAGAAGCGCTGCCGAAATTCCTCACGTCTGTTTTCAAAATTCGCTGAGTCGCCATAAAAATCTGGGTTAAGAAGGTGTGATTTTTTCAATTAGTTAATTATCATTTCATCCCCTTGCTGCTGCTCTGCTCAAACATTCAAATCTGCTCAGGTCTAAAACAAAGTCCAGAGCATTAATTGGGATGGGCATTAGAAGCCTTTCATTTTTGAAGAAAGGATGGATAATGAGATGCTTTGTAATTGATTACATCTAAGTCCACGCATGATTAATTCAGCTGATATGTTCAAACTTTCCTTCAGAATTTCTAGTGAGCAGTGGGTTAACTAATGGGTGGGTGCCTATAACAGCCAAACCCACAAGCAAAAACACAGTACAGAATGAGGTGTGTGAGAAGAAAAATAGGCATCCTTTATACTACACTACATGGAAGTAAGCATGTTTGGACCTTTCAGATCATAACTTTAAGTCAGCTAAAGAAGTTGTGAAACTGAGATTGAACCTAAATTGGAGTCTCACTTGGTACAGGAGGTAAGGCCTAATTAGATGGTTCTGGTCAAGGCCGGATTATCCATATTATGACTGGTGTGCGTACACAGGGGCATCATGCTGGGAGGGGCATCACATGATTTACGAATCCTAAGTTTTTTATTTTTTTATTTTAATCGGAAGAGATGCGTATGTCTATTATGAACAAATTCAAACTTAACTGTTGATATCAAAAGAGAATATTTAAACATATATATATACATTAAAAAACTGCGATTTGGAACTGCCCTGCCAAAGTCAGAGAAAGGCCAAACTGGTCCCAAATCAGTGTTGCAAGTTGAGCAAGAATCCCACCATTTAAAAACTGAATGGGCACTGATCTCTAATCAGTTGTTTATCACAATGATGTGCCTTCGTTCTGACATCACGTGCTACAACACACTGAGCGGCGGGGGAAGCAACCGAGGGGTTGTGCAAATCGGAAAATAGCAGAAGAAAAAAGTACGAAAGATATCCACGCTACCGAATGTACCAGATATATCTTGCTTTTATAGCATTACTTGCGGCAAAGAAGCTGTCGGTAGAGAGGCAACTGTTCCGTCCGTCAATTCCGTTCCTCCAGCGCTAGAGGAAGTGCTTGCACAGAGATACAAAAGGTAGCCATGTATGTTAGAGGCTAATGCTAATGAGGCAGATGCAGCAGTGGATAACATTAGCTGACGTTAACAGGAGCCTGTCGCAGGTGGGATGACGGCAACAGCTGAACTCGGAGACGGAGAATGTTAGCATGATCACAGAAGCTGACAATAGTGAGTTCACTGCACAAAGCCTTTCCCTTTTTAAAACCCTCAGCAATAGAATTTCAGTTCTTAGTATTTAGTAAATGTAAATGTGCGGCCTTTGTTTCCATAAATTTCAATACCTATGTTAAGTGCCATTTTAGTGACTGGATGGAAAGAACTCATAATTAAGGGTTGATCTTGGGTTAAATAAAAAATGACAACAGGAAACAACTCAGAATTAATTTAAAGAGGTATATATAATAACCACCAAAAAAGATATAAGTTGGCATTTTTCTGTCTATGCGGTTGCCATGGTAACCGAGCAAGCTCATTAAATATGTAGAAAACTTCTGGCACCAATTCCTCTTGAACTCTATGTTAGAATTCAGTTTTCCTTTCATCATTTAAAAGCAATTGCTTATCCAAATGCAATGACATAGCCATTCTTTGCCCAGTTTATCAGTTTTATCACTTTTGGGCATTTTACTCACATTTTGAAATGATATTGCGCAGAAATCTGACGAATACTCAAAATATTCAACACATAGGCAACACATTTGCCTAACACATAGGCAAAATTTCCCTATGTCATTGCATTTCTAATGAGGTAAAGTACCTGCAGCCCAAATTTCATTGATTTTCAATGATAAATAAAAAAAGTTATGGCTGCCACAAACATGAAAAAAACAGAAAAATGGAAAAAGTAATACCTTAGGAGATCAATGGAAAATGCTTTAGACCGCATTGAAAAGTTGAGTTCAGTTTTCATTCCATGTAGCAATTAGTGAATATTAAAAATGGGTTATTATAGAATATTTTTATTCAATTTTTTCAAAATTTTTTGGAAAAATAATCAAATTTTGCCCATTTAACCCTAGATCGCCTCTTAAGATTTTGGGCACTGTCCCTGATGGCAGCTGGGTTGTCACACTGTCCTTGAAGGCACCGTTATTATTATCACCATTGGCAATCTTCTTTTGAAGGCTTGTTCAGCTGGTGCTTTAGGTGTCATTATTGCTGTATGCCAGTTGAGTTGTTTATAAATGAAACGCTAGCGTTATCAAAGGGAACAGGGTCCATTGCTGCATTCTATAAGCCATGTTAAGTAACTTTTTTGCAGGGGGGGGGGGGGCACACTGATTGGCCACACTGGGGCATAGCACTGTGTTAATCCGACCCTGGTTCTGGTTTGTTTTGAACTATTGATAATGTAAACTAAAAAATACATTAGATGAGCTGAAGAGATAGATTGGCTGACCAAAAACTGTGAGTTTGAGTTTTACGATTGTAATGATATTAGTTTGGAATTGCAGTGGTGCTAATTTCACAAAATTATGAGCTTAGAACAGTGTAAATGAAGGTATTACAGGGTGCTATTCTGTTATAAACTGAAAAGTTTTCAAAAACAGAGTTTTCTAGCTCAAGCCAAAGAAAGCAGAATTTCACAGTAAGTTAAGTACTGTGCTAAGCACTAAAATAATACTACTTTTTGGAAAAGCATTCGCTAAGGAATCTGTTTTTCTTCATTTTATGGGTAAATGTACTTAGGTGTGCGAGTGTGACAAAGGATAAAATCCAATTCAAAGCACTACATACCACTTTCCATTTGCTGAACTAGCTATTCCTTCAGCTGTACAAGATAAACCTGCACACAGCTAAAATCAGACCAGTCAGTGGGCATGTGCGTTTTTTTTTTTTTTTTTTTTCAGAATGTGTGGTTTTGTATGCTTTCTATAATCAGTCCTCTGTTGTTTACTCAAGCATGAAGTTTCTGGATATGGGAACAGTCACATCTAAGAAAAAGTTCTAATTTTCTACCATAGCTCGCCATCTGACTTGCATCAAAACTGTTTGCATGAACAAGTTTAAGAGAAACATCCGATCGCCTGCTACTGTTTAAGCTCCCTTTTCAAAGAGTGGTTTCCTTCACTCCATGTTTTAGAAGCTGCTTTTTCTTTCCACCGAGGACATGGTTTTGGAGCTAAATGGCATGATCCACACGGTTAGTTAGCTCAGCTGTCACTATGAGGGGGTTGGATGTTTTTTTCCCTAAAACAAAACATTTCAGTATTGCTTACTTTAAAGATTTACACTCGCTCACCGTGTGCACATTTGGCATTAGCGGAAGTGATCCACTCCATGCTAAGACTAATTGGATTAGGGATAGGATCACAGGTTGAATGGGAATGGGGGGGGGGGGGTCTCTGAGTCTGCAGGTGGAAGTCTAAGTTATGATGGTGCATAATGTGACAACTTCCAAGTTACCTTTACATTCAGTGCATGCAGCTCAGATTCTGCGTATGCCGAGAAAACAGCTGCTCATAAATGCCAGCAATATGATTACCTAAAATGGGTAAATTTTTTAAGAAAGATTAAAAAACCCTCTGGGCAAAGGCAGATTTCTGGCACCATCTGCATCCTCTGTTAATTATGAGATTACCACAGTGGATAGCTGTGGGCCATTTCTGAATTGGAAAAACAGCTTCTTATTCACTTTAGAAACATGTTGTGTGGCTGACACAAAAAAATAATTGATATATTTTGAAATATATAGCTCCCACAGAGATTAAACAATTTTTCTATGGGTGGGCATGTACTAAACCAACGTGGTTTTGTCAAGTGCATGGTGTACTTTATGAAACAGATAGAAACTAGGGGGATATTAATGTATGATTGGCATTGACTACACTCCGAGCCACAGGAACTATCATTATCATCGAGTTAAATGTACTGAAAAATAAAGCATACTCTGAGCAGGAGTAGAGGAGGCCTGACTCCCATTTGCACAAACACAGGAGACTCATCCAGTAGGTTTTGTGAGTGTGGTGAGCTGGTATCACCGCATTCCTCAGTTCGGGTTGGTGGTGCATTTAGCGCTGAAGTCCTGAGCTCACAAATGGTGCTGTGGAGGATTGGCTTTTCCCAGTTGCCCAGTGTGTTTTTCTGTCCAAATGGATGGGTTCATTTTGATTATCGAATACCCCTCTCTTTGTGGTTTTTCCATCAACTTTGGTCTCTGGAGCAGACTTTCAGGTCGATGTAAAAACAACAACTATGGTTTTTGTTGGAATTTTTACTCTTTGCGCCCAATGAACTTGGCCATGAGCCACCCTTTGTATACCTTTTCTTAATCGCATCATATGTCCCTAGAAACTCTTTAGCTGGTCAACCAGCCTCTCAACAGCTGACTCCAGCTTACTCCACCAGTTAACTAGCTTTGATTAACTTCGTCCAACTGTAGAGGCCAGCTTTAACCACGTTCAAACAGCTATGACCTGCTAAGGGTGTCAAAAACACAGTGTAGAGCCTTTTAAATCAGCCTGGAATTTTAGCTGATTTTAGCTGGAATCTTGAGCTGGGATCCCTCTCCACACCTGCCAACTCCTGTCTGAACCCTCAGCTTCCTGTTTCTAAGCATCATCTTTCAATAGAGCGCTGGAAGTTGCCAATGAGCTTGGTGAGATCAAACGGCCAACATGGAGGCCCTCCAGTTTGAAAGCAAATCAAAGTAGCCCAGCTTTTTGACCTTGCATGCAGTAAGCATTATTGAGGCCTTCCTCTGACTGGACTTGCATTGACAGGTGAATCTCCAACAAAAAAACCATTATGGCCACCTAAGGATACACACGCGCACAGTAAGCAAGCATTTTCACCTTTGGCCAGTCTGTACTTCAGCTCTTTGTTCACATACAGCATGTGCGTAATCATTTTAGTCAAATCAAAGAAATTCTGGCCTGGTTCCTCACCTGGAGAGCTGAATTGCATGCTTTATTTTATAAAGTTTGATGAAAATTTTGAGCAAGCGACAAGTCATTATTTCTGTTTATTGAGAAATTTCATGACCAAAAAACTATGAGAAACTCCAGGTTACTTGGCTGCTCACAGAAGTAGCTTTTCAGAGTATCATTGATATTCTTCACATGGCTGGTTATAAAGTTGGTGTTAGTGGGTGTAATAAGCCGCATGGGGGCATCCGGGCCCACAATGGCTCAAGGGTTATTAATAGCTTTAGCAAGTGAGGGCATGTGATGGACACGCAGGGGTTAGGGGGACAGTTCAGTGGGCCAATACCAGGTGCAAGGGGACTGAAGGTCACAGGAAAGGACACCTGTGCGCTGGGGCCAGACGGTGCTGACGGATTCCCCAGCAATCGAACTGTCAGCAGGGCGCTGATCTGGGTTCAGAGTTGACCATGCACCTGGGCTTGCGGACTAAGTGTTGGTTCATTGATTAATATCACAGAGGTTCAGCGAAGGTCATGTTGCGTTTAATTTCTGATGTGTATCCAAAGCATAGAACTTTCATGCACACTTTAGGGCTCCCATCTCTTGAACAATACATCATATTGGAGGATGTTATTTAGATTCATGTACTACGTACGTGACATTCTCTTTCTCTTTCCTTGTCTCTCTCTGTATACAGTATATACTGTATACACATATATATATATATATATAGTGTGTGTGTGTGAGCGTTTACTTGGAGAGGTTTCTGGTGGCCAAGAAAACAAAGCCATGTGGTTCACTATGCAAACATATGCAAGATATTTTGTGCGCGTCTCTGCATGTAATGTAATGCCCCCTATGTCCCGTGTCTGGGATCTTTGTAGCAAGCCAGTCTGCAGTTAATGAGGGGCTTGCGGTGCTTTGAGTGGATGTGGGCAAGTTGGAGGGGGTGGGGGAGAGTTTGCGGACGCTGACAGGCGGGAAGGCGGGGGGTTGCGGTTCGTGTGCTGATGATACGGCCACGTGTGTGGCCCGCTCTTAATTTGCAGTGACTTTTACACCACCGCAGAGCAGGAGTTCTCCCTCCCTCACCCCCACCGCTTTATCCGCCAAGGCCGCCTCTGTGATGGGTTCCCAGGCCGAGCCTGTTAGCAGCGCGATTACGCTGTTTGGTGCATGGCCGATAAGATTGGCCCAGCGCACCTCCCTGCGCGGCCTTGTTTGCTCAGATAAGGTGGCCGGCATCTGGCGTAGCAGTCAGCTTTGTGAGCGGGGGTGATGCAAGCCGTGGCTCAACTTCAGATGAACCGTAGCTGCCAGAACACAAGAAAACCCGGTTCTCCAACCCTTGACTGCTGACTGAATCCAAAGCAGATAGTCCGGGAACGGAGTCAAGCTTTTAGGTGTTTATACCTCACATGTAAACAAGACAGGTTGCTCCTCATGGCAGAAACAAAAGAAGTTGACCGAAGTGACTGTTTTTGACTCTGGCAACCCTCCTTTGCTAGGATAGCTTGATTAGAGAGTACAAATCGATTTTATACTTCTGAGAAGGCACCTATTGCCCTGATGGGTTAATGCGAGAAGCATCACAGTGAATATGTGTTTAATTTGTTATTCTTTCCTTGATTTGTCATGTTCTTGTGAGCTTCAGACAATGAATCATTTCAGTCTCCAACAGCAAGCATTACTTCATTGAGAACGTACATTTGTTAGTTTACTTTTTAAAATTGTCGGCCCCTTTACTTTCAGTCTCTGCCTGCCCCTAAAATGCAAGGTAGTCAAAGAGCAATGCTGTTGATGCAGTTGTGATGACTCAGTCTGTTGAGGTAAGCTTAGCGACAGACGTGGATTAAAGTTGACATCCAGTGGCTGACCCAAAATGAAAGGTTCTTTGTTGAAGTGCTTAGTCCCGATGCATTGCGGAGTACCCTGAATCCCTTCAAACCCAATTACTTGTCACTGCTGACAGCAAGAAGGGCTTACTACTATTACATGTATTGACACTAGGAATTTGAATTCCTGCCACAACCCTCGTGTCATTAATTTGTCTTCCCCCTTTGCAGCAACCTACACATTTTGTGGTTTTGTCTTCTTTAATTGATTTATTGTCTTGTCTTCTTCCCCATGCCCAAGTATATTCCATTATGTGCCTCGCTCATTGCATGTGTGTTTTGCTATAAAAGCTTTTTTGTCATCTGGTAGTGTTGCTGTATTGTAACACCTTGTCCCTCTGAAGCCTACCAGTCAGTTTATCTTCTAATATTGAGCAAAGCTCCTCTTTCACTTGTTTACCCTCACTAGCCACGATGCTCCTCATGCTGTGGGCTCCGAGAATTTTCACGGCCTTTCACTGTGATTGTCCCGTCAATGGGTCATGTTTGCAGGCATTTTGGGATTGCATTTCAATGATTCCTCTGCTTCAGCAAAGAAGGGCAGTGGAGGTAGGAGGCCAATCTTTGTTGTGAGGCAAGTGATTGATGTATCCAGTATCTGTATCAGCTGGATAATCAGGGAGCAAAGAGGTCAGGCCTTTGGTGGAGAGGGCATGCCCTGGAATCTGTGGCTGCTGATGTCAGTGAAGTTCAACCTTCTTGAGTGATACCCCCCCCCCTGTTCTTTTGCATGGGCAGGTATTTGGGCTTCATGTCCCTTTGTTATTTTGTAATGTGATTTCACAGAAAGGTGTATAAATGACATGCCTGTCTTAGATACAGTTAGCGTGTCATATCTAAGCATTTTAAGTTTTTCGCATGCTATTTAACACCTCTGGCTTTTGCGTCCTTATTTCACGCATGGGGTTAGAGTTCAAGTAAGCGGTTAGGGGTTAGGGGTTAGGGTCCATTTTAAACTGGTGCAAAATAAAGATGCCATGAGCCTCGTTTTGCATTGTATATCAATGCTTGGTGTAGGGGAGACCGGAGCTTGTTGTCACACTTTTTACACTCTTATATACTTCTTGGAATCAATACATCATATATAAAAAAGGTGTACCAGATGAAAGACCAAAGTCTCAGGTATATATTTTGTATTCATGTCATTTTCATATCTTGTGTCAGTGCAGAGTTATAAGCAATCAAACAGAGATTGTCACCATTTGACAAGTTGCCCCATTAACAGTGTCACACTATATGCGGTAAGATGTCACACTGGATTTTGCAACTGATAAAGCAAGGACAAAATTATTGTTGTTGTCATTTTTTTACTAGAAAGTGAATAAATCTTAACATAAAATATTATGCAACATGCATTATGAAACTTATGAAACTTAAACTAGTCCTGGAAGATCTATTAAAAAAACTCAAACAAAACCTGACCTCAATAGTCAGTCCTGGAACATCCAGGCAGAAAATCTCAAACAAAACTTGACCTCACTAGTCAGACTCCTCATCTGAGTCGCAGTTTTGGCATAAGCAGACCGATTTGCTTGGGGTGTATTTTCCCCAGGCTGTGGGTCAGGGGGGGCCCATAACTGGGCCCTCTGATCAATGAAACCTCTACGGGAATAATTTGTTTTATCTATCCTGATCAACTTACTGAACTTCCAGGATAAGGTCAAAATTCTTCGTATTGCCAGGGACAAGAAGATCCTGGAGTTCAAAGGGAAGCGCATCTTCATTTATCCTGATTTCAGTCCCGACCTGATGAGGAGGCGCAGGAGCTTCGATACAGTTAAATGTAAGCTCCGTGAACTAAATATGAAATACTTCCTCCGTTTCCCTGCCACGCTGTGCGTTATTGTTGATGGCAAACAGCAATGCTTCCTCACCCACAAAGACGCTGAAGCTGTCTTTATGTCCATGACAAACTCCCCGTGACGCTGCTGAGGTGAAGTTGCTGTCCAGGGTTGTCACCAGCAGTGACTGCTATCACTATCCTAACGGCTAATGGCCAGCGGCTTCTATGTTCTAACGAGGATAAAGTTAGCACTACGACACAATACACAAGCTGATTTTTTCTTCTTGACTTTTCTTTTGAGCTCCCCTCCTATAAATGGTTTGTGACTGATACTGAGACACACTTTGCGCCTGTTTTTTTTTTTTTTTTTGGGCAGCTGGAGCAACAGGTAACTTTTACTTGCTTCTTTCAGTTACACCGTTTGTTTACATCTGATACTGCGACGTGACTTCCGTCTGCCAAGACATTGACGTCTCCTGTTACACTGCCCCCTAGCGACTGGTTCAATTTGCTACTACTGCTTATGTTATCTGATTTTCTTAGAGCTACATATTTTCCCTCTGTTTAATGCAGACTGTGCTTTGATTTGATATGTTGGCCTGTACCTACACAGTTCGGTTGACTTGTGGAAAGGCTCTGGGACTTGGTCTCTGGGGCCTCTGGGCCTTCTTGTTGTATTTTTCATTCTTATTTATTTTCTTTTGTTTATGTTTGTATCTGTGTCTTGTTCTGTCTGTCCGCCCCACAGTATTTAATGTCCCTTGCAATCTTTATAACCTGGTATGGCATATAAGCATGAGTAAAAACAGTATCTCTTTAATCCTTTTCCTCCCTAAATGGATGAACTGAAGGGTTTAAAAATAATTCACATGAACATCAGGAGTCTTTTGCCTAAAATTGACTCGCTCCGTGCATGGGCTGTTCTACACAAACCTAACATCATCACACTCTCCGAAACTTGGCTCAATAATAGCACCTCTGATAATGAATTAAATATATCAAATTATGTTCTGTATAGATCGGATAGATGTTCTAGGGGTGGAGGTGTTGCTATATATATTTCTTCTGATCTTGTGAGTGAGCTAATTGTTCCCACAATTGAGCCCCTTCATTTTGAATGTATATTTATTAAGATAAACTTTCATGTAAATAAATGCCTCACTATTGGCAGCATATACAGGCCACCCTCATCTCCAGCCGAGTCCTTTAACTCCATGATCTCTACCATTAACTCCATCTCCGGTAGCAATGACCTAATCTTACTTGGGGATTTCAATAAAAACTGGCTGGATAAATCAGCAGATAAAGAAACAAAATTATTTAATAGTATAAATCTTACCCAACTAATTAAGGAGCCAACCCGTATCACCCCTAGAACTCAATCATTGCTTGACTGGATTCTTGTGTCACATCCTGATAGAATCCTAAAGGCTGGTATTATGTCTGACTGCTTCAGTGACCATTTAATTATTTTTTGTGTATGGAAAATTAAATTAGTTAAATTACCCCCTAAGTTAATAAAAATTAGACAGTATAAGAAACTGAACCCTGATCTATTTATTAATGATTTGATTAATATTAATTGGGATAGATATCAACTGATACCAAATGTACAGGATGCTTGGGATTTTCTACATGGTGAACTTACTGATGTTATTGATAGACATGCACCTTGGAGAACTGTTAAAGTTAAGGGAAAACATCTTCCATGGATCAACTCAGATCTCATAAGTCTTTTTAGAGAGAGGGACAAAGCATGGGCAACTTATCGTCGAACTCGAGATAATGCTGATTGGGAAGTTTACCGGCAACTACGTAACATGAGCAAAACAAAAACACGTAATGCAAAATCCAATTACTATAAAGAATCTCTCACATCCAACTTTAAGAACCCTAATCAATTCTGGAATCAAACCAAAACTTTTATTAATACATTTGAAAAGCATACAATTAATCGTATAAGAGCCGATGTCAATATAATCCATGACTCACTAACTATTGCTCAAACTTTCAATCTGCACTTCTCGACTGTATGTTCCTCACTGCTGCCTGAATCAAATACCATATCCTCCTCTAGCCATATTTCAGCCTGCCCCAGTTCCAGTTCCTTTTCGTTTAGGAAAATCTCACCAATAGAAGTTCAGAATGCCATCAATGATCTGAAAGTAAATAGCAGTCCAGGACTTGATGGTTTAGAGAACAGGTTCATTAAATTAGCTTCCCATATTTTAATATATCCACTTGCTGATCTCTTTAACCTTTCATTGTCCACGTGTGAGTTACCAGCGGTCTGGAAATGTGCACGCATCACTCCACTTCATAAAGGAGGCGATGTGCTTGATACCAATAATTATAGACCAATCTCTATCATATGCTCCATCGCAAAAGTATTTGAAAAGTTAATTTATACTCAACTATCACATTATCTTACGATCAACAATATATTATCACCTTTCCAGTCGGGTTTCAGGGCGAACTATTCAACAACAACTGCTCTTTTAAAATTTACAAATGATGTATATTCTGCTGCTGAAAATGGTGAACTCACTGGTGTAATTTTTATTGATTTAACTAAAGCTTTTGATTTTGTCGATCGTTACTTCTTGTTAGACAAATTGTACAATATTGGTCTCTCTCTCAATGCAGTTCAGTGGTTTAGCTCCTACCTTCACAACAGAAAACATTGTGTTGTCTTAAACGGATTTCAATCCGATTTCCTTACTCAACAATATTGTGTTCCTCAGGGGTCAACTCTTGGTCCACGTCTATTTTCAATTTTCGTAAATGACCTTCCATCATGTCTTGCTAAATGCTGTTGTCTACTTTATGCAGACGACACTGTCATATACACATCCCAGCCTGTCATAACTCAAATTCAGTCTGACCTTCAGTCTGACTTTACATCTGTCCAGGAATGGTTGTCTTGTAACAAACTCCTTCTTAATAAATCAAAATCTTATATCAGGATATTTGGTTCAAGACGTAAACTTAAATCCATCCCTGGTTCTTGTGTCATAAACTGTAATGACGGCTCTTCACTGCATAAAGTTGACGCCTTCAAATATCTTGGTGTATGGCTAGATTCTGAACTTACTTTTAAACTGCATATAAACCTTCTATTGCGCAAAGTCAATTTTGGGATTAATATGTTGTATCGTTCTCGTAATTGTTTTTCATTCATTGTACGTAAAAAACTGGCCTCTCAACTGATACTCCCAATTATAGATTAATGTGATGTTATATCAAAGTGCTCATAAATCAGACCTTGATTCACTTAACATAGCTTATAATAGACTCTGTAGATTTGTCCTTGGATGCCCTTTTCTTACTCATCACTGCACAATGTATATCAGACTAAACTGGCCATCATTGAATACAAGAAGAAATATGCATTGGTTACAGCTGATTTATAAATGCATTCACTTTAATTACCCATCCTATCTACAACAGTATCTCACACCATACACATCAAGTTATCATATCAGACACTCATCGCAGCTCTTTTTTTCTGTTCCTAATGTCACAAAATCATTTGGTAGAAGAGCTTTTACGTTTAAAGCACCAGCGGATTGGAATGACCTTCCTCCTAATATCAGAGCCAGTTCCTCTCTTTACATCTTCAAGCATGTTCTGTTTTCTCATCTCATGAAGCCCTGTTCCTGTTTTAAGTGAAAATACATTGACTAACTGATTTGTTGAACTGATAAGAATTGATTATACTGTTTTTTTTTTTTTTTTCTCAGTCTCAGTGTTGGCTTTTGTGGCCATATTATGGTTGTTTTCTTCCAATGCAGTTACATTACCTGTGGTTGTTATATGTGTGTTCTATTGTTGTTGTTTTGATTGTTTGTTTGTTTGTCTTTGTTTTGTTTGTTTTTCTTTAATTGTTGAGATTATGTTTGCCTGATGAATTTTTGTATGTCTATATGTTTGGACCCCCTCGAAAACGAGATGATGTCATCTCAAGGGGTTTATCCAAATCAATCAATAAATTTCAATTTCTTTATCTGGGGAATAGGGAGTGTGTGTGAGTTGGGACAGGGCGAGGCGTGGCGAAGGATGGGCGGCCTCTGGGGTCATTGTGTCCTGGCATGGGCAAACCTGTCAGCTGGCCTGGATGTGGTATACATGTCCTGTTCTGTTTATCCCAGACTGTACAGTGCTCCCTAGCTTACAAATTAAGCAAAGACTTCATCAGTTTTTTCTGTCAGGGAGCAAGCATTCATTCATGGGTCAGCATTGTAATGGGACATTGTGAATGCCATCGCAAATTGCTTTCCTTGCTGCTCCGCCCAGATCCATCAGTGTGTTTGGGGAAAACTGTTTGTATTGATGTAAGGAGCCCCATCTCATGGAAACTTATCCTAGGTGGTCCATTCCAGCATTGGTTGTTTACAGAGAACTGCGGAATGTCACTGAGGGAGAGTTTGACATGATGCTCTTTCTATGCCTCACCCCCAATCCCGCATGGAAAATTTCAGGTCGCGGAGTCAAATGCAATTTACCAATGCAAAGCTATAGATCGGTTGTAACAATCTTAGTGCCACCTCTACCAACCGTCTCTGTTGTCTGCTGTTTTGAATGTTTTCCTGCGACAGACTGTGTCTCGATGGGGACCTTAATTGCATCATTTCATGGATACGAGTCAGTACGGTGACTGGGAGGTGGTAAACAGCCTTTTGGACGCTAGGCCTGGAATGTTTCCATGGAGAAGGCCACACATTAGCACAAAATCAAAATATACAGTTAATGGCTTGAGATACCATGTGTTTAGACACCTTGTACCAATTCAAAAACAAAATATGAAACAAAATATTAGGTGAGGAGATGCCCTTGGGTGGCAACGACAATAAATATTTAGATGTACGACCATGAGTATCTACAAAGTAAATGGACAGTCATTGGCTGTATTTCAAGTGTTTGGATCAACAATGTCACTCGAGCTCTGAGTCGAGGGTATTTGGAGGCTGAGATTGGCTCACATTGTTCTATTAGCTTACGATGCTGCAAAATCTCTCTTATTTTTATAGCCCAAGATTTCAAAAATATTAATATTAAAAATTCCACTAAGAGCTGGCTGTGTAAAATGTGTGCAAAAACAAATTAGAGTGAAATTACACAAGAAATTGCAGCAATAGTTTTATAGGCATGGTGAAATAAGGCCTGTGGCTCAAGATGTCTTTATTCCAAAAGAAAATGCAATATAACACCAAATGCCTTGATGGTAGCCTGAGGTAGCGGGTAGATTAATTCAGTCCACTCCACAAAAGAGCCAAAAAATACAGGAGACAGAGGCAGGGGTTCCCAGCCAATTATGGACAGAAGTATAATGCGTTTCATTTCAATTTGAGGTAAAATTAACATTTAAAAAGTGTTACATCCAAAATGCTGGGTTTCTATGAATGGAATTCTGCTTTTCTGAATTTCTTTGAATTCATATATGCACACCAATACACACGTGCATTCAGATTTATTGTGCGTGTCAGAGTTGCCAACCATTACGATCTGCCCGTAATGATTACGATTTCATCAAGCTGATTACGTCATTACGACTTCCCAGTCCTTTATTACGATTCTGGCTCAGTAATGAGAATTTTAAATTCGGCGCCTTAAGTCCCGCGTTCGGGATAGCACTGCCGCCGGAGTTCCCGCGTTTCGGATTCCACAGTGAATATTACGTCAGTCGATGTATTTAGAAACGCGGTCTCCATGGGCGTGGTAGTGGGGGGAAGACTATATATCACTATATATCGACTGATGAAATAGCGCGGCGCATTTTTCACATATACCGAGAAGAAAGAGATGATGGCCGACTCGGATGCTGAGCCCTCGAATACACCGCCAAAAAAACGGAGAAAAATCGTCTCAGATACGAAGACAGTGGCCCAAAAGTACAAGGAAGAGTACCATAAATTGTATCCCGCGATTGTGAAGTCATCGAAATCACAAAGTCACGCGCTATGTACGGTCTGCAACGTGCATTTCTCTGGAGCTCACTCGGGAATCTACGATGTGAAGGAACACATCAAAACGGCTTCTCACAAAAGTCTGGCCAAATCTGGGAGTTCAAATCGAACAATCTCGTCCATGTTTTTGGATCGGTCATCGGTGGACGACGTGACAAAGGCTGAAATTTTGTTCACAAATGTTCTCACTGAGCATAACCTGCCTATTGCCGCGTTCGACCACAGCGGGCCTCTCTTCAAGGCAATGTTTCCCGATTCAACAATTGCTTCGAAGGTGAGTATAGCGATCGCAGGTAACCCAATTTCGTAGGACTCATATTGTCGTTACATTAGAGAAAATCGTTGCAAATGTGAACAAACCTTTTGGCTGTTACAAATATGCTAGTCTCACTAACTTAGTAAGTATAAGTTATATTATTATCCCCCGCCAACACGAAGTGGGAGGGGGATATAGGTTTGACCTCCGTCCGTCCGTCCGTGTGTGCGTCCGTCCGTCCGTCCGTGCGAGATAAAGGGGACAGCTTTACTCAGAAACTACTATACATACAGCAACCAAATTTGGTGTGTAGCTTCAGACCATAAAGGCCTTGATTGAGTTCAAAAATGAGAAGCGCACGATTGGCGGGGGATGTTGTAGACCATGTCGACTTGTTAGCATTATTTCTCTGCTTGCCTCCATTCTTTTCTTATAGCAGTTTAACTTCATTTGTGTTCAGACTTCAAATAAGGCAGTCACATTTAACTTTTTAATGCCAGGATCTGTACGATTTTCATAAATGCTGACTGTGAAGGACTGTTCAGTTATGTGTCAAAGAACAAAACAGAATTCAGGTCCAACATGAGTACAAGGATTCTAAGCTGTCTGGTGACCCACAAGGTGAAAATGAGGGTCATGGGTACACCTTGTTTCAAGGCTGTCCCATCCAAAGATGTTTTGAGGAAAGCAAAGAGTGCATGCTACAACAAGCTGATGCAGTGAATGCTATTTTAGCATGTCAGGTTTTGAATTTGACATTTGTTCTCAATTTTATTAAATGAGTCAGTTCTGAAGTGTATACATACATGTATGTGTCAAATGACCCATTCTACCTATCCATCCTGACCACTGTGTGACAGTGTGTTTGTGTGATATTATGATTTCATGTGCATGTACATGTGCATATCAGCCATATGATTATATGTATTTCTAGTCAGACCCATCAGTTTGTTTTTATTCCGACTCCTGTGATACATGTACATGTATCTTTGTACATGTAAGTTGCATTATAATCAAGTGGCAATATACTGTAATGTTTATGTTTGTTTGTAACCTTGTGAGTACATATATAAGTTTTTTAGTCTAGTCACACCTGTCTGTTTTTATTCTGTCTCCTCTTATATATGTTCACATGTAAGTTGCATAATAATCAAGTGTCAGTATAGTGTGTGTGTGTGTGTGTGTGTGTGTGTAAACCCTGTGAGTACATACATTAATATTTAATTTTTAGTCTAGTCACACCTGTCAGTTTGTTTTTATTCTGTTTCCTCTCTATGTGTGTGGGTGGGTGTGTGTTCTGTGTGGGTGTGTAACCTTGTGAGTACATTTATTTTCTGTTTATCTTTTGTCAAGTGACACCTTATATAATTAACAATAGTCAGAGTGTCTTAGTAGTTAGCCTTGGTACCAAATTGAAGTCAATTATTAACAGTAGTCTTTTATCATGTGATATCTTCTTTTATTCTTTTAGCTAACATTTTGAATAATTTTGATGTCTGACAGCAAGTTAGCAAGAGATGGCCAAATACCGTAAGCATACACAATGTATCTGTGTGATTTGCTTTCAACATCTTGCCGTTGCATGGAGGTTAATAGATCATATACGAGTAAAAACTACTGTTATTAAATTGACTTTACTAGCTTTGGTGTGCATGTATAAATTTGTGTTGCAGTAGAATCTAATGTCACTGTACTGTATGAGAGAGAGAGAGAGAGAGAGAGAGAGAGAGAGATAGAGAGTGTTTGTATGTACATGGGTGTGTGTGTGTTTAGTGTGTGGTGTGTGTGTGTGTGAGAGAGAGAGAGAGAGAGAGAGAGAGCATGGGCTGCATGTACTTAGATCTAAAATGTTCACAAATGAGGAAGTCGTAATCAAAATAACACTACTGTAATAGTATCAGAATACTGTAATATGCCAGTAAAGTCAAATTTGATTTGTGTATAATGCATACTTAGCTTTTCAAGTCAGGTAGGAAAATTGGAATTGTATGAGACCACAACACATCATCATTGAATTATTCAAATCCCAGTATTAAGAGACAAACTTATTTTATGTGTTTTAATTTGTTCACATATTACATGTACCTCATTACCTACACAGTGAAGTAAAGTTCTTTTTCAAAGTTAATTTTCTTAAATTCTGAAGTAATTTTTTTTATTTTGCCTTTCAGTTTGAGTAGTCCTCAAAAGGCCTGAGGTGGCTCCAAATTGCACCATAGAGCATCTGATTTTTAAAATTTTCTTGGGGGAGGCCCCCCAAACCCCCCCTATGGGGACCCCCCTCCCATACCTACCCCAGCTGGCGTCTGTTGCAAGTGCTTTGCACTTGCCTCCATCATTACAGTTTGGCAGCATTCAGGGTTGGCATGTCTGGCGTGTGTATGTTCAAAATTGGTGCATTGTAGCGTATGCTGTATACTTTATTTATCGTATGCTTATATTTTTGTATTTGAATTTACTAAGGTGGCACAGGTGCGCAGTGGGTAACACTGTTGCCTCACAGCAAGACGGCTGCACTATAAACTCTGATAAACACGGTGAACTCAAATGTTTTGTGGAAACCGACTAGCTACCTCAACAAAATTGTGCATGCCAACTTAAAGATCTTGGGCCGTAACTACGAAAGTTGCTTATCTCCTGTACACGTATAAATTGGTTAAGCGCAGACTAAAATTTGCGCTTCACTTTAGTCACACACTATGAAGCGGTTTTAGGTTTACACACGGACAACAAAATAAACCTCGATCAAAGAATGTCTAAAATGAACAATGGAAACCCTTAAACATGGGAGGGGGGTAGTTTTACATGCGTTTCACTGGCATTTCCTGCTTGTCGATCGCAGAGCGAGCTTTATGGACGCGCTGCAAATACTTGAACTTGCTCAAGAGGAGGCAGATGAACGTCAGAATGCTAATAGATTGCGCGCACCAAGGATATTCAGGGACAGGAGAAATCCATTGGAAGAGTACGAAGATTCGTACCGTTCTTAAAACGATTCCGATTCTCCAAAAACACTTTCAACCAACTACTTCAGTTGCTGATACCGGAACTGGAACATCCAACACGATGAAGAAATCCTCTTCCAACTGCATTACAGTTGGCTTGTGCATTGCGATTTTTCGCTTGTGGAACCTTTCAGATTGTTGTAGGAGACACATCATGGATCTCTCAACAAGCATATGTGTATAGGGTTGCTGCTGCAATCTGTGCCAACTAGCCACAGTTTCTGCCATTCCCAGACGCTTTAAATGTAAAGCGACATGTCATGGATGGGCTTTGACATACAGCTGGTTTCCCTAGAATTACAGGTGCTATAGCCGGTGTTCTGACAATTAGTGCTCCCTTGTCAAAGAATGCTACCGCAATGCAAAGCGATCTTAAAGTGTTTGTTTTCGCCTTAATATTGCAATATGACTCAGTTTACAGTAGTAACTTTATTTGTTAGCTTATTATAACATAAGCAGATGTTGGATAAGTTTGTTTTAAGATATATGCCCACATATGCCATTATCATCTCATTTCTGCATTTTCTGGAAAACCCATCATGTACAGGCAAATATATTTGGATTCTAGGTCAAAAGGCGCACTGAAAAAAAAAAATTTTTTTTATTTTTGAAGATACTTAAGATATGAGCGAAGAAACAGCCCAAGATTTTAGGTTTGCGCAAGCGCAGAACCGCAAGGCAGCATGATTTGATGGGTAGCAAAATTTGACAGAACACTGGAATGCATATCCCTGTTCACAATCCAGCAGCCAATCAAATCCCATTTAAGAGATTGAACTGAGGACATCAAGGTTAAACGGGCATTGGTAGACACTAATCCGCTGTTTATAGTGTTTCATAGGGTGTGATTAAAACACACGTTTAGCTAGAAGCATCTAAGTCACATTTATACACGTCTAAACGCTACACACAGATAATAGATAGACACCTTTCGTAGTTACGGCCCCTTGTGTTCACAACACTTAAAACATGTAAAAATGAACTTATTTCAAGTTCTTTCCAAACAATGCAATTAAGTTGGCCGACACAATTTTTTGAGGTGATCGGTCTCCACACTCACCTCACGATCAGGGTTTACAGTGTGTGATTTCAAACTGGGCCTTTCTGTGCAAAGTATGCATGTCCTCCCAGTTGTTTGTTTGGGCTTCCTCCTGGTACTCTTTTTGTTCAATGACACACATGCTAGCTAATTTGAGTCTTTAAATTGCCCTTTGGTTTGAGTGCATGTGTAATCCCTTTAGTGGACTGTCAAGAGTGTGATCCTGCTTCTCACCCCAATGTGTGCTGGTAACCCCCTCCCACATCCTTGACGAGGAATAAATGCTGCATTCCAGTTGAAGTGGAAAGTAGGAAATTCCTAGTTCCCTATTGGAACTTTCAACTGGAATGTTGCTATGGTGTTTGTACGCGCAAAGTGTTACGTAATTTGTTATCAACTAGTATTGCCAACAATGCCTCTCTTGGCGAGAGGAAATCCCGCTGACCCCAAGGCAGTTTTCCGAATTTTGAACTGGATTGTTGTCAACTCCTCAGCCCCAGCTCTGACTTCCAGCTTCAAAGGTAAATGGAACACAGAATAAGCGCAGGAGGAAAAACTGGACAGCGGTGATTTCACAAAAGGTTGGGAAATGAAACCGCAGGAGAATATTGGAAATAATGTGAAAATGAAGGGTTAAACAGATTCCCCAAATATTCCTCTTGAACTCTGATTTAATGCAAGTCCTAATTTAATTCTAAACAGACCCAGTTTGGTGAGTTCAGTAATCTCAAGAATTAATTCACAAAACCACATTTGCAAAGAATGAAATCGACACTTGCATTTAATCATAAGCCAGAGAAAAGGATTGAATGCAGGCTGTGTCTTGTTAATCTGTAATCGTATCTGGCTTTTCTGTGGAGGGTCTTTTGACTGCTGATGTTTACTGGTGCACTAAATGATAGCACTGGATATCTTATATTGGTTATGCCATAATCAAATAACTGGAAATGTTGGCTTCAAGGACTACAGTGTATAAAATCATTAAAAATATTTACTGCAGTGTATCATTCTATGTACCTTTGATGGTATGAACTCCATAATACAAGGTACACGTAATAAAGTTGAAAAATAGTGCAAATATTTAGTGTGCATTCACATGTTTAGTCAATATGCAGGTTCACAGTGTTTATGAGAGATAGCCAGGAGAGGATGTTTTTGCGGAAAATGTATCCTAAATGAGAAAGCTCACGATTCATGGCGTAGATAGCATATAAATGAAAATGAACTCCGAGCATGAGCGCCCCGTTCCACTTAATGCAATTTTGATCAGCTCTTAACATTACATAGATAACTTTGTATTGCATTACTATTAATATGTCCCAGGAACAGGAGCTGGTGGGTGGTCTTCATCCCCAGAACAAATAGCAACGTAGACTGAGGCCGAGCAAAAAGAGTAGTAATTCTCAAAGACAGGGCTGAGGCATTCCATGCCACCTCCATGAGATTGCATTACAGTACCCATTACATTATTTCTCTGGATCAGTTTCTTGATTGACAACAATGAGATATAAAATTCCAAAAAGCTGAGCTTCTTTCTCTGTTTCAGTTCTCTGTTTTGCCAGCTGAGCCTTTTTAAGTTTAAACAAGTTTCAGTATGAATGAGTTCAGTGTCACGGCTCAAAATTTTGTATTAACAGGTCTATCTTTCTGAGGGGAAGCCCTAAATCTTTTCATCCATTGATGTTTTCATTTCGGCCAAGCAGTTACCCACTTGATTCTAATAATCAACCCCGAGAGTCTACATTGAATTCCTTGATTATTGTAGGTATTTAACCCCTGATTTGGAGTGAAAACGTGCACCTGCACTGGCCCTTTCTGCATAAAATGGAGAGCTCCAGGTCTGTAAGTGCAACAGCTTAAAAGGGCATCACAATGGCTATAAAATGTAATTAATAACTAATTATTAAAAACTTTAATTAAAATGTTAAAGCTCCTCATGCGGTGCACCAAAATATGTAGGGGAGTATGCCTCTACGATATGTAGGCAAGGACGGATAATTATGACATTTTGTCCTAATAATCCTTCCCGCAGGATAACCATTTGGTTCAGCAGAAAACCTGCAAAATTAGTAATCAGTCTCATAAAATTAACGTTACTATTATAAGCAAAAATATAGAATTTTAATTAATAATTAAAATAACCAATATAAATGATTTAAAAAAACAATAATCTGAAGGATTTTTTGAGTTCTACGTAGGCTATTTTGATTCAGACTCCCATGTTTTACAGCGTCAAAACAGACACCAGATTTAATAAATGAATTTATAAAACTAACAAAACACAGAACATACCTGGGATAATCTATGGGAGGACTATATACTAACTAGAGAATCAATGGTATGTGTACGTGCGAGTATGTATGTGTGCTAGAGTGTGTGCCAGATGCACGCATGTGCCTGTGGGCAGGTGCACACTTTTGGGCGTTTGCAGGCATGTGTCTGCGTGCATAGCTAATGCGCGTGTGTGCTTGTGGGCACACGTTCCTTTGTCTTGGAAGAAAGGGAGAATTAATTTGCGGCTAGATAATTCAATTTAGCGTCAACAAATTGCCGAGAGGAGCTAGCTTCTGCTCATATGCAATTTGTATTACTAATTAAATTTTCATCCATCCGTGATAGTTTATTGCTGCGTTGGAAAGTTAGCCAGTGGGAGAAAGATTATGCATATAAAGATAAACAATCAATGGGTAATTAACTCCACAAAATATAAAAACGGACACAATGCGATTGTACAATTACTTCAATAAAGAACAAACCGAAATGCTGTACAGTATAAGTTAAAAACCGCTAAACTGCATTTCTGCCTGGAATGTTCAGTCAGTCTTACTGAAATTCATAGCGTTGGATTCCTCTCCGGGTCAATTGAACGATCCATTCTTGGTGAGAACTCGACCCAAAAGAAAGTGTAGCATTTTCCCCTGGGCGAAGTGCGCAAAAAGAGAGTGAACTGGGTGGGGTCTGTAATTTTTAAAGTTCTATTGCCCGTTTTAATGCTTTTGGGCTCATTTTATTTGGAAGCGTAAAATGCAACCCAGGCAAGGGGGCGATGCTCTAAACTTCATTTCCTTTTCCTTTGGACTGCATGGGAAATGATGCTGCTCAAGATGCTGCTTATTTGCCAGGTTGAAATACCGGAGTCCATTAAAGTCCATTTCCTAAACATGTCGCAGGCAATTTAATACAGTTAGTGAAGTCTGACAATATCCAAGGAGTTCATGTGACTGATAAGCTTCCAGACAGTTTATGGACAGACTAACATGAACATCTGGGCAGGTATCAGCAACACTAACTGGCTGACAAATCATATTATGGCAAATGACAATGCAATTTCAAGGTTGGTGGTAAACATTATCGGTGTTAGTGGTGTTAGTTTCGAGCACTATTAGTTGTGACCCAGCCACTGAGGGATTGAGTGGATGCTAATCTCAAGGATTCTAAAGGTCAAATTTAAGTCAAGCCGAATTGGAGCAGAATAAAAGAGGTTCAACCCTTTGGACAGAGGTTACTGTCGAGATGCATCTAACCTGTCTTGCAAAGGGGTGGCCCCCTTAAAGCTACAGGCTTGTCCAGGACAGTGTCCACTAAAAGCATTGACCTAGTGGCTGTGTCATAAAGGAGAAGCCTAAGACTGTGACTCAGATGTGATAATTCTAAACCTAGCAATACCCAAAGCGATAGTACTGATGCACTTGAAAAAGGCAAATTAGCACAGAGTGAGAGGAACACTGATACTAAATGCCCTAACTAATGAAACCCAGGTGAAACTAACCGGGTCATGGCAACATAATCACTGAGGAGGGAAACACAGGGGTAGGAGGTCAGCTGGTCTGAAACGAGAGGAGAGGTAAGTATTTCAAAATAAAACCACGACTGAATACATGAAACAAGAAAGACAACTTAGGAAGCAGGATGAGACGTCGCAGTACGCCCCCCCCCCCCAGGGACGGCATGGGACGGCCCAGGCTGGTCTGGATGATTGTGGTCTCGAAACGAAGTCTGGATCAACAATGTTGCTGGCGGGCTTCCAAGACCGCCCCTCAGGACTGTACCCTCACCAGTCCACCAGACACTGGCAGCCACGCGTGCATCAACGGACCGTCAGGAGGCGGGACCTCCATCAATGAACCGGGGGGGGGGTGTTCTGGAGGCAGGAACCAACGGACTCTCCTTCACAGGTCTCCCTCGTGCCACAATGAAATGTGGGGTGAATCCTCATAGACCTAGGGAGTCTGAGCCGCACTGCCACTGGGTTAATTACCTTGGAGACCAAGAAGGGACCCACAAACCGGGGCGCCAACTTGTGGGATTCCACACGCAGAGGGAGATCCTGAGTGAAGCGCCATACCCTCTGTCTTCGCTGGTAAGTGTGAGCTGGGGTACGCCGTCGGTCAAATATCCTCTTCTAGAGAGCCGAGCTTCGTAGGAGCGCTTGACGGGCCCGAATCTACGAGCAGTGACAACAGCAAATGAGGTTCTGGCTGAAGGGATGCTGACCCTCTGTTTCCAGAGCCGGAAACAGAGGGGGCTGATAACCATAGTTGCATTGAAAGGGAGAGAGACCAGTGGCAGAGTAAGGCAATGGTTGTGAGCTTACTCAACCCAGATGACATGTTTACTCCAGGAGGCCTGGTTCTGGAAAGATAAAGCAGCATAAACTGGTTTCCAGCACTTGGTTGAGCTGTTCGGTCTGACCATTGGACTGGGAGTGGTAACCAGAGGAGATACTGACTGTGGCTCCGAGCAGTGAACAGAAGGACTTCCAGAACTGGGAAATGAACTGTGGCCCCCCATCAGACACCACAGCTCTTGGGAATCCATGCAGCCCTAAGATAGTAACTTCCACCGTCTCCTTAGCTATGGGTAACTTGTCAGAGGAATAAAGTGCACCATTTTAGAAAATCTGTCTTCCACTGTGAGAACAGTGGTGTTACCATCAGAAGTAGTGATGAAGTCCAGAGAGATGCCTTACCAGGGGTGATTGGGCACTGGGAGAAAACGTAGGAGACCCGGGGGTGGACATCTGGAGGACTTGTTACGGGCGCGCACCGGACATGCTGAAACATACACTCTGATTTCTCTCTCCATGGACGGCCACCAGAGGAATTGGATAACAACACAGTCCGTTTAACTCCAGGGTGACAGGAGAGACGGGAAGTGTGTGCCTAATGGATGACCTGAGAGCACAGAGGGACAGGGACAAAAAACCATTTTAGGGGGCTGCCGTCTGGTACAGGAGCATTGGTACTGGCCTGTCTTACCCTTTCCTCTATTCCCCATGTGACAGCCCCTACCACACAGGAGGGAGGCAGGATGCTGGTAGGCAACTTCGTAGTTGAGTTAGGGTCAAAAAGTTGGGACAAGGCATCAAGTTTAGTTTTCTTTGAAAAAGGACGGTAAGACAGAGTACAATTGAAATGATTAAACGAGAGAGCCCACCTAGCTTGTCTGGTGGGGTGCTTAGCTGAACGAATGTACTGTACTTGAGGTTTTTGTGGCCAGTCCTATTCAGAAAAGGACACTCTGCTCCCTCCAAACAGTGGCACCACTCCTTCAAGGCCACCAGCTCCCAGTTGCCCGCATCATACAACCCCAATTCCAAAATAGTTGGGACAAAGTGTAAATTGTGATTAAAATCAAAATGCAATGATTTTCAGAATCACATGAGCTGATGTGTTATTTACAATAGAACATAGTTTCTACATTTGAAATGCTCTCTGAGACGTTTTACATTTTTATCCACAAAATTTGCTTATTTCAAATTTTCTGGTTGTAACAGGGCTCAAAAAAGTTGGGACACAGACATAAAAGGGCATCAGGTGCGTAACATGATTGGCTGTAGAGGGGATGTCTAAGAGAGGTTGAGTCTCTCAGAAGTAAAGATGGACAGAGGCTCTCCAACCTGTGAAGGTTTCCGTAAAAAAATTGTGGAATTCTTTATAAACAATGTTCCTCAACGTCAAATTGCAAAGACAGTGCATAACATCATCAAAAGATTCAGAGAAACTGGAGAAATCTCTGTGTGGAAGGGACAAGGCCGAAGACCTCAGGCGCCACTGCATCACTCACCGGCATGATTCTGTCATTCACATTACTGGGCCTAGGAACATTTCAAGAAACCACAGTGCATGCAAGGATTGTACTTGCTGAGCTAAGGAAACAACAGAATGAAAGGATGAGAAGGTGAGTCAAACAGATGAAAACTGTATGATTCTGTATGATTACCAGTGATGACGACCGGAATGGCCTGAGTGCAGAGAGTGACAGAGCACAACAAACGTCCATCCAAGACATTGGCTTCCAGTGGTTTAGGCAGGTGTATAAACTCCAGTCCAATCTTCTTGACAAATTTCCAGCCCACAAAACTCTCATCAACCCCAGAGTCTACAAGAGCAGGCTGACAAAGGGACAGAGAAGGGGTGATGAGTTTTAGTTGCAAGAGAGGTCAAGAGGGGTTATCAGAAAAAACAGCTTGGCTCACCAGTGCCCTCTTCTTCACTGATAAGTCTTGTCTTTTACAGGACGTGAGGAGATGAAATGGCTAAGTTGAGAGCAGTAGATACGCCTGCCCTCCCGCAGGCGGTGCTGACGCTCCTCATGAGCGAGTTTGTCTCTTCCCAGTTTCATGGGCTCCTCCGAGTCGATAGAGAGTGGTGGTGAGTTGGCCACTGGGATGGGTCGAGCAGGAAAGCGCCAGGGAGGAAGACAGTTAACAGACTGCCCTCTCTGGGTGGACGGAATAACAGTTCGTCTGGGCCTTTCCTTTTCTCTCCTGAAGGCAATTATCAATCTTCATGACCACAGAAATTAGAGAGTTCAAATCAGTAGGAAGGTCAAGGGGAGCTAAATGGTCTCATTCAGAATCAGATAACTCGTGGAGGAAGGTGTCGCATAGAAAAGGAATGTTCCAGCCGCTGTCGACTGCCAAGGTACGTAACTCGATGGCGTAGTCAGCAACTCGACATTTAGCCTGGCACAGACCCATCAAGGCTCTCGCTGCCTCCCGACCGGGAGCAGTGTGGTTGAAGATCTTGCAAAGAACATTGGAGAAACTGCACTGAGGAGCAGACCTCAGAACCTCTGGCCCACTCAAGCGTTGCCCAAGCCTCTGTTCTGCCCGTGAGATGGGAAATTATGGAAGCCACTTTAGCCCATTCAGAATGGAAGGATGCCTGGAGTTCGAAATGCAGACTGCACTGGAGCAGGAATCCTCGAGTCCCAAGAAAATCGTTTCGGACTGGAGAAATGGGAGGGAGGCGAGATAGGCGAGGGGAGTGCAGCAGGAGCTGATGGAGAAGCTGGGTCCGATGCAGCCCCGGCGCCAGGGCATCTCTGTGCAGGTGGCATGTGATTGACATTGGAGGGCCCACAAAATCATCAGGCAGCAGCATCCGTGCACTCATACAATAACTACGCGTGGCAGTATACTACATCTGAATGTGACCATTCGCATCTTTTAACCCCTTTCTGCAGATGTAGATGCTCGCGTCTATGGATATGCAAATTTAAGCACTTAGTTACAGTACTCGACCACGAGATGGCACCCCCGGATCAGCTATTGAATATTCACAAGCAGGCAGAGCTGAAACGCGATTTAGAGTATGGAGAAGTTCCCTCCAATCCCTGTTTTTCAGGAGTAGCATGAATTAAACTCCTCAGCTAAGCCTGATGTGCAAACTGGTCAATATCCTTGCCCATAGTATCGATCCAGTAGTTTAAAAAAATTTTCACTAGCAACAGAAAAAAACTTAGTACTCTGTAGAAACCATTTTAGCTACAGTGAGCCAACAGTATTCCAATTAGTGGTTAAAAAAATAAGTTTTTTGAAGCAAAAAATCCGACATAGTATTAATTCTCTCACATTCTACTGTCAATTACAGTCATCACACACAAAATATGCGTAGTTCCCTCCCATGGATTAACGCGTATATTCCTCCATTGACAAATTCAGCGCTCCCTTCTATCCACCCAAGTACTGGTGTCGATAGCCAGTCACTCAATTATACTATATTCAGATTCATCTGCGTAATTCTACCGTTATAGTTCACGCCCTCGTGAAGCTTCCTCGGTAACGATGTATTGACAGACTCGTTTCTTATCCAATTCTTTAGTGTTTAAACTTTCCTCAATAACTGAAATACATTTGTACATTGATCGGACAATAAGAATAGGATAAAAAGCTAAGCGTAAAAGAAAGGTCAGTTGTGTTCTTCGAATGTTGGCCACGGTTACGCAGCTGAAAATGACGCGATATCAAAGAAACAAAGACACCCGAAACCGGCCTGAAGTGTTCAGTTTCATTTACGAGATACATGTTGTATGGACACGGTCAATGGGAATTATTCCGAATGAAACAGCACTGGAGGGTTCCTTCTACACGATACATCTGTCTCTGGAGGAGGGCATCAATGAAGAAAACAGGTTATACTTCTACTTTGTTTGCATTTTGCTCATTATAGCTTTTTGCTGTAGAATTTATACCGCGTTTAAAGACATCGAATGCCGAGGTTTTCGTTTCTCCAAATGCATACTGCACACGCACGTCGGTAGATCCCTCGGTACGTTCATTGCACCATTCTGATGAATATATAGGGCTTATGTCGTTTGATTTTTCCTGAAAGTGAAATTTCTGTTCTGTTAAAATAAGGTGTATTTCAGAATTCAGATATTATTGAGTAAGTGAGTTTTTACCCTTATAAGGTGTAAGGTTATGAGCTCGGATGTGAGAGCGGTTAGCTTATCATTGCAGCGTGAATGTTATAGCTGTTTAATCAGCACTTTATTTAATGCTTGGGGGACTTCGAAGAAAAATGGACAATATTGTTAACTTTATTATGGAGAAAAGGCATGTTTTGTGTTTGGAGAGGTCACTGGTGACCAATGATGTTCAACTGCACTGATATTGATAAATTCATGCTAAACTCAACCAGAAAATCATTAGTTCATGCTGAATTTCATGCCCCAAAAGTTAATTTGTGTTAAATATATGATTAATGTATAATTTGACAGTGAACCATTTTGATGGATCTCAGACTTTGGGGAGACACCTGGATAGCTGTCTAATTTGGCTCATAGAAAGCGGGTAATCTAGAAAGTAATGTTCAAGATGAATTGCACTTGTGGTCAAGAAGTTTATGATCCCAGAAATGTATAGATTTAAGCCTCAGCAGTTTTTCATTTGTCAGTATTATTTTTTTTGGTGTTGCAATGGTGAATTCTCATGAAGATTTTTTATGTTTGCAGCCCCTTTTCTCCACCAAAATCATAAAAACAAACTGAAATACGATGGGAGTCTAAATGCTTCAAGTGTGTAGACTTAATTGAGCCAAAGTTTCCGTCTGTGAAGCTGCAATCTTGAATTATAAAGCCTTAAATCAGGTAACACCTAAAAAGCCAGATTTTGCTTCTGCGCAAAGGGGTTAAAAATGCACGCCGCACGCAATTATGGTCATATCAACACCACAGCATGACCAGTAGCACTGAAAAAAAAGAAGTGCAGAAATGTTCACTAATAAACGACAGCTAAACAGCATGATCTATAGCATAAAAAATGCAGTATTCACAGATAAACAACAGCTGCTCAGCATAGCCACAACAGCAGTGAATGAAGATGCACACTTGAAGAACAAGGCGGTCACGTAAATACAAATGTCCAACACTTGTCCATCAGCTCTGAAAAAAACATACCACTTAACAGCATGCAAAGGTAAACATACAGTATAAAGCCCTAACCTCCACACACCCTGTCGCTTCGCTCGTTGCTCATGTTAATAAAGCTGAAACCGCCTTTTTCCACTGCAATTGAATCTCCTCAAGTAAATGATCCCCTACAAAAAATGTTCTATAGGACTTCTGTGGAATTCTAAAGAACTCTATAGACCATCAAAGGAACTCTATAGAACAATTTAGTAGAACAGCATGTTCGATAGGATTTTCTATGTGTTCTATAGGAATTTGCTTGAAACCTATAGAGCACCTTTATGGAAAAGAAAGGAAAGTCCTGTAAGATTATTGCTGTTCTATAAGACCTTCCTATAGAACACCCTAGTTGGAAAACCTGTTCTATAGGACTTTGATGGTCTTTAGGACCTTCTAATAGAACAAAAGCTAAATGAGAAAGACATCTTAAATAAGGGTTAAATTTTTTTTTAAAATTAAATTTTATAAAATCCTTGCAATGCTCTGTCGAAGGGTCAATTTACCTTACCTGTTCTAGAGGTGAGAAACTGGACTAATGGTATGAAAATTTGCAATATGCAATGATAGCCACGATACTGAAGTAGCAAGGAAATTATGTCCTTTGTAACTTTAAGGTGTGCTTAAGCACATGGGGTACCAGGCACATACAGTTGCAATCAAAATTATTCAAGCCCCCGCTGCAAATTAGGTTTACTGGCAAAATTTACAAACTTTGAACTGTTTGCAATGAACAAATCAAACAAGAAAAATTACACTACAAATATTACAAGTGTCTTCTCCAAATTCAACACAATATGCCACTTTTAATGACTACTGCAGGCTTAAAATTATTCAACCCCTTCATGACAAGCGTCTTTGATACTTCATAGAGCTACCTTAGCGAATTACTCACAATCCACACCGCCACACGAAGCCTGCGCTCCTCCTCTTCCACCAACTGCCTCCACCAACCAAGGACTAAACTCTCCACCATGGGAGACAGGGCCTTTCAGTCAGCTGCCCCTCGACTCTGGAATGCCCTCCCAGAGACCCTGAGGGCTCTACAAAGTGTGGAGGTCTTTAAAAAAGGCCTTAAGACCTTCTTATTCAAAAAGGCCTATTAGAAGTCTTTTAATGACATTGTTTTTATTGCTGCATTGTATTTAAATTTTGTTATTTGTTGTTCTTGTTTTTAACCCTGGTACTGTTGTTGTAGCACTTTGAGATTTCTCTGAAATGTAAAGTGCATTATAAATAAAATTTATTATTATTATTATTAGAGCACCCCTTTGCCGCTATGACCGGCTGGAAATGTGATGCATAGGCAGACTGCAGCTTCTGGCAGCATTCCTAAGGAATCTAAGCCCAGTCCTCATGGACAATGGCCTCCAGTTCGCTAATATTCTCGGGTTTGCCTGCTGAAAATACCTTTGTCAAATCCCAGCAGAGATTTTTTCTGGGGTTCGACTGAGTAGAATGTGATGGGCACTCTAGAATATTCCGTCTTCTTCTGAAACCAAGCCTTGGTGGATATTAATGTATGCTTAGGATCATTATCCTGTTGGAAGGTCCAATGATGCCCAAGCATCACCTCCCGTACAGAGGGCATGAAAATTTCTCCTTGGATATCCAGGTACTTGACTGACTTCATCTTGCTCTTCACACTTTGCAGGTTTCCAGTGCTAGAGGAAGTAAGGCAGCTGCAGAGCATCAAACCACCCCCACAATTCTTCATTGTAGGCAGGTTGTACTTTTCAGCATATGCTTCTTTATTCCTTCTGCAGATATACCACTGATTCATAAGCCCAAAAAGTTCCATTTTGTTTCATCACTCCACAGAACAGTACCCTGAAACTTCTGTGGCTTATTTATGTGGTTTTGAGCATACTGGAGCTTGTGCTTTTGGATCAGTTGCGGTGTGTGTCTTGGAGACCTTCAACTTTTAGTATGCAACCTGAAACCTCAGTGCCTCCTGCTTCCAAGCCTTGCTGCGGGTCTCCTGTAGTCACCCGAGGGTTTTTGACCACCTGTCTCGTCAGAAATCTGGTGGCAGCCATTCATAGCTTCCTCTTTCTGCCACATTCTGGTACTGTAGCCACTCTTCCTTTAACTCTGAACTTGGGAACTATGCCTCCAACTTTATCTCTGCAAACATTCAGTGCCTGTGCTACCTTTTTGTATTCTTCTCCTTGTTTGTGCCAGGCAATGATCATCTTCATTAGCTTTTTGGACAATTCTTTTGACAGCCATATTTCTGATATTCAATCAGATGCCACTGTCAACAAACCCCTTGCAAGTACAAGTATATGTGTTCTATCTCAAGCAAACCCGATGCAACTAATTAAGCTCTTGATTAGCTGCATTAGGTGTGCTTGAGACAATACCTGACTTGCAAATACCCACTCATTGATTCTCTGATCAGACGATTGATTGACTGACCACAAAACTTAGCAGTATTTCAGTCACGGTATACAAAGACCTCTTTCCATTTCCTCAGGAGCAATTCAAAAATATAAATGTAAGGCATTATAACTTTATTATGCTATAATGGAAAACTCGTGTTCCTGTTTTGCTTACAAAGACAGAATTAAGTTGAAAGTTTGACCTTTTGAAATTTTCCCTTAATTTTAAAAATTCAATCAAATTATTCCTTTCCATTCACATACATGTGATTGTAGATTATGTACAGATTTAGAATTAATTTGAATACAATTTGAGGTCTGCTGAGACTTATTCCCACCATCTTAATACAGCTAAAGGTCATTTCTAACCATGAATGAACAAACTTCTGAACGGCTCACTAGGTTAAAGCACCGCATTGCAGAGCAGAAGTGTCTGCGTTTGAGCCCTGGTCAGAGTAACACATGAGTGGTCGTTGGGCTACAGATATGCAAGTTGGGAAAGGATTGCTGGGAAATGTAATATTAAGTGGTTGCCTTCTAAATCTGGGTGGGATTGAAGATGTGAAACTGTTCTATGGAACTGTTTCCTATAGAAATTTTCTATAGAACTTTCTATAGGACTTGAGGTACTAAAGTTCTACAGAATTCTATTGAACTGTCCTATAGGATTCCTACGGCACATTTTTTGCAGGGTCCTTCTATTCGTCCCTGCATTTCTGTGTCGGTTCATTTTCAAAACCCAACTGAATCAGATGGGCTTTGCGTGGGTGAAACATACTCCTCCGGTGATTGCTGAAAATATTTTTCAAAGATGAAAATGAGTTCTCACATGTGGCAGTCGAGGCCCCGAAAGTTAAAGCAGACTTGACTGCCACCATGACACTTGGTATTGCTTCTAGGGTCTTCTGGAAGGTGGTGAGAACACTTTTCATGGTCCATTTCCCTTCCTTTGCGGGTGTGGAGCCTTCCATTTGAGTGCGAAGGAACTGTCGGGTCACAGCATACTCGGCCTCTACAAGTTCAGTGCCAGTTAACTCCAAGAGAGGCTTGACTTTGTGCCCAAAAATGTTTCACTCTCTGGTTCAAGTGAAACCAGTGATTCAATTAGAATGCTGTTGCGCTCACCAAAATGCCCCTCCATTTCTCCGCACACTGCATCAATACAGCTGTAAAACAATCTATGTTGTTCTGTGACCTGATAAATTCGTGTTCCCGTTGATTGTTCAATGACATAAACTTGTAGGTTTCTATTGTTATTGTTGTCCACCTCTTTTTGTGTAGGGGGTTTGTTTCATATATGCACTGATCCCATAATGCGCTGAACTTCGTATCAGTGCGGAGACCCTAAACACACTTTGTGGCATTTTTCACCAGTTTGACAGCTGTTAGGAGGTCCATGTCTTTGGACTGGAGCAGTTTGTTCAGTGGGTCAAGAAGCTCCAGATTCCTGTTCATCAGAAGCACAATAACTTTGAAGCTGGGCTCCAAAACAGCGTGCAGCAGCCCCGCTGCTTCTATTCTCACATCAGCTGGGAATGACCGTGTCTGCTCAATTTCTGTCAGTATCTGAGAAATTTCCTGATATGACTTATTTATTACCTGCACCGTGGCCAAGTGACCAGTCCAGCGTTGGTCAAGCAGGCGTTTCAGTGCTTCTCCTCTATAATGAACAGCAACCATGGGTTTTTTAATGAACTTATATAAGAGGTTACAAACACTAAAGAAGTCTGTTATGTGTTGCTCAGTGGACATTGCCTGCACCGCCACCAAATGGAGCTGGTGATTGAAGCAGTGTACATATGGGATTTCCCTCTCCAATTAATCCTCTGGACTCCGCCGTGTTTCCCTGACATCAAGGAGGCCCCGTCGTACCCCTGGCTCAGGATTTTGTTTGTGTCCAACCCAGCCTTTGTCAGTACAGCAATAATCTTTTGCGTCAAAGTGTTTGCATCCCCTCCATCTACAATGGCTATTGTCAAAAGCTGCTCTTTCATGTCATAATCGGCATCAAAGAACCGAAGAACTATCAAAATATTCTTTCGGCCAGTAGGATCCCCGGTACCATCAACTATAATTGAATAAAATGCACCCCCTACTTCTCCAACAATATGTTCTGTCACTAAGGCACTCATTAATTAAATTATCTGATTTTGAGAATTTTACTTGGTTAGGTTTATCTAACCAGAGATCATCCGGGGATATGGCTCTCCGGGGGGGAGTTGGAGCCAACAGCATCGGATGGTAATAAGCTGGGATGCGGCTGTGGTGATCAAAAGGAGGAGGAGGCGGGTAGTAGATGTGGTAATACCGGTGGAGGTGACAGGGAGACATGAAGCGAGGCTTCGGAGAGATCTCGTGGTGGTTGCGCTGGTGGCTCCAGCTGTGCTAGTGGGCATGCTAATCCACTAGCCACTGCTGGCGCGGGGTCTTCTGAATATGTACTTTCATTGATTTGACTAGGCACATTTTTTGTTTTAAACCATTTCCTGATATCCATGCTCAGAAATACAGTTTCCAAAATGGAAAATTAAGAACCTTGTAAAAAAAACTTTTTTAAATTTTCGGAACAAGGACAAAACTTTATCAGTTGAAAGTTGTGATTGCTGAGCAGGCAATGTATTTGTGATTCCCATGTCACATTGGCTATGGGAGAAGTTTTTATGACTCTGATTGGTCACTTTGATCGCCATCACACCCACATGACCTCCCTCAAACTTGATTAGCGTCTTCTGTCAACAGAAGGGTAAGCAGAGAGGTTGGGCTGTGAGGCATTCCATAGATAATCTCAGATGCGCATCGCAGTGCATGCAATTGCGCATTACGTTTCTCTTCAAATTATATGGCTGTCTTGCCAGCTAGCTAATGCTATTTCAGGAAAATCTTTGAAAATAACATCATATTTAAGTGAATTCATTTGGTTTTTGCCCCAACTTCACAAGCTAGCAAGCTGTAACAGCGACTGCTCTTTAGCTAGCTGGCCAATGTGAAAAAAAAATCGAAGTACAGTTCGAACGACGCACGTATAATCACAGAAGTTCATGCCTATTACAACTACAACCCCAATTCCGATATAGTTGGGACAAAATGTAAATTGTGAATAAAATCAAAACGCAGTGACTTTCAAATCACACCAGCCAATATTTTATTCATAATAGAACAGAGATAACATAACAAATGAGCTCATTTCAAATTTGATGGCTGCTACAGGTCTCAAAAAAGTTGGGACAGGGGCCTGTGTGTATGGGATGGTGTAGCATCCCCTATTCTTTTTAACAATAAGTGGAGGTGTCTGGGCATTGAGGAGACAAGTTTCTTGAGTTTAGCCATTGGAATTTGATCCCGCTCTTGTTTAATACAGGCTTCCAGCTGCTTGAGAGTTTTGAGTCTCCTTTGACAGACTTTTCGTTTAATTATGCGCCAAGTGTTCTCAATCAGTGAAAGATCAGGACTGCAGGCAGGCCAGTTCAGCATATGGACACTTCTACTATGAAGCCATGCTGTTGTAATAGCTGCAGTATGTGGTTTTGCATTGTCCTGCTGAAATACACTAGGCCTTCCCTGGGATAGATGTTGACTGGAGGGGAGCATATGTTGCTCTAAAATCTTTATATACCTTTCAGCATTCATGGTGCTTCTTAAAACATGCAAGTGTCCCACACCATATGCACTAATGCATCCCCAAACCATCAGAGATGCTGGCTTTTGAACTGAACGCTGATAACAGGAGGGGTGGTCTTTCTCCTCTTTAGCCCGGAGGACACAATGCCCGTGACTTCCAACATACATGTCAAATTTGGACTCGTCTGACCACAGGACACTTTGCCACTTTGCTACAGTCCATTTTAAATGAGCCTTGGCCCACACAACACGGCAGCGCTTCTGGATCATGCTCAACAATGGCTTCCTTTTTTCATGATAGAGTTTTAGGTGGCATCTGTGGATGGCATGGCGGACTGTGTTTACAGACAGTGGTTTCTTGAAGTATTCTTCAGCCCATTTAGTAATGTCAATGACGGAATCATGCTGGTGAGTGATGTTGTGGCATCTGAGGGCCCGAAGATCACGGGAATCCAGTAAAGGTCTTTGGTCTTGTCCCTTACGCACAGAGATTTTTCCATTTTCTCTGAATCTTTTGATGATGTTATGCACTGTCAATGACGAGACCTTCAATGCCTTTGCAATTTGATGTTGAGGAACATTGTTTTCAACAGAACAGAACATGACATGACATGAATGGTGGGAACAGGCCGTTCAGCCCAACTACGCTCGCCAGTTTCTTTATACTGTGGTGAATATATTCCTTCAGATACTCAATAGTATCTAGCTTTAAGACAAGCCTCCTCTTGAAAACCCCCAAGGTCTCTGCCTCAACAATATGGTCAGGCAAGCTATTCCACATTGAAATTACTCTTTGGGTGAAGAAATATTTCCGAATATCAGTGCTAAATTTACCTTTGGTCAACTTCCATTTGTGACCCCTAGTTCTACTCACAACACTTGGTCGAAGGAATCCTACATAATTCACTTTGTTAATCCCTTTAACATATTTAAAGACCTCAATCAAATCACTCCTTAGTCTCCTTTTCCTAAGACTGAAGAGATTAAGGATCTTCAGCCTCTTCTCATACTTTCATCTTTTATACCTGGAATTATCGTAGTGGCTCTTCTCTGAACTTTCTCTAGAGCCTCTATATCTTTCTTAAAGTATGTTCCCCAGAACTGTACACAATACTCCAGATGTGATCCCCTTTATGGCCAATCATGTTATACACCTGATGCCAGTTAACTTAATCACTTGCTAAATGTTCTTTCAGCTGATATATAGCTCATATATATCGTGGTTAGCACTGCTGCCTGACAGCAAGAAGGTTGTGGGTTCGAAACCGGCCTGGGGCCTTTCTGTGTGGAGTTTGCATGTTCTCCCCGTGTTCGTGTGGGTTTCCTCCGGGTGCTCTGGTTTCCCCCACCCACAAAAACATGCCCCATAGGAACACTCCAACCAGTACCTCTGACCAAGGAACTGGCCTTAGAACTGGAGTTGGTCCCCGGGGGCTGCTCTGTGGCTGCCCACTGCTCCTAACTATAGGATGGGTCAAATGCAGAGGACAAATTACCCCACGGGGTTCAATAAAGTATATCTTATCTTATCTTATATTTGTTGCTTTTTCAGCCATTTTTTGCCTGTGTCCCAACTCTTTTGAGACCTGTTGCAGCCAGAAAACTTGAAATAAGCTCATTTTGTGGATAAAAATGCAAAATGCCTCAGTTTCAACATTTGAAATGCTATGTATGTTCCATTGTAAATAACATATTGGCTCATGTGATCTGAGTCATTGCATTTTAATTTTATTCACCATTTACACTTTGTCCCAACTATTTTGGAATTGGGGTTGTAGCTAAAATTAGTGAAGTTGGGGCCAAACCAAATCATAGCGCGTAAATATAATGATTATTTTCAAATATTTTCCTTGGTTGGAGTCAGCTTGCTAGCTCGGTGGCTATGTGATCTGAAGAGTAGCGTAATTTGGTTAATTCGCAACCGCGCACGAAGCACTGTAAGCAATCCAGCTGATATAATCGTTATGCATCCATAGGGCATGCATGCCCCTCCCAAGAAACTGATTGGCTGGTATGTTAATATGCAATGTCGTTTTCCAGCCAATCAACAACTCAGAGACAAGATTAAAGTCAATAAACAGTCTACCTGCAGAGATAAATTACATAGGTAGGTAGGCTGTGAACAGGCAAACAGGGTCCAACAAGGAGATGACTAAAGCAAGGTCCAGGTAATGAAACAGAGGTGAAAAAAAAAAACACTTCAAGAGAAATACCCAAGGCGATAAAGCTGGTGCACTCGAACAAGGTTCAAAGACGAATTGGCACAGAATGAGAGGAACACAGATACTAAATGCCATAACTAATGAAACACAGGTGAAACTAATCGGGGCGTGGCAGCATAATCACTGAGGAGGGAAACACAGGGGTAGGAGGTCAGCTGGTCTGAAACGAGAGGGGAGGTAAGTATTTCAAAATAAAATCATGACTGAATACACAAAACATGAAAGACGGACCTTAGTAAGCAGGATGAGAGGTCACAGCAGGCATAATAAACACAATCAAGTCCATCCTTGCACCTGTGTTCTGTCCTGACCTTCCTCTCCTCCGTGCATCTGAACTGTGCACAAAGCACAACCGTTACAAAAGCTTTGATCCGCAGCTTGTTCTGAATTCATAAAAACCAAATATGCAATCCTGCTCCCAGTGGTTTCAGAGATGCAGCCATTTTTTATTCATACTAAATTTTCCCCTTTGGGCAAAAGGGTAAATCTTCTTTTTTTTCTAAAAATGGAAGAAATTTCCCTTAAATAGCCTTTTAAAATTTAGGATTTTTTTCCCATGATCATCCCAGTCATGTAAGAGGCTTATACCTATATATTCCATACTAACATTAAGGTTACTCCGAAATATCATTAGGATAGACCTAGTGAAAATAATTTACTTGAAAGACCCTCCTCCATTAGTTTCAATGGATTTCAATGCATTTCAATTATCATGTCTGCTTGGTCCCACTGAATTATATCTCTTGGGTCCCAAAACGTCTGTTTTGGAGATAACTAATGACTCACATAGGGTAGCAATCTCTCTCACTTTTTCTTGTGCATGCACTCGCGCGCGCACACACATACACACACACACACATATCCACACACACGCACACATACACACACACACATATCCACACACACGCACACACACACACACACACACACACACTCAGAGAGGGAGGAAAGGAAAGAGACAGTCACACATCTGTAATTTAATTGCATAAACAAATGGAAGAGAGAAAAGAGAGAAGTATTTACAAATAGACTGGCTGTTGTTATGTCTGGCACACCTGCTGGAATAACAGAACTGAACTTTTCAACTAGTGCTGGGTGAACTTTGCTTGTGGCAATCTTGCAATCAGTCAAGCCACAGGGATAAGGACAGATGGAGAGAAAGTGGCTCACCTCAATAAATATGCAATATAGAGCAATTGATTCAATATGTTCATTCAGAGAATACTGATATGGCTGACTTTTATGTGGAGCCACCCAACACTAAGAGTGGAGACAGACCTGACAGGGCCAAACAATTGGATCTTATCACATTCTGAACCAAAATGGTGAGGATGTACATGCCCAAGTACTCTGCCCATGAAGCTGCGGTTTCAAGGCCTATGAGTACACAAACACGAAGAGCCAGTGGGTGCACTATGATGACAACGCTCACCAACCTAGGTGCTGCACAGGACAGAAGCACTGTGCTTATTGCCGCAAGCGGGAGACTGTGTCCTGCTTAAAATGTAGAGTCCCACTTCATATTACAGCTTCAAGGAATCTAGTAGGAAGTAAGGGAGAGAGTTATATCAGCTGAAGTCAGTCTATGGCCGTTTCTCAATATACGTTCTTCTCTGTACTTCTGTTCTTGTGAACTTGAGAAACGTCATCCCTCTGAGACCATGTACTGTCTCAATCAAAGTTCGCATCTTGACGAGAACGGTTACCAGTCTCGGAAGTGTTCTTGATACGCCCATTTTTCCGAGGATGCATCGGATGGTAACTTGTGTGAACTTGACAGCACGCGTATCCCAGAATTCTTTTCGGCATCTAAGCAGGAGCGGGACCACAGAGATATAAGAAAACCAGAGTGGACAATCCTGTCACTTCCGAGGCGGCATACCACCGCCATCTTGGGAATGTATATCAGAGCAGTCTTTTGCATAAGTGTTGGTGTGACCACGCTCGCTTTACTGGTATGTGACGAAGTAGGTCCTTAGTAGGACTTATAATTAGTATAGAACTGCTTTTGTTTAGAATGGCTTAAGACAGTAGGGTGATTTAAGAGAGTGTAGATTACAGCCATTGGCATTTTTTAAAGTTAAAACTGCGTGTCCTCTGACTGTACAAAAGTGTGATGTATTTCTCATGTATTTATTATTACGTGCATGTACAGTTTGAAATATACCACTACAACTACCTCTGCTACTACTACTACACATTGTCATGTATCTAATTTTGTAATTCAATTAAAATCTGCTGTTGTTATACCGCCCACTTCGGCACCAAGGTCCAGCTGGCGGTTCAGCGAAAATAGCGTTAGCTACAACGGTTTGTGTACAGTATGTACATGACGGCATTCTACGATATCGATAACTGCAAACTCGCCACAGTTCAACATTTTCGGCTTCCTTTTCTAAGTAAGTCAGGCATTGTGCGATGCTCTGACCCAGCTAGCAAGCACCTCCGCTCCGGATCTGCCCTGGCTCCAGCTAATCCAGCTCAGAGCCGGGGCAGATCCAGTGCGGAGGAGCTTGCTATCTTGGGAGCCTTCAAAAGTCGTTCGATGCTTTGGCATTGCCTGAAGATGATACGGCCAGTATGTAGAAGACGAAGTCCATCCAGTCACCAGATCTACGATGTCCTGGGATATACTGTATATTTCGCAATTGAAAACACGGTGGTAACATTACATAGTTTTATTCGAATAAGCTGGCGGTACAGCGTTTGGAAAGTATATTGGTTTAAACGATACTGGTACGAAGGGAGGCACATGGCGGAAGCGAATGCATTGGGGATTCTTTTGCAGGTGGTCCAGCTGGCGTTAAGCGAATATGGCATAACGGTGGGAGGTAAATCGAGACTTTATTTTCTTTCATGTCAAGAATACCTTCCAAATGTCACTCATGTAACGCGAGAATCACCCGAACGCTTTTTCTTTGAACGAAAGGAAAACGTGGGTAACTGAGCGAATATAAAGGGTAAGACAATAATTCTTTAGCTTTGCCAAATAATGGAGCATAAAAATTGTTGTTCAATCTCAATTCCTTATTCGTGTCATTTTTAAGTATGAAAAGATATAAAAATAATACAGAAAAAAGTCTCCACCCCCCTCAAAGGAGAAAAAAAAGTCTACACCCACGTTCAGCCTACTGTTTACATGTGTCTTATCGGACATTTATACATACCCAAGATGGTCGAGCTATTCTGCCGTCAGCGCTTTGGCCCAGCCCACGCGGCGTCCACTCTAGTTTTCTTATATCTCTGAGAGCGGGACGCTCCTGAGAGAGAAGGGCAGGGTGACGTTTGCCAAGAGAGTAGTTGCTAAGTTAAACAAGTGTTTGCCAGTTTCCACTAACATGGCAATATCCCCCCCGCCTCAGTTTTATGTGTCCGTACGGACGGAGCCCAATGCCATACCCCCATTTCGTGTTAATCGTACGGCGGGAGATAATTAGCAACTTACATAGTTCATCCATTCACAGTCAGTGGGTCTAACTATCTAAGTTAGCATCTGTGATTTCGGGAAATACACCCCAGGATTGGTAAAGCTTCTTTCACACCGGACGCGAAACAAATTTTTCGCACGACAGATTTACATTCAAAGTCAATGCGAGGACGCAAATTCGCGTCTTTGCATTGACTTTGAATGTAATCTGTCGGTATTCGTTCGCTATTTCTTAGCTAAATACTGTTACATTACAGTGGAAAAAAGGCTGTTGGCGGAGGAAGTCGCGGCTCACTGGCTGGCGTATTGCGTAATACCAACGAGAACGCATCGTCTCAAACCGTTGACAGCGTTCTGAGTGCTCGTAGCCTTGGAAGTGCTGTCTTCCTAGAACGACTAGTGAGAACGTTCCTCCCAAGAATGCAAGTTCGTTCTTAGCATTCTAGGTATTGAGAAACGGCCTATGGCTGAGGCACCCCTCCAAGTAATAAAACCATGTTTTTATGAATTTTTCTCCATAATTGTAATTGGTAATGCAATTGGTTATTGCATTTATTCAGGTCTTGCAAGTATTTTGAGTTCCAAGTTCTTTCTGTTATAATAGTGTACAACACAGTCAATGTCACCATGCATTTGTTAATTTAAAAAATAAATAAATAAAATCACAATAATCAATAATGAAATTTTTTATTATTTTAATAAAAATTCTTGCATGTATTTTGAGATTAAAGTTTTTGTTGTTTTGATAGTATATATGTAGACAATATATTCAATGTTTGTATAAACCAAAATGTTAAAATAGCTTTTATTCATGTCTGATGATAGTAATTGTAGTTGTATTTTGTATTTATTGATTTTCTGAACAACAAATGAGATTTACGACAGTGCAATAGTTGTAGTTAATGTGCAATTTTAAGTGTTGTCTAAACGAATAGATTGAGCTCTATCTCTCTCTCTCTCTCTCTATGCATGTGAGCATATGTGTGCATGTATATGAGACAGAGAAAGAGAGGGGGGGAGAATCCAACTTTCATGCGAGTCAACAGATACCTCAAAAAATAGGCGTGCAATGCACGGAATACCCCTCAGCCCGATGTCGAAGTTTTTGGAGACGCCCGCCCGCCCGCCTGCCCAACCGTACGAAGGATAGCAATACCACGTCAGCCTTGAGGGCTGAAGAGTAAAAAACAAGTTGTGAGTTTTGAAGTGATCAAGCAGACATTATTCCTTGGAATGCTTTGAAATCCTTTGAAACTGACAGAGGAGGTTATTTCAATGAAGTTATTTTCACATGGTCAGGCTAAATAAAAGCTCAGAGCAACTTTTACTCATATGAAATATATAGCCATGGGGTGTTTGGCTTTGTGGACTGAAAAAATACTGTCACACCAATCAATTATTTTTTGACAATATTTAACATTTTTAGAGAAGGCAGTAGTCCCTTTTGCCTTATGACTACATTTGGTACTGTATGAAAAACGCACTTCTATGTCACAACTCTCGTGTGAATGCCCTCTGTGTCTCCTCCCATCCAGCAGCTTGCATGTCTATTTGAGGTATTGTCTCTTGATTGGTTTATGTTTTCCATGCTTCCTTTTCTGGCTGTGTCTCATTCATGTTTACCCTCCTCATGTGTGTGCTGATGTATTTACACCACCTACTTAGAGTTTGCAAGTTGCGTATTTTTACTTGCTACATGCACTTTAGCAACCGGTCCGTATTAACAAGTAAAGTTCTACTTATGAAATTCAATCGTAACCTTAAATGATGGTGTCATACGGAGGTTTTTTTCCTTGTTTAGTTAATGGGAACAAGCTCTCAAGCCTTACCCGTGGTCTCCAGGATTGGGATCGCATTCCTGCTAAACTTCTCCATTCTGCTATCTGATAGTTTGGCTCTGATGAAGCGTGCACTACATCTGGCAGCCATCCTGGACAGTCACTGGAAAGCAGAGGTCACGACGCCTGCCACATCTTAACTGATCCGCTCGATTCTCCTCTGGGCTCCGTCCCTCTCTCTAACCGTAATACTATCAATAAACCCTACAATGGATTGACTCTGCCTCTGCATTTGATGCCTCCTGTGGATCATAATACCTTTTTGTTAGTTTCGTGCACAGGCAACCGTGTGAAACATGCATCACTGAAAATTCTGCCACTGGCACAAATGGGTAAACTTGCAGCAGGTAAGAGTGATACAACAGCAGTATGGCACGTTGCAGTTCAGCAGCAGGCAGAGGCATGTTTTGCTGAAGCCACAAAGCAGGTGATCGGCTTATAAAGCCCACCTGTCAGAGGGGTGAAACAAAAGATATGCATGGGAGTATCTATGGGAATGTGGGCAGGTCTTGAATTGACTGTCAGACATTGGTCCAAAAGATGTGCTTCATGTATGTGTGTCCACCACATTCTTGTCAGGGATTCTTGTTCACCCTGGTTCAAATAGTTTGACCACAATTAGTGGGCCTGAGCTGAGTGCAGGCCCACTACTCTCCCCAGTAGGGAGTGTAGTGCCCTTATATTATTCTATGCCTATATTTTAATTTTTATTATTATTATTAAACCTAATGTTCTTCTCTAACCAAAATTCTTTATTTGGTGTGAATGCAGCAAGCATTCAAACCCTATGTTCTTTTGTTACCAAATTCATTATTCTGCCGGGTTTTTTGGCTCAGCATATCTTCAGCATGCTTCAACTGACTGAAAAAATTCAAAATTCCCATGATTCAGCTTGATTAGGACATTCCGGGTCAATCTTCCGATTTTTCGTAACATTAATAACAATAATGATTTTGAAGAGATAATGAGAAGCAGACAAACTGAACCAGGCTACCGTGCTAGATTGAAATAATGTCAGTAATCTGATTAAATAGCAGTCCTCTGAATTCCACCTCTCGTCTGAAGACATTAATATATTATTTAAAAAGATTTCTTAAAAGTAAAATCATGTTACGATGGCCCTGGTTTTTAAGCGTCTAAAAATAAACGAAGTAGAAAACATTGTGTGAAGCGCATCAAACATGAATATGAGAGAGAAATTATTTTCGCATTGCAACCAATGGACAAATGCACAGAAGACTGGGCCAGCACGTTCAGGCAAATCTGTGCCACAAATTTTAAGCGTTTTTTATTTAATAAGTGAACGAGATTCGCATACAACGGCCAAATGTAATAATCAAGCAGACACATTCAGGCATATTGCGTGCTGAACTAAGCAAAGTTAAGGTCTTCAAAATCATCATCCTCTACTCGACAATTGCCTTCACCCCCCTCCCATTTATTTTGCTCAATTTACAATCGAACAGTTGATTCGCTCAATTAACAACTTTAAGTTGGCTGGTGGTCTACTTTATTTAGATATCCATGTATTCAGACATTTAGCCATCCCATACATCATGCACATGAATGCATGTGTCAGCCGCATGGCGGCCTCCTGGAAACAGCAATTCCGGCTAATTAATGGTAATTTGAAAGAACAGGGGGTATGTATGGACAAAAAATCGATTGTGGATATTATGTTGGAGTTATTTGCTATAAGATTAAGTCAAAACGTGAAGTTCTGTCTAGTCCTCCTTTAAAAGATCAAAAGAAATGTTGTGTGCTAAAATGCACGAAAGAGGTACAAAAGTGTAATTTCTTTCAAAAATCTTTAATAAATAACTAAATGATATAATGGTCTGTTTTATTGTTTTTTGTTAATAGAGCATGCAGTAAAGCAGCTGTTCTCAACCTTGGTTTCTTAAAAAAAATGGAAATGGCCAATCTGTAAGGGTTTTTGCCTTGCAACCCCTCCCCTGTGGCTTTCTCTCACCTCCACCTTAATGAGCTGTACCGGTTGCTTTTTAAGGTGGAGGTGATTATCTGAAGTATAAAGGGCTGGCAGTTGCCAGTTCTCACCGGCACTGCATTTTGGTTTTATCATTGATGTGTGTGATTTTAACCTTGATGATATGGTGATGCTGCTCTCTGTGGTTTTTTTTTTTTTTTTTAAACTATTTATTAAATCTCCAGTTTGTTCCAGCCTGGCATTTGGGTCCTGCATTGTTTTAGGTCCATGGTCCTAGCTCCCGCCGGACAGCAGTTTATATCCGGCGGGGGGTGAAACCATGACACAATCTACAAGCTCGCAACCCATTTTCAAATATTCACCAATGAGATGATTAGAACGAAGTATAGGGTCTCCCAAAACATGTCCCTGTAAAGTGGGGTCTTTTTATAAAAAGGTTGAGAATCACTGCAGTATAGCATACTTAATGAACCAGTTCAGCAATTTAACCTTCCTCTGTATGTTTTTAATACGGCTCATTTAAATAATTAATCATTTTACTCTATTTGGTGCATTGAAGTTCTGCGGGGGTTGCTCCAAACTTGTCTATTAGTAACATCACTGCCATTCAGGCATATGGCAGTGATATCACTGACTAGTCGACTACTTTGGCATGCTCCTTGTTGAACTAAACCATAAAAAGAGTAATAACATGATTATTTTTTAATGAGGCATATTAAAAACATACAGAGGAGGGTTGAAATGGCCCTTTAATAATAACATTGTTCAAATGTACGTATAATGCAATGCATACATATAGTTGAATCAATGTTGATGCAATTCTACATTCATTCAATGTTGATCATATCATAGTTGAATCAAGGTTGATTCATTGTAAGAACTGATTGGAAATTCAATGTTATTTCCATGTTGATCAGAGCGAGCACTTTCAATGTTTTTTTCAATATCTGACATCAATGTTGATTGCAATCTTCAGCCTGACAATATCACAATGTTGATTCAATCACTTTTTGCTATCTGGGAAGAGAATTGGCTTCACCTGAGATGGGAGAATTAAGTATCTTTAATCAAGGGAAATGACTGAAAACAATTCTAGACTAATAATCAGTTTAAATACATGTTTATCGCCCTCCCAGCTCTCTGTCCACTGGCCGCTACTGCTAGCGACAGGAGCTGTATCCTACTCTCTGTAGCTCCTTAAATTGCGCAACAGCAAATGCGGATATGTATTTAGTCTGTTGATTTCGTCAAATTAATATTTAAAATATTCTCAACCCTTCAAAACTCTGTCTCATATTGTAGGTTTTGTTAACTGTGTTCAATTCTTGTAAAAAAAAAAAAAATCATACAAACAAATCAAAAAGCCTATCGACCATAGATAATTTACGAAGAATGAATGAGTGACTGACTACATGACAGGCAACCCGTACAGCTGGGGACTCAGCAAATCAATACTGAGGTCATTAAATTACATATAAAATGCTCTTAGGCAGTTAAAGCCTCATAAAGAGACAATTACATGTGAAGCAGCTCAAGCTTTGAAATCATGAACAGTCTAAAAGATTGTCTGTCAGTCTGCCTTTCTCTGTGTGTCACTCTGCTTGCCTGTCGTGTGTCTGTCTTTCTGTGTCCATCTTGGACATTTTAGACTGCATTCTTTTTTTTTAACTGTTAATACATTCAAACTTTGAGCTGGTTCATGTTTAACTCTTTCTTTCACTCATTCTTTCATTTCTTTGTTCAGTTTACTTTCAGTTTTTAATATACATTCAAGTATTCTACATAATTCAAATATTATCATATTTTCATGGCAGCTATTCAGTGTGGCGTCAGCAAACATTCAAATCATTCAGACTTTATTGCATTCAAGACAGAATTGCAGTGTGGCTTCAGCTTTCAGCATTCACACCTGCAATTACTTCAGAAATTGCTTTTCTAGTTTTTATTATTCCGCCGGATTTTTTGGCTCAGCATATCTTCAGCATACTTCACCCAATTGAAAAAATTCAAAATTCCCATGATTCAGCTTCATTAGGACATTCTGGGTTAGTCTTCTGATTTTTGGTGACATTCATAATTTTCCCAGAATTCAATGGTAAACTTCCGATTCCTATTAAATCCCATTCAATGAAAACTGTGAAACGCTACTGCTTCCACAAACTTCAACCGATTCAAACCATTCCAAGTCAAAACATTCAGCTCAGTTAGTACTTGCATGCATAGGCATTATTAGTGGGGGGGATGGGGGGGACATGTCCCTCTCAACATTCAAAAGGGTGGTGTTCGTGCCCCCCAAAAATGAAACATATCAAACATCAACTTAATATTAGTATGTAACTCTATGGTCACAACTTATCCAAGAGGGCGTTTTGGAGCTGTTGTGTATTTGATGAGTTGCGGGACAGTAACGTTCACTCTCATTATGTTCGCTGAGCAGCTCGCGTCTCTCCCCCCGAATGTCAAAACAAAAGGCAGGGATAATTAAAGGTAATGCACCTACCCGTATAACTAGGGATTGTGTCAATAGGCCAATTTGCCAAAATGTTGAAATATCCCTTTAAGATCAAATCAGTAAGTGCTGAAAAATAGCGGACTATCATGATCGTCCGGCCTGAAACATCCAGTAAAGCATGTTCCTAAAACTTCCTGGGACGAAAATTGTATATACAGAAATTATAGAATGAACGTTTCCGAACATTTCCAGGTTACAGGATACTTTCGTTTGATTTGTCTCGGTTTACTTTGCTTTCTTTTTGACAGCTGTAGTGTTTTCAGCGAGGATGAAGTGACCACTCCGACAACTGACAATGTGACCCGGTTTGGCCACCGGATGGTTTTGGGGAGACTCCTGATTGGACGGAGGCGGTGCTCGACTCGTTGGGAAATTCAAAAGAAAACAACCAAAACTGAGCCAGGCGGGACTGCACCTTTAACCAAAAAGATGCCTTTTGTTTGTGCTTGATTTGTGCTTTGTTTGATTGTGCATTTAGAAAAAACGTGAAGAATGTTGAAGATGCTTTGGGAGAGTGTGGCGTGAGAACTGAACAGCCGAAACTTTTGTTTAAAGGCGATCTTGAAGTGAAGATTTGTAGGGTAAGTATACTGCGTTTTTTGTTTTCATAAAGTCTGAAAACGTGTGAGCTTTGAAGACGTGGACGTTAAAGATAGTATTGTGAGAGACTCAGCTAAAATGCTAGCCGTAGCTTTCACCAAGATGATGTGATGTGATCAGGTGATATAGCGCTGGACTAAAATGAAAACCTACACACACATCGGCACTTTGTGGATCAGATTGGACACTCCTCACCTAGGCAGTGCTGTTTTTCTAGACAAAATGTTAAGTAACATTGTAACCAAAACCTTGATTGGAAATCTTCTGAAGATCCGTGTTTTTGGAGCATTTCAGCCTTTATCTTAACAGACTGCGCAGCATTGAATGTTGTCTGCTTGTGAGTAAAAAAAAAAAAAAAAAAAGACCCTAAAAATCTTGTCCCCCCCAAAGTTTGAGGCACAGTAACGCCCTTGCTTGCATGGAATGTCTTTTCTAACTACGGACATTCATATTTTCCCAGATATTCCAATTTTTTACAAAACAATTTTCCCATTGAAAATGAATTATGGAATCTTCAAAAATCAGAAAACTTCACTTTTTTTCAAAAGATAACTGTCGATTCAAACTTTCAGCTAGAAACTCCATTTAAAGTGGAAAATATTCTACATTTTCATGACTTTTTAAATATGATTCATCTTTTCAATCTCATTCAAACTCATTCAAAAAATATTCACCATTTTCTGAAAATTGGTTATAATGGAAGTCATTGAGAAAATCATTCAAACTCACTCATCTTCACCCCCACATCACAAATTCATACAATCACGTAGAAACTCGTACAATCACGTAGAAATTTTCACAGTGTGTTGATTTTCAGGGACTAATTCATATTTTCAATATTTCTTTTAGTTTTTCTACACCAGCTGTTTAAAAAACATTACATTTTGAGTCCTTCTCAGACTTTATAATGGGTGTCTATGGCGTGGAATCTTCAGAGCTAGAGCGCATGATTGTATTCCTAGAGCGTGAGCTGGGAGCAGACACGCTGAAAAAATAATTTTTCAATTGCTGTAACTTCCACAGATTTGAATCCCTCTTCATGACATTTCACAACAACGTAGGAAAATTTGTTCTTGTTCCAGCGGTATAATCTTTGTAGCAGAGAAGTACGTGGTTTTGGCTCAGGGAACAGTCAAAGGACAGGAGGCAGGTAAAAATTCTCTATCTCCTCCATTCAAAATTCACCCAAAAATTTCGGGAGAACAGCAAACGGGCAGAGTTTTTAGATCGCTGTAAATCCAACATTATATCACTCAGAGAAATGGTGTGGTTACATTGGTGACAGGATGAACATTTATTGCGTGAGAAGCAGGAGTTTGAGGTGAGCGCTAACGAGGATTTCCTTGGCTGAGTTACTCGGCGGCTCTGAGTGTGTGGCGGTGGTTTGCTCCTCACATTGTTACTAGGAGACAAGTACTGGCATAGCCCTTTGTCAATCAATCAGACGGATAAAAAACATTTGCTAGAAATGCAACGTCATAAATAGAAACATATGTTAATGAACACGATATTCCGCTGTTTGCAGTCTACATTGAATTACTGCTTAGCAGAACTAGTGCTGGTCAAATGCAACGTTTATTGGCAAAAGTTATGTTAACTCATTACAATACAGGCTCGCCAAGTCAACAGCAGCTGTTTGTCAGCGAGGCAAAACCTTCGAGAATATTTGTGCAGATAAACGAAGAGCTATCACAGGACTAAATGCGTGCGATTATATCTCGCAGGTAAGCGTGCCAAAGTCACCGTCTGTAATCTATTCAAGTTCTGTAATGTTACTGTATCTAGCTAGCAAGTGAACAATTTTAGTAACAGCTTAGTCTCCTGAAATATCAAGAACTGGTTTGAGAAACCAAACAATTAATAGCACGACTCAATAACGGTTTTCCTATAAGTTAATGAACTGTATTTGAGCCTTTAAAGTGTTTCCCTAGAGTTTTCTTGGCAAAGAGAGATAAAGGATAAAAAATAATAATTAGCTAAGTTGAAGACAAACGCATCTTGCTGAAAACAAAGCGCTGACAGCACAGTCAGGTAGTCAGATGCAGGCTGCCTGTGGTCCCTTCTGAAGGAAACCAACCATTTATTCTGCCAGTGTAGCGAAGTCTTTCGCGATGGATTAAACTGTGGTTTGGAGATTCTCTGACGACTGCTGTTACAGCAAACTGTACTACACTTATTCCGTCAACTTTATTAAAGCATTTAAGTGTATAAATCAAGGGAAAAGGCAAGTGTTTAATTGCATTTTCTGTCCGACACTGTCCTGATTGCCGTTGGTGGGCCCGATTCGGTCGTAGCCTATATTAAATTGCGTTGACACTAGGGGTGTCACGATTCGGTTCGGTTAATCGAAAATCGGATCGTAAGTTATGCGGTTCGGTTCTATTCGTCCAGCATTAGTTTCGGTTGATTCATAAATTACTTACTTGTCATTTTATTTCTTCTTGAAACGCAAGAAATCTAGATGTAAATACTCGCGGAACAGCATTTTAAGTTGATAGTGATATGGGTCAGCCTCAGTAAGATTAACTCTGATTGGACCATTTTCTCTCAATAGACCCATTCACTGTGTGCAAACAAAATGGGCTGCGCGCTTATGTTGGCAACGGAAGTAGGGAGAACCATAATAGCTTGTCAAGCTATACGAGGGCATTAGCCAATCAAAGATCGAAAATTCTACCTTAAAAAAAAAGTAACATTGACAAATGGCAACCAATTTCCAGATCCGTATGGTATCAGTGAGTGGGTAGATGACGTTAGTTAGTGGCCCAGTATTCTATGGCCTGATATTTATGCCCATCTGATCGAGAAACCTACCGTGTACACTAGGGAGGAACTACGAGCATACAAGTCACTGGATGCTTATGACTGCGATATCTGCGGACATAAGCAGAATGATAAATACCAAGACAGACTTGGAGTTTTGTCTCTCGAAATCAGTGGTCCTTCCTGGTCAAACACAAGGGCATAAAACCGCCGTGTATGCAGAGATGACATTACGTTTCTCCTCTGAGTGGCATTTACGTTTCTGCGCCGTAGACAGCATTATTCAATCAAAGCGCACTTAAGAAATTCACTCGCGGAATTTAAGTCATTGTGCATTAAGTTAACCAGTTTCACGTGCATTACGGTGGATTTCCCCACTAATCACAATGAAATCGATAATGACTCGGGAATTATCAGGCTTGTCTTTACTAAGGGATTTAAAGCTATGGAACTGCATACAAACGTTTCAAATGGATTCATTGTAGGGGCTGGGAAAAGAGCGAGGCAGGAGGCGAGGGATATACTTTTTAAAGCTCCGAGAACACGAGCAACTTTATTTCCTCCTCACACAAGTAGCTTCCGCTTCCACGTAACATTGCAGACTCCACCCCATGCGCATTGCGCCTAACACATGTGACTAAGTCACCGGCTGTCCAACCGTGAATTCTCCCCAGCTAGGTAGGAACCCCTACATTATTTCATTAAAAACCATTTAAACGATCATGAAACACATGCATTGTTTCCAATCCCCGAATAAAGAGAAGCAAGGGAAGTCCGGAGTCATAATCGCTTTCCATGTTACTTGTGATGAGGTCCACCTTTACGCAAGTGAAACGGAAACTTCACTGTTCAAGGATTTTAATTCCGCATGAGAATCTCATTAAACATTCAATGAATAATTACGGACTACGGTGAATAAGCCTAAAAATGCTTAAGACCTACGCTGAATACATGAGACTTCATCTGTGTTTATGACGCATGGGTTATGATAAAAAATAAATACAGAAACAAACAGAAAACTACGTCCTGACAGCTAATTGTACCTGCATGGCAGGCTAAGTATTATTTTGTATTGTTGGCTTGCTAGCTAGCGAGTTTGACTGCGTAGTTGTCATGTAAACATAAAATCGGCTTCGGTTTACCATTACTCTCACATACTTCTTTTAATGTCTATAACCGTGAGACGCGCGTGAAAAAATTGTTACATCACTTTCAATGGAGCAAAGCCCACTGGCAGCATGCGACGCGCGTCAGATTTTTACTTTTCGCCACTGCTCAATTTCTTGAGCGTCAACTCAATAGAAACGAATGTGTCTTTTAGGATAGCTATTTAACTATTTCGCCTTGTCATGGTTGGTGGCACACACGCATGATGTTGTCGAAACCGAGATACCTACTTTTTAACCAAGTCGCAGTTTTGAGAGTAAATCCATTATTTTGTGCGCAATCAAGTTATCAAGCGATCTACAGTTAGACAGAACCTAACACCAGGTACACTGGTAAGAATTTAACACTGCTAAGTTAGCTAGCTAGCTAATTTGCTGCTGGGTGAAGTAAAGTGAATCATAATCTTAATTTAGGCCTACTAGACAGTATTTCTTGTTCCTTGTTGCTAAAGTAAACCAGTGAAAGCCTATTAAAAGGACTGTTCTTAACTTCTTATTCTCAAGTAGTCTACTGGTTTTTGTACTGTCACATGTGACATATTATGACATAAAGTGATAACAGAAACTTGTAAGGTTTTCCTGAATACATCTTTATCGCATGTTCTTATTTTGTTCATGTTGACTGTAAGTGACAGTGAAACTGGCTGAGCATTAGTTGCCAAAGTAAAATGATATTACTCTGTATTTTGACTTTGTTTTCAATGAAGGTGAATTGAACCGAAATGAATCGAATGGAAGGTCTTGAATTGAGATTCGAATCGAATCGTGTGAGAGGTGAATCGTGACACCCCTAGTTGACACACTCCCATGAGATGAAGAGGAGAGACAGAGTCTGGACTCTTCTTCATGCCTTACAATATTGCAGCGAAGTGAGAAACGTTTCATGGAGGAGACAAGCGTCCGTCAGTTTGTTAGTGAGACAGATATTTTTGTCACGGAAATATTCAGTAAAATCAGGATTTATCCATCAAGAAAGTTTTATGTCAGTCAGCACTTCACACACGCTCTCTCTCGTAGTTATGGTTCAGCGGCGGGGAGTAATGATGCGTGTAAAAATTCGCTACACAAGTCGGACTTGGAGCAAAAAAAAAAATCACGCTCGACATCAGTGTTAAGTAATATTACGTTTCGTGATCATAAAAAGTTTTTAACTGACTTGACGCTCGCACTCCGCAACTGTTTCGAGTTTGGAGCGTCAAAGAGAGGACCAGGGCTTTTTTTCTGCGGCTGCCGTTGGGAAATGAATTTATCATATCAGTCGGCAAATATCAGCATGATTTTATCAATATTTGTTTTTGTTTATTTTTTTCCTTTACATGATGACAGGTGTGGCTCTTTGTTCAGCTTTCTATCTTTCAGTTTTTTAATAAACATTCAAGTATTCTTCATAATTCAAATATTATTATATTTTCATGGCAGCTATTCAGTATGGCGTCAGCAAACATTCAAATCATTCAGACTTTATTGCATTCAAGACAGCATTGCAGTGTGTCTTCAGGTTTCAGCATTCACACCCACAATTTCTTCAGAAATGGCTTTTCTAGTAATTATTTATTCTTCCGTAAAAATTTTGATTCGCCACTAGTCTTACAGCTTTGAGAAAACCCGTACTATATATATATATATATATTATATCATGCGGCTCGATCGGGAAAGGTGTGGTATGTCTTTTCTAAGCAATCAGACTTATGGATTTCCCACACTTCCCGAAAAACATGGATTTTCATCCCTCCCTAGCAACCAGACAGAACTCCAGAGCAGCTGCCTAGTTACACACAAGCAATCACCCACACCACCATAGCAACTGCCAAGCAACGCCTTAGCAACCATCAGGAATACCATGCTCCCGCCTGGCAACGGCCTAATAACCATGAAGGGCATCATAGAAACTGCCCAGCAACACCTTAGCAACCACCCAGAAAACCAAAGCGACCGCCTACCAATGCCCTAGCAACCACCCAAAATACTATAGCAACCACCTGTAACACCATAGCGACCGCCTAGCAATGCCCTAGCAACCCCCCAAAATACTATAGCAACCGCCTAGCAACCACCTGTAACACAATAGCAACAGCCCAGCAACGCCCTAGCAACCACCTAAAACACCATAGCAACCACCTAGCAACGCCCTAACAGGCACCCAGAACACCATAGCAACTGCCTAGCGATGCCCTAGCAACCACCCAGAACACCATAGCAACCACCAAGAACACCATAATAACAGCCTAGCGAAGCCCTGGCAACCAGCCAGAACACCAATGCATCCACCTAGCAACCACCCAGAAAACCATAGCAACTGCCTAGCAACGCCCTAGCAACCACCTAAAACACCATAGCACCAGCTAAACAACCAACTGGACCACCATAGCAACAGCCTAGCAACGCCCTATCAACCACCCAGAACACCGTAGCAACCACATAGCAACGACCCAGAACACCATAGCAACTGCTTAGCAACCACCTAGAACACCAAAGTAACTACCAAGCAATGCACTAGCAAACACCCAGAACACTATAGCAACTGCCTAGCTACCACCTGTAACACCTAAGTAACTGCCTAGCAATGCCTTAGCAACCACCCAGAACACCATTGGAACTGCATAGCAACCACTTGGAACACCATACCAACAGCCAAGCAACACCCTAGAAACCACCCAGAACACCTTAGCAACCACCTGGCAACGCCCTACAAGCCACCCAGAACACCATAACAACAGCCTAGCAATGCCCTAACAACCACCCAGAACACCATAGTAACCACCTAGCAACCACCCAGGACAACATAGCAACTGCCTAGCAATGCCCTAGCAACCATCCAAAACACTGTAGAAACCGCCAAGCAACCACCTAGAACACCAGTGCAAAAGCTTAGCAACACCCTAGCAACCACCCAGAACACAATAGCAACCATCAAGCAACCACCCAGACAACCAGAGCAACTGCCTAGCAACACCCTTGCAACCACAAAGAACAACATAGCAACCGCCTAGTAACCTCCCAGAACACCATTGTAAGCGCCTAGCAATGCCCTAGAAGCCACCCAGAACACCTTATCAACTGACTAGCAACACCCTAGAAGCCACCAAGAACACTGTAGCAACCGCCTAGCAATGCCCAAGCAACCACCCAGGACACAATAGCAACTACCTAGTAACCACCAAGAACACCGTAGTAACAGTCTAGCAACGCCCTCCCAACCACCCAGAATACCATAGCAACTGCTTAGCATTGCCCTAGCAACCACCCAGAACACCATAGCAACCATCTAGCAACGCCCTAGCAACCACCCAAAACGCCATAGCAACTGCCTTGCAATGCCCTATAAACCAGCCAGAAAAACATAGGTAACAACTAGCAACCACCCAGAAAAGCTTAGCAACCACCTAGCAACGCCTTAGCAACCACCTAAAACACCATCGCAACCACTTAGCAACCACCTGGACCACCATAGCAACAGCCTAGCAATGCCATAGCAACCACCAAAAACACGATAGCAACCGCTTATGAACAACCTGGACTACCATAGCTACTGCCTAGCAATGCCCTTGCAACCACCCTGAAAACATAACAACCACCTAACAATCACCCAGAACACCATAGCAACCGTCTAGCAACACCCTAAAAGCCAGCCAGAACACCATAGCAACTGCCTAGCAATATCCTTGCAACCATCCAGGACACCATAGCAACCACCTAGCTACCACCAAGAACACCATAGTAACAGTTTGGCAACACCCTCACAACCACACAGAACACCATTGCAACTGCCAAGCATTGCTCTCGCAACCACCCAGAACACCATAGCAACCACCTCGTAATCACCCAGAACACCATAGCAACCACCTAGCAACGCCCTAGCGACCACCCAAAACACCATAGCAACTGCGTAGCAATGCCCTACCAACCAGCCAGAACACCATAGCTAACAACTAGCAACCGCCCAGAAAACCATAGCAACCACCTAAAACACCATAGCAACCACTTAGCAACCACCTGGACCACGACAGCAACCGCCTAGCAACATCATAGCAACCACCTAAAACATGATAGCAACCGCTTCGCAACAACCAGGACCACCATAGCAACAGCCTAGCAATACCCTATCAACCACCCAGAACACCACAGCATCCACCTAGCAACCACACAGAACACCGTAGCAACCGTCTAGCAAACACCTAGAACACCATTGCAAACACCTAGCAACCACCCAGAACAACACAGAACACCATAACAACCGCCTAGCAATGCCCTAGCAACCACCCAGAGCACCATAGCAACTGCCTAGCAATGCCCTAGCAACCACCCGGAACACCATAGCAATCGCCTAGCAACGTCATATCAATCACCTAAAACACGATAGCAACCGCTTGGCAACCACCTGGACCACCATAGCAAAAGCCTAGCAACGCCCTACCAACCAACCAGAACACCATAGCAACTGCCTAGCAATGCACTAGCAAACACCCATAATATCATAGCAACCACCTAGTAATGCCCTAACAACCACCAAGAACACCATAGCAACCACCTAGCTGCCACCCAGAACACCACAGTAACTGTCTAGCAATGCCCTAGCAACCACCAAGAACACCATAGCAACAGCCTAGCAATGCCCTAGGAACTACCAAGCAATGCTCTAGTAAACACCCAGAACACCATAGCAACCGCCTACCAAGTACCTCAACACCTTAACTGCCTTGCAATGCCTTAACAAGCACTCAGAACACCATAGCAACAGCCTTGCAACAACCTACCAACCCATGGAGCATCATAGTAACTGCCTAGCACGCCTCAGCAATCACCCGGAACACCTTAGCAACCACTTTGCAACCACCCAGAAACCATAGCAACCGCCTAGCAATGCCCTAGCAACCACCCAGAACACCATTGCAACCACGTAGCGACGCCATAGCGACAACGTGGAACACCTTGGCAAACGCATAGCAATACCTTATCAACCACCCAGAACACCATAGCAACTGCCTAGCAACGCCCTAGCAACCACCCAGCACACCATGCCTACCACCTAGCAACCACCCAGAACACCATAGCAACCACTTAGCAACGACCCAGAACACCACGGCAATCACCTAGCAACGCCCTACCAACCCCTGGAGCACCATAGTGACTGCCTAGCACGTCCCAGCAACCACCCGGAACACCTTAGCAACCACATTAGCAACCACCTAGAAACCACACAGAAACACCATAGCAAACACCTAGTAATGCCTTATCAACCACCCAGAACACCATAGCAACTGCCTAGCAACGCCCTAGCAACCAACTAGAACATCATAGCAACCGCTTAGCAACACCCTAGCAACCACCCAGAATTCCATTGCAACCATGTAGCGATGCCCTAGCGACAACCTGGAACACCTAGGCAAATGCCTAGCAATGCCTTATCAACCACCCAGAGCACCATGCCAACCACCTAGCAAGTTAGCAACCACCCGGAACACCATAACAACCACCGAGCAACGCTCTAGTAACCACCCAGACCACCATAGTAACTGCTTAGCAATGCCCTAGCCACCACCCAGAATACTAAAGCAACTGCCTAGTAACGTCCAAGCAACCACCCAGAATACCCTAGCAATCGCCCAGCGACCACCCAGAACACCACAGCAACAGCCTAGCGATGCTCTAGCAACCACCCAGAACACCATAGCAAACACCTAGCAACCACCCAGAACCGCATAGCAACAGCCTAGCAACGCCCTATCAACCACTCGGAACACCATAGTAACCACTTAGCAACCACCCAGAACACCATAGCATCCATCTAGTAACCATCTAGGACACCAAAGCAACTACCAAGCAACGGGCTAGTACACGCCCAGGATGCCATAGTAACTGCCTAGCAACAACTTGGAACACCATAGCAGCTACCTAGCAACCACCTAAAACACCATAGCAAACGCCTAGCAACGCCCTAGTAACCATCAAGAACACAATAGCCACTGCCTAACAATGCCCTAGCAACCACCCAGAACACCATAGCAATTGCCTAGCAATGCCCAAGCAACCACCCAGAACACCATAGTAACCACCCAGAACACCATAGCAACCATCCAGAACACCATAGCAACAACCAAGCAATGTCCTGGCAATCACCCAAAACACCATAGCAACTGCTTAGCAACCATCTAGAACCCCATAGCAACAGCCTAGCAACACCCTATTAACCACTCAGAACACCATAGCAACCACATAGCACCATCCAGAACACCATAGCATCCATCTAGCACGCCATAGCAACTGCCTAGCAACCACTTGGAACACCATAGTAGCTACCTAGCAACCACCTGGAACACCTTAGCAACTACCCAGCAATGCCTTATCAACCATCCAGCACACCCTAGCAACCGCCACGCAACGACCTATCAACCATCTGGAGCACCATAGCAACTGCCTTGCAGCGCCCTAGCAACCACCCGGAACACCATAGAAACCACCTAGCAGGTCCCAGCAACCACCCGGAACTCCTTAGCAACCACCGAGCAACCGCCTGGAACACCATAGCAACCACCCAGTAATGCCCTGGCAACCATCCAGAATACCATAACAACCACTTAGCAATGCCCTTTCAGTAGCTAGGAACACCTTGACAACTGCCTAGCAATGCCTTATTAACCACTCAGAACACCATAGCAATGACCTAGCAACCACCTGGAGTACCATAGCAACTGCCTTTCAGCACCCTAACAACCACTCGGAACACCATAGCAATGGCCTAGCTATGACCAATTAACCACCCAGAACGCCATAGCAACAGCTTAGCATCACCCTAATAACCACCCAAAACACCAAAGCAACCACCTAGCAACTATTCTGAACACCATAGCAACCACCTAGCAACCACCCGGAATACCATAACAGTCGCTTAGCAACGCCCTAGCGACCACCAGAACACCATAGTAACTGCTTAGCAACACCCTAGCAACCACCCAGAATTCCCTAGCAGCTGCCTAGCAATGACCCAGAACTCCATAGCAACTGCCTAGCAACGCCCTAGCAACCACCAAAACACCATAGCAACCACTTAGCAACCACCCAGAACACCATAGCAACCGCCTAGCAACCACCCAGAACACCATAGCATCCGCCTAGCAGTGCCCTAACATCCACCCAGAACACCACAGCAACTGCCTAGCATTGCCCTGGCAACCACTCAGAACACCATAGCAACTGCTTAGCAATGACCCAGCAACCACCTAAAACACCATAGAGCAACCACCTAAATAACCATAGCAACTTTCTAGCACGCCCTAGAAACCACTCAGAAGACGTTAGCAACTGCCTAGCAATGCCTTAGCAACTGCTTAGCAGCAAACTTGGCTTCACATGTTTTGAATAGGGCAATAACCTTAACTTCACTATTAATGGTCAGAGAGACGTAAATCCACACGTCTAATCGGCAGTCAGTAAATCTGATTTAACAAAAAACTAACAGTTCAATGACTTTACCCCAAAGTATGGTTAAAATTGCCTTTTCCCTCCCCAGTGGCTTTCAAACCCTTACTTTACGGCTCAATCCAGAGCGTCCTGACAATTCCAACTGTCAAAAATCAGTTCAAACTGTCGTGAACCTCAACTGAGGGCTATGTTCTCACTCCAGGCCTTAATGCTCAATTCCCATTTATTGCTGAAATCGGATTTTTTGTTTGGCTGTTCACACAATACTCCTTGTTTCAATGGACACGGCTGTTCAGGCTGCGGTGGCCTTCAAAAGAATCCAATATAAATCCGATGCAGTATCACATTTGAAAATGGCCCAGATCGGATTTCAACAGATCAGATTCCATGTGACTTGTCCTGTTCACACTGTCATAAAAGAATCTGACCCGAATCACAAAGGGGGTAAAAAAAATTGATTTGGACCACATTTGCCTGCAGTGTGAAGGTAGCCCTTGCTTGTTTTAGGGCAGAAAATGCCATTGGCTTGATACGTTTTATTTCTGCGCCATATTGGCACTGAATAAAAGTGATTCATTTGTCTCTGGTAATACCTGCCTGACAACCAATCATGAGCTGATAGTAAATGGAGCTGCTGTTAGTCTATCAGACAAGCCGGCAATCCTAATTAGTCCATTGTCTTTTGGATGTCATTATAATACTCATATTGGCTTGATTCCATCCCCTTTGACCTGGGTCTGAGGTAGGTGAAGTTTGTCAACTAGTGATGTATTTAGCGAATTTTTGAAACTAGCTTGTTAGCATTTCGTCACAGCTGCTACTGAATATTTTGTAAAGTGTAATTTTACTCTGTGAGATTGTGTTTGCGCCAATCATTGAATAATGAATTCTCTGTGTTTTATTAGCTTGCTCCCTTCCTTGCTTATGATCTGATGTCAGCCAAGTAACTCGGTAAGAGTACCACACAGAACCGGTGGGCACAATAAAATGAAATTCAGCAATCTTCGGCTTACCTTAATGCTTGATAACAAGTCAATTACTGGGGTGTCTAACAACGTCCAGCGCACATCCAGTAAAGAGAATATACACGTTAATTTCTCGTGCTGCTATACGGTAATCGCATAGAATGGTGGCAGCCATGACGACACTGGATAGCTGCCAACCAGTTTGGCAGCGCTCTGTGATTCGAGTGGGGATAATGGCTCGCTGAGCAGAGCGTACTTCTGTTAGGACCTCGTAAGGGGTTGATCACATCGGAAACGCTTTATCGGCATGGAAACGCGAGGCGCGTCTGATCTGTTTTTGTGAAACCAACGTTAAAAAGGCGCTGGACGCGTCTTTTTTGTGTTGCTAACTTTCCTGTCACTCATTTGCGAAAATTCTGAAATTAACCATTTCAACGAACTAGTCAGCAAACTTATTTCAGGTTTAACACTATTGGACTGCAGGGAATAGACTGACAATGACGTGAAGCGCCTTTTTTGAGGCACCTCAAAGAAGCGCATCAAAAAACAGCGAGGCGGCTCACCTCTGAACTGCTACGAAACACTGTTTTTATTTTTTTATACGTTTGTGTTTTTTTATGTCTAAAAAATGCAGACAGAATATCTTCGACAGAGACAAAATAGACAATTGAGTAGTCCCAGCAGCATCCCAGGGCACCCCTGTGTCCCGACCTGCGGAGGCCAGGCCCACTCTTACAATTTCTGCGGGAATTGTCTAGTTCATTACTGTTGTCATATAATACATCATAATTATGGGTACATGATAGTTCAAAATACAGTTTTAAGACTCAATTCACACACACACACACACGCGCACACACACACAACTATGGAAAGTTATTTCCTCCAATCAGCCAAATGTGCATGTCTTTGGACTATGGGAAGTAACCCACACAAACACGGGAAGAACATGCAGATTCCATACAGAATACCCCAGGCCAGATTCAAACCTGCAATCTTCTTGTTGTGAGGTGGTAGTGGTAACCTTGGCATCACCTGATCACCATATTTTTTTACCTGAATATGACACAGATCTGATATTTACAGAGCTGTATGGACAGAGATTTCGCATCTTACATCCAATCTTCAATTCTGAATAGAGCTACATCTCATCTTTAGTCCTAGATGAAATACAAATCTGTAAAAAGGTCATTCGCCATGAATGGATCGGAATCCATATGGTAGTTTGCCTGTACGCTCGTGTTGACTGCAGTTAAAAGCCAAAAATGGTTGTCATCTGGGTTTTTTTCGCCTTCTCAACCTCATCAGGTACAGCTGACAAACTATTTGCTGTTCTTCAGGGCAAAATCCCATCCATACATTTGCTGCAAACCCATCAAATTTTTCAGTTTGAATCAGGTTTTAATACCACGAGTGCGCTCACAAATATGACATTTTTTATTGTTGCTGACACAGATGACTCCTTGTTCAAAAGCATATCAATATACACATGCCTGCTGTTTTGGAGGGAAGATCATTCTCATTACAGACAGATACAGGCCACTTGAAAGAATGAATGTGAACCCTCAAGATAGGCAAATTTGATCCAAGCAAAAAAAGTTCAAGAACAAGGCTTGAAATGTGAACATAAGGATGGTTTAAGGGGATGAAATATCTCCCTTGCCTGAAAAACAACTTCAGAAAAATTAACAACTTGTTAATAAAAACTTGCTAACACTTTGGGTCCTCAGGACCAAGTTTCTCAACCTATGAAGTCCCTGGGCAAAGTAAAGTCAGCTCATGGCATCCAATTTTTCAATGTACTAATGAAACTTGGTTGGGTGGCATCGGATTATGAAGATGAATCTTTTTCATTGGCTTTTTCTAGTTTTTACTGGCCGCAGCACAATACAAAAATAATCAAGACCATTCATTGTGGTCTTCTGGACTATACATGGCTATGCTCATCATCAGCTTCCTTTTAGCCCCACTCTGGTCTCTTTAAAGTTCCATCCCCTGTGTCCAGTCCAGTCAAGTCAGTGGGGCTATTTCCATTTTGATAGAACTATTTCCATTCTGAATTTCCGGCCATTGTGCTGACAGGCAAAGCTGTACCAGAGTTTTACCATTCGGCTGCACTAGTGTAAGTTTCCATACTTGCCCTAGTTATGCCCCATTCAAGAGTACCACCCTTCTAAGCAAGGAGTCGACTTGCAAAACCTGCTAAGTCATATTTTGAAAATACATGAGTTATCTCCCTTAGCCTCTCTTTTAGGCACTTGCACATGTCCCACTAATAGCTGCACTTTCAAAACCTACCAAATCATCTTATAAATTGTAATGTAAAAAGCAAAATTCTGTCAAAAGCCAATAAGTCAAGGAGGAAAACTGTTGAGTTTTGCTAAGTCATCAGCCAATGTGGAAACGTGCTTCCAGTTTCATATGCCAGAAGGAACCAATCACAATCAAGCTTTTATAGCCTGTTCAGCTTTTGCTTTCTCTAACTCTAACTGGCTTGTGCCATTCAGAAAAAGGTGATGGTTGTGATACTATAAAAGGGGGATTTGAACCCATGGACTCATGTTTATGTTGTCATAGTCATAGCAGCTGTTCAACCACTGTGCTGTCTGTAGTATTGAGTTGCATGTAGAGTGGGTCCTGAGTCAAATACCCTCATCGATTGAGCAACGGGGCTGATTTAAACACTGTCAAAACCAGCTAAATTTCCACTCCACTTTCAAAACCTGCTAAGTCAAAATTTGTGTTGCAAAATCAAAGTCATTTCTTAAAAAAAAAATTAATTGCATCATGGATTATATCTGCAAGGCTAATAGTTTCAGTATTGTGAAAATTGGTATCCATGGAAGATCATTTTTATGCCTACCGATCATTTTCCATGCCTAAAAAAAAATCAGATTTTTCTAAAAATTGGACCAACTTGATTTAGAAGGCCTTGCAAGTGGACTCCTCAAGTATAGTTGTAGAGTTAGTTACAGAGTTATACTCGACTAAACGCAGTTGTACCGCAGTGAAATGCAGTTGCACTATGGTCAACTACAGTTTGGCTGTAGTAATGATAGTTTTTCCATAGGAACTATACTTATAGTTATATAGTTATATCATTGTGAAATATAGTTATCACTGTAGTAACCATAGTTGAACCATAGTTAATTATAGTCTGACCTTCATCAACTTTAGTTCAACCATGGTAACTATAGTTATACAACAGTCATCTACAGTTTGACCATACTAACTATAGTCGCCCCAAGGTAACTTTACTTGGAACATAGTCAACTATAGATCTATTTCGACTTCACTCAGACTGTCACCACGGTCTTCACCTTTGAATGATGCCGTCATCTGCCTATCCTCAAGACCATATGTCAATAGAGTCATTTGACTGACCATAGGTGGTCCGGCCCACCGCCTTTAAACATCCAGGTGTTTCTGGCTTCCAGTTTGGTTTTGGCATGGAGTAGACGCGTGTTTATGGAGCTCCACCTTGACTTCACCATTTGCCTCACGCAAAAGACATTTAAACATCATTCTATGTGCCTGAAGTGAACTACAACTTTTTAGTCGAGATGAAGAAGGCTGGTAAAGGAAAGAAGCAAGACAAACGTCTCGGGGAGGGCGACTCTGGCGAACGCTGTGCCATGCTAACAGACACGTGTGGAGCTAACGCTCCCCGGCCCCTACTACTATTGAAGACATTCTGACAGCCATACAAAAGGCCGCGCAGCAGGGTCGACAAGAGGTTCACTGAGCTCAATGGAGCTATTTCGGACTTCAAAGTTGCCCTAACCGAGATTTTGAGCTTGGCAACAAGCCGCACAGGCTATTAGGCCACCAGCTGAGGCAAATACAGGCTTCCAGAGCCATACATTGTATAAAAGGTGTAGTCAGCGATGAGGGAGAAAACGAGTAGAGTGGTTGTTGATATTTGAAGTGTAAATGAATACAGACCCACCCCTCCCTTCATACTCCGCCCCAGGGTCCACCCCCGAAGGTTCAGGGATGCTCATTGTCATGTAAACGGCCCTAGAAACTGTGTAGCTGACCAATATGGTAGAGGCTGGACCCTCCAATGCTCAAGGGTAATGTGGTGAGGGGAAGCCGCTTTAAAAATACATGGGACAAGTTTTAGTAGTATTGTAGCAAAGGTGATAATAAGCCTGACAAATAAAGAACTGCCAAAGCATGCTTGCTAGCGCAATGCCTCAAATAGTGTCCATGAACAAACTATGGTCAGGAATGCATTTTAAAATCGTTCTGGCTAATTACAAGCTGAAGAAGTGGAAACTGTATTCAGAATTTTTCCCGGTACAAGTTATCGATTCGCGAGTTCCACCCAAGCAACGCTTAGACTGTTTGCGTGTTTCTGCTCTGAGCTCATTTATTAGCTTAGTGTCAGAATTGTTTCGTTTTGGAAGAAATGGTTATCAGGAACTTATAGCAAAATTTCTTCCTGAACAGTGGGTATATATCAATACAGCTACAACCGCATGCACGCAAAGCGAGACAGTACAAGCAAAACAATAAGCTGAGACGAAGGTGTTTCATTTCATTCTATCTAGTCGCACATATTTGATTGCGCAATTCCCTGTCGATTCCTTACATAAGATGTCAGACATTCATAAGAACTCGTAGCCTCAAGTTCAATTTGCGAAGCTACGGTTAGCTGACCCTTCAGACAATTGTACCCACAACTTGACTGCTATTATAGGGCCCCATGATTCGCGCAATCGCGGAATTGGCCAATGAAAACGGAATCTATTGATAAACGCAGAATTTCGCGGAAATCGGCATAATTTGACTGAAATGCTGTTGATAAAGCCGCGTTTCCACCGAGCGCTAAGTAAAATATTTGTGCGTCCAGATTACATTCAAAGTCAATGTTAAGACGCGAATGCACGCAAAAATGTGAGCAGCCTTTGTCAAATTCACCTGCCCCGAGTGTTCGAGCAGCACATCGCTTCGGTGCAGAAGATCTGTGGGAAGAAGTTTTTCGTTGTCGTAGACGAGACCACTGATGCCAGGGATTGCAGGGTCCTAAACATCCTCATTTTGTTATCTTATGTTTGCTTTACAACTTATATAACCGTTTAATAGCCTACAACATTTCTTTTCACAGTCTACTTAGTGAATTGTGTGCATGCAAATTATGACGTAATGTCATCCCCCAGTGGTGAAATAATAGCTGATGCATCCTTGTGTCAGTTAGTTCATGTTTAATCATTACTGTAATACATTTTGTCCTGGAATGGAAAACACAGTATTGGGATTAATGAACAAAAGTTGCATAAATATAGCTGATGCACCGGAATCAGACAACTGTTGATTCGTGGGGGAAACTGAGTGTCATTACTGCTGCTGCTCATACATTCATTTATATACACAACGTATGTACAGTAAGATTATAAAAGATTAAAAAGGGGCAGTCACGGGCGCCACATTGGTCTAAGCGTGCGCACCATAAAGGCCGTGTCCCTCTCGCGGCGACCTGGGTTTTATTCACGCTCGGGACATTTGCAGCATGTCATCCCCATTCTTCTCCCCAACCTTCCTGTCTTTCTCTGAACTGTAACTGTCAAATAAAGGTGAAAATCAAAAAGAAAAAAAGGGGGTAGTCAGAATAATACATGTCAGTACAGTCGTTGTCTGCCTTTTTGACTGTAGCTTACTCCTCCTTTAAAGAGACAATTTTATTTTGTAGTATTATTTTAGGTAAAAAAAATATACTCAGCAACAAAAGTTTCTGTGACACCAATATTGTTAATTATTTTTCATAACGCAATTATGAAATTGTCATACATGGTGATATCAGACTGAAACAGTACACGTAAACACAACATTGAAATGGAAATGCGAGAAAATGACTTTGCACGTGAAAATGTGCGTAAATCATGCTTGTGGATGGCAATAAAAGAGGAGAATTTTTGGAATGTTCACATTGTGCCTGATGAACGACGGAAGCATCACTTATCGAAAACACAGCCATTTCGGATCAGGAACTCGACCCTCTAAATGCCAAGACTGTCTGAAAATGATCGGTGGAGGGCCATTGGGATGATTGAATCCGGAACCTCGCAGAGGGAAGTTGCTCATCGCCTGAATGTCCACCGAAACACCATTTGGAACTTATGGCAGCGTCATCAGCAGACAGGACATGTCAGAGACCGTCCTCGCAGCGGCCGTCCACGAGTAACCACTCCCAGACAGGACAACTGGATTCGAACAACCCATCTCCGAAATCGATTCCAACCTGCAACCATAACTGCAAGAACGATACCTGGTTTGAGGCGACTGTCTGCACAGACAATCCGTCGCCGTCTCCGTCATTTTGGCATTGTCCCACGTCGGCCAGCAAGACGTCCAATACTCACAGTACAACACCGACGACTGCGTCTACAGTGGGCACAACAACATCGACGGTGGATCCAACGTCAGTGGGATCTTGTACTCTTCACTGATGAATCAAGATTCATGCTTAACCGATGTGATGGTCGTTTACGTGTATACCGTCGACGTGGAGAACGTTATGCCAACAACTGTGTTCAGGAATTTGATCGTTTTGGAGGTGGTAGTGTCATGATTTGGGGAGGGATCACGGCTAGAAACAGAACAGATTTGCTTGTTATTGATGGAAATCTGACAGGTCAAAGATATCGCGATGAAGTGCTACGGCCATTGGTGGTACCGTTTTTGATGCAACATGGTCCTGGAATAACGCTGCAACATGATAACGCCAGACCACACGTTGCAAGGATTGTACAGCAGTATCTGATGCAACAACATGTCAATGTCCTGCCATGGCCAGCCAGATCCCCAGACATGTCCCCAATCGAGCATCTTTGGGACGAGATGGATTGACGTTTGCGGCGGTTGGATAACCCGCCAGCTACACTCCAGGAATTGCGACAACGTCTACGTCAGATTTGGAATGACATCCCACAGCAATTACTGGCACATCTGATTCGGTCCATGCGCCGGAGATGCGTTGCTTGCATCATGGCACGAGGAAGTCACACCCGGTATTGAAGTGTGAAGGTCACAATTGGTTAGACGTCAGACAAGTGCTTCATGACGCATGAAAATGAAATTTTTCATTTTGAGTGACGTTGGCACTGAAAAGTCAGTGTTTCTCCTGTTAAATAAACATATTGATTGCATTGAGATCTTTGCGTGTCATTTATAACATACACATAAATGGTGTCACAGAAACTTTTGTTGCTGAGTATATTTCATCACAGTGCAATGTTATATTGCGTTATTATGCAGTACTTGTTCTGACTTTAAGTACTGAGGAAAATGGAGGGTTGCATCAACTATACTCAACAAAAATATAAACGCAACACTTTTGTTTTTGCTCCCATTTGTCATGAGATGGACTCAAAGATCTAAAATTCATTCCAGATACACAATATTACCATTTCTCTCAAACATTGTTCACAAATCTGTCTAAATGTGTGATAGTGAGCACTTTTTCTTTGCTGAGACAATCCATCCCACCTCACAGGTGTGCCACATCAAGATGCTCATCAGACACCATGATTAGTGCACAGGTGTACCTTAGACTGTCCACAATAAAAGGCCACTCTGAAATGTGCAGTTTTGTCTCACAGCAAAATGCCACAGATGGCGCAAGCATTGAGGGAGCGTGCAATTAGCATGCTGACAGCAGGAATGTCAACCAGATCTGTTGCTCGGGCATTGAATGTTCATTTCTCCACCATAAGCCGTCTCCAAAGGCGTTTCAGAGAATATGGCAGTACATCCAACCGGCCTCACAACCGCAGACCACGTGTAACCACACCAGCCCAGGACCTCCACATCCAGCGGGTTTACCTCCAAGATCGTCTGAGACCCCCCAGTATGAACCTGCCCCTGGGCGTGGGGGGGTGGACCCATGTTCAGGTGACTCTGTTCGAGCCACAGATTTATCTGCTGAAATTCAGAGCCCAGGCTGTGTATTGAAACCAGATTTTTTTTTCAGCATGCTCTCAGAAATGACAGCTTGCAGACAGTCAAGAGAAATACGGTGATTTTGACAAAAAAGTGCATGGATTATTATCGCTAACCATACCTTTAAATCTGAGTGCGGTACCTTGTACACAGACCTGGAGAAGATCAATGAATATTTTGCGGATTTCTTCGCTAATGTCTACCAGTCACAGGGCTACTCAGATTTTCAAGTTTTCAATGCATTTTTTGAGAATCTGGAGTTACCTATTTTATTATTGGACTTGGCTGATATGCTACACAGAACAAAAATATAAATGCCCCATGTCAAATTTTTGAGTTTTTATTAACATTAGGATTATGCAATATATGAAGTGAATCAAAATTCATTCTTGTTAATGACTAATCTTCAGGTCATCATCCATTACATCTTGATATTGGCATCTTCAAAGGAGTGACAATCCTTTGAACACGTTGGGGGTCAGGTTGTAGAAATTGAATGTTCAATATCTTGTGTGTCCACCATTTGCGTCACTCAGAGCAACACATCTCCTTCGCATGGAGTTGATCAGGTTGTCTGTCGTGGCCTGTGGAATGTTATTTTTTATTCTCCTCAGAGGGCCACACGGAGCTGGCGCTCGTTAGCCAGAACTGGAACAAGATCGCGGACACGTCAATCCAGAACATCCCAAAGATGTTCTATTAGCGACATGTCTGGCGAACATGTAGGCCAGTCCAGAACTGGAATATGCTCTGCTTCAAGGAAATGCATGCAGACCGCTCTGGTTAACATCCCTGCATCCAGCATGCCAATGGTACATTCCCGCATGACCTGAGACATCTGAGGCATGATGACTTTTGACAAAATTTGACATTTTGGGGTGGCCTTTTATTGACCCCAGTATAAGGAGTGTCTGGGTACTGCTCATTCTGTCTGATCACCGTCTTTAAATGCCACACTCATGTACTGAGTGAAATCAAATGCATCACTGAGCAAATGCTCACTGACAGAGAGATGGATTAAAAGTGTTACACAAATCAAGAGAGATATCCCTATTGTTCAAGTAAAAGTCAGCAAATGCTCACTTAGAGTTGTTAACTTCATGTGGCATCAATATTTGACATGGGGCGTTTATATCTTTGTTCAGTGTAAAGACATTAATCTGGATGAAATCACGCAAGTTATCTCTTCCTTTCCCAACTAGAAAAGCACTCAGAGAGCGCAGACCTCCGCCAGGGGGCAGCGAAACCCAAAAGCACGGCGATTGGAACTCCGGCCCATTGGAAAGACTTGAAATCTTGAACTTTGTTGTATATCTCAGCTGTGCTTTGGCCTAGATAAGCCAAAATTTAATCACCTGTTTCTTGACTTAATACCCACCTACTCTGAAAATTTCATCAAAATCGGTGCATTACTTTTTGAGTTATCTTGCTAACAAACAAACAAACAAACGCTGCCTCAAACATAACCTCCTTGGTGGAGGTAATAACAAGGTGCCAGGTCCAGATGTTATTAACATAGAATTTTAAAAAAAATTTGGCTTTAAGTTGTCACCCATGCTCTTGTGGATGTTCAATCATACAATGCGTACCTCAGGTTTGCCGCCTACCTTATACAAAGCTAATATTTTGCTAATCCCAAAGTCAGGCCATGACCCTCAGATGGTGTCATCATATTGCCCGATTGCGTTATTATCCATCAAAACCAAAATTTCTGAAATATTCTGGCCAATAGACTTAAAAAATGCATATGCTCCATCATACATCCAGATCAAACTGGCTATTATGTCCGGTCGACATATGTATTTCAATCTACGCCGCCTTTTCAACATTCTATATGCCAAGCATTCAAGAGAGGCGATTGTTATTTCACTGGATGCACAACGTGTGTTAGATCAAGTAGAGTGGCCCTACATAATGTCTGTGCTCAAAAATTTTGGATTTGGACCCACCTTTATAAAATGGATTGAAATAATTTACTCACGACTGGCCGCATCAGTTATTACTAATCAGAATAACCCCCCCTCCATTTGCTGTTCACCATGGGACCCCACAAGGTTTCCCCCTCTCCACCTTTTTGTTCGCGATCATCATCAAACCGCTCGCTGAAAGTATCAGACAGAGCCCTTTAATCTCTCCCATCAACACGTTTGGCTATAAACATTATCTTAAACATTATCGTCGCTATACGCGGACGACATTCTCTTGTACAAACTTACGCCAGTATCTCCAGCAGTTAACAAGGCATATTTGCAATCCATTCCATTTAAGAAATCCTACAAAGCTTTCACATACCTAGGAGTGACTGTCACTAAAAACGCAAATGATTTCCTCCAATTAAATTGGCAAAGCAAAATTGAGCAAGTCAAAATCAATATTGAGTTTTGGAAAACCCTCCCAATATCCATGGTTGGGAAGATGAATGCAATCAAGATGATCGTATTGCCCTGCTTTCTCCATCTTTTTCAGTCAATTCCATGTTTTATTGCACAATCATACTTCAAACAGTTAGACTTGATTATTATACCTTTCATTTGGAGTTATAAAATTGTTTGAACCTCGAAAAAACACCTATCAAAACGAAAGGATATGGGAGGTTTTGCTTTACCAAATTTTAAGTTGTATTATTGGGCTGCACACTTATCTATTCTTGCATGGTGGAAGAAGGGCCCTCCCTCTGAGGCAGACTCCTGCCCTGCATGGTTTTGTACGGAAAGAATGCTTTGCAAAAAAACTTCTGTTTTTTAATTGTCCCCCGCCGCGCGAATGCGCGAAGCGGCGGGACATAGTATTCACGACCGTCCGTCCGTACGTACGTCCCGAATCCTTGTCAGCGAGATATCTCAAGAACGAATTGACAGATTTCCTTCAAATTTCATGTCAGCATGTATTAGGGTGGTGCCCCGGCACCAGTCGATTTTGGTGACCTTCGCCTCACACTCAAGGTTACAACGAGACACTGTTCAATTTGACACGATTTGCCATTTCCTGGCGGGGGACTAAGACACGTTAGTGGCAAATACTTGTTTTATTTAATTATCTGTTCTTCTTAACAGTCCCGCTGCTGTTAAAAAGGCAAGCTTTAATAACAGTTTTGTAATTGGCAACACCATAAGAATCTGGAAGCAGATAAAACATTGCATCGAGGCTCCAAAAACCTACTTGGACACCCCAGTATGTGAGAACACTGAAGGTGTTTTTCTCCTCTGGGAGCGGAAAAGCATTTGCAACTTAGGTGATTTGTAGATGAGCAGAATTTTTGCATCATACCCATAAGTTGTAGCTAAATATGACATTCTGGCCATATCTGGCCTTTCTGGATACTTTAAAATTTGAAATTTTATCAGGATGCATTTACCCCCTATGAAATCCTGGTAGAACATGAGGCCCTTGAGGCAACAAATAAATTTGAGCCTACTGTTAAAGGGGCAGTTTCGTTCTTTTACTGGATCTTGCACGACAATACTCATTTGAACACAGTAAGTATTAGGCATACATGGAAAGGTGAGCTGGATGCAGAATTGGAAGATGACGTATGGGATGATTGTTCAAAAAGTATACATGATTGCTCTGTAAATGTCAGGCTTTGCCTTATACAGTATAAGACATTTCATAGACTATTATTCGAAAGAAAAACTGCAGTTTCTTTCCTGATGTTTCACCCATTTGCAACAGATGCAAGTCTACCACTGGTAACTTAATACATTCTTTTTGGTTATGCAGTAAACTGTACACATACTGAAAAATATTTTTCCCTGCTTCTCTATGGCTTATGGGAAAGGTTGGGAGCCTGATTCGCTTGTAGCCATTCTCGGGCAACTACCCTTTTGTCCTCTGCCAATAAATATGAGAAAAAGGCTATCCTATTTGGAACTGTGATTGCAAAGAAGTTAATCCTCCGGGCATGGAGGTCAGACATTGCACCCACTATGATTTGTGGTAGAGAAATGGCAAGTATGCTTCACCTGGAGAGACTGAGACTTAACTGCCAGAATTTATAACAGTCAGGCAGATTTCTATTAGGGGTTGATATATGTGTGATAGTAAATGGCCTGAAATTTCTTTTGCTGTAAGATCTATTAGTAAATAGGAACATTCCAGGTTTTCAGATTCCAGAAGTCGACGGTTTGGTTTTTATGGTCTCGAGAAGGGTCACCCTCTGGAGGGCCAAAATTGAACTTTTAAGAAAAATAGGTTTTTGAGTTGAAATATCTCAGTACCCCCTTAATAGCCCAGCTTCATTTTCTCTGATGTCAATATGTGTTGGGAGAAGTTTTGGAAAATCACGAAATTTTTGGTGAGCTGTTGAGGGCGCAACCTATAGGGGGCGCTTGAAAACGCCATCTTGGACCAAAGTAGCAGTCACATTTGAAGCATTCCTTGCTTGCACCCTCATTATCCCAAGCTTATTACATGATGTGATTCTATCACAGTGCCTTGTACTATTCCACTTGAAATTGTAGTGGGTTGTGAGGGCGTGGAACTATAGGTGGCGCTTAACTCGGTGAAAATGCAAAAATAGGGATAATCAGCGGCTGTAGATCTCCATGCGCCCCCATCAGATTTTAATGAAGTCTATTTTATTTGATAGCCCTACATGTCCATGTGTATCAAAAAGATTGATGTGAGGTTCAACTGATTTAACCCTTTTTGACATTTCATTCATTCTGGAAGGTGTGACGTGACCATTCCATACGCTTGTCTATGTAGTGCTGTTACGGTACATAAGTCAGCGTAGGTGTCAGTTTGAATACAATAACAATAGGTGATTTTTAGTGGCGCAATCAGTAATTTAAAACTCTCTTCTAAACCAATGGATAGGGTCCGGCCTTCTGCTGACTTCCTTTGGAATATTTAGAAGATTGGAGGCGGGGCCGGAAGGATTGCACACTTCACCGCTCATGAATAAAATTCTTTTTTTAACTGTTTACTTCTTTTTTCATGCTAATTTCAGGAAAATAAATCACTCATTATCTCCATCATCCCTACTTTGTTAGAGAAAACTCAGGTGAATGTATAATGTCAGACACTTGGTTTTCCCCCCTCGTCTGTTATTTTTTGGAGATAACGACGGAAAACATGAAATGAGCCAAGAGTACACAGTGCAACAGCTTGATGCATACAGATGTGAATGAGAAAATGTGGCGTGGTCCTTTTTGAAGATCTTTTCCACCCTCTGCTCAGCAGAGGTTTCTATCTGATCCCCCGTCCTGGGCCCACCCACATGTGTGCAGTTACATGTAATGAAACAACCCTTGGCCAAGGGCGAGATGTGAGCACCTTCAGTTGATTACCTTTCCACCATGCCTTGTTGCCTTCATCCCTTTATTCAATCCACAGACGGGACTGTCAGTAAATGGACATGGAGTGTGACAGTGGCTGAGAGTTCTGTGACTTTGATTTGAACTCACACTGGTTTCTAATCATTTGGACTGTAAGTAACTCCAACTGGTTGTACTATTCTAATTCATGTGTTCTCGATGTTCTTTGTTGAATAGACCATATACTGTACTAATTCGCGTTTGAAACCTTGCCTAACTGGGATGGTCAAAAAGGGGTTAATATAGTTGAACCCCACTTCAATATTTTTTTTCATATACAACTCATGTAGGGCTATCAAATAAAACAGATTTCATTCAAATCTGATGGGGGCGCATGGAGAGCTACAGCCGCAGAATACCCCTATTTTTGCATATTCACCGAATTGAGTGCCACCTTTAGTTCCGCTTTGCCTTCAAGCCCTGCTTGCAGTGGCTGGAAAGCTAATTGTTCCCTCTTTTTTTCTTGTAAAAAAAAAAAGCTGTAAGCCCTGTGTTGGATAGTCCGCAAATGGCGTCTCAGTTGTGTTGTTCTTGCTGGGGCGCCATGGACTCTCGTGATGGGCATAGAGAATGCCCTTTTTGTTTGGGCCTGACACATTTATTAGACAATATTGAGAACCCATATGCAGCAGTGGTTGAGTTGAACATGCAGGAGCATATTCAGAGAGCTAGGCTGGTGGAGCAGTCTGCTCATACTGATGCTAATGCTGTGCAACCTTCACCCATGCAACTGAGGGTCCTGTTCATACTGGTCATTCCCGGAAGTGGAAGCATGTACATGCACTAGAGCAAGAGATGAGCCCAGCTAAAGTGAAGGCCCCTAAGCCTTCACATACCCTATCTGGTGCCCTGGAAATCCCTGATAGGCAGCCTAATACCCAGCTGCAGATCTTGGTGGCCATTCGCAACCTCTCGGATAGATTGCACAGAGTTGAGGCACGATGCACTACCGCTTAGTCCTCATCAGAACTTGGGTGTTCAAGGGGCTCCTTCCTCGATTGGTTGCCCTCTTATCAGGCACAAAAGAAGGAGCCTGATGTTCTTTCCATGATGCTCAGAATTCCCCATTTGGTAGTGATGGGCGCTCTGAGGGCACTGCTGGGTCAGATCCGCTCAATTCCTTGCAGAAAGAGGAGGCATCCGATTCAAGTTGGGGGGGGGGCCCTAGGCCATGGACATCATCTCCAAGGTGTTCAGAGCAGCTAACATTATTGGTCTTGATATTCCGATGGAGGCTTCTGCTCTATTAGATGGTGTTTGGGCTAGTGTCTTGTAGTCCCAGCACTCCGTTTCCGTTCCTGTTGCTGATGTTAAACGTACTATTAATGATTTACAATCAAAACAATTAAGACCAAGCCTATAGGAAGCCAGATACTGATAGAGGAGATAATGACTTCATTCACGTATACGCTGCCATTTGTGACAGCAAGGATGGAAATCTGAATAATCAATTAGGAAAAATTCTCGGCTCTCGGTAATTCTGTATATCCTTTAAAGATTTAATTAATTGCTAATCGAGCAAAGGGGAGGTTTCTGCCTCACCAAACTAACCTCTACCGCACGTCACTGAATCATAGGGCCCTATTTTGGTGCATAAAAACCTATTTACAGTAAAATAAATAAACACGTGACGCTTAACCTGGCCGGGGGGGGGGGGCAAGACAAGCTGGACTTAACGGGGCTGGAAAACGGTGGCTGCTCTGTGTCTTACCTGGCTCTGCCCTGCTTTTACTCGCACCTGCATCATCAGAAGAACCTTTTTAAAATATTTATTTAGTGAATCCCTAAGGCTCCTGGTTTCTTCTTCTCTTTTTCTTTGCTTTTTTGTGCCCCTGACTCACACTGACACACGTCGGCAGACTGAGGCGCAAATCAAATGACGTCGCATTTTTGATCACAAGCCGAACCATTTTTGTTATGGGAGTGGCAGGGGGTTCTTGATCCCTATTTCAAGGACAATAAAGGTAAAAACAATTAGAAATCATTTATTTAATGCAAATAATACACATTTCTTCCACAAATAGGCATATTTTGAAATAAAATAGATAATTATTCCACAATTTCATGAGGGCCCAGTTCTGGGGCCCCCTCCTCCCTGGGCCCGGGACAAGATACCCGTTTGTCCCCCCCCTGTCGGCGGGCCTGATTGTGGGTACCAAGTATGCTCCTAGGCGTGTACAGCCTTCCCGCTAGTCTTCTTGGGTTCGCCAAGAGCCCCCTGTGTAACATGAAAGGGGAGAACAGGCCGTTCAGCCCAACTACGCTCGCCAGTTTCTTTATACTATTGTGAATATATCAGTTCAGATACTCAATGACTCAATGGTATCTAGCTTTAAGTCAAGCCTGCTCTTGAAAACCCCAAAGGTCTCTGCCTCAACAATATAGTCAGGCAAGCTATTCCACGTTGAAATTACTCTTTGGGTGAAGAAATATCTCCGAATATCAGTGCTAAATTTACCTTTTGTCAACTTCCATTTGTGACCCCGAGTTCTACTCACAACACTTGGTCGAAGGAATCCTACATAATTCACTTTGTTAATCCCATGAACATATTTAAGGATCTTCAGCCTCTTCTCATTGCTTTCATCTTTTACACCTGGAATTAGCTTAGTGGCTCTTCTCTGAACTTTCTCTAGTGCCTCTATATCTTTCTTAAAGTATGGTCCCCAGAACTGTACACAATACTCCAGATGTGGTCTGACGAATGTGTTGTTCAAAACAAGCATCACCTCCTTAGATTTGTACTCAATACTTTGGGCAATGTATCCCAGCATCCGATTGGCTTTTTTAACTGCTACGGCACAATAGCTAGAACCTGTGAGGCTTTGGTCAACAGTCACTCCCAGATCTTTCTCGAGTGGAGTACATTCCAGTTTTAAACCTCCCATGAAGTAATCCCGTCTTATGTTTTTATTACCTACATGTACAATTTAGTTAGCCTCGGCAATTAACAAGCATGGTACTGCCACATGCTCTGAAATGGTAATCTTGTCAATATAGCAAAGAGAAGGCCCACACCCTGGCCTCATGTTAACAGCTGGAGACAGGAAAAGTCAATGACGGCCATCAACTGTCGAAGGAGACATACCATGAGCATCCAACGTCAATCAGAGACCATCCAAAACGCAATTAGCCGCCACGTGGCTATAATAGTCTTCTGACCATTTAACTTAATAATTCATGATACATCTCACCATTATACACTGAAGACTGGTTTCACCCAAAGAGACGGTGATCAGCATTGTTTAAGTAATGAATACAATCAACATGTCTGGCTAACTTCAAAGGTTTTATCATGCATAGGAAATGTATGTTGGGGAGGCTTGGGGTTCACTGACACTGCTGAACCCAGAGTATGTTGCCTGTATTTCTATTCACTGCCGTTTACTGGGAATAAACACCATTTTTCATTCGGAGTTTGGAATTTTCCCGTCCTCTTTTTTTCTTACAGCCTGGACAGCTGGGAAGCAATGCTGTCAGTGATACGAGATCAGGTAGACACCAGGAGCGAGGTGAAGGGGAATAAGGAATTTATTAAAACAAAAGCAAAACAGGCACAAGGGCCAACAAAAAACTTGGCCCAAAGGGTTGCAAAAGACAAACTAAAGTAAGCTACACAGAGCTGGGAAACTAAATAGCAAAAATGGCAAGAACAAAAAACCACTCGAAACTCCAGGCAGAAATCCAAGAACGAAAATAAACAACAAGACTAAGGCTATATACATAAGGACTATGAACAAGACTTGGAACCATGAACAGGGACTTGGAAGCATGAACATGAGCAATAAAACTTGAGACACTGTCTGCCAGCCAACTTCCACCGCATCCAGATAAAGGGTGAGAAATCAAGACATGAAGGGCAACACCTGGAGAAGGAGAACAAGAGGCATGGCAAGATCATGACATGGACAGAGATTGGTGGACAAGACTTGCTCATTAAGAGAATGAGCGTGCTCAGCTTAAGTACCAATTAAGTATGCAGTTTGAAAGCAGCATGAATGTTCAGAACAGAAAAGCACAGCAAGATCTTGAAATAGCAAAGCAGGAGTCATGACAATAAACTCCGTGTCTAAATTAGTAATATTAGTAATGTGCCTATCTAATGAATTACACCTACCCAGTGAGTGTTAGTAAATTAAAAACAGTTAATTGCCAATTAAGCTTAGAAAGGCCCGAATCCAGCACAGCACGGAAGGAAGGGGAAATACCAAAGCCAACCATAGCTCAGAAATGAGCAACAACGAAGGCACGGGGCGGAACGCAGACAAGCGGTGGAGTGGCTTGGCAGACCTGGCCAAAACAAAAACATGGAAAAGTAAAAACATGGACAAAGAACATGAATTATGGAATGCAATGACTGGATACAAGAAACTGTGACTATGAACATGACTGTGGACTATGGACTATGAAACATGAAACTGTTAAAACCATAAATGCTGTTCTGGCCAAAGGCCCCAGAACACAACAGTCAGACCCTTGGGTGCGGTTGGCAGTTTTTGCAAGGGTACAGAATCCAGTTCTGGTGGTGCCCTTCCCCTCCCCCATTCTGGGATCCATGTGATTATGGTCAGGGACCCAGTCCAGGCTCAGATCCAGATCAAGGAGATTTCTACCCTTCTGCGGAAGGATGCAATTGTGGAGGTACGGCCCAAAGAACAGCTCACTGGCTTTTACTCCACGTGGTTCCTCGTACAAAAAAAAGATGGTGGGTTACGTCCCATCTTAGACCTCAGGCAGTTGAACACCTTCATAAAAGTTCTTCCATTCAAGACGCTGACCACAGTTCAGATCTTGCAGTCCATACAGAAGTGGGAATGGTTTACGTCAATCGACCTGCTGGACGCAAATTTCCATGTGCTTATTTGACCAGGCCACAGGCTCTATCTTCGCTTTGCCTTCCAATGCAAGGCTTACAGTTCAAGATCCTGCCATTCGGCCTGTTCCTCTGACTAAGGGTGTTTACCAGGGTAGTGGGAACTGCCTTGTCTCCCTTCAGGAGTTAGGAATAAAGATCCTCTCGTATCTGGACAACTGGCTGATTTGTGCCCCATCTCGCAGTCCAGACGTAGAGGTCACAAAGACAGTGGTGGCACATGTGCAATCCTTGGGGTTTGAGATCAGTGCCAAGAAAAGCGACCTTAAGCCAAGGCAGCAGGCAGTTTTTCTGGGACTCTGTTTAAACTCCCTCACTATGACGGCGTCCCTCACCCCCCCAAGTGTGATGAAAATTCTGGCTCTCCTGGACAGATTCCGTCTGGGCAAGTACTTGCAGCTGGTCACTTTTCAGAGGCTACTCGGCATGATTTCAGCCGCTGTGGTAGTTGTTCCCTTAGGCCTTCTCAGGGCTCGGCTGCTACAGAGGTGGATGAATGCTTTAAACCTCCACCCGTGGCAAAACAGACACGTGAAGTTACGGGTGACACGCACATGTCTGAAAGCTTTATGCCCATGGCGGGACAGGGCACCTTTGCCCCAGGGAGTCTCTCTTGGAAACCTCCCTTCCAGACAGACTGTTGTCACCACAGAGGCCTCCATGACAGGTTGGGGAGCAGTCTAGGAAGGCAGAATGGTGTGTGGTGTGTGGACACACCCTTGGAGGGAGGAGCACATCAGTGTGTGGGAATTGAGAGCAGTTCATCTTGCCCTGAATACTCTCTTCCCCTCCATTCAGGGCAGGCATCTTTTGATAAGGACAGACATCTCTTCGACAGCGTACCACATCAGTCACCAGGGTGGCACCAGATCCCTGGGTTGCCTGCAGTTTTGGGCCCATCAGCATTTTGCCTCGCTCAGGGCAGTTTATATTGAGTTGTGAATCGGACTGCAGAACTCTTGTCCAGTACTGGTCCTCTCCCAGGAAAGTGGAGGCTCCATTCAGAAGTGATAGCCATCTTATGGTCTCAGTTCGGCATGGCTCAAGCCGATTTGTTTGCATCAGCAGAGACGACCCACTGCAGGAGGTGGTTTTCCCTGGAGGCTCAGGGTGGTCCCCTAGGTTTAGATGCATTATCTCACGAATGGCCGGAAGGGTTATTGTATGCTTTTCCTCCGCTTCCCCTGATCCCATTGGTACTCAGCGGGATTGCACTGGGCCATTCAAGAGTGCTGTTGATAGCTCCTTGGTACTCCAAACCCGCTTCCCTCCGGCTCAGGGCTGGGCCCCTTCTCAGCCCTTCTCTCAGGGACTAGATGCGGCTGCCCTACAAGCCTTAGATAATGCCTTAGTCCCCTCCACTCGTGCTAACTTTAACCAGAAATGGAGTGTTTCCTCTATGTGATGTCCTGACGGACGGCTTTATCCAGTCTCTTGTCCCATCAAATTGGTTCTTTGCTTTCTTCAGCCTCTCTTGGACTTGACAAGAGTGGCTAGCGCTATTATGGTGTACGCTGCCACTATATTGCTGTTCCATGCGGCGGTAGAGGGTGTTCCATTGGGGAAGCATCCCTATTTGTCCCAGTTCATTAAAGGAGCATGGCGCCTGCGATTGGGTAAGGCTGTCAGGGCTCCAGCATGGGACCTCCCTTTGGTGCTAAGGTCACTCACTAGGCCTCCCTATGAACCCATAGAACACTCCGGCCTTAAGTTTCAGTCCCACAAAACTGCATTCCTGTTGGCCCTATGCTCTGCTAAGAGAGTGGGTGAGTTGCATGTTCTGTCTGTGAGTGGGGAATGTCTGAGGTAGAAGGCTGATAACATGGGCGGGTCTCTCTGGCTAAATCCCTCTTTTTTACCAAAGGTGGTGAACCTTCAGACGGTGAATTAAGTATTGGAGATCTGTGCGTTTCATCCTGATCAGGCTCTCACCCAGGGGGAAAAAGACCTGCATACTTTGTGTCCTGTGCTGGGGGCTTATATCACTCGCACTCTGTGCCTGAGACGCTCATACTCTCAGCCATTTATGTCTTTTGATGGTTAGAGACTGGGTCTCCCTGTATCTAAGCAATCTCCGTCTCAATGGATTGTGAATACTATCTCGAAGGCATATTCTGGACAGAGGCTGCCAATGCCTCCTAATTTGGCTGCTCACTCCACCAGGAATGTTGCCGCTTCCTGAGCTGCTTTAAAAGGGGTTCCTCTGTCTGAAATATGTGCAGCAGCAACATGGAATGCCTCCTGTACATTTTCCAGGATTTACAGGGTCAATGTGGCATCCCCTGTGCCCGTGGCCTCTGCTGTTTTGCTTACAGTGACTGTGCGAGGAAGTGAGGTGGTGGAGTCCTCTGGTCCTCCCGACACTGATGGCATTCCTCATCTAAAGGTGAAGACCATGGTGATGGTCTGTGTGAGATCGAAAAAGATTGTAACTTATGGCTATAACTATGGATCTATGAGACTGAACAATGACCGTCACCATCTCCTGTTGCTCGGACTGGGCTGAGGTGTTTCAGGCGAGAGGAGGAGGCGCGGCCACCTGGATATTTTAAAAGCGGTGGGCTGGACCACCTTAGGTCAGCCAAAAAACTCTGTTGAATTACAGTCTCGAGGATTGGCAGATGATGGCATCATTTAAAGGTGAAGGCCGTGGTGATGGTCATCGTTCGGTCTCATAGGTCCATAGTTATAGCCATAACTTAAGTTATATGACAGTTAACCGTAGTTGCTACTATAGTAACTATAGTTGAACTATGAATACCATAGGTCAACTATAGTTTAACCATAGGTAAACCATAGTTTTATAAATAATTGTTTATTTTCATATGAGGGGTAATACCATAGTACTGCTGACCATAGTAATAATATAGTTGTATAAGCTACAGTAATGCTGCAGTTACACCGTGAAAGCTATAATGATACTGTGGTTGTCAATAGCGATACTGTAGTTTACTGTGGGGTAATAATACAATGACTTTGCTATTAGTATTACTCTAGTCTATTACTCTACTCTAGCTATACAATACTATAGTAATACAATGGTTATTCTCTTAAAGGCTGTAGTCATACCATAGTTATACTGTGAAAGTCATAGTATTACTCCAGTCACACCATACTGGTTAAAGTAACACTGTAGTTATACAAGGATAATATAGTAACACTATAGTTGAACTCTTTAAAGCTGTAGTAGTGCCATAGTTACAATGTGAAGTGTTATGTTATTAACACTTGTTAAACTACGCAAACTAAGGTAATACTGTAGTAATACTGTGACTATTATAGTAATAATGTGAAATAACTATAGTGTATTTTCATATGGATAATATCGATATTGAGGCGAAATTGTAATGGTAACTATTGGTTCTTTCACAAAATATGAACACAAAGCTATTGTTGATTAACAGTCAGTAATGTGGATATGATGACTAAGTAGGTACAGGCAACAGCTAGAACTTTCTAGTAAAGGCATAAAACTGCATCCCTTTAAAACCAAAAAGACAACATGTCATCACAACATTATATATATCATAATCTCAATATATTGCCTTGGCTTAGGGGACGTGCACTGCGTTCCATATTTGATAGGGTGGTGTACACAGTGATACAGTGGCATACCAAACATTCATTGCCAAGCCTAAAATATTTTTACTGACATTTTAATTAAAATTGCACCTAAAATCAAATACAGAAGTTATGACTGAAATGAGTTTGAATGTGATTTCAGGGAGGAGCGATTGTGATTTGAAAGAGATCACCAAAGTATAGATTTGTGAAATTTTATGTGGGAGGACATATTTTCCTACCCTCGTCATACTTAAAAAATAAGTCAGTATATTATTGCAAAATATATGTACGTAGCTCTTATCTGTATGAAAATTGCTTTGATAGTACAGGTTTTTTAACTTCCTAAAGCCCAATGTCCCCCAAGGGGTAACACATGCGTTACGAGATTTGCAATTGTGCCATGAGCCTCTGACCCTTGAATGCATAATTGCTTTCAAGCTGTTCCTGTTTAAGATCACTTGATTAAAAATCACGCAATTTATTACCTCCGCCAAGGAGGTTATGTTTTTGCCTGGGTTTGTTTGTCTGTCTGTTTGTTAGTTTGTCAGATGGTTTCCAAAATAACTCAAAAAGTTATGGACAGATTTTGATTAAATTTTCAGAGAAGGTGGGTATTAAGTCAAGGTATTAAGTGATTAAATTTAGGCATATCTTGGCCAAAGTACTGCTGAGATATACGCCAAAGTTCAAGATTTCAAATCTTTCCAATGGGCCGGAGTTCCAATCGCCGTGCTTTTGGGTTTTGCTGCCCCCTGGCGGAGGTCTGCGCTCTCTGAGTGCTTTTCTAGTTAACTTTGTAATTGTTAGGCTGTGCCTCCAGCCCTCTCCCTAGCCACATTCCTCCACTTAGCCACTTTTCCCTTCACTAAAAATATACGGCACTTGCTGCTCATCAGCAATGAGCTACAGGTAACAGCTGGTCTTGCCCAGCCTTAATTGCTTTGCATTTGTCTCCCTACTGTGGGTCCGTAGGGATTTGCTGCCACTCTGTGTCTTTCTTTGGTTTTACTTTAGTTTGATATTTCTTTGTTTTAGTATTTTCTGTTGTGACCTCGTTCCCCTTTTGTACTGTGTTTTTCACTATTAATTTATTAAACTTATCATCACTCCTCAGCCTTGCACGAGTCCTCAATTTAGTTATAGGGTTTTAGAGTCCGCCAGACAGCCGTGAGGCATCTGGCGGGCTCAACCATTACAATAATCAAGACCAATATTTAATTCTGCAGTTATTAAGAAACAACCTAATTTATTTTGAGATTACTCTTAATCAAAATGTTTTCTGTGAATTGCAGGGAAGCGCAGTTGTGCACTGATTGCCACAAGGCGTTAATTTTGTATAAATTAAATTATCAACGCTTCTGTTTTCGAAGCTTTGGCAGTTGAATAATTTAGAAAACTGGCTATTAGTGCATCATGAAAGTTAGAAGACTGGTATGCATTCAAAATAATTCAAATTGCAGGCAATGTCTCGAAGTTTCATGGTAGCAGCCTCATTAATGAGGTTTTTATAGTCCAACTTGTCCAATTTTTGTTGTAGGACAGCAAAAATATGAGATCTTTTGATTGGCACTTATCTAATTAATTAGAATGTAAATCTCAACCTTATCTAAATACCATCTTTAGCAGCATTTACTACAACGTAGTAACATTTACAACAACGTACATAATATTCTACTTCAAGATCGAATTTCGAGAAATTTAAGTTAGTTGCTGTCCGTGTAATCTAACATTGTAGCCTTCCTCTTTGGCACAAAGCTACATGTTTCAATCATTAATGGCAATGCAGCTTATTGGGAGCTTATTTGCTCTTTAAATTTTCAATAAATTAGCAGATTCTTGGTCAGAAAACGGTTTAGAATTAACATGAATTTTGCATGTCACTGGTTGTAGAACGTTTTATTTTTACACATGAAAACTTAGCACGCAGACCTGAGTCGGTATAACCGTTTTTGTTTTTTTTAAAGTTTTCTTCGATGCATCAAGCCAATCGGGCACTGACGCCAATAAAATATGTTTTGTGAGCTACAGGAATTCAGAAGCTGTGACAGACATTGACTATTTATGTCACCATTGATGAGGATTGGAAAATGCTTGATAATTATTTCAATTAATAATAATACAAGCTGAGGGGAGATGGACAGTAATTTTATGGATTGATCCTCGCACCTAGACAAATGAACACTTTGCTGCCAATTAGGAAACATAAATGGGAACAGGTTTGGAGCAGTAATGCACTTTAAGGCGAGGCGAATGCAGGGCTATATTGCCTTCGATGGCAAGTCACAGGTGGGAGAGGTGAAAAAGATAAAATACAAGTTACTTTCTAATTAATGCTTACTAAATCTTAGACGCTTAGATGCTGAACAAGTAAGTATGTAGAATTATTTTCAGAGTTAGTGCCTTACCAAATTGTACTACAGGATACAGTGATAAATAGTACTATAGGATTTATGCACACATGTACAAAGACATACACAGACACACACATGTATGCGCACAAACCAGTGATGAGCCACTGGAAGTATCAGTGGCCCTCAGTACACCTCCTCCTTTAACACATGACTGTTCTTAACCCCTCAAATGTCAAAGAAATTATTTACTGAATAAATTAAAAGTGGGAGAAGTTTCTAATCTAGCTAAGCGTATTGAGGCAGCATTGAACAGGATGTATTAATCTTTTCACATTGGTGTAAGACAAGGCTGTATTTACAGGAAGCCAGGAGAATAACCTGAAATGGGATCTGATTGGATTTATAAGCATTTTAAGTTCAGAATCATCAAAAAACATACTCAGATTTGACCAATGGGAGTATGACAGGAAGATGTGGCACAACTTTTGCATGACAAAAAAACTGCACTACAGTGATTCTTCTCACTAGTCTTAGCTATTAAGTGAACTAATTCTTCGATCTCTTGTCAACAAAAGCAAATGGGAACTGATTGACAATAGTTGTGTTTAAAGATAAGGTTTCTGAAGGCCTTTGACACATCCAGCGACGCATCACTGGCTTAAACACGCACATGCAGACTATAAAAACAGGATCTTCACTTTTATCAAAGAGGGAATGTCAGACTGTGATTTGGCAACATGCTATAAACTTTAATAGACATATTGATATTTCTGAAACGTACCCAAGACATTCTCTTCATTACCCTAATTTTATTTACAATACATTATGGAAACCTTTACGAAATGTGTAAAATTAAAAAAAAAATAAAAATAAAAAAACAATGTAGATTTTAAATAACATCCTCATGACTACTTAAATAATGAAATCAATTACTCTACTCACACAATGGTTTATCAGCAACCCAAATACAATCTTCACATTAAGTGCTAAATTTATATAGAGTTTAATCTTACACCAAAGAAAAAAAAACAAGAGCTGAACCAGATATTGTATTACAAGCCACTGTAGCTAGCGGCGAGATAGCTTTGATTAAAATTCACTACAGCTACTAGCCTGAGAGGTGGGGAATCTTTTAAGTTAAGAAATAGGATCAATTAAGTGAATTATGAAGTGTGTTCTTAAGCACAATGGTTGTGTTCAATATACTTGTTAATATGTTGGGCATTTTTATAATTGATAAGGTCATCGGTTTAGAGTATCAATCCAAAATTGTGGAGGCCCCTAGAAACAAACAAACAAACAAAAAAAAACTATTGTATCAACTTAGCACATTCTCTACTTCAGGTTATATGACTGTGTTGTTTCACAACTGAAAAATTATGATCTTGCTTTTAATTTCACTGAAAATTATTAAAAGATTACCATTACTTTTGATACTGTTAACCACTTTGTCATTGTATATAATGTGTATATAATTTGCAAATTGCCCAATGGCAGTTTACCATTTCTATTGTTGTTGTTATTATTATGAATAATAATTTATAAATACTTGTTGTAGACAAAAACTCATAGCAGAGCAATAAACAAATTTATATTTCTTACACCTTAAATTTTCAAATAAATGAGAACATTTTAATACAATAATGATTTCACAATGTTTTAATGTACAAAATAAAAAAGTTAATATTTGCTTGATGTTGTGATCATATAAGGCAAAGAGCAATAACTGAGAGGGCAAATTATTTTTTGTTATTCTTTTCTGTAGAAATTAATGTGTTCTCTATCTTGACCAAAATGAATTTATCACATTATATAAGGTAATGTTCCATTTTTAAGGCTACCCAGTCTCGTAATTTAGGGCTATTCAAAACTTTATCTTCTTAAATAAAACATTATACAATGTTAATAGTAACATGCACAAAAAAGGCAAAGTGGAAATGCCAGAGAGATGAAGACATTCTCGTTCCCTAATCTGGAATCCAAAACTGTTTATAGGAATCTTAAGCAAACACCCCCTAACTCTGTTGTACCATGCCAAAAGGCTAACAGAAATTGTTGCTCTTCCCATTTAGAGTAAATGCAGCATTAGATGAGGTATAACCTGCTGCGATTTTTGAGGAAAATGTAAAAACAAAACCTATACCAAATTCTTAGCAATACTGGTGTACAAAAAGACAAAAATAATTTCAGGGGACAAAACAGCTTGTGCTCAGATTTGCGTTAGGCAAGTCATGCTTTGACAACATGCATTCTTACATGAAGTCACACAATGAACAGATCTATTACATGCAAGAAGAAGTATTTTAAAAACCAACTGAAAAAGTCAAATTAATTCACAAATTTTAACTTTTAAAAACAGTTTTACACTCCCTCATCACCCATATATTACTACACTTAAAAAATAAACCAGTTTGTAAAAACATAAAAATTGCTTTATTACTTCTCAATATTAAGAAGTACTTTGTTCTGTTCTATATGATATATACATCACAATGTGCTTTCCCTTTTTTGACAGAAGTTGAGGAGTTAGTAACAATGTTCAGTGTGACTGGTGACGGGGGCGTAAGGTATAGCTGGTGTCCACGGCTTCAGAACCAGTGCTGTGAGAATATAGCATCGAGTTACAGTTTCTCAGACAGTTGACTGTGACTTTTTTCTCTTTTTTCCAAATATGCCAAAAAAAAAAAAAAAGCAACAGCGCACATAACAGTATCTGAAACTGCAGCATGAAAGGGGCATCCATGGAGAGCTAGATGTTCAGTTCAAACTGTGTTTTGGATGGGCAGAGTTTTTCTACGGCATCCGACTACCCCCGTTTCTCTCCCAAAATGGTTAGCTCCAGCACCATGTGTGTCACATTGGGTCCGTTCTTATTCACCTCAGGAGTCCGGAGGAAGATGTGCACACCTGCCTTAAGGTTGACGATGGATGGCGTTTGACCCAAATGTATCTGGTGGCCAATGAAGCAAAGCTACACAAAGGGAGGCTGAAACTAACAAGCCCTTCACAAAGTGTGTCCATCATCACAAGTGTAGGAATCAGCATGAAAATCTTCCCATACAGAAAGCCGCACATCACAGCAGACTGTGAGAGGATATGAATATAGTATCAAGCAGCTTGCATGGTCTTAATAAAAAAAACAAAAAAGAAAAATAGCAGAACCTATTTGAAGTCAGTGACATTGTATTTGATGGAAAATATCATTGAGACTTTTTTATAAAAATATGACCTGTCAGTTACAACAAATCGTAGGAATAGAAGAGATCACTCAGTACCAAGAATGCAAGAACCTCCAATTAATTGCAGCATACATATTTCTAGTGAAACATTTTACCTTCAAATATGCATGAAAGATGAGAAAAATCTACATATCTTGACTCGTTTGTTTGCCATGAAAGTACTCTAGTGCTGTACATAGGTACAATGCAGTGTTGGCTGGTGAACTGAAAATTGGTGAAGCGCAGAGCATCCCTTGAAGATAATGATTGGTCTTGATCTGGAATTAATCATTTTCCTTGATTAACAAGTTTTCCGATGATGGGAATAAGCTGTCAGCAGCTAAACAAACAGCTTCCTTCTCAATGCAGTGTAACTATGATTAAACAGAACACGTATTACTCAATTTACAAAAAAGTGACTACTACTAACTACCATGTTAACCTCTGTGTTTGTGTTTTGCACATACTATCTAATCCAAGCTTCATGACTGTTTAATTACAGCAAAGAAAGTGAAAATCAGCAGCAAATGATTTGGATGCAATTTTGCGTCGAGATGACACATTTTCTTTCCCGTGTTCCCGTTAAAACTGGCCTCACCTGATCATTTTGAGTGTTTCTGGAGTTTAAGTAATGTTAATTTAAATGAAAGATTGAAAAAAGACCAACCATTATTTTCTAAGGTTGTTCTACGCTTCACCAATTTTCGCCTCACCAATCATCACTGGCACAATGCCAAAGGCAGCAGAACAATATAATTAATTTTAACCACTAATAATTGAATGCATTTTCTTTATCTTCATTTCTGTATTGATGCTTATACCGCAGCATAGTGAAGTCAAATCATTTTTATATGAAAGTATATTAAAACATAGAATTTTCCGTCATTTATTTAATTCAAAAAAGGCATTTGTTGTGAGCCCTTGTTGTTTCATTCACCCCATCAGCCCAACATGTAGCGATGACATTAAGTCACCTTAAAGCAAATGGAAGAGCAGATTGAGGAATAAAACAAAATAAATGATTGCCGTCCCTTCTCTTTATTGAAATCTTCTCTTCCAGTGGCTGGCTCAATCCATAAGGCCGTTCCTTATAGGTATATACATCTCCCCTGAAAAACGTTTTTTCCGGAAAAATGCCACACAGACCTCTGCCCTCTTCAATAGGCAGTCCTGTGTTTGCATTTCCACAGGTAACGTCACTTTTCCTGGCATGACCTTCTGGGGAAAACCACAAACCCCTTTAAAAGATCTGCAGGAAGTCCCACCTTGTTATTTGCTTGAGTAACTTTTACTGACCTTTAAGAATTTTTTTTCTGCGGTATATGCAACCTCTCATTATCAACTGAAGGATATGACAAGGAGGACACATTCCTTTCTACTGCCAGTCTATGAAATCAGACTGAGGAAGAGCTGAGAGCTCCCACAATTCCCAGAGAGGACGCACTACCAGAAGGAACCATTCTTTTCCATGATTCTGGCAAAGATGGGCAAACTGGTCATTAAAATGCCTGCCAAACACTCAAAAGCACCTTTTCTGCAAATTCCCGAAGCATCCCGAGCTTTTTTTACTGATTAGAAAAAAAAGAAACTTCACTGTTTCTTGCTGCTTTCCCTAATCTGTTTTTTTTTTGAGAGGGTGGGAGAAGTCCATTCTCAGAAAAGAAGCATAGCTTACTGGCAATAGAACAAACAGGAAGTGGTGGCAGAGGGACAGGAAATGCTCTAATGGTGGATGAGGGACAGATCTGGTCCTTAGGTCTCTTCAGGGAACATGGAGGGCCAGTCTCTGCCTATACGATGTAGCTTGTCAGGTCTAGCAAGTAGGAGGTCATGTCAATAATCTGGTCCAATATCCCATCTCGGGCCTCCACCACAGTGCCTCCATCCCCCTTCTCGCATTGCTGTCCTGAGAATCCGCTCTTACAGTAGCACTTGTTGGGTTCGATGCATACTCCGCCATGACGACAGGGCGGCTCGCACTTTGCTGCAAAGGATGAAAATGGACAGATGGACGGACAGACAAACAGACACAATTTAGAATAGTGTCCTCTTCGACCTTTACATGTTCCTGCTCAAAAAGACCCACTGGTGAATCATATATTCGTTTCAGCAGTGTTTTTTACACCCCAAGCTAGTTATTGCTGGTCTGTTTTGATCGTAGATTGTTGAGCTGCAAGAGAATGTTAATGGCCAAACTGGTAGACTTTGTAACAACAGAATGCTGAGCTCTTGAGCATGTGGTTGAGCAATCCCTGAAATCCCATCTAAATCTTGTCATACACAAGAAAGGAATTTGCACACCGCAAACAATGGTTCATTGGCGCATGCACATGGAGTTAAAAAAGAGGGCTTTCATATCCTTCAGTATGATGTAAAAGCTGGTGTCGCAAGCACCATCCAATATCTCACTGTCACAGCATAGCAGATCATGCAAAGATCTCAGTGCTGCAGGCCTCGGTAGGATATGAACAACATGAATTCCCTTTATGACTAAAGCGATCTCTGCCAGAAATCTAGATTAGACAGATCAAACATGAAGCTTCAAAATGCAGCTAATTTTTTCATAAAGCTAAATCTATGCATTTCTGTACGTCACATTTTGTTCTCAGCAGTTTCTCAATTCAAGCATGACAAATAATATTCTAACCAAAACTTCCAACACGACACATACAATTTTGAAATATTTGGTGTACATAAAATTGGATATTGGTTTTGAGCCATGATACATGAACGACAACTTAAAAACTCAGAAAATTGTTTTTATTTTGTTGTGTGGGAAGCTTGTTCCGCTTGATTGCACATTGTTTAGAATTTTGCCTATCCCGTCAGGTTGAGTAGAACTCATTGACCAATCCTTCGAGAATTTCGTAAATAAATAGCCGTAGCAATGGGCAACTTAAATATTCCTTTGCATTATCCTGGGTCAACGAGTGACCATGCGGTGCCTAGGTCAAAATCAGCAAGAGCGAGCCGTTGGTATGCTCACTGGTTGAATGTCACAAAGAAGGAACGTGGGTGTCCACGTGTCAACCATATCACGTCTCTGGAGCCAGTATAATGAAACAGGAAGCACCGGTGATCGACCACGTGCCCCCAGACCACGTGTCACCACCCCTCAGCAGGATCGCCATATTCGCCTCCAGCACCTGCGCAATCGCTTCCTGCCAGCTACAGTCACTGCTGCTCAGACCAGAGGTCATCACCAGAACTGGATTAGCGACCAAACCGTACGCAACCGCCTGCGTGAAGCCGACTTGCACAACCGACGTCCCCGCCGTGGTTTGGTGTTGACCCCTGCACGTCACCGCGTCCGTCTGCGATGGTCAAGGGCACATTTGGGCTGGAATGCTCTTGGGTGGAACAGGGTGCTCTTCTCCGATGAATCGAGGTTTAAGTTGAGTGTGTCTGACAGAAGACTGCATGTATGGCGTAGGCGACGGGAATGTTATACTGACGCTACCATCCTGCAGCGTGACCGCTGGGGTGGACCCAGTGTGATGGTTTGGGCTGGAATAAGCAGTAGACACAAGACAGACCTCATTTTCATCGATGGAATCCTCAGTGCGGCCCATTACTGTGACAACATCCTTACCCCTGTCACAGTTCCACTTGTCCATCGCTATTGCCTAACGCTGCAACAGGATAACGCGAGACCACATGTCGCCAGAGTCTGTCAGGACTACCTGAGAATAATGTTCAGTGTCTTGATTGGCCTGTGTATTCCCCAGATTTAAACCCTATAGAACATCTATAGGATATTCTGGATCGCCGGGTGAGAAGGCGTGATCCAGAACCTGCCACAGTCCAAAAGTTGCGTCAAGCACTCCTGGAGGAATGGGACGCATCTCACAGGCTGAAATTTGGCATTTGATTGACTCCATGCATCGCAGAATCCAGGCTGTGTGTGACGCCAGAGGAGGCCATACAAGATACTGACTTCGGTGATCCAGAATTGCGCCTCCAACTGATGCAATGAATTGGAAACCAGGAGAAATCTGTTCTTCATTCCTCTAAAACTGTTTTTGATTTGAATCTTAATATTTGTTATGTATTGTTACATTTATTGTAAGAAAATGACGTGTTGCAATAAACCAGAGTGTTGCGTTGGAAGTTTTGGTCAGTGTATTTAATCGTCATGTGACTATGATGTGTGGTTAAGTACATTCAATGCAATGTTTTGCTTCACAGCTGACATTACACAGGTTTCCTGCTTCTCCCACACATTAATATAAACTGCCAAGCGAAAAAGGAGTTGCACCTTCAACATTTTGTTGAACCACCATTATTTTTGATTACGGTGCACATTTTTGGTGGTACAGTTCCGACAAACTTATGCAAAATGTTAACATTTATTTCTATCCAGAGTTGAGAGTTGCAAGACTTGGCCAAGACCTTGAATCGACAATGGAAGCCTTAGACCACTTTTTAAAGCCTCCTCCAGCACATCCCAAAGACTTTCAGAGTGGTTAATTATGTGCTGGACAGCTCCTAACCCACAGGGATTTAAGAGATGTTTTCACTTTTTAGCTCGCCGGGACGAATGTCCGGAAAGCTATTGTCGTACCCCCGGCGTCCGCGTGCAGAAAAACTTTAACCTTGCCCCGGCGAGCTTTGTTGTCTTTCTGACAACTCTTGTTGGTTTGCCTGGTCTCCTTGTGTAATAATGCTTGTAAAACCTCAACCCTGTAGTCTACAATGAAGTTATGTACATCATTTTTACAAATCAGTGTTGCCACCAATTATGGCTGTCATTCAAAAACACAGCCTCTGAATGCTCAAAAGTAAAGAGCGCAGCTTCTGATTGGTTTATGGCAGTATTTCCCAAACCTCTCCTAGCGTACCCCTTGTCCTGCAAGCTTTAGATCTCTCCCTGCTCCAGCTCAGGTGATTCAAAATAATTATCAAGCAGCTTCAGGGGTTAATAACGACCTGATCATTTGAATCACTTGTGCTGGAGCAGGGAGAGATCTAAGGTATGCAGGCCACAGATACTCCAGTCTATGGAAAAAATAGTCTATGGACTCGATGCAAGGGATTATTGGATTGATAAAGATGAAGTAGCTGTTTTCATCACGAGAACTTGGATAAATTCCCAAATCATCACATTCAAGTGTTGGATTTATCATCAAAGATTTATTTTACAAAGTCTGCAAAAAACACTGTAGTTTAAGGCTGGATTACAAAGCTTCTGAGAGGGATATGATTACACCAGAAGTACTGGTTTAAACAAGGCAACGTGTAGCCTTTGGAAAAGTAAAAGTTAGTGAGTCAACCACTTGCTGCGCTCTAGAGACATTTAGTATTTAATTCACAGGGTGGTTTGATGTTGCACACAGCATCGTCGACTCTATGGGGTTAGATCAGTTCCAGCGATTTCTGCAGTATCCTTAGTTGTTTTCTTTTCTTAATGCAGACAAATAATTTGCCCCTTCTGAAGCGCAGTGACATCTTTTCCACAACCGCAGAATACATCTTCCACCTATACACTGCATTGGGATTTTATCAAGGATAAAAGAATTGTTGCCTGCAGAAACATATTAATCACTACAATAATGACTGAATCAAAAGCTTTGAAAGATTTTCTTATTTAAATCCAAATGGCAACTTTTCTTTGGCCTGGCAGACTAAGTTTGCAGGAAACAGCAAGCAAAAAAGTACACACAGCACTCAACAAGATTTTAGTTTTGAATCAGCCAGAATGACAAGCAGTATATGGCTAATGTTATGACTACATGAACGTATCTTCAAGTGCTTTTTTCTTGTAAGATATTATTAGCCGAGAGTGTTATTTGTACCTTATAGTATACGCTATGTTCAAAAATTGAAACTTTAAGCCATGATGTGGAAAATGCCCCGCAGTAAATGTCATCTTCTCAGCTATGAAATCATCGGAAGCAGACTCTTTGACGCAACCAGGCATAGATATGGCTGCTGAAACAGTGGGAGATACAATCTCCTCTTCCAACTCTGACAACTCCGCTAGCAAAAATATGCCGCCTACAGGCGAAGAAACATAGGAAAGTAATGGAGATGAATTTTTGCCTAAAATACAAGGGAGTAGACCATATCAATTTGAATCCTACGCTGAGAACGCTGATCATGCCGAGACAAGTAAAAACGTACCAGTAGAGAGAGTCCAATCACCGATACAGAATGGCATAGTCTTTAATTTCTCTGGTATGTTGATAGGCCAACATTTCTTCTGAATTTCATGGGAAGTGATCAGTTTTTGATCAATTTTTCTCTTATGTAGGAACCGCGTTTGATAGCAGCTTTGGTTTGTAACCACAATCAATTGCCACACTGCTAAACTGTTAAAACTCATTTTGAGAAAAATGTAATGAGCAGGGCACAGGGTTCAATGGGACCTTTCCACACTGGGGTATGTTTCTCAAAAGCACAGATGCTAACTCACATAGTTGGAGCCATTGAGCGTATATGCTTGAGATAAGGGTCATTCCATACTAAACTGTACAATTCACTGTTGTATAAGAATGGTCGAAAAAAAAAAATTTTCTTGTAGAATTAAATGATTTGCATTGTTCATATTTATTCACTCCCAGATTGAAGATATACATAAGAAAAAATCTGAGTCATCGGTCCAACAACACCGCAGAAAAAGTGGTTTCCTGTTGTCAGCCAAGCCATTTTGAAGGACATATTTTGTAACAAAATTAGTCAGCCAACTTCATGAAATGGTCATGACATGTCTTTTGATATTTCGAAAGAAAGTGAAATGAAATATAGCAGAGAATTTTATTTTTTGCCTTTATTTAAACTCGGAACCCACTGAGGGAGACCCTCATTTTCGGTGGGGCCAAGCGCACAAGTGGACAATTATAAAAACAACAAATCATACAAAGAAAAGGAGGGAATACAATACAATGAATAAAAATGAATTAAAATATTAACCAAAACACACACGTGATGATACCATTAAGTCTCGGATCTTGGCCTTAAACTGATTGAGTGATGGAAGAGAGACCAGTTTTAAAGTGCTTTGAAGAGAATTCCAGGAATATGGAGCAGAGAATTGGAAGGCGGTCTTGCCAAGCTCAGTCCGGGCACAAGGGACCTCAAGCATAAGCCAGTTATTTGAACGAGTAGGATAAAGGCCAACAGCCACTGGAAGCGTGAGACACGCGTCAAAAAATTGATTACATTAATTTCAATGGAGCAACTCCCACTGGCAGCGTCTGACGCACATCGACGCGCATTTTTACTTTTCGCCACTGCTCAATTTTTTCTATTCGCCACTGCTGAATTTCTGAAGCTTCAACACAATAAAAACGCATTTGTCTTTTAGATTATTTAACTATTTCACCTTGTAATGGTTAGTCACACATTTAGCGGCAACCTCACATGCAGTTGTCAACCAGCTTTTTAACCAAGTCAGAGTTTTGAAAGGAAATCTGCTATGTTGCGGGCATTGAAGTTATCAGGCGATCTACAGTTGGACAGCACCTAACTCGAGGTACACTGATGAGAATTTTACACTGGTAAGTTAGCTAGCTAGCTAATTTGTTGCTGGGTAAAGTAAAATGAATCATGATCTTAATTTACTTGACATCTAAATTTAGGAGGAAAATTATGCCTGTATATAACATATAGCGCATAGTAACCTGACCGTCGCACTTTGCAATCACTTAAAATAAGCTTGATAGGTAGGTCCCCCCCAAATTAAACGTAGTCTTGTTTAATATTTTGAGATTGACACTCATGGCCTCTTGGCCGAGTGGACAGCTGTCAGTGTTGGTGCGGCTGACTCTTTCAGTGGGCATTTAAAAGCGTCAAGGCAACGTTCAAAGTTTGACGGACCGCACCGCTCCGCTTTGCAGCCAGTGGGCGTTGGCCTTAAGGGTTATCATACTGCATTAGTAACATAGAAATGTAAGGCGGCAATTTACCAAGAAGTGCTTTCAGTATAAACAACAACCAGTGCCTAATTTGCCTCGTTTCAAGAGATGACAAACCAACCATATCGTATAAAAGACAGTGGTGAGTATTAAAACTTGCACCTGTGACAAATCTAAGGGCGGAATGATAAACTGAATCAAGCGGCTTTAATGTTGTAGCGGCAGCATGTCTATAAATCACATCTTCATAATCCAGAACAGGCAAGAAAGTTGCTTCCACAATTCTTTCCTGCAAGACATGGGAAAGCAAGATTTGTTTCGGTACAAGAAGCCAACTTTCTGACGGAGTTTAGTGACAAGGTTACCAATATGATATTTGAAATTGAATTTATGATCAATCCGTATTCCAAGATATTTGTACTCTGAGACTCTCTCAATGGAGGCACCATTTGCCGTGGTGATGCATAGACTATCAGGCTCAATATTTTTAGCATTTGTAAAAACCATAAATTTAGTCTTACTTGCATTTAAAACGAGTTTAAGGCTTTAGAGTGCCTCTTGCAGGGCATTAAATGCTGTCTGGAGTCTTTCAGTTACCAGTTGTACAGAATCTGTTATACAATAGACAATCGTATCATCAGCATAAAAATGGGCTTGGCAGTTTTTTAGTGTGGAGGCAATATCATTTATGTATAAAGTAAAAAGGACAGGACCCAAAATCGAGCCCTGCAGTATACCTTTTGAGATGGGTAACAGCTCTGATTGGAAATTTCCTGCCTTCACACACTGACGCCTCTCATGCAGATAGTTCTCAAAGAATTTACAAGCAGTAATACCCATACCAATGTTTGAAAGTGTTTGTAGCAGCAAATGAGGGTCTACGGTATCAAATGCCTTAGAAAGGTCTACAAAAAGGGCAGCACAATGCTTCTTTGTAAATAACACAGTTAATATGTCATTTTTAACCAAAGTGACAGCAGTGATTGTACTGTGATTTGATCTAAACCCAGATTGAAGATGATTGAGAATTGAATAAGACGAGAGGTAGCATTTGAGTTGAGTGTAAACTAAGGTTTCTAAAATTTTTGCCAAATATGGTAGCTTAGAAATTGGCCGGTAATTGTTTAACTCATTACTGGTGCCACCTTTATGTAATGGAGTTACATGGGCAGTCTTCCAGGCCATTGGCAAATAACCTGAGGCAATACAGAGATTAAAAACATGAGTTAACTATTCAATGATGGATGAAGCTGCCAATTTTATCAAGTAAGCATCCAGATTATCCTCACCAGTTGGACATCTGGCATTTGTGGCTTGCATAGCATCCAGAACGCCAACAGATGAGAAGGATCGGAAAGTGAAAGAGGAAGTGGAATCCATTTTACCCACACATGTATCAGGAGCACTGGGACGATCGGAGTAGATTTTTTCAAATAAGTGGCCGGCAGGTATGAAGAGCTCATTAATGATTGAACAAATCTCTTTTTGATCAGCAATTTTACAGTCATTTAATTTAATATGCGAAGGAAGTGAGGCTCTAGATTTTCCATTTATGGAGTTTACTGCTTTCCAAAACTTGGCTGGATTAGAAGATGAATTAGTTATTAGATTCAGACAGTAGGTAGATTTAGCCTTTCTTACACCTGCAGTACATCTGTTACGAGCTCGTCTGAAAGAGAGCCAGTAACTAGGATCACCAGATTTTCTAGCTAGAGCCCAGGCTGAGTTTCTCAATTTAAACTCAGTTGACAACTCTGGGGTAAATCAAGGAGTTATTGTCTTTAATTCTAATCTTTTTGAGTGGAGCATGAGCATTAACAACTGAGTTGAATGTCCATCCATCCATCCATCCATCCATCCATCTTCTTCCGCTTATCTGGGGCCGGGTCGTGGGGGCAGCAGTCTAAGCAAGGATGCCCAGACTTTCCTCTCCCTGGACGCTTCTTCCAGTTCTTCCGGGGTTTCCCGAGGCGTTGCCGGGCCAGCCGAGCGACATAGTCCCTCCAGCGTGTCCTTGGTCTTCCACGGGGCCTCCTCCCGGTGCGCAACACCTTCCCGGGAAGGCGTTCAGGGGGCATCCGATATAGATGCCTGAGCTACCCCAGCTCACTCCTCTCGTCGTGGAGGAGCAGTGGCTCTACTCTGAGCTCCTCCCAGGTGACAGAGCTCCTCACCTTATCTGTAAGGGAGTGCCCTGCCACCCTGCGGAGGAAACCCATTTCAGCTGCTTGTATCCAAGATCTCGTTCTTTCGGTCATGACCCAAAGTTCCTGACCATAGGTGAGGGCAGAAACGTAGATTGACTGGTAAATTGAGAGCTTCGCCTTTTGGCTCAGCTCCGTTTTCACCACAACAGCTCTGTACAATGACCGCATTACTGCTGCCGCTGCACCGATCCGTCTGTCAATCTCATGCTCCATCCGTCCGTCAATCTCATGCTCCATCCGTCCCTCACTCATGAACAAGACCCCTCCCCTCCTTGAATCGCCACCTTATCGTGGTGGAGGGGTTTGAGTACCTGAATGATCCTAGGAGCTATGTTGTCTGGGGCTAATTGACCCTGGTAGGGTCTCCCAGGGCAAACAGGTCCTAGGTGACTGGTCAGACTAAGAGCGGCTTCACAACCCCTATAATAAAGTTGAATCAAGCACGTTCACGTCGCCCGGATTGGCGTCACCGGGACCCAACCCTGGTGCCAGGCCTGGGGTTGGGGCTGGCAGGTGAGTGCCTGGTGGTCGGGTCTCCACCCACAGAACCCAGCCGGGCACAGCCCGAATGAGCGATGCGGGCCCTCCTTCCCGTAGGCCCATCACCCGCGAGAGGGTTCAGAAGGGGGCCGATGCATAGTGTTTTGGGTGGCAGTCATGGGCGAGCGCCCCGCCGGCCCAGTCCCTGGACACTGAATCTGGAGTTATATGTCTCAGTGAAGAAGTCTAGTGCCAACTGAGCATCATAGAAATTTAATGTGGAACAAATGCCACTGTGTGGAATATCTGCGCAAGGATTGTTCATTAAAATGTTTAAAATTTCTTCTCTGGGCCACATAAGATTTGTTCTTTTCCACACGAGTGCTTCTGATACATGCAGTGGGGCAATGTCCACTGAAACCTAATTCAAACATTCCATTGGCAACAATTTTTTCAGGTCTATTGGAAAAAATAAGATCAATCAATGTGGACTTAGAGAAATCCTTTAAATCAGGCCGAGTGGGATCAACTAACAATTGAGACAGGTTTAGGTTCCCACTGGTCTCTTTAAGATGAACTGGTTTAATTCAAATTCAGATTAAGTTAAAATCACCAGTTATAATAAGTCCATTATTTGCATATTGTGCAATTGGATTCCCTAGTGCATCAACAGAATCCTTGCCAGCAGATGGAGGTCTGTAGTAGGGGTGTCAACATCTACATGTGTAAACGGTTACACGGATAACAAATCATAACCGTTTAGAAAAATCAACAACCGTGTACACGTCATTTTTTCCTCCTCTTCCTCCTCCTCGTTCATTTCTCATCAATACATATAGTCGCCTATTTTTAGGGGTCATAATGTCGCCTGAAAGCTTCAGATAATAACATTAACTAACTATACACTTAAATGTTCCCACTAGCACATACAGATGCATGGGGCGCAATGTTGCCTTGATATTAAAAAAAAAAAAACCCCGCAGCCACTGCCATTGTCGCGCCACTTCAAGAATTCTTGAATAGGCGGCAAAAGACATGAGAAGAACGCGGCTCTCCTCTTCTTCTCCATGTGCAAATGTCGTGCAGCTGAAAACAAAAACTGTTAATGGCTTGTTATTTTAGCCTATATTGTTGTGTGTCGGTGTTCAGTCGGCTTTTCACGACCTTATCACACATCCTCGCGTCTGAAGAGGAGGAAGAAAACATATTTTTTTTGCCAATTTTGGTGAATAATTGTGAGTCCCCCTCTACTTTTTATCCCCCCGGCATATAATGCGGGGGGATATAGCTATCGCGCTGTCCGTCTGTCTGTCTGTCTGTAAACATGAGTTTGTCCGGGCCATTTCTCGGAAACTATATGTGCTAGCTTCACCAAACTTGACGCACATGTCAATCATGATGTGTAGATGTGCCTTTTAAAGGTTGTTACACAACCTACAGCCGGGGGGATCCGCCATTGCCAGATGGCTCTTGTTTAACTTTGTGAATATAAAGGTGAAGTTTTTTCCTCTCACTTCAGCCTACTTTGGCTTCTTTTTGAGTTGCTTTCTCTCGCCAATTCCACATTACTTTTACTATGAGACGTATATTAAAATTCAGACGCAGCTCCAGTTGCGAGAGAGGGATGCAGTTTGCACTTTAAGTTTAAAAAAGTACAAAAGTGAGCAATAGTTAGAACATTGATTAAAAAGGTTAACCATTTTTCAGCTTTCACTTGTACGTTTTCTTATCTGTCAAAATGATAGAGGATTTTATTTTCAACTTATTTTACTTTCTGTGGTCATATAGCGCGAAAAAGCTCATAAATCCCCAACGCGTAACCAGGTACACGTCGGTTAGAAGTCCCGTGTACACGTGTAGAAAAAATTGTAAACGTTGACACCCCTTGTCTGTTGACACCAGCAATAACAAAAGAGGTGAACTCTCAGACTAATAAATTCAAAATATTTATGCTTGGTTACAGAGTGCAATACAGTGACTGAGGTTTTAGTTTTTATATAAATTACTACCCCCTCACCCCTCCCAACCCTACCCACCCTAAAAGCAATATAGCCCCCCAAGGCAATATCAGAGTTGGTTATACTTTTTTTGAGCCATGATTCACTCAAAACAAGAATGTCTGGGGCAGTTTGTGCCACAAATATTTCAACCTGATCTAACTTTTGATATTGGCTTCTTACATTTAGGCGAATTATTCCCATTCCAGCTCTATCTTTTAAAGTGGAAGAATTCATACGAGAGAGCTGAGCCCGGATTTGGGGATTGGTAAAAGACACGAAAGGGATTTTAATTAAATTAGGTCCTATTAGCTGTGACCTTTAAAATAGAAATTTGAGTTTTAGTTTGAAGATTTCTGGAATGCCTGGTAATGACATTGCAATGTTGATTATTTATAATCACTGGAATAGTAGATGCAGCATTGGAAGATATATTATATTGGTGTATCGGCCGTGAACAACAGGGGGGGCTACCCTGGATTATAGTGGAGAAAGAGCATCGCTGATGGGTTGAGGGAGATGTGGTAAAATGCAGTTGCAGAGGAATTTTTTCAAGATTTGAGGTGGGAACATTGCGGTTTGAATTATGGAGAGGAAATCTTAAAGAGATTTGGGTCGGGATAGAAAATGAGGGTCCTGGCACCATATGGGCAATGCTAGTGAGGCATGAGGACTTAATAGAACTAGCACTAGGACCCAGGGAAAGTCACTGATTGTATGAATGAAATATTGCAGAGAAATACCCATAATAACGGTTTCAATAGTCTTCACTAAATTATCGGGACTAGTATAATCAGAAATGCAATTTGGAATGATTGTCCTGGGCGTAACCAGTCGCGTCCTCACGTGTTAAGTCCATCCCTCTGGTTCATTTGCATAAAGTATGCAAATGCATAAAGTATGCAAATGGAGTAAAGATGACCTCAGCAAAATAAGACACTCACTTCCTGCATCAAAATTTCACAAGGCGTCAGACAATCATATATACCATGCTTTTAAAAATAATGAAAATTTTTCAGTGCCCTAAGTGCCCTAATATTGTATTACGACCATTAAAACAATTTTTGCGCTATCATCATAGACTGTATATAAAGATGGACGCAGCACCAGGGTCTGAAAAGTGAGGCCAATGTGGAAATTGAATTCCATTTAATGGCCAGCAGATGGCGACGTCGGTGATTGCAGAATTGGAAAAGGTGTAACTGAATTTTCATCACCATTGTAACACATTTGCACAGTTTAGTATGGAATGAGCCATATGCAAGTTGTCAATGTAGTTAGGAACTATACTTTAGGGAAACACCCCTGAACGAAATTAGTCCAGATTCTCCAAAATTTCTGATCCTTAAGACATCTACACATTTATTCCGTCAACATTTGAGTCGGGGCATCCATCTTCCACAGAATGCCGACATGTTTTCAAACTTCGCCGCATTTTCGCACAATTATAACTGATCCATAGTGAATTTATATGGTGACTGCTAGCTGTCTGCCTCCTGTAATGTCACAGGCAAAACTGGCTGAGGCACTTTTACCTAGTTTTAAGTGTGAATGTCTCAGAAAATAGTTCTTACATGCAGGTGAAACTGATATTATTCTGACCTCAAAGTGATTTACTTTAGATATATTATTTGGAAGCTTGGACATTTGAGTATACCTTTAAAGCGTCATTCCCAAATCTGCAGACCAGTGAGGACAAGTACAGAAACTATATTATAATGAATTTATTTCAACTGAATCAGTAGGAATTGTCATTATTTCCGTTCACATATCGAATGATTTTTGTCACACTGCTCAGAACTTGGTTTTCACTGTAGGTTATCCATTGCTGATTGATGTCACATTATAAAGGCATAGGACTGATGCTATAAAGATGTGGCATGGAGAGGCAGTTGTCTTTTGCATGTAAGAGGTTGGGAATGGGGGTGAGGGTGCGGTGCAACCTCATTTGGGGTTGAGGTCACTCACCCACTCTGCAGAAGGGTCCATCCCAGCCCGGGTTGCAGCAGCACCTACCAGAGGGGGTGCAGTGGCCGTTCTTACACTGCCGAGAACAGGCTGTAGCCAACAGCTCAGGGGCCTCCACCAACCGCTGACACTCCTTAGGGGCCTCGGGCCTGGACACATGGGAACAGACAGAGAAAGGCTGTCAAGATGCTCTTGCACTCATACACATACACACTCTCACATGCTTGCAACTGCACAGTAACACACTTGTTTGCTCACACACACAAGAACAAACATGTGGATTCATAGAAACCCATGGATTCCCAGAAATGATTTGGTCCACCTTGCACAGGCGCATATTTAAATTCGGAATAAGCGCACATTTTTTGAGTAAATTTCCCAAAATGACTCCAAAATGAATGCCTAAATTAAAGTGCTTACTGTTCTTGAATCATTGTGAACATTGGCATAATATTGGCCACTTCTGAAAGGTGGCACTCGGGATATTGGTCTCCAATAGTCAGAACTACCAAGAATACCAATTCAGTCAGGACACTTTCATCAGATTTAACCATTTGTCACATGACATGCATTTGAGCATTTGATGCACTGGAACAATCCGAGCAAGCATGACACAAACAGTCCCTGAGATCATGAACCCCCTGGAAGAGCTTGAAATTCTTTATGTTTCAATTATTGAACAAGATGTGAACAGATGCTGCTTTTGCTGAACAATGTTATTTATAAAGGAGGAGGCTGGGGAGATGGGGAAGATAAGATACAGGTTTTTAGTAGACCAGGGGTGAGTTTCCCTTTGGCTGAAACCATTCCCACTGTACATCTTCGTGAGGGATAAGATGTATTGGATATTGGATATAATTTTTGTCTATATTCATGAAGTTTTCAGGCCACTGTCTGTCTGTGTCAATTAAAAGAAGATTTTGCATCTCAAATATTCAAATGAGGGCTAATTGTTAAAAAAACCCCACTACTCAGTGAAAACAGCCAAGGATAGTTAGTGGGAGTACTTTTCCTGAAGGGCTGCTATGCAATCGACAGCCCAACACACATAGAAGCAGTTTATTAAGTATAACCCTCAAAGATATGCAGCCACTGCCTTTTTGTCAAACTACGGCAATTTTGAGGTGATGTTTGTCTATGTTGTTTTGTTTAGTGGATCAAAAACTATAATGAATTCGGATTGCCGGACCTTGACCAAGATAAGAACGTTGATATCAATGAGGTACTTTGACTGATCTCTTCTACGGACCTGCATAGCTCAAGCTAAGGGTTGCCACGAAACAATCTAAAATGCAGTACTTGCATCATGATTTTGCTTACATAGTGAGAAGGTTGAGTCTTCACACTTTCGTCCGATATATAGTTTGCTCAAGCTACACAATATTTGACTGCATAAATACACAATTATTCCTAGCAGTACAGTAGTGCACCAGTATAGGTTTAGAGCTTAATTAGTTGACCTCAGTTCACATTCTACCTACTCAATGGTCTCAGTATTCTGGTATTCAGAAATATTGACCTACACTTCCAAAATTATTTATTTACTTTATTCTCATATTACAATATTCAAATATAACAGGATTTGTAAACTTAAAGTAGACTAATTCTCAAAATATATTCAACCAATTACAAGTGTGTGAAGCGCATTCTGTGTGAGCATCGTCGCAAGCCTTGCGAACTCCGAAGTTTCCCATGAGCCCGCCCCTCTCCAAAAATTCACACGCAGTGCTACGCAACACGCGTAGAGCAGCATCGTGGCGACAGGCCGGGTCCTTCGCCATAAAAAAAGACATACGCTTCGTATGAGGGAAAAAGAGAAAGAGGGGTCCCCGGAGGATTCGGGAGCCCCCCGTTTAATGCTCCGGGAGGTCAGTGTACTGCCAGGGTGGTCATGAAAGCGACACCTGCTTCACTAGCCCTTCACAAAGAGGAGGGGTCAGCAAGAACTGTGGGAATGAGACAACATCAGGAGGGCCCACGCATAAAACGCATGCTGATAAATGGGGTGGAGGCCGGGCCTACATGGGGTACGGCCCATCCGCTGTCTGCCTTGTGGGTAAAGGAAAATGAGGGGGAGAGAGATAGGCCTGCCTCAACTCTTTTGTTCTAGCCCGGGGAGATGTTCACCTGCTCTGAACCCTATTTTTAGTGTCTTGCTTTCAACCTTAAAATTTTTATCCTCACTTGTTTCTTTCTCTTACTTTGTAATAAAAAATGGTATGTTGGCGCCAAAGCATCACAGGTCTTGAGAATTGTCATCCATTAAATATTTATTTCTTTTATGAAGGAGCTTTTTTTTTTTTTTTTACATGCAAGTGAGGTTGGTTGCTTTCCCATAACAGGCATGCACCAAATGTGTTCAGTGGAAAAGCCATAATATTAAAATTAAGTGGGGTATGTAAGTGCATGGACAGTAAAAATTTTTTTAAGTCTATGTGTCGTACATGGCTGATGCCCTGTATGGAGGCAAATAAGAGCATTGACAGACCCGAGAAGGAATTACAGCACTCTACGTCGCTGTCCAAAAATGTCAGCCCATCACTGTACAAAACCCAGAAAATGCATAGAGAACCTGCGCTAAAAAGAGGTTTTGCTTCTCTGATCTTCCTGTGAAAACACGTCCATGGCATCAATCCCTATTTGACAATCAGCCTTTCACTCTGTGAGGTTGTAGGAAACTGCCACTGAGATTATTCTTGGTAACAAAGAAAAGCCTATCTGTTTGTTGGGGGCTGAAATGCCAATCCATTCTGCAGATATAAAGCCAAAGAGCTACAAAGAGGGCCTGCAAACAAATGTGGCAAAAACAATAAATGATTCCAATAGTCAGGATGAACCCACTATAAACTGGTATAGACACCACTGAAATCACATTGTCACAGCCTGTATAATATTTAACAATCACTGGGCACAGACAAGAAAATTCCACAATTGCAGCAAATGCATAAAAAATGAATAAGGTGCGATATGACCTTAGTCTTTCAGTGCCCCTTGCTGGCTGATTCTGCCCTGCACAGCAAAAGATCCAGCTTCAGCTGTAGGGATAAATAATAAGCCCTCTCTGGAAATGACTACATCTCCCATGGGGCCCCAGCCTGCGTGTGGCAAGGCAGTTGAGATAAGGAATTCTCAACGATGCATTCCGTGTTTTAATCAGACATTACATTGCTCTAATTACAGGGCACGGGACGAGGCTTCCCTTCAAAGGCCCCAGAAGATTTGTCAGCTCCACACGGCTGGGTTTAAAGCATACCAAAAAAAGCCATGTAAGGCATTCTGCAAGTTCCACTATCCCCCCCCTTCAGCTACGCTAATGGCAGAATGAGCAGTTGAAATTTGGCTGTGCACTGCGCTGCGTTGGGATATAGGCCTATTCCAGGACACAATGCCCCTTCCTCAATTCAGGGTGGCCCGTAAATTATTCAGCAGCGTTCAACTGACTAACAAATAAGGACAAATAAAGACAGCTTGGTGGGAAATGTTTACCTCCAGGCAATTTTGGGCACTGCATGCGTGCATGCACCCCCATAGCCCCCTGTCATGATCAAAACATCATGTGTGGACAGCAAGGCTCCTGAACCCCTCAAATACACAGCTCACAGGAACACACAAGCTCCACCGTGAAGGGAGGTGGGGAGGGTCGTTTAGGGTGGGGGTTTTCTGTTGGCCTCAGGTACATCAGTGTAAGACCACCCTACTGGATCAAACAAGAAGGATGTGGGTGCCAAGGTCAGCGGCTCTACTCCCCCCCACGCACAAAAGCACACATACACACACACGCGCGCACTCACGCCCACACACACACACGCGCTTGCGCGCCCAAACCATGTTCCTCTATCCCCTGTTCCCCACCCTGAAATGGGATCCTAATATCAGGGGGTCTAGTGAACAAGATCAGCTCCCCCCTTTTTGGACCCGACAGACTAAACAACCCCAATAGATGGTGGAAGGAACTCAATGCTTTGGAAAAAATTCTGCTATGCCAGAAAACATAAACACAGAGCAATGTGGAGGCCCTGAACGGGGGAGGGTGGGGCATATCTGTGGCCTAATTAATCGTATGAAACATGGGTGGCTCTGTCATCACCTACTGACAATTAGCAGGGGATCAGTTCCTATTGTAATGTGCATTAAAAAGAGCCTTCTTTGCAATTATAACCCTGGGGTGTTAGCTGGTCATTAAAAACAAGCAGCTCTCCATGTTTTTGATTGAATTCACCTGCTGCTGGCAACAGTTAGTCCTCACTGAGTCAGTGTTTTCGAGCTATTGTTTCTAAGTACTATATAAGGCCAGGAAAAGCTGCCTTCTGTAAGGATTCTGAGAAATTAAATAAAACAATGCCTCTTGTGTCTAGTTTTATTTAAGCATTGAGCAGTTCTGTTTGCAATTTCCATGATGAGCCTGCGTCTCCTTACAGAAATTCAGTTGCTAATGTTCAAGACGAAAAACAACACCATTTAAATTTTTATTTTGTGTGAACAGATCCCTTTATGTCATAATTAAATTAATACCTAGTGTTAAACCCCTTGATATTTCATTGTTTAAAAATGGAAACACTGCAGAATTGTTAAAGTGGGGTTTCAAAGGCTTGGTGTTCTGAATTTCTTGTGATACAGTACAAATGGCTTACATATGTAGGCTGATGTAGTTTACCCCAGGTACTTATTTTCAAGACAATTAAGTCCTTAACATTTTACTATACATAGCAAATTTTTAATAGTGTAAAACACATGGTAGACATTATGACACCAGAGATTAACAGTCAAGGTCTTTTTTCGTCTGTGGCTGAGGCCAGAAGCATGGCTGCTAACAATCTATACAACACAACAATTTTCACTTAATGTAATTGGCCACAGAGAAAGAGGACGAATATCACTTCCACTTTTGCAGTTTAAATCATATGAAGCTACTAATTCAAGAAGGGGGAGGTATTTGGGGTCACAGGAGGGGAAAAGAGAATTGATCTCCTGTGTGTTGGAATACAGTACAGTACAACTGAAAAAAATGGTGTTATCCTCATGGTACCACTTAAAAACAATTCATGATCTGCTTAAGATCCATAATTACAAGAGCATGTTATAAATAGAAAAGTTGGTCAAAAAGTTGTTTTTTTCTTACATATGCGCCCCCTAGAATAAGAGTGGGCCAACTCTTTTTTTTTTTTTCATTTTCCATGGACGTCTCCTGCACTGAGCACTTTATGCGTTCTTGAAGTGAGAAACATACGCCCCACCTATTGTATCCACCTTTTTCATGACTTCGTGCCGTTACCTAAAAATCATGGCGGCTCTCGGTTCTTCTCTTCCGGTAGATGTGTTTGTTTACGGTTGCATAGCTGGAAAAGCCATCTTTTAGCAAACACAAATGGAAACAAAACAGTGGTAGATACACAGTACGGATGTTTCAAGAAGTCATGAGGATAATTCTGTTACTATTCCTCACGCGTCACTTCTCACGAAGTGGGCAGATGAGATGACATGAGACAACTACCGATTTTAGCTACATCCACAGAGTTAATTATTAACCTCCGCCAAACCAAGTTGGCTGGAGGTATATAGGATCTTACAAGGTGGGCGTGTCATGTGAAAGTCATGAAACGAGTTTACTGAGCCACAAACCTAAAATTTACTCTATGACTTTCATAGCTTTCTCATTCTGTTTATCACATAACTGAATTGTGCAATTTCATGGAAAGCAAATGTAATTTCCCATAGCGCCCAATGTATGTTAGCACTATGCTAATTACATCGCTCTGCTTACGTAATCACTCTGTCACAGACATTCGTGGCTGAACGAGCAACGCTTAGTAAATTCAGTCAACTGAGTAGCAAGCTAATGTTAGCTCGCTGGGTACCAAACTAATATTGGCTCTGAAAAAGTATTGCATGCACGCTACCTAGCTAAGTAGCGTGAACTTAGTTATGTCAGTGGCGCTTAACTAGCCTCCTGCAGCGCTGAACCATACTGAGCCAACGTTTCACTCAGTATTCAGTTTGGCTTGGTAGAAACAGCGAGACGTAACGCTCAGTGATTTCTTTCCCCCTATGCCCTCAGCCTTGCGATTTTCGCAAAAGTGAGATATCGGGTCATGTCAAGAATATTTCATGACCTGGGCTATGAGAAAAGTACTTCAGTTATGTGATAAACCTTAAATTCCTCAAGTGCCATGTTCACTCAGCAAGATTGCGACGGTGCTGGCATGGCAAAGGTTTGCACTCGAGTGCCTCCAGTTAGTGTTTTCGGCGTTGATAGCAAGGAATTGCGAAATTATAAAAGCATGATGGCATATAACAGGTCTCAATATTGTGACCATTTTGGTTGCATATGCGACCAAAATTAACACTATGCGACGTTTGAATTAAAATAGTCGCACCTGCGCGACTGCTTTCTACCCCGCCAATTAAACGCCACTTTTCCTGTTCATTTGGTAGTCAAGAGGCATGCAAACCGCTGCAGCAGCTTCAATAGAGATGGGCGCATGTGCCGGAGCAGTGTGCGTGTGTTCAGTCCGCCTCTTCTGTGTTTGCGGCGTGCATTGCCGAATTGAGTGCACCCAGTGTGTTCCCTTGAGCTGATCAATTCTGACCAATCAAACGGGAGCCTGATGTCCTAAACCTCAGTACGGATCCTAGAGTGGTCAATAATAGCGTCAATCACTCCATTTTGCGTTACGGAGAGTTACTAATTATAACTATACACAAGGTTTAGACAGAAAATTAAACGAAGAACAATAGAATATATTTTTTTGGTACCATTAACGTTATAAAAAAGTCGGTAATAAAATTTACTGAAACTGAGAATCATGACAATGACTACAGCGGTGATTCGGACGAACCGGCAACGAAATGAGTTTATTATTTTCGCAAAGAATGGCTTTGAAATTTTGAATGGCTGAGATTTAAAGAAGGTGAATTGCACGGTGTTTGTTGTAAAGATTATGGTTCGGATCTCACCAGTCACAGCACGTTAGCTACTGAGTCCAAACACTTTAAAGGAACAGTCCACCGTACTTTCCTAATGAAATATGTTTTTCTATGAAATGAGACGAGATGATACGTACTTCTCTGAGCTTTGAGCGACCACCCAGTCAGCCAGACGCGCTGCCACTCCTGTTAGCATTTGTAGCTAGACTCATTGTGGTCAACGGTATTTTTCGGGGCTGTAGTTAGATGCGACCAAAGTCTTCCACGTTTTTCCTGTTTACATAGGTTTATATGACCAGTGACATGAGTTCGGGTTCGGGTACACAAATCCAAACGTGGCTTTTTCTATGCTGTGGGAAGTGCGTACTATAATGACAGGCGCACCTTCTGCGCGCATTGATACCTTCACTTCTGATTTCTTTTCTCTCCCACGAACCCCCCTACTTCCATAAATACAACCAACGTGACTGCACTGCACTACTTGGTACACAGTCAGGAAGCCAGAGCTTGCAGAAAATTATAAAAGAAAATAATCAAGTGTGCTACTATGGAACATTTTCAAATGGAGGACATAGATGCCGACGACTGGCTTGTGGCGGAGCCGGAGCCATATCTATTTGAACCGTAATATACCGAGGAGGAGCTAGCCGAAATGGATCTTGAGAGGGAAGAAGAAACGGACGAAGATGAATCGTATGTGAAGAAGTGAAGTGAAGGTATCAATGCGCTGTCGAAGTGCGCAGAAGGTGTTACTACGCCTGTCATTATAGTACGCACTTCCCACAGCATAGAAAAAGCCACGTTTGGATTTGCGTACACGAACCCGAACTCATGTCAATGGTCATATAAACCTATGTAAACAGGAAAAACGTGGAAGACTTTGGTCGCATCTAACTACAGCCCCGAAAAATACCGTTGACCACAATGAGTCTAGCTACAAATGCTAACAGGAGTGGCAGCGCGTCTGGCTGACTGGGTGGTCGCTCAAAGCTCGGAGAGGTACGTATCATCTCGTCTCATTTCATAGAAAAACATATTTCATTATGAAAGTATGGTGGACTGTTCCTTTAAAAGTGAAAGTCTCTCCAAACATGGGAAAGTAGGTCCGGTGTTCCGTCAATTTTTACTACCAATTAAAATATGCTGTCTCGCGGCAGACCTTGCGCAGACCTAAAATCTTCCTCTCCAATTCTTTGCTCATATCTGAAGTAGCCTATCTAAAAAAAACATAAAAACACATTCTTTTCAGCGCGTCTTTCAACCTGTAAGCATTTATAACCTGTAAGCTGGGTGTTCCTGAAATTGCAGAAATAAGATGACAATGTTGTGCGGCATATATCTTAAAACAAACATATCCAACTCATTATGATATCTGCTTATGTTATAATAAAGCAACAAATTACATGGTTACCTCTAGACTGATTCCTATTGCAATATTAAGGTGAATACAAAGACTTTACAACTCTCTGTCAGATTAGCATTTAACCCCAACACAGTTGAAGATTATTCGGATCACTGTGGAGGGTCCTCCTCTAGACATATTTAATGCCTCACAGGCAGTGAAGAGATGGATGAAGGGCAGCGAGCCAAAAGACCCAATTTTAAAACCTAGGCTCAGGATATGGCATTTAGCTAATGTGGAAATTTTTGTTAATCAATGAACTGAAGTTTGTCATATTGTTTAATAACTTTCATTTGCTGGAAACAGTTGTATTGTTAATGTGGAGTGTTATATTGTTGTTTTTTAAACATAAATATCTTGGTGTGTGCGCTCCTAAATTTTGGAGTGCAGCGCCACCAAGTAAAAAAGTTAATTTCGAGCCCTGATATAATTACCTCCATAGTAACAAAATACCTAGCCTAAAGTACTGCTCAAGTCGACAGCTCGTGTATTGCCGTATTAGGGAAATCTTGTAGTCATGCAGCGGTTATTCCGTGGAAGGCAGCGTTATTCATGAATCCAGAGCACCCTTCAGTTATCCAAACACCGAAACAATTGAATCTATTTACAAAGTCGTTATTGTGCTTTTATTACCAAAGACTATAAGCTTATGTTCAGCGGGGAGTGGTTAAATAATGAACATCCTATTGATATCATTATTTCTGATGTTTTTGTTGTTTGAGCTAGCTAGCTCTGTTTGTTGATGTCATTGTTGGCATCAACGCTACCGGGACCACAACACTGACAGTGGAAGTAGGTATTCTGTCATGGCAGCGCCCATGTGCTTCGGGGGAAACTTGTGGATAGTACTGGAACTACACAGGGTTATTATTGGACCACACAGATTAACCATTTACAAATCATTTTAAGATTAGAACTTCAAAAAACAGAAAAATATTGGGTGAGACCACTTTTGTTCTCAGTGGCTCATATGACAGGGAAACAACAAAAATTGGCTATGTGGCCACAGAAAGGCTATATGAAAAATGCGTTTTCGTGAAAGATTATTCACGGAAGATAAGAAGTCATCATCGCATTTTTATGTATTAAAAAAAAAAAGTATTCATTTTTCGTTGACTAAAATAAAGCTATATCATATTCTATTCAGGTACATGTAAATTTACACTCACACTGGGACACACAAATGCTCCGATGACGGGTAACAGCTGGTTTTCTGTAACTCTTTAAAATGTTAGTCAGCATTTCCTAATGGCACAACTACTGTCAAAATTCTGAAAAACACCGTCACTTACAGGTCCACCCATGATCTGTTACACCGAAATTGGACACATGACAGCACTAGAGTCGGATAACACATTGCGCCAAGATTTTCAAATGGTTTACATACTCCCCATGCACACACAATCATTTCTGCTGGCTCCGACCACAGCTGTGTGATGATTTGTTTAAAGCAAGAGGCATGGTGTAAATCAGAAAATGGACAGTAAGTAACACTATTTCATAATGTTAGTTCTACGCGTTCCCTCGACACACTGAGCACACCATACAGTTGGTGACTCGAGGATCTGCACGTGGACTACAGAGTTTTGGAACTTCCTCGGGGCTTTTGCACCTGGAATAGTGCCTTTGAAGAATGGGTCCTTTGGAATGCTTGGGAAATTCAAGGTTCAAGAATTCTATTGCTTTCCATTTCCAGTAGTGTTATTTACACCAGCATTAGACTGCTCAGTTAAGAACATTGGAATACCAGAATATTTGACATCTAACATGCTGAAAAGGCTAAAGGACTTTGCATGGGCTTGCAAGATAGAAGCACCAGAACATACCTTTTAGGGTCCACCAGTTTGTAGAGCTTTCCACTGTGGGACTGGACCATGCTCTTGCTTGTGGCTAATATATACACTTCGCCTGTGGGAGAGAGGGAAGTTGTGAAGCGCAGGCTTAGCCGGGTGACTGAAAGAGGCGTGCTTGGCTCCGAAAAAGCAGCGGCTGACAGGAGGATTGCGTGGACTTCCACTCGTGGGGAAAACCACCGCGGGTGCATCCACTCAGAGGCCTTCGATGAAAGTGGAGCCTCGAGTGTGTCGAATGCGGTAACGCAGGGCCCGCGCACAAAACTATCAGGTCCATGTGTCATTCCTACTCTCCAGTGAGATACACATGCAACCCTGGCCCCACCACCTCCCAACGCCAACTCACTCCATCTCTGTGCAAATCAGTAACAAATGCTATCTCAATCATTGGATCACAGATCTGGCCAGCTCGCGAGTTACTCCATCCCTCAGTTATTTTCGCTCTTGCCGTTCCGCTTGTGTTGAGAATGAGGCATTACATGCTCGTGATGAGTCAGAGAAGAGAGCGAGAGGACCAGATGTGCACAGCTGTTTCCCTCTCAGACACTGCGCTGGATGATTATATCCAGCAGGTACAGATGCTGCAACCGTCAACATAATGCGCAAGAAAGAGAAAGAGAACAGCGGCGCAGTCAATAATATAATAGTAATAGCCAATTTTATTTAATTTACGGGCGTACATGATTCACTGTAGATTCACTCAGTCTCTGCCCAGTGAAAATCGAGACGCAATTTCAGATTCCTAAAACAGGCTCAAAATCCAAACTGCACTCCTCGGAATTTTTCGCACATTCTTTGAGTATTCTCATCATTACATTAAATTGGAAACTGTTTTGCGTAACACAAGGTGTGCACGTGAGGAATTTAAAATGGCCAACGAACAACGTCACATTGAAAACTTCATTTCTAAGAACTCATGGACATCAGTCGTAAGTGCCTTTTCCACCGGTAAATGAGGTTTACGTACCGAGTTCATCCTCCCCAAATCCCAGGATGTGTCCTATTAGGGAGCTACCACAGGAGGCACTACTGCCCAAACAGAGGGCTTTCTCCTGCCAAGCTCCATCCGCTACATCCGCAGGGGGCGGCTGTAGAATGCGCAGGTTGCTGTGATAGAGAACAACAAAACACAGTACGTCACCACATGACATTGCAAAGGACAGCAATGGACGTCACAATGTGGCATCCCAAAGAACAGCAACATTAGCAATGCCTGATGTTTCTGACACCTGCTCTATATTCCCCGACTGTTACACTTCATGAAAGTTCCTTAAAACAAGAGGGGCCAAAACCATTCACACACTCCCTGAAAATACCTGGAGCAAAAGCCTGGTCGAGATTTCAGGATGATTTTACCGTAAAGCTACCCCTAAATCACAACCTTTCAAATCACATACACATTCAAATGAATCATCTCACTGTTTGCAAACAAATGGAAAACTATGGCCTTCACATGGATCTCAGTTCCCCGAGTAGATATGTAAGACCATGTCATTGGATAAATGCAGCTTTGTGTCAAAATAAAAAAATCTTGGATGACTCAATGCAGCGGCCCAGGATACACAAAAATAGATCTAAACTGATTAGTTTTGATTCTTTTTCAAACAGAGGAACAGATTCTTGTCAGGCTGCTGGCTGTTAATCAAGAGCCTCCTTATTGTACTTTGATTTTTATTTCCTCTATATACACACTTGTGTGCACAAAGAACATCCACTGAACCCCATTGGGAGAATGGAATGGTAAAATTAAGTCAATGGATGACCCGAATCACAGGCCACAAAAACATTGCATTCTCTATTTACACCAAACCAATCACTATCGACCAAAATTACTGACCTCCCTTGTCTCCCTTGGACAACTGACTTTGGTTTGGAAAAGCCAGAAGTGTGATGACAGAATTGCGGGCCACAATCCTCCTCCAATATGCTATTTTCATATATATTTAAGACGCATGGGCTAATTTTGGACCTCTCTGGAGTACACACTACATGCACTGCCCGGCCAAAAAAAAAGTCGCACACTCAAATATTTCGCTGGAACCCCTATAGCATTGATTACAGTGCATATTCGTCTTGTCATTATTTCGACAACCATATGCAATGCCAGAACATTTATTTTTGACCAGAAATGCCATAATTTTTGGCCGAGATCTTGTCTTCTCGACATAATGGTTGAACCAATCGGAAGCCTTTCATGAGCACATGCCTTCAACTTTTAATGTGTTTAAGGTCAGGACTTTGTGGTGGCAAATTGTTTGTGAAAATGATTCCTCACGCTTGTTTTTGTCATTCATGGTTTGCTAAATACAGGCCAATAACTTGCCCGTTCTGAAATACTGTAACATCTTTTCCACCATCAGGGGATGTGCCTTCTGACATGATTTTTTAAGAAATAAGTAGCGACGCGCTGCATCAGTCAGGGTAAAAATGATTATTGCCAGCTGAAACAAATTAATAACCACAATAATGATTCAATTATAGAATCTGTTCCTTAATTACCAAACGGTGACTTTTTTTTTTGCCGGGCAGTGTATCTTATCGAGTATATTTGAAAAATTTCGTATTTTTTAGTCGTGGTTAATGCTTAAGAACACGCAGGGCATTAAATCACTGTAATTATGATTAGCAATGTTGTAGTAGTCTTATGATTAGCCAAGCTGCTCAAACTGTTGATGAAATCATCTGAAGAATCATATTAGTCTTGGAATCCATCAAACCTCTGTCAGTGCTAAAGGCGATATTCTGTCTTTCAGAACCAGTCAAATGAAAGAAGGGGGACACCAAGTGTGTTTATGCACAGAAAGTCTGCTGCCAAAGAAATTTGGATTTGCTGTGATCTAAAGATGCACAAGCTATGGCTTCCATATCATATATGACTCGATTTACAACAGATCATATTACAATCAGCGCTGAGTGATTTGCAGTCGAAATATTGGTGTTGTCCACAACTGGGTTGAAGGAGATTTTAACAGCTTCTTCCTGTTTCTGTTAAGCAGACTCACCCTGCACGGTCTCCAAACACGTAACTCCCATACAGCCTTCTAGACTGGCAGCCTCTGTAGATGAAGCCACCCACTGGGGCTGCAAGGCTGGTGGATTTCAGCTCAAAGATGGAAGGTTCATGTTCTGAAAAAAGGTCCAACCCACTGACATCAATATCAAAAATGTTTCAGTTCATGAATTAACTCGGACCAAAAAAGCAAATACACTCTCAAGTTGGCTCAAGTGATGAATGCTACATTGTAAGGAAACTTAATTTTGTAAAAGTGTAGAAAAAGAGAAAAAAACCAGAGAGAAAAATAATTGTTGTCCCCGTGTGCAACGTAAAGCCACTTTCACCGGAATACAAAATACGTGAAATGATACATGATACTGCACTGGCACTCTGTAAACATAAACCATACAGACCTTCTTGCAAGCAGAAGCAATGAATTCTGACATCTGAAATCTGCAATTGGAACTGAGCCCAGAGGAAGAAAGAGTCCTTCACGGTTATTAAGATATTTGTGTAATTCTACGGCGGCTGTAGTGGTTTAGGAAGGCTCTGCTTGCTCAAGAGTTTTCCGTTACACACTGAGTGCATAACCCTGAAAAAGTGGAGGTTGAACAGACTGTCTTGTTACTCCAGTTTTGCAAACCGGTTTTGGTTTGGTTGTAACTGCCCATATCACTTAGCTCAGGTACCTGCAAATAGCACCATTTAAGATGAAACTCACGGTACAGGCCTGCTAAATACAGCCATTTGACTCGTACTGATCATAGTCACTTTCTTTTTTGAAAGGAGAAAACTTTTTCACAGTTTTCCACACTTTATGTTTTAAGGGTTAAATGTATTAAATTTGTGAGTAATAAGCCAGCATATTTTGTGAGGTGTCGGCCACCAAGGTGGAGGACCGGACCCCCAGCAGGAATGGTGCTGCTTACCCAGCGAAACATACTTAATGTGAACTGTTTTAATAAACACACAGCAATCTAAATGGATATATGTTGTACAATGCACATTATCAATGTGGTAACTGCCCCTACTAAGTGAGTTTGCTAAGGATCCATATCATATGATAAAACTAAAATGGTGTAGCACTCCCCATTCTGCTCATACAGTTTTAAATCTCAGACAACATCTACAAAGACCAAACATACAGTTATATGCTAGATTTCCCCGGAGGGTGAGCATGCTGGCTTAAATATCCTGAAGCAGAGGATCATTTGTCTTCGCTGTGTATTCTGTGTTTTTGTTTTGCTTAATTTCTGGGAGAGACTGAACAGAATTTGAGGCCTTTTTGAACGTAGAGGATGCAACAGAGTAATTTTGCAGTCACACCATAACAACGCTCAGTGAGAGCGGAGACAGTGGTTCACTGTAATTTATACCAAACATTCAACCAGCAAGCCATTTATTCCACAAGAAATAGCATTGTTCTCAAAGTCTGCCCTCTATTAATATCTTATCTTCTCCAGGTAGAAATTGAATATTTTTAATTATTTTCTATTTTACACTGTTACTAGATGTTCCTCCAAGAGCGCAAAAATCCATTCCTCAAAGAGTGTGAAAATTCTTAATGATGTAATCTATTTTGTTTTATTTGCAAATGAAAGAATGTTTGACATTGACAACAACTGTCTGAACTTGAACACATGATCTGGAAAGGAACAGTGTGGCAGGAATTGCAGACTGTGGACAATTCATGGGAGGAATAAATGACTGTGCTGGACACATTACAAAAGAGCAGCTCTACATACACTTCAGTTTTTCACACTTGCCCATGTCTGAGGAAAAGCATTATATCTATAAAAAAGGTAGAGCATGGCCATGTTTCACAAAGCAGAAACTTAAAGTTGAGCACAAAGCTTTCTGAGATACTGTAGAATGCAGTGATGATTATACACTTAAAAATGAAGATAAACCATTCACTATTCAAGTATTTAATCCATGTAATATTGGATCATACAGATGAAAATTTAAAAATGTCTCTCTGAGAGGATAAGTCAATATTTTGTGTGGCCACCCTTTGCTTTGATTACAGCATTTAATTTTTCAGACATAGTTTTCATATTTTTTTAATGTACTCACTGACTAAACTATCAGATGAAGGTCTGGACTTTGAGCCGGCAAAATCATAATTTTTGTCACGAAATGTTTCTTTCAGATTGAGATAATTCTTGCACAACTTAGAAGCGTGTTCAGGGTCATTATCTTGTTGAACATGAAATCCCTGACGAATCAGGCTCTTTCTAGATGGCAATGTGTGCCTCACAGAGTTGCTTTGATACTTCTTATGATCCACAATGCCATCAATTTTTATGAGATCCATGGCTCCTTTCAAGCAGACTTCATCCAAAACCATAATACTACCGCCTCCATGTTTTACTGGAGGGGTTAAACCGTCATTTTTGAAACGTTCTCCAAGTGTACAACAAACATAACTTCTGCGTTTAGGTGATAAAATTTTTTATTTTTATTCATCAGTACAAAGGACTTCCAGTAAGGTGGTGTCCAATCCTTAAATTTCTTGGAAAACTCAAGTCTTTTTTTGAAGTTGCTCGGTCTTGACAGCAACACAACCAATCGGAACATTTTCACACAGACTCCTGAAAATAGTAGATCTTGATACTTTGATCTCTGCACTTTTGGAACAATTAATATCATCAAGGAGTTGTGCAGTCAACCGCTGATTTTTTTTACTTGTCATACACAGGTAATGAACATCAGAGGCACTTCACTTCCATTTTTCTCCTCAGTTGCCACTAGTTTTCAGCGATCTGGTCTCTTTGAAATGCTTAATGGTGCTTCTTACAGTGCTATGGTCGCATTTAAAGTTCTCAGCATCATGTAAGACCACAATTTGGTGGTGACTCTGCTCGATTGATGCTCTGGAACAATCTGAGCAAGCAAGACACAGACAGTCCCTGAGATCACAAACCCTCCAGGACAGCCTGAGATTCTTTTGAATTTCGTTAACGTTTAAGCTATTGAGCATGATAAGAACATCAGCCTTCCTTGTTCTCATCATCCAAAGTGAAATCCGCCAGTCAGAAAAATTCTACAGATAGGAGGTTTTGCGCTTTGGTCATCGATATGCAGTTTACAATGAACAATGATAATTATAAAGGATGAGGCTGGGGAGGTGGAGGGGGATGAGAAGCACATTTCTTAGTAAACCTGAGTAGGAGTGGTGTCGAGGGCCTGAAGTCAGATAAATTATTGAACACTGCCTTGGTTATGAAAGCTCATCAATTGGGTGGGAGGAGCTGAATTCAAGAAAGATTGGACAGAAACAGGCTAGTGACTCGCCTGACTCCTGTGCCATATTGAACTAATGCTAAAACTCAATTTTTTTTTACGTCAATATACTTTTGGGAATAATATTTTATTGTGCTCATTGACTACAATAGTATTATTCAACATATTTTCACCAAAAAATGATATAGACATAATATATATAACCCCAATTCTGTAATAGTTGGGACAGTGAAAAGTGTAAATTGTGTATAAAATCAAAACGCAATGACTTTCAAATCACACTATCCAGTATTTTATTCATAATAGAACAGAGATAACACAGCAAATGTTGAAACTGAGAAATTTTACAATTTCATCAACAAAATGAGCTCATTTCAAATTTGATGACTGCTACAGGTCTCAAAAAAGTTGGGACAGGGGCCTGTTTACCATGGTGTAGCAACCCCTATTCTTTTTAACACAGAGTGGAGGCGTCTGGGTATGGAGGAGACAAGTTTCTTGAGTTTAGCCATTGGAATTTGATCCAACTCTTGTTTAATACAGGCTTCCAGCTCCTGGAGAGTTTTGGGTCTCCTTTCACAAACTTTTCAGTTAGTTATGGGCCAAATTTTCTCAATCAGTGAGAGATCAGGACTGTAGACTGGCCAGTTCAGTACACGGACTCGTCCACTACGAAGCCATGCTGTTGTAATAGCCGCAGTATGTAGTTTTGCATTGTCCTTGCTGAAATACTCAAGGCATTCCCTGGAATAGATGTTGTCTGGAAGGGACCATATGTTGCTCTAAAACCTTTATATACCTTTCAGCATTCATGGTGCTTTTTAAAACATGCAAGTGTCCCACACCATATGCACTAATGCATCCCCATACCACCAGAGATGCTTGCTTTTGAACTGAACGCTGATAACAGGAGGGGTGGTCTTTCTCCTCTATAGCCCGGAGGACACGAAGCCCATGATTTCCAACAAGAATGTCAAATTTGGACTCGTCTAACCTCAGGACACTTTGCCACTTTGCTACAGTCCATTTTAAATGAGCCTTGTCCCACAGAACACAGTGGCGCTTCTGGATGATGCTCAACAATGGCTTCCTTTTCGCATGATAGAGTTTAAGGTGGCATCTGTGGATGGCATGACAGACTTTGTTTATAGACAGTGGTTTCTAGAAGTATTCCTGGGCCTACTTAGTAAAGTCAATGACAGAATCATGCCACTGAGTGATGCAGTGGCGTCTGAGGGCCTGAAGATCACGGGCAACCAGTAAAGGTCTTTGGCCTTATCCCTTATGCACCTTATATCCCTTATGAGATTTTTCCAGTTTCTCTGAATCTTTTGATGATGTTATGCACTGTTGACAATGAGACCTTCAAAGCCTTTGTAATTTGACGCTGAGGAACACTGTTTTTAAAGTATTCCACAATTTTTTTACACAAGCCTTCACAGGTTGGAGAGTCTCTGGCCATCTGTACTTCAGAGAGACTCAGCCTCTCTAAGAAATCCCTTTTATAGCCAATCATGGTACACAACTGATGCCAGTTAACTTTACTTGCTACTTGTTACTACTAATTACTTGCTAAATGTTCTTTCAGCTGATTCTCTTATATATTAATTGCTTTTTCAGCCTTTTTTGCCTGTGTCCCAAGTTTTTTGAGACCTGCTGCATTCAGAAAATTTGAAACAAGCTCATTTTGTAGATAACTATCTATGTTCTATTGTAAATAAAATATTGGCTCATGTGATCTGAAAGTCATTGCATTTTGATTTTATTCACTATTTACACTTTGTCCCAACTATTTTGGAATTGGGGTTGTAGTATTAGGACCCCTTTTAGACAAAAGTGGTGGTATATAATCATCACAGCACACTACTGTAGCTAGACAAATCCACTGTATATCACCTCGAAACTCTGAAAAAAGAGCTGCACCAGGTTATACTCACCTATCCAGCGAACTCATTAATACCACTTCCTGAAACAGGGCCAGGTATTAAGCATCATTAACTAAACAAGAAGGAAGCATTTTTTCACCACTTACTTGAATAAAAAGATCTTTGCTGCGGTTTGCTAAAAAAAAATTTTCACCATGAAAATAACATTGTAAGTAATAAAGAGCAGATTTCCAATGACTCACCGTAGTCCTTCCCTTTCAGAATCTGCAGTATTCTACCAGTGGTTGAGTTTCTGCTTATTGAGTCCGTGCACAGAATCACCACGCTCCTGTTAGCATCCATATAATGCCTGTCAACTGCACACCTACAGCAGGTATAAATATCAACTGTAAGAACACATTCGATAAAATGTTTTTGCCAGTTGCGCCACCTCTGGGACAGACCTTGAGTTCAAACATATGATGCTCTTTTGTAAAAAATATTTCCAATATATTACATTTAGTCGTAGCATGTAGCGTACAATCCTTGGGGCTGGACTCTCTAGTTTATCAATGAAATGTAAACAGAAACAGAGAATGGTAACATGGAACATAGAACAAATAAACAGAAACAAAAATATATATTTTGCCCAGAGGAACAATCTGGATCAGTCTTGTGACACACTCTAGCTTTTTTATTAGCTGAAAAAATGTATCCATGATCCCTGAGTTCCAGCAAGGAAGTACAGGGTGCATTGCCGTGCTGTGATGTCACTTGGCTGAGATGTCTTCATTCACTTGTATTTCACTTACCGGCCTGGGTCATGCAACCCATGTGCAAACAGCTCTGGGGGTTGGTTGGTGCTGTTGAAGTAGGGGTTGTTTAGAGGGATTGAGTAAGGGCCCGCACAGCAGTCCGTGTCCACATCCACCCTCAACACAGCTCCAGTAAAGTCACTGCAGAAACACATCAACCGCTTCTGTCACCTCTCACGGTAGATTTCCAGAGCACAGATAAGTACCAGAACACAACTCTAATCCATACAGAAACGCACAACAAAATCTAAATGCCAATTCACTTGAAGATTTGATTCAAAGACAAGATTTATTTTGTGATGTTCACCATAAAGATTTATTTACATGTTCACCATGGCGACGGGGAGATATGTTAATTTTGCTGAACCTCTGTGTCTATAAATTGGAATAACGATCAGATCGACTATGTTCTCCAATGAAGGTTCCAACTCAAACCAAGCTATGCTCAAATGATCAACGACATATAATCAGCATCTTACCAGTCACAAACAGCGAGAATTATCAAACCAGCTTAGAATCTGAGATGGTCTAAGTGGGATTTTTCAGAGTGTTTTTCCAACATGTTCTATGGAAAGGAGGTTCTCACAGACTGGTAGAGGACAATGACTATGCTAAAGGTAGTGTCTCAATCCAAATGAAGCAAAATATAGTCTATTGAACAGTGCCCTATGATTGCTTAGTTGGTTCCATGGCTGTGACAGAAAGTAAAGGTTATCAGACAGCTGAACATGCAAGACATTCCAGTGGCAGAGAGAGAAGCGTCTCTATGACCAGGAACAATCAATTTAAGAAATATAAAGACATTGAATAACACATAAAACATTTTGAACAGACATTTCAGTAAAAATATATTGCTCAATCTGTCAAAAATAAGCAGTAGCAGATGCAAGGCTTGGGAAATCTGCTGGCTATCATGCTAGAAAATATCAAGCAGAAAAGTAAGCACTACAAATGCACTTTTCAACCACATACAAATCTGGCCTCTCATATTGTTTTTAACAAAGTTAAAAAGCTTGCTCAGGTTGATAAATCATTTCTTAATCATTATTATTCTCATATTTCCACCACGAAGTATCATGTACTGAATCAAAATACCATTCCACAAGCTAACCAATACAGACCGACAACATCGTGAAAACTAGTACTTTAGAATAGAGTCTAACAGACCGTGGCAATGAGATCTAGAGGCTACCTTTCTGAAACTCACAGGAACTTTGCTAATGGGCTTCTCAGCTCACCTCAGGCCGTCCATCTCCTCCATATCGTCTAGCGTAATCATACCGTCACCCAGGAATACGTGCAGCAGGCCATCAGGGCCAAAAAGGAGCTGCCCGCCTAGGTGTTTTCTGTGCAGCTCCGCCACCTCCATCAGCACCCTCTGGGTCCTCACATCTGCCTGGTTGGGGTTTTTCCTGAAAAACATCCAATATGATCAAATCAAAACTGTACGGCTGATAACACAAGACAGGGCTTTCTGACCCTGTTCCCTAAGATCTGTCTTCCTATAGGTTTTCACAATATCTGGAGGGTCAGCTAATATGTAGAATCAGGTGTGCTAAATTCTGGCCAAAACGAAATCCTCAGGAATAGTCAATACATAGGAACAAGGTTGGCAAACCAGGTTTGGAGTATGAGTTCCAGGATAGTGACTATGGTGTTGGACTCATCACGAAAAGTCCTGGGCCCATCAGTTTTATGATGATACTTTACCTCCGCTGTCTTCAGCCCATGTAATGCCAAATAAGTTGTATATCATCTTAAATCAAATAATAGCACGCTTTTTTCATTCAAAAAGAACATTTTATTTTACACTGCAGATTACATGGAGCAGCGGCGGCTCGTGAACTGGCAATAGGGGAAGCTCAAACAATCCCTTAAAATTAATGACTGGTCATGACCTGTTTTCAATCATTCATTTTAATTACAATAACAGAAACTTCGAAAACTCAACATTATCTGATGCGGCCAGTTTTCATTAATAACGCATACCTGTCAACTCTCACGCATTCGGCATGAGTTTAAGTGGCATTTTTATGTTCCTCTGCTGTAGACGGCAATTATTCTATCAACGTGTATGTAAGAGATTTTCGCGTGGAATTTAAGTACTTGTGCATGGAATTGCTTAAAGACGTTTCAAATGATCTTATTTCATTTAAATGATCATGAAACAAATGCATTGCTTCCAACCCCAACCCCTGAGTAAATAAAAGCGTGAGAAGTCTAGAGTCGTAATCAGTATACGTTATAAATGAAATCTGGCCTCATCTGATAATGTAGAGAGGGAAGATTGAAAACAGGTCATGAACAATCATTAACTTTAAGGGATTGTTTGAGCTTCCCCTGATGCCAATTCACGAGCCGCCACTGACATGGAGGCATATCCTGATTTTTCAAAACGGTTTGTAAAATGATTGGTGTAAACCACTTATATGTTCTCTAATTCAATAAGCCATAGATGTTTGCTCATGAGTTGCTAATTTCTTCGCATCAACTGATGCCAGTAAATGAGATGTAAACCAAAATTTTTTTTTTTTTGGCTTATTCAACCCTCTGGGTATTCCTTGGTGCATATACATCCTGTTTGAAGAGGGAGCCCAACACAGAGTTCCTGTCCCCATAAAGACATTCTGCAGCAAGACATCCTACAGCTGGATGGAAGGTCCTTGTTTTCAGGGAGCATAATCTGGGCAGTGTCTTTACATCAATGCAAATTTAATATTACATTCCCCATGCACAAAACAATCAGCCACATCCAACAACCAGTCCAACAATAATATAACTACATGAGTATCATTCGTCATTATTTTGTACCACCCACAAAATGTTTCCTAAGTAGGTCAAAAGATTTGTTAATAATCCAATACTGAGTAAAGAGATTATAAATAATAAGTCAGACTGAAATTTAAGTGATATGGCAGGAAGTTCCATACTGTAATGCTCATGGTAATTTGTTAGAGATGTTGAAAGAGAGTAATGGTGTGAACGTCATTATTGAAGTCAGGCCATAACTGTATAAGCTGTGATTACATTTTGTAGAAAATGGCCAGTTTTCAAATTAAAAACCTTCAGGCCACACTTTTTCATTGTTTGGTTTAAGGCCCCGCCAATGTGGGAAGATGCAAGAGTAGAAAAAAAATACAATTGGAAAAATCTTTAATTTTTTTTTATCCCCACCGATCTTCCCGAATTGCAAGTAAGAGCACAAACAAAAAAACTTTTCAATTGAATGTTAACCTAATGGAAAAAGTTAAAGCAATTGGGATAAAATTTACTTTCAAATAGCATCAGAACTACCTGACCTGTCAGGGAGCCAAAAAAGAAGTCAAGATAAAAGGACTCAAACTAGCCTTGGTGTATTTAGGGGAAACCAAGCCTTTTGAGCTTGTTTGGAAATGTAAAAGTCCCTGAAAGCACAAGTTGCCCATGTCGGCTCAGCTGAGTAGCCTAGTAGCTTGCACATTAATGCTTTAAAAAAGTTAGGGTATGACTGTGTTCAGGTATATGCAGAGAACATAATGTCACCGCATGTTTTCCTGACACCTTAATGAAGAGCACCTTAACATTTCATGCTTCAGCCTAGTAGGACATTTTTTGGCTTTAGCTAAGCTTCTATACTGAAGGTCTAATGGGCGAAGTGAAATTTGGGCAAACCCACTTCCAGAAAACTTGGGACGCGGTGTAAAATGTAAATAAAAGACGGAATATAGCGATTTGCACATCATTGAAACCCTATATTGGTGTGAAAATGGTTCAACGCCAATATACATGATGAAACTTAGAAATGTATTACTTTTTGGAAAAATATTTGCTCATTTTGAATTTGATGCCAGCATCATGTTTCAAAAAAGTAGGGATGGGGCAACTAAAGTTTAGAAATGTTTCATGATGCTGAAAAAAATGCACCTGCTGGAACATATCAGGGCTAATTAGGTTAATTGGCAATAGGTCAGTGACATAAACTGGTATGAGATCGGCATCTCAGAGAGTCTGAGCCTTTTAGAAGATGGTGAGGGCTTCACCACCCTGTGACAGACAGCATGGGAAAATTGTTTGACAATTTAAGAATGAAATTTCCAAGAAACTGAGGATTTAATCATCTATGGTATGTAATATAATAAAATTATTCAGAGAATCCAGAGAAATCTCTATGCAAGAGACAAGGCTAAAAACCAGTAGTGAATGGCTGTTATCTTCAGGCCCTTTGGTGGCACTGCATTAAAAACAAACAGGATTCTGTGGTGGAAATCAATGCATGGGCTCAGGAACACTTCTGAAAACCATTCTCAGCGAGCACAATTTGTTACTGCATCCACAAATGCAAGTTAAAGCTTTAATATGTAAAGAAATTAAACATTAAACAAGGTCCAGATACCCTGCCGCCTTCTCTGGGCCTAAGCTCATTTATGATGGTCTGAGACAAAGCGGAAAACTATCCTGTGGTCTGACCAATCAAAATCTGAATTTTTTATTTTTTTTGGAAATGAAGGATGCCTCATCCTCCAGGCTAAGGAGAGGGAATATCCAGCTTTTTATCAGCACACAGTTCAAAAGCCAGCATCGATGATAGTATGGGGGTACATTAGTACACATGGCAAGGGCGACTTGCATATCTGTAGACAGCATTAATCCTGAATAATATATACAGGTTTTGGAGCAACATATACAGCCGTCCAGACATCTTTTTCTTGTAAGGCTTCGCTTATTTCAGAGAATTCCAAACCACATTGTGCGCGTTACAACATCATGGATCCGTAGTAAAAGACTTCGGGTGCTACACTGGTCTGCCTACAGTCCAGACAGTTCACCCATTGAAAAACCAGGCATACTATGAAACGACAAATGTGACAAAAGAGTCTGTAAAAGAGTTGAGAAGCTGAAATCTAAAATAAAGCCAGAATGAGGAGAAATTTTGCTTTCAAAACTACAGTAATTTGTCTCCTCAGTTTATAATACTTACAGGGCATTGTTAAAAGAAGAGAAAATTTAACACAGAAGTAAACATGGCCTCGTCCCAACTTCTTTGAAATGTTGCTGGCATCAAATTCAAAATGAGCTGAAAAAGATACTTTTCAAAAACAACACATTTTTTTCAGTTTCAACATTTGATATGTTGTCTTTGTACTATTTTCAATTTATTATGATTAAATAATTTAACTTAAATTATTTAAATGATTTTAAATAAAGTTGTATAGTTTAAATGATTTGCTAGTCATTGCAGTTTGTTTTTATTTACATGTTTATATACATTTATAGTCCAAACTTTTCTTGAAATGAAGCTTAGCGAAAGTTCAGTCAGGAAGACTCTCTCTCTTTCGCGCTCGTCAGCCCCGTCTAATTTGTTCATACATGTTCACTCCTGATTCTCCGCAGACAACATCCGGGGCTGTCAATGAGCAGTCAGCTGGCATTGCAGCTGATGGCTTCCATCCGACCAGGGCACACCTCAGTCGCGTTGCTAGCCAATCATTGTGCTCCTGTCTTTTAAAATATGTTATTTTCTCCGCCCTAGTTCGCCCATGCTGCCGCTCGCTGACCCTCCTATGCCCCAACGCCACCCTACTCATCAGATCTCCCGTTCCGCCACTCCAGCTTCACCAGTCTTCAGCCGCCACCACCACCAGTGTCTGGACTCTTCGGGGGGATTTCCCGCAGCTGCTCCGGGCAGTGCTCCTGATCTTCGAGTCTTCCCAAAGAGTCCAAGCGCCAAAGACTTGATTCGATTATAAGCATGTTACCCCTTTATGCTCAAAGGATAATATACATTTTCTTGATTTCACTTGAGTCTCTCCTGGTTGAAATGAGGTTGTATAAGTAAATTGCACCTGTTACCCAACATGCGCATGAGGTAGCTGACCAACGCTGAAGTGATAGACATCTTCAGTACTAAACCAGCATTATATCAAAGAATTATCCATATGGCTTCTAGATATTGTGAATGGGATTTTTTGCAGTTTTTCAGTAATGTTGGGCAACACTTGTAATAATGGAAATCAAACCAAACACACCATTCACATACCACTGTCTCACACACTCATACCAACGGGCCATTCAGTGTCTCCATTTAGCCTGATGTGGATGTCTTTGGACTGCGGGAAGAAACCGGAGTACCAGGAGAAAACCCATGCAAACACGGAGAGAACATGCAAATTCCACACAGAAAGGCCGTGGGCCAGATTCGAACCCACAACCTTTTTTTCTTCATGTTGTTTCCACCAGCATGAAGGGATCATTGATGATGTCATCCAGTCCCTGATGCTGAGCTATGCAATAATTCAACCGATTTCCCAAGCCTGCCTTGACAGTGGATTCCAGCCGTTCACCAGAAATGCAAATCAGATGGCTAAATAAAAGAGACCTGCTGATTAAAACAGAGGCCCTTGCTGCATAGCATCTTTTCAGTGCCAAAAATCAGTTTCCTAAAATGCTAAAAACCTTATGACTGGGAACTTCATAGCAGATGTCGTGTATGTGATATCATTTTGGCTAATGAAAAACCTGATTTGGTTTATTTGATGGCTAATCTGGTCTGAACGCTACATTGGCCCCTGCAAATATGACCCTCCACCTTAGCTCCCCAAATACAGTCATCATACATCTTGACAGTGACCACTGATTGGATCTTTCATGGTTATAGTGTCCAAATGGACCTATGGAGGGTTTTAAATGTATTGCTAGTTCAGGTATGCATGATTTTATTTTATCTTTACTCCGACATGTAGATGTACTCTTCATAACCACTGGGGGAAAAAGAAACGTGGGAGAAAGGTTTTTCCTTGATTTTGCCCCTCAAACTTTAGCTAACTTTGCTGGGTGCTCGCAAACCAAACAATGAAAAAAGTGTGGCCTTCACATTGAAAACAAAAAAAAAAAAAACTTAGTCTCTGACCACTAATTCTGTCCCCAGCCACAGAAAAGAAAATAAAAACAAGAGTTGTCTTTTCATATTTCTTTCTCAACAACAACAACATACCTAGGCTGAATAGTACAAAAATGGAGGATTGTTTTACACTGTTATTTCACGTCCACAGTGAGCATTTACAGTTTAAGGACAGAGCAGAGTTCTTCATTCTTTTTCAGTCTCCTACCTGGAGACAGTGTACTCCACCACTCGGAGAATGTGGTCGTGTGGCCCAACCGCCCATCGCTCCTGGTTGGTGGTATAGGAGACATACAGCTTTCCATTTTTCTTGTAATTGGGATGGAATGCGAGGCTTAAAAGACCTCTTTCATCTCCTCCCTGCAGTCAAATGAAAAACACAAAGAATGGCGAAGTTAATTATGTTCTTTACTCTGTTGCAGCTGGAACCACAGCCAGCCCCCTCTCTGTCTTTCTCTTTCTGTCTCTCTTTCTCCCTCCATCTCTCTCAGCATTCCCAAGGATTATCCATGCCAGCCCCCCTTCTCTCTCACTCTTTACCCCCTTGACTATTGCACCAGAAACGATTATAAAGCATTTGACTTGAGGCAGGCCTTTCCCCCTCTCTTTGGGGTAATAGTGTGTGCAGTTTGTATTCGCGGGCTCCACCGAGGCCGGGCCCTCACAGTCCCATTGTGCTGTGATTTGTGGACATAATCTTTGAGGGGTATCAATGGGGGCTGCCTGAAGTGCCTGCAGAATTTATTAGCTCACTCGCAGTTCATGGAAGACACAAAACTCCAGAATCCTCAGGTCGTTTTTTGAATCCTTGCACAGAACCGAAAAAAGCGGAAAAAAGTAAACACGGACGGAACTGCCAACTCCCACTGTCTTGGCACAGTGTTTAGAAAACAGTGAAATTGCTTGTGTAATACGTAAACCTTTACCCCGAGGGGAAACTGCATCAGTTGTCACCACTCTGGTGGTCCGTTCATAGTTAACTCTAATAAGCAGCTATATCTTTTCAGGCCCTGGGCAAGGCAATCATGTTTTCTCTTCTTTTTTCTTGACAAAAAAGGGAAAGGAATGAACAGAACATCAGGCTTACATTTAAAGAATGCTTAGAATGACCTCCCGAGATTTTCAATAGAGATTGAGTGAACGGAGCTGTCGCTTGCCTCCCTGGCTGATTACGGATGAGGTAATATAAGATAGCTCCCATCCCCTGTAGTGACGACCACACCTATAGAGATCAATCTGCCACCGGTGTCACATTCATGCCATCCAAAGGATCGTTTTTCATTTGCTTCACCATCCTCCATGTCCCTCCAAAGAGGTACTGATTACCCCCAGCATCTAGCCTTCCCAGCAGCCTTTGCTCTGACCCTCTGCTCGTCTTGGGTCATGGGAGGACACAGCCTCATCCCAACACAATAGGCTCTGAGAGTCCCTGCTCTAACTTCCCACCTCAGTTTGAGTTCACAAATCACCTCACCTTGTCAAGTGGAAGCAGCCCCCTGATTGCCCTACTCTATGGTTTCTCTGAATCAAACAGGGATTTAACCTCAGTCAAAGTTTCTATGGCTGAGATGAGTGCTTAAAGCCATAAAATTTGGCTAGCACAATATCTGCTGGCACATTTTTGAGAGAAAGTTACAATTGTCTTTCAAAATGGTAGGCAAAGGATTTGTTTCTTCGATTTGGAATACCCAGCCCCATAGCTGCTTCCATGACTATGATTGAAGACTGATGCAGACAGGTCAATTGAGCCCATCACAAAGACCAATCCACACCAACCAGCTTCCTTCATAATGAAGCCTGAGAGCTTGAACTGAGAGCCCAATAAGTCAATGTACGAACCAACCCTAAAATAGTATTTGAACCAACAATAAGCAATCACGCAGCGGCATATTATATAACAGATTGCAGATTTGAGATGAATACATAACCAAGAGAATCCATAGTATCCTTATTTGCTGAGATTTTGCGTCTTGGAGTAAGACGTAACCTATTCTATGTACTAAACTTGAAAAAACACAAAAGTTGAATGATAAGCTTAGTGTCAGATATACAGCGCCGTGAAAAACTTTTTTTCCCCCTTTCTGATTTCTTATTGTTTTGCATATTTGTCACAAGTAATTGTTTCAGATCATCAAACAAATGTTTAATATTAGACAAAGAGAAACCTAGTAAATACAAATGCAGTTTTTAAATGATGCTTTAATTTATTAAGGGAAAAAAGCTATCCAAACCTACCTGGCCCCATGTGAGAAAGAAATTAATATATAAGAGAATCAGCTGAAAGAATATTTAGCAAGTAATTGAGTTAACTGGCATCAGGTGTGTAACATGATTGACAATAAAAGGGATGTCTTGGAGAGGCTGAATCTCTCAGAAGTAAAGATGGCCAGAGGCTCTCCAACCTGTGAAGGTTTATGTAAAAGAATAGTGGAATACTTTAAAAACAATGTTCCTCAACGTCAAACTGTAAAGGCTTTGAAGGTTTCATCATTGACATTGCATAACATCATCAAAAGATACAGAGAAACTGGAAAAATCTGTGCGTAAGGGACAAGGCCGAAGACCAATTCTGGTTGCCCGTGATCTTCGGGCCCTCAGACACCACTGCATCACTCACCGGCATTATTCTGTCATTGACATTGCTAAATGGGCCCAGGAATACTTCAAGAAACCACTATCTGTAAACGCAGTCTGCCACGCCATCCACAGATGCTGTCTAAAACTCTGTCATGCAAAAGGTAAGCCATTGTTGAGCATGATCCAGAAGCACCTCTGTGTTCTGTGGGCCAAAGCTCATTTAAAATGGATTATAGCAAAATAGCAAAGTGTCCTGTGGTCAGACGAGTCCAAATTTGACATTCTTGTTGGAACTCCTGGATGTCGTGTCCTCTGAGCTAAAGAGGAGAAAGACCATTCCTCCAGTAATCAGTGTTCAGTTCAAAAGCCAGCATCTCTTATAGTATGGGGATGCATTACTGCATATGAGGTAAGACACTTGCATGTTTTAAAAAGTACCATAAATGCTGGAAGGTATATAAAGGTTTTAGAGCAACATATGCTGACCTTCAGACGACATCTATTCCAGGGAAGGCTTTGTGTATATCCGCAGGACATTGCAGAACCACATTCTGCAGCTATTACAACAGCATTGCTTCGTAGTGGAAGAGTCTGTGTGCTGAACTGGCCTGCCTGCAGTCCTGATCTTTCACCGATTGAGAAAATTTGGCAAATAATTAAACGAAAAGTCCGTCAAAGGAGACCCAAAACTCTCAAGCAGCTGGAAGCTTGTATTAAATAAGAGTGGGATCAAATTCCAATGGCTAAATTCAAGAAGCGTGTCTACTCAATGCCCAGACACCTCCACTGTGTGTTAAAAAGAAGAGGGGATGCCACACCATGGCAAAATGGACCCTGTCCCAACTTTTTTGAGATCTGTAGCAGCCATTAAATTTGAAATGAGCTCATTTTGTGAATACAATTGTAAAATTTCTCAGTTTCAACATTTGCTGTGTTATCGCCAGTGGCAGTCCGTCGGCAGAAACACAGGACCAGCAATAACCTCGCCTTTCACTACTTAATGACCTACACCTCTCGCAGTTTACCTCTCCCAATAAGCAACAGTTGCTCAGACTGATAGGTAGAACCGACAAGAGTCTAGTTTATTTTTGAAAGCCTTGTTATACATTGCACTACAAAATTATACAGAGTTTTCTTCCGCACATCAATTACTACGAAAAATATCAATTCGTTTGTATAATTTCTGCGCTCATGTAGCACGTGAAACCACAGATTTGGGTAAATTAGTTTGCAAGTCTCATTGAGCAATAAGCCGTGAGAATCCGTTCTATTGTCTGAATGTAGTGACAGCTAAAGTGCGTAGTTAGGTACAATGCACAGCTGAGTGATGCCGAAAATAATTGCTGCCAAGTCCGCAAATGTTTCTGATTTACCTGCAGATTGTCATCCTTGCGGAGTCACATCAATTATATCAACATAGCCAATAGGCAATCGCTTTGTAATTTGAATTTCTTTATCATTATGTGTCATGAATTGGTGGTGGTTGTTCAGTTAAAAAAAAATTGTTTGATTGTTAATCAGGCAAACTTGATCGCAAACAGTTTAAGAGCTATTATGCTGGAAAGGGTGATGTTACTGAAGGCCTTCCTGACATCTGACGGCAAGCCACTGGTTATCGCTGTGAATAAAATACCGGCTGGTGTGATTTGAAAGTCATTGCGTTTTGACTTTATTCACAATTTACACTTTGTCCCAACTATTTCGGAATTGGGGTTGTATTATGATACCTTGATTTGGTTGAAATTTATTTTGTATTAAATGATTGTTTCGATTTTGGCTGTTTCCATCGAAACATCAATAAAGTAAAGAATTTCACTGATGTTGTTATGTTTTCTTTCCCTATAATTATAATGTTTATATTTTTTTTGTATTGTTTGTGCATTGCCAGTCAGGGGTGCCAGTATTTTTGGAGCCCACTATAAACAAGAGATCCAGATGTCTGTAGTGCTTTGCTAATGTAGAGACACCCTGACTCAACCAGATGCATCTGGGTTATTAATACAAGAGCAATGTGGCTTTACCACATTTGTAGTACAGAGTTACACATGCTTCAGCCATCTGGTGCCGAACTGGAGCACAACACAGCAATTCAAAACAACTTTGAGCCCTTAGACAGTGATTATACATCCTTTAAAAATAACATACCAGAGAATGTTGACAGGTTAAGGCACATAAAGGACAGATAAGAAGCCATCCTTGTGGGGAGCACGTTTGTAATTGTGGAAGCTGATTGTAATGCCCCGGCTCCTCAGGCATTCCTGGACAACTGGGTACCTGCCCTCTCCTAATTATTCAACTATCCCTTCTGCTCTCTTTGTTAATTATCACACCTGGTTGTTTATCACACTTTGCTGATTATCACTCCCTTTTCTATTTATACCTTAGTGTCCCCTTTCACTGGCAGGTAGCCTTAGATTGTACCACCTTCTTCTTGAGAGCACTCCTTTGTTCATAGTTATTCCCTTTGAAGTGTAACTAGTTCAGGCAGGAAACTCGAGAAGTGCTACATCAGCGGACAGTAGCCTGGTAAGCTACCAGCACGTCAGCATCAGCAGGCACACAATTGGAGGATACACATCACAAGGTCATACAGCGGTCTATTTGAAAGATGTCAAGCTCACTTGCTTCCACTGCTGTTTGCAATGACTTTTCATGCTATGCACCATGCTGTTTGGTTTTTTGCTTGCCACCTCCACCCCAGCCTCCACCTGTTTGGTTCTGCTCATATTGGGGGATTTTGATTTCTGTTCATGACTATGTTTGTATGTTTGCTGTGCCTAGGTAGGGCATTCCTCCAGAGCAGAACCGCAGCCAAAGTACAATGTAATGCTTATATCCATGAATAAATTGTTCTATTTTACTCAAACGTGAGTTTTCCTGACTGTATTGTGTTCACATTGTTTATTAAATAAACTCCACATTGTTGTACCGATCTGTCGTGGTGAAGAAGGAGCTGAGCCGAAAGGCAAAGCTCTCGATTTACCAGTCAATCTACGTTCCTACCCTCACCTATGGCCATGAACTCTGGGTCATGACCGAAAGAACGAGATCTCGGGTACAAGCGGCTGAAATGGGTTTCCTCCGCAGGGTGGCGGGCCGCTCCCTTAGAGATAGGGTGAGGAGCTCTGTCACCCGGGAGGAGCTCAGAGTAGAGCCGCTGCTCCTCCACGTCGAGAGGGGCCAGCTGAGGTGGCTCGGGCATCTTTATCGGATGCCCCCTGGACGCCTTCCTGGGAAGGTGTTCCGGGCATGCCCCACCGGGAGGAGGCCTCGGGGAAGACCCAGGACACGGTGGAGGGACTATGTCTCTCGGCTGGCCTGGGAACGCCTCGGGATACCCCCGGAAGAACTGGAGGAAGTGTCCGGGGAGAGGGAAGTCTGGGCATCCCTACTTAGACTGCTGCCCCCGCGACCCGGCCCCGGATAAGCGGTTGAAAATGGATGGATGGATGGATAAACTCCACATCCTGCACTTGGGTTCTCTATTTTGTATCACTCTCCTGATGCCCTTCTAACACCTTTGGGCGCCAGGACATTACAGTAACGTATCTATCATTGCGGAATAAAGTGTCCAGTATTCTAGGAGAGGGTAAACATGGCACAACCCGGCCATAAAACAGTTTGAGCAAATTCAGTGCAAAGGAACACCTACGTTGAGTGGAGTGCGTTCCAAAAAAAATGAAACGGCTCCATTGTTTTTTTGGACTAAGTAATGTTAATTGGCACCAAGGGACTCCACCATAGGAAATACAGAAGATTAAAAATAAAAACATGTGCATATGCACAGATTAGCTGCTATCTCCCTCCCTTCACTGAAGCCACGATCCCCCAGAGAGAATCTGAGTAACATTAGCACAAAGGGCTAATGTCCTGTTGGTCGAGCCTCTGATAAACACAAAACTCCTTGACCCTCCCCTGCCGTCAGAAGCTACAACTCAGCCAGCATCGTGGAACAAGACTCTTGGGGCGCCAGGCTCAAGCCACTTATAATTGTCATAATGATTGTTTTATCAGAAACAATTAACTTTAATGATGATAATACGCAGAGCCTTCCCAGCAAAAGCCGTTACACAGCCCGAGCCTAAGGTCTGTAATCTCTGAACAGAGTGGTGGGAGGATGTGCTCCGCGTAAACTTCCTGTCAAAATATGTCCTCGTCTCAGGACGCAATCTAAACAACACACTCTAAGGCTTGGACCATTGTGCAGCCCACGGACACCAACAAGCCCAAAACAGGACTGTGCAGCATTCAAATATTTACTTTTACAAAGTGGATCTGTTTCAAGGGGGTCACTCACAGTAACATTTTTGGGCTGTTTTCAAAGGCTTTTAATTGTTTGCTCTCTTCAGCCACCATGCAATGCTGTAGCTGCCTGCATCACATTTAATAACACTGCACTTCCTGCCCCAAGCCCACAAATGATGGGGTAGCTTTCTGCCCAAGTAAAAAATGAGACCAACCATCCTCTCTCCCTGAATTTTATTGGCATTCAATCCTTCAGTCTGTTCCTGATAAATATTTATCACATTGAGGGCCAACCACAGCTTGGCAACTCAGATTAAGGCTAGCCTTCATCAACATTCAAATTTCAATGAATATTTTTCATTATCAACTCCAAATCCAGGTATAAGCCTTCCTTTTTCACATGAAATTGACCATGATCAAATACCATACATAATCAAATACTCTATAGCCTTGCTCAAGATCAATAAAAAATATTTTTATTAACACCCCATTAGCACATGCTAATGTGCATGACACAGGTGATGCAAAATAATGTGATGTAATCTTTTTTGTTGATGCGGTTGGGTACAGGGTGTTCTTGTTTCTTCTTGAGCTGAATGAAATGAAGGTGAGCTGCTCTGACTTGATACAGAGATAAAGGTCTGGCTTCCTTGAGGGTGGTGGTCAATGAGAACAAACCTCAAGTGGGAGCAAATCATTCTCTAAAGTAAAGGCATGATAGCAGTTTTTTGTCTTTACCGTAAATAACAGGCAATTTTCAACTTAATTTCACGTTTTGCCGTCATCATTATGTGGCATTATGCAACAATCAGCTATTCTGTCAAAACAGACAATAAACTGCATGTTGTGCACATCAGCTCATGCTTACAGACTCCATCTGTCCATACATCCACTGTCCAACCACTTTATTCCAGGTCTGGCCGATCCCGGTCATAGACTGTTGGACGACACTTCTCCATTTCCTAACGTGGTACGAAAATGAAGCCAAAGTATCCTTCATATGGAGACAGAGTCTGTGCAGCAATGATTGGGGGGTTGAGCCACAGTATAGAAGTCCCATCTGTATATCCGCCCTGCTCATAATCACATCCCCTGAACATTTTACATAGCCCAACAGGCTCCTCCATTGTTAACTAGCGGCAAACGTCACTTGTCAATCACAGGCAGCTGACTGGTTCTACCAGGACTGAAAGCTTGTTAAAGGGCATGTAAACCCTGTTCCATAATCAAATTTTACCTCATATATCGATTAAATGGTCTTCTGAAGTAATGTTGGTGTTAAACATTTCATCGATACAGTGCCACATCCTTGTCACTTTCAATATTAAGCATTTTTCCCTCCACCTAAGAAATGGCTGTGATGTCATTTCTGGCTCCTTTACCTTCAGGAAATCATATCAAAATAACTGATGATAAAATAAAAATTTCAAATGGTTTTTCTTGAATCCCAACTGCCAATTGAGAAACAAAGTTTTGTGGATTATTATGAACCTGGAGCGCTTATCCAGGGCATGTATTTGGGTATGCAGTGAATTGCAACAAAAAATATTGTGAGAGAACACCGCAATTGAAACGTTTTGATTAAGACTATAACTTTATATGTTGATCGCTACAAGGACTTGGTGATCAAGAATTGATGTCTCAAAATAATTCTGCATGATAATTTTGATGTGTTTTGCTAATTATACATTAATAAATTATTACATTTATAGTCATTTGTGAATCCCACTGTGCCCACACCAACTCTAGCTTGTTGAGGGTTCATATTTATAGAAGGCAGAATTGTTTGTCCATTACCAGTCAGGGGTGCTTATAATTTTGGAGCCCACTATAACTAAATGAAACAAAATTTATCAGAAAAAAAATAAACAATTGAACTTATATCAGCATGGTAAGAACCACTTAAAATGATAGAAACTATTTGCAGAAAATATTTATTTGACATGTACCATATTATTTCAGTGAGGCCCATGTCCCATCCATTAACGTGGAGGGGGCGGGCTTATAACTTGTAAGTTGCAGCCAGCCACTAGATCGTGATCAAGATATTTTGGCCCCACTTTTGGGGAGCTGTTAGGTTGTCCATATTTATATACAGTCAATGATCCCAGTTTACAATGATCGGGAGGCAAGAAGGCACCCTGGACTGTCCACAAATCAATCGCAGGGATCACACATCATTCACTCACACACTCATACCTATGGGAAGTTTAATTTCTCCAATTAGTGTGACATGCATGTCTTAAGACTGCGGGAAGAAACTGCTGTACCTGTAGAAAACCACCCTGAAAATGCCATGGTCATTGAAGATAAGTTTTCAATACTCTGCTTGTCAACCAGCAGGTCCTTGGCTGCTCAGCTGAAACAGTCAGCTAGTTCGCCTGTTTAACCACCAGCTTACTCCACTAGCTTAAACAACTTTGGCCAGCTTTGTCCAGCTGAAAACCAGCTTTGATTGCCGCAGACAAGCTTTGACAAGCTAGAAGTGCGGAAAATACATCTTAAACCAGTTTAGAATCCTCAGCCAGAATTTTAAGCAGGGCAGATTTGCACTGGCATCTATTTAAACCCCCTGAATTCTTAAGAGCATTTTGTCTGGATCTTGTTCACTGCAAGCAACTAATGTAAAATTACTGGGACGGTGATTCTCAGCTATCTTAAAATCCCTTCTCGGCTTGATCAGAGATTACTCTCCAAGGAGCAAATACTCAAAATTCTTGGGACTGGAGTGCAGCTTTAGGTATCTTTGAATTGGAAGCAGATAGATTATCCTAGAAATGATTTCAGTTGATAGTAATCTCATTGCTTGAGAGTGAAAGACTTTCACATGGTAACAGCCTCTCGCAGAAATTACCGCCAACGATTTGGGACCCAGTGAATGCAGTAGCCCATGTAGAATTACAGAACTTAAGTTTTATGGTCCTACTCAGACAAGGTCCTCAGAATTGACCTAATTTATACTCCATACAGCACACCTGCCATCACCCTCTAGAACTGGGCTGCCCAACCCTGTACCTGGAGAGCGACCATTCTGAAGGTTATCTCTCCATCCAAAGCAAACCACACCTTCTTTCCCAGTTAGAGATCTTCACGAGCTGCTAATGAGCTGAATCAGGTGTGTTGAATTAGGGTTGGAGTAGAAACCTACAGGATGGAAACTCTCTAGGAACAGGGTTGGGCAGCCCTGCTCTAGAAGATCTGCAAAGGCAGGACCCAGTTCTGATCATTGAGTATGGCTTTTAGTGAATGAAAGGACAGGGCATTATCCACTTTTGGCAAACTTTCCTCACCTTGATTCCGCTCTGGACCAGCTTGTGGATGTCGAGGAAAGGCTCCTTGATGAGCACCATGTTGTGGGTAAGGATCTTGACGAAACCCTCCCTCTCCAGGATGAAGAGCCGCTGGGATCCGTCTCCACAGTTCACCACTTCCACTGGCTGCCTCAGGCCAGACACCACCTCTTGGGCGCAGTAGCAGCTGTGTTTGTGCTTTCTGAAGAGGGCAATAGTCACATTAGGGAGTAGAAAAGACAACAATACAGCAATTCAGGCAAGAACAGGTCAAACACTGACTTCAACCTCTTACACCTGAAGGGGAAAAGGGGTTAATTCAACTTGTTTTGACTACTGTTACCAAGACCTCTGTATCTAAAAAATTAAAGGTGTTAGGTATATGGTTCAATGCTTTATTGTAAAAAAATTGCACCTTTATACCCAAAAATATTTTCCACATAAGTCCAGTATTTAATACTTATTTTCATCTACTTATATAAAGAGAGTGTCTAAAAATCAAAAATGAAAAATCAAAGTCACATTTTGGAGATTTTTTTTTTTGTTGATGAGCAAAAACAGCTCATAGCACCTTTTTTACTGTGCTGTGAAAAATTAATTGTCCTGTAAATTTCTTCTATTTGCGCTAATTGCTCAAATTTAAATGTTTCAGATCATCTTACCAACTTTATTACAAGAGAAATAAACCATGGGTAAACACAAAATGCAATTTTTAAATGATGATTTTATCTATTAAAGAGGTACATAAAACGTGCAGTATATCACTCATGTGAAAGAATCATTTTCTCAATAAACCTAATAACTGGTTGTACTACTCTTGGCGGAAGCAACTACAATCAACTGTTTATGATAACAGGTTATAAGTCTCTTACATTACTGTGGAGTAATTATGGCCCACTCTGCAAAATTAATATTTATCAATTAAGCCATGTAGAAAGGTTTTTTGAGCATGACCTGCCAGATTAAGGTCATGTCGCAGCATCTGAACTGGGTTCAAGTCAGGACTTTGACGAGCCACTAAAAACATTCATTTTGCTTCTTTCTTTTGACAAATTCATAAGAGGACTTGCTTGAGTGCTTTGGGTATTTCTCCTGCAGCATAACACCGACTGTGCTTGAACCTGAGCTTGGTCGCAAACTGATATGCAAACATTTTCAATCAGGATTTTCTAATTGAGAGCAGAATTCATGGTGCAATCACTTATGATAAGTCACCCAGGTCCTGAGGCAGCAAAATAGCCCCAGAAAATCACATGACCAGCACTGTGTTTGACTTTTGGTATGATGTTCTTACAGTGGAATTCTATGTTAGCAACACACCAGATTTAATGGGATCCATGTCTTCCAAAAAGTTGCACTTTTGATTTGTCAGTCCACAGAAGATTTTCTCAAAAGTCCTGCAGGTCATCAGTATGTTTTTAGCAAATGTGAGGCGCGTCTCAGTGTTTTTTATGGTTGGCTGCGGTTTTCGCCATGCAACTCTCCAATGGAAGCAATTTTTTCCCAGTTTCTTTATTACTGAGGAGTAGTGAACACTGACTTTAAAGGCAGGGAAGGTAAAATAATCAAATATACAGTTTTTGTTACATTTTTCGAAAATAATCTTTACACCTCAACAGCAATAAATAACTTAGGAATTCTGAAAAAGGACGAACAAAGATCCGTCTTCTGTAAACACTGTAATCCCATATAAACTCCAACCAATCATTCCCTCGCGGTCCGGTTGGAAAGAACCAATGATAAGCCCCATCACCTTCCTGCATGTACTCTATCCTTGCCATGTCCGATCTCGAACTCGAAGCACAATGGCCCTCATTTATCAAACTTGGAAGGATCTGGTGTAGATTCAGTTGTAAATATCAGCGTTCTCCAGGTGTCACGTCTGATTTACTAAAAGTGTGTACGTCGCTGATTTCGGTGTAAAACTGGCGAGGCATTGATAAATCTGGCGGCAGAAACCATTGTAATTTACATGACACGCCCTTATAAATTCATGCTCCGGGAGGCATAGTCCTGCCCACTTTACGGCTTGGACTCTCAAAAGACGGCAAAGAAGAAAGAACTTCATGGAGGAGGAAATATAAATAATCACGTCTGAAGTGGAGAAAAACATAATTTTATTCGGAAGCCTTAAGAGTAGCATAAAGCGAACTCAGAAGGCTGCAGTTCGGAAAAGTATTGCTGCTGCGGTAAACACTGTTGGGGTGGAAAACCGGAGTGCAGCAGAGGTTTCATTTAATTCATTAATAAATCAAAGTGACTTTTCGCACTTATTTAAGTGCGTCCAAGCACAAAAATTGATCGAAATTCACGTTAGACGCACTTAAAAGTGAGGCCGAGATGCATATTTCTCCAATGTCCACACTTATTTTAAGTGTGTCCAAAGTAAAAAATTTTTCTTGGCCAAACTTATTTTAAGTGGTACTTTCTATAAGCAGCGCTGGAATGGTCATCAACTGGCGCACTTATTAGTGTGGCGAAGAAAAAAATTCAGCATTGGCCACACGTATAAGTGCGAATAACATCGGCCTTAATAAATTAAATTTACAGATCCATGATATTTCATGTTATATAGCCTACATGATTGACAATCCAAATGCTTTACATATAGGTAAAAAAAAAAAAGTGGTTCGATTTTAAGATCGCACTCAGGCGCAGCAGCGCACGGACCGGTGGAAGCCGACCAGACTCGAACCTCCAGCTGTCATTGTTCGAGGAGCGCGTAGCAGCAGGGCTACTACTCCATCGTGGGAATACGAGGCGGTGGGGACACGGATGAGTCCCCACTGCCTCGATCGGAGCTGCATGAGGGTAATTGTTAAAATACAGTCTGCAGGGATCACTCTTCATTGTACTTTTATTAGTATTACTCCATGGCATTTTACTGGGTGCCACACAAAACGAGCAGCCACTCGTCACTTTCCCGGAGGTGATCTTCTCTGTGCCGAAACTTCCTCTCATGTCGGACAGAGTTTTATTCCTCTAACAATAGATCTGCCATTGTCAAAATGTGATCATGGTCAAAGTGTCCATAGGCCTATATATACTGAGCAACAAAAGAAACGCAAGTTAGCTTGTTAGTTAATGTACTATTATGGTTACGCAGTCAAAGTGACCGCAAAATAAAGAAAAGTTTGATGAAACGAGTGTAAATGTGCACTCGCTAGTAATAAATTTGATTTTCTAAAATAATTACGTGCAAACTTATTTTCCAGTCTGCCTTTAATTAACTTGCGTTTTTTTGTTGTTCAGTATATATCTGACTGGATGAGCATGTGACATGCCACACTGCATAACCGCCAAGCCGCGCATTGCGCTTCATCAAACTGATTGTAATTGTCAGCTGTCTGGCCTGACAAGCAGGTTGCCTCAAAATATAAGTTTAATTAATTTCTCAACACAGGTTTCTTATTTATTTATTTATTCATTCATTCATTTATCTATTTAGTCTATTTATTCTTTTTAGTAATAAGAGCAACAACAGCATGACGCCCGCATCGCGGCATATGGTTTATTACTCATTTTGACAGCTGCACTCGTTCCTGCATGTTGTTCGCTGGTTTCAAGTCTGTGTACACCTGGTCAGACCTGGCGTGAAATGTTTGCGGACTGTTCACTCATGTTCAGATTGATAAATGTTGATCCTTGCGGGAGATTTGGCGTACACCCATTTTTTTGGTGTACGCACGTTTGTTAAATGAGGGCCATTATCACTGCAAGAGGAAAGTTATCCTGCTATAAAATCAAAAGAAGTCTGTTGTTGGAGGTCTAGCAGAGAATGGAAGAGAAAACTCTGGCATTACCACCACTGCTACGGTTACTTGTGAGTGCTCACCCTGCCGAAAAGGGCAAAGGAAAAGAGAGTCCTATAAAGGCTGCAGATACAGAAAGAGGACAAACGGTAGTCAATACCGCTGGAGCTTTTCAGTGATGGAGGCAACTAAGGGAGTTGTAAGGTCTGAAAAGTGATTCAAAGGTTGCCATCTTCCTGTCGAACAGGAAAGTTGTTGTTTTCGTGATTGTTTAGTTAACGTAACTGTTTATTTTATGCTAGTAATATTATCCCAATTCTAATGCTAGCTTCCGTGTTTCTCCAGGCTGGTGAATTGCATCAGCAAATCTATGTTTGTGTATACCGTTCTAACAAAACGCTACCTTGTGTAACATTATGTGGTTGCCAGTGTCAAAAAATGTGTTGTTTACATATTAGCTCTTCACAAATGTGCTGATATGGGGTCTGTTTTTTATTATTATTTTGTAGTTAGGATCACTTAACTTCCAGTGTTGAAACACAGGTTGATTACCCGATCTCCCCCTCGTGTCGACTATTGTTTCTGAGTGCTAGTGCACAACTGTGCATGGAGTGTGGCTTTGGAAGGAGCCCCGAGGGTGCAGGGTGGGCTTAGGCGGAGCCCTGAGAAGATGCTACTTTCAAATTCAGCTAGCTTTACATTCTTACCTACCCTGCCTTTAAGTGAGGTAACTGAGGCCTACATTTTAATACAACGTAGATGTTAGTGTAGGTTCTTTTGCAACCTCCTTGGTGCGTGGGCAATTTGCTCTTAAAGGCGTTTTGGTAGGTCGAGCACTTCTGGAAAGGTTCACCATTGTTAAAAGTTTTCTCCGTACCTAGATAATGGCTATAATTTCGGTTTGCTGGACTTCCAGAGCCTTAGAGTAGACTTTGTAACCCTTTCCAGACTGACAGATGTCAACAACTTCATATCTCCTCTGTTCTTGAATTTCTTTAGATCGCTGCATCATGTGGTGAATTGCCTTCTTCAGATTGCTAGGTTCTATTTAAGTGATGTTTAGATTCACAGGAGCTGGAAGTAATCATGCCCAGGTGTCTCGAGAGAAATTGAACAGAATTGTCAATTAAATTAGTTTAATTGGTTGATTTGGTAACTATAGGGACAATAACTTAGGATAAAATAAAATAGGATCAGAGAGGGTTGGAACGCTTTTTTCTTACAATAGATAAATTCACTATTTAAAAACTGCATTTTCCATTCACTTGGGGTATCTACATCTAATATTGAAAGCAGTTTGATGATCTGAAACATTTTAGTGTGTCAAATTTGCAAAAATAAAAGAAACAGGGAAGGGAGCAAATCCTGTTCATAGTCGTACTCCGGAAAAATAGTTGTGTGCACATATCATCCAAATTAGGCCCTGTGCTAGATTAGCATGCAACTTAAGCAAAAAAAAGTAAAAAATCTGCACACTGGATTGAAGCTCCCAAACCTTTATTGACTATATGCATGTAGTCAATAAAGGTTTGGGAGCTTCAATCCAGTGTGCAGATTTTTTACTTCTTTTTGCCATAGTCGTGCTCCCAGCATTTTTGGGCTAAACAAAAAATACTGGACAGTCGACATAATGTAAAGTTATCATTTTTGACATTAGGCTGCATGTTCGAAGCATCTAATGACCACTCGAAGTCTATGACACAGACTTCATCTGATGCTGCGCATCTACCCTGTCAATGCTCTACCAGGCTTGTACCGAAGCCATCAACAATGTTTGCTTGTTTAGGGAACTTTTTGCCTTCAGCCTCCTCTTCAGCATGTAAAACACATGTTCAATCAGATTCAGGTCCAGAGACTGACTCGGCCAACAGAACAAAAATAACCTAATATTTGCGATCATCCAATAAATGATGGTGCTAAGTTTAAGTTGAAATACTAAGGAAAGAAATTTGGATGACTGGAAAATCGGGTTATATTAACAGTGCATGTTGACTGACAGTTTTAAGTTACTGGACCTGACAACAGTGACACGCTACGAGCACTTTTGGCATTCCAAGGAGGAATGATTGTTTGACTTATAAACTAAATATGCCAATAACCACAAATGTTTTGCAATGTGGGAATATTAAGCATCATGCACAGCATCTGTCTTACTTGATTAATAACAGCCTCTTTCAATTTCTGCACTTAAAACAAGGAATTCACTGCCATGGCGTGACTAAACACAAAATTCTGCACATCACATTATTCGTCTCTGATCAAGATAGGGTCAGCGAATAAGTCGACATTCTTTATTTCTGGTTCATCTTCTGGATGGAAAAACTATACCATTTATTCCTAAGCCCTAGTTCTTTTCGCAAATCATAGGGCTGTTTTGATTGATTTTTCAGTCAAACCTGATTCTTCAAAGAGTGCATGAGCAACACTGAAAGTTGTGGTCTTTGATCTCATTAATACTGTTAATAAAACGTTTCACATCAGATCGACTGCTCCTTTCAGCACTTGGAGCTGGGACTTCTTGTAAATGGATGATAGTTTTCAACTGGGAGGACCGATAAAGAATGTCACAATGCAATCCCCAATAAGAACAACACTTTGTGGAGTGCTTCCAAATGCAGCAGAATTCCTTCCCTATCATCAGTTGCCTTTAATTGTGTCTCTACCTGGAGATACAGCACAGCCCGCTGCTTTGGAGCGGAAAGAAGAAAAAAGAGACCTAAGATTCCCCATTAGATCGATTTCTGGGAGCAGCAGGCCTCCGTCTCAGCTCAAACATACTGAGTGTAATTGCTCAATATAATTACCGCGTTCTTTCTTTGGAGTGAGGAGCTATTAGGGTAACCCCATTAATGGGGAACGCAGTTAGGCTCCCTGCTGTTTGCTATTGAGATAGCAGAACCCTGCCGGGTGTCCATTCCTTTGTCTTATCAAGCTTCAAGGCTTGCATTCTGGCCGCAGGCCGGTCATGAAAAATTAAAAGCCCAAACCAAGGTAGTCATAGTCACCATGCTTTCGGGCAAGAACTATCAAGGTGTAATTAATGTTTCCCAGCTTCTGATTCAGCAACTAAGGGCTGGCAATAAAGCACCGGAAAGGCGTCTTGTACACGCATGCCGGTTTAAATGCCCTAACAGTGAAGTTCACGCTCCAAGACACTGCGGCTGCTAAGTTAAGCATTCTATTCAAAAATACCGTTCAGCCATGAGTTTGCATGTGCTTCACAGCAACAGACATCTTGAACAAAAGCAAAACATCCAAAAGTAAAACAAACCTGGTGAGATCTTCCATTTTTTCATATTCATCCAGGTCTAGATAGTTGGAGGCAGGACCGCGCATTTGCTTTTTGTGAAAGTCTGGGAAGCACAACCCGCTATCTCTTCTCCCGTAGTACAGGCAAAACTCGTCCACATCAGCCTGGAACAGTTCTAGTGAAATAAGAAACAGCAGGACATGGTTACTGACATACAAGGGTCATTACGGGAGCATACTTCACAGTTCAGTATCTGCTCAATATTAAGTTCGAGCCACTGCGACCCCTAAGGATGTGCAGTTCTGGACTGACGGGGTTACAGCTGTGAAACCACAGGTCTCTGAGTTCTGCAGCAATAAATCAGGCCTTGGGGCAGCGTGCGCTCATTCAAGTCAATCAGTGGCTCAGCGGAACCAAACTGCACAAATAAAGGCGCAAGTGACAGCGCAGAAACCCGTTGGTATGCAGGCATATGCCCCCTTAGGCTGTGGATTACAGACAGACAGCAAAGGAGTTGCTGGATATGAGCTGGATAAGGTGTGGAGCTCCTACTACCATTCTCTAACAACAGCCGAAGTACTGACACATCGAAATAATTCTCAAGATTTGTCCCTTCTTAATTTTAGATGGTTGCCTTGATTAGAATTTAGAAGAGAAAACATGAGGTCAGGTCAGTGCCCCTTTTTTTGTTAAATGGGCAACATTTCTTTGGTCGGGATTTGAGCCTTAACACAACTTTGGCGAACAAAACTAGCATAAAGTCTGGGAAAAACAACGATTCTTTTGGTGGACTGCCGCGGAATTAGGTCGACTTATGTTTGGATACCCTGTTGTTGGTGTTTCCTGAGGCTAACATGACAGCCCTATACTGTGTCTAGGAGTTTTGGCCCTCTTATTTTGCAGGGTGTGTGGTATACTAGATGTTCACACGAGATCCAAAATACCCACGTGAACTAAAAACAACCATGCCCGTATCAGTTCCCCTGTCCAAACCACCAGAAGAAGAGGACAAATAAACTGGCAATAAAAACACAAATAGGGCCCACACTTTTCCTTCATGTCAGCCAAAAACCCCCCACAGTGAAGAGAGCTGACTAACGGTGAACCCAAAATGATAAACATGCTCCCCGAAAACATGTCCACACATTGTAGTGATGGAAACCTCCTGCCTGGATGCTGGCCAGTCAGAAACCTCAGCCGTGCAGCGTCGGGACTTGAGGTGCAGCAAAGGGTTACCCAAAGTGCTAAAAGTTCACCATGCACCAGGTGGTGACTTCCTCTTGCCTTCCTGGTCATTAAATATCTTTATGGAAACCGCAGCAGTTTGAGCAATGGCGTTTGGTGCTTGCTGTACTCGTGAAAGAGGGCAGAAATGTTTTTTTTTCACTGCTGGTGAAGACCATTAATTATCCAGCACCGTTAACATAAGGTTTGTATGAATAATATTGGCCTCACAGTCCTTTTAAGTTGTTGCATAATGGCAGCAAAAGATCATTATTGATTTTTTGACCTGTTTATCCTGCCTGGATAAACAATGATCATGCACATGGAAAGAAGTTCAAATATAATAGTTTGAACTCAGCTTCCTACTTTGAGACAATCATTCTTTTACTGTGATGCATTTGTTCACAGACGCAAGCATTGATAAATAGCAATGAAAGCAATTCAGTCAACCTGACAAAACCCACCGGATGGCTGACGCACTTGGCAAAAAAAACAAAACATTTCTTCATGTTTGAACTGATGCAGTGTTGCTTGTGTTTTAGTCACATACTACAATTTTGATTTGAGAACACCAAAAAGAGAACTTTAAAAAAATGGTAGGCCAAGATGTGCCAAACATACAAAAATTCATGTTCTTTTTTCGTAAATAATTACAAAAAGAAATGGGCCGAAGTCATATATTACAAATGTGTACACGCAACAAACAATTATGATGGACAAGGCTGATTCATTTCACCTCACCAGCAGTCCTTGGAAACAGTTCTGGTATTCCACAAATCTTTCCATGCTGACCCGCATTGCATCATCTCTTATCTGACCTGCTCATTCTCAGTTCTTTCCAGCTGCTAAACAGAAACTGAACACATACCAATGCCCAGATTCATATTAAATCCCTATTTTTCATCCTCTGCTATCTATTCTGTTTCCGCTTAATATTTACTCATTCAAATCCTCTTTCACTCTTTCATATTCTCCTTCCCAGCTTCAGATATCATTTGTCAATGTCCTCAAATTTTTTCATACACTTCTAATCATATTTTGTTTTTTGTGCCTCCCCAGTACAATGATAGTAGTTTTTCAATATTTCAGTATAATCTCCTATTTCTGTACCTCCCACTCCCTGATTTTTATGTCTTTTTTGTCATTACATTCTTAAATTGCAAAAATTGAGCCTGCATATTTCTTTGAACATTTTCCTTGCCTGTATATATAGTCCCTACGATTCTGTTTTCTTTCACCATAACATTTATTACTTTATTCAGTGAATTGATATAAATGTTGTAATCACTGGAAGCATGCTTATACACAGCTAAGGTAGAGGACTATATGAACTATATGAGGAGAATCTTCTAATTTGGACAGCATATGTTTAACTGCTTCCATAAACATGTGGTCAGAAAATTTCACGCTTTGCCTGCCCATCGACAGCTCCCCCTTGTTTTATTGTATCACCCAAAGCTCCGCTCACAGCCCCAGCTCCAGCGTTATACTTCCATCTGGTTATCTTCCAGGACAACCTGGGTGGCCTCCCAAAGCACTTGACATCTTGATGCACTTCAGCAGTTTTACATATACACAAACTTTGTAGAAAAATAAATGTGTCATTCGTCACCACATGCTGATGTGGAAGAGCGAGGCTTCCCTGGCTCCAGCCCCCATTCCAACTTTAACTCTTCGTCCCGTATGCTGTCGATTCCCTGGTCAGACCTTAGTCCACTCCTCTACCAGCGCATTAAGAACCAGGACCCTAGCCTTTATCTCTGAAGGATTTATTCCATCACAGGGAGGAATGTGTGACACCGTGCACGAGCTGGAGTGAGCGTTTGCACTTGTGGCTCGCGTGTGTGTGTACGCATGTGTGTGTAATTATGGTGCTTCGCATGCTGGAAGCTTTTGTGTTTGCATATCTGTTGAATCGTGCACTTCCATGTATACATAATCCGTCAGACTGCCTCATGTGTCCTCGTCATTGTATCCCTCTGGAACTTTCGAACGAACAGGAAACGTCTGTTTTAAGACAATATTTGCGGAAAAAGAATACCTCTTGGCAATACTGAAATTTTGTTCCCAATTATCTTTCCAGGTCTTGGATGAAATATAGACCCGGTCTTACAGAGATGACGTCCAGGGCCCAGTCTCCCTTATGTACTATCTGTTTCAGATTCCATTCGTTTGCTTCCTTGATTATGTTTATGTTTCTTTTCATTTACTACTAAAGCAAACAAAGGAGTGATATGTGTGCATACATAAAAGTCTGTGTGTACATATACGTCTGTGTGTGGTTTGCTTGGGCATGCGTGTCCGCGCATGCGTCTGTGAGTTTGTGTGTGCGTAAGCATGCGTGTGAACTTCTGTGTGTGATTTGCGCGCATGTGTGTCTGTGAGCATGAATGCGTGTGTTTGTGAGTCTGTGAGTGTGTGTACAAGTGTGTGTCTATGAGCACGCCTGCATGTTTGTGTGCCAGTGTGTGAGTGTAGGGTGTTTTCACAGAGCTCCTTTGGTGCAGTGAGGTGTTTGTCAGTGTTTGTCATGTCTAGACCACAGGGTGGACTTTTGCACCTCCAAACACCACTGCGGCGCTTACATCAGATCCTTCAAGCTTGCCAAAAAAGGTGGGAGAGCACTGCCTCACAAAAAAAGCATAGCGTTTCCAGCACTACATAACTGCCACAGCCTGTTGGCTTCAGCTATAAAGGCATATTGCATCCATTAAAAACTACACAAGACTTCATAAGGGCACAGTCCCCACTAGCCACACAATGCAGTCAGCTCTCAGAAACAGGTGAGCGGCAGAGTAAAGCAATCTAGTCCAGTTAAATCCAATTTACGTCAGCCTCAGCACTACTGATAAAGTAAGTGCTCCAATCTTGTGTCCTGTGGTCCCTATCTCTGAAACAAATGAAAAGAGCTTTCCATCCGGCTAAATACAGTGAAGAGCAGAAATCCACGGTCTTGGACATTACGGATTATTGTTACTGGTGCTGTCAGTTCAGCTGTTTTTGAGTGAAGCAAAGTCATCTTGGTATGCACATAATCAAGCAAAATGACTATTTCATTAAGTCACTGAAACGCTCCATACTTCCCTTGCATGAACACGCAACACTATCCCACACGGTGAGACAAATTTGCCAGTGCTCACCATTACCGATTTTAATGGGTTTCTATGTTACAGAGATCACTATGCGTAGTCGAAAGAAAGAGTGGCAGTTGCTCTTAATTGGCACCACTACGAGAAGAGCTAATTAATTAAATTGTCTGTTTCTTGAATGTCCGCCAACCGTCTGCAAAAGGTTGAATGCTAGTCCATCAGTCATGCTTGAAATAAAAAGGCGGCAGAGACAAACTACAAAAGGGTCAGTGTTTTCTCTAAAACGAGAATCACCAAACAAAGACAACCTGAGCTAAGCTGTGCTCCTGCTTCTGCTGACAAAACTTTTCCCGTGTAAAAAAAAAAAAGACTTTTAGTTTTTTAAAGGTACGCAATGAGGGATGGTCACCTCAGCTTGCTCTCCACAGTGGGCAAAACCTGCTTCCCTCTGACATCATCAGAATGTGCAGAGGGGTGTGGCTGGTGTTATGAGTTCTTACCAGGTATGTGACCTCTGCAGGTGTAGTAGAAGCTCTTACAGTAGTCATGGCACAGTCTGGGGAGGTCCGGTTCCCTGCGAGGTCCTTTGTCATTGTCAGGCGAGTGGAAGAGCATCTGGGCATGAGGCGAGCAACGAGCGCATTTGATCTCCTCCAGGAGCTTCGCACACTCCGTGTTGTTTGTGGCAAACATCTAAATAAAAAAATAAAAAAGTTTAGCTAGAAATGCCTGCCCAAATTAGGGGGTGAAAACATAAGCAAGGCTAAATCATATGGAGCGAGTGGGGCTAAAATGCAGCTCAGAAGGTCTGCTGGTCATTGAAAGTACACTGAACAAAATTATCAACGCCCCATTTTTATAGTGGCACAGTGGTTAGCATTGCTGCCTCACAGCAAGAAGGTCATGGGTTCGAATCCAGCCTGGGGCCTTTCTGTGTGGAGTTTGCATGTTCTCCCCGTGTTCGCATGGGTTTTCTCTGGGTACTCTGGTTTCCTCCCACAGTCCAAAGACATGCATAACTGGTTAATTGGAGACACTAAATTGCCGATAGGTAAGAGTGTGAGAGTGAATGGTCTGTGAATGGTGCGTGCGCCCTGCGATGGATTGGCAACCTGTCCATGCTTGGGAAAGGCTCCAGCTCGCCCCGTGACCCTAGTGAGGAATAAGCAGTTATAGAAGATGAATGAATGATTATGCAATGAAGTGAATCAAAATAAATTTTTGTTAATGACTAATCTTCAGATCACCGTCCATTACATCTTGATACTGGCATCTGCAAAGGAGTGACAATCCTTTGAACACGTTGGGGGTCAGGCTGAAGAAATTGAATGTTCAATATCTTGTGTGTCCACTATTTGAGTCTCTCAGAGCAACACATCTCCTTCACATGCAGTTGATTAGGTTGTCCATCGTGGCCTGTGGAATGTTATTCCATTCTTCCCGGAGGGCCACACGGAGCTGGCGCACGGAACTGGAACACGGTCGCGGGCACGTCGATCCAGAACATCTCAAAGATGCTCTATGGGCGACATGTCCGGCGAATACGCAGGCCAGTCCAGAACTGGAATGTGCTCTGCTTCAAGGAACTGCATGCAGACCGCTCTGGTGGACATCCCTGCATCCAGCATGCCAATGGAACGTTCCCACATGACCTGACACATCTGAGGCATGATGACTTTTTACAAAATTTGACATTTTGGGGTGGCCTTTTATTGTCCCCAGTATATGGAGTGTCAGGGTACTGCTCATTCTGTCTGATCACCATCTTTAAATGCCACACCCATGTACTGAGTGAAATCGCTGCATCACCGAGCAAATGCTCACTGACAGAGAGATGGATTAAAAAATGGTACACAAATCAAAAGAAATATCCCTATTGTACAAGTAAAAGTCAGCATATGCTCACTTAGAGTTGTTAACTCCATGTGGCATCAGTATTTGATGTGGGGCGTTTATATTTTTGTTCAGTGTATTTTGTTTCCCCTCTGTGTGTATGGAAAGGCCATCAATAAAAATGCATTACGACCAGCTTAAGCCATAAAATTGTAATTACAACCACTGAGTGTGACACATGACAGCAACACTTTCACGCTTCGCATGGGTGCATGAGTGGGTATGCACAGGTAATAAATGCCTATAATTACTTCCTTCCTGCTGCTGATGGATTATAGAACTTGTTTACAGGGGTACGGTCGACAATGAATCGCAAATCACATGCAAACGTACTGGGAGCCAAAATGAGAGCAGCTTTTTTTTTCACACAACCTCCAACCCCCTCCCCCGATCTCCAACCAACCACATGTCATTCTCACCAGGCCAAAGACGAACCGAGGTAAAACAGGAAAGACCATACAGGCCTTCTTGAGAGTCAATAAGAAGATTTAAAAAGGAGAAGTTGAACAGATTAGCCCCAACAGCAGAGTATGGTATCCTCTATTTTCCAGACACGTGGTCCTTTAGCGAGTGAAGCTTCAGGTCTGGAAACCCTCCGCACTGTGTGAGGTCTGTGGTGTAAACACACGTTCGGAGACAGATAGACGCATCATTCCAGCTCTAGTTTCAGGCCAGACAATTACACCTGCTTGAGCCCCAACCTGCCACCAAACTATCCACAGGGGACAACTCTTCCTTCATCACGCAATAAACACAGCAGGCAACAGAGCCATCAAAATCCTGGTTTTTATCTCTTCAACAGATACAGATATGGCCAGCATGCAACACGCCGTTTGGCCTTGACTTGTAGCCTGTAGCTCACGCTACAGTGTATTCATGACAGAGTAACACCGACACTTGAGGATTGAAGCTGTTCTTAACTAATTAAAACCATTTGCAACAGATGTCTTCGTTTCAGGCATTTAGACAAATGTGGCCACAAATCCCCAACTGTGCAATCGGATACACGGGCTAAAACCCACTGATAAAGTGACTACAGTTTTTTGGATACAGAGCAACTGACGCTCACGCACACACCCAGACACCCACACACAGAGTTCATTTTCACAAGCCATTGAGAAAATGAAGGAATAAATGTGCACTGCACATTTTATTTTCAATTCTTTTAGATGATTAGCAGACAATAAAGAGGGGGGAATTTGTGAACTTAACTCTTGATACACAAAGACAGCAAGCAAGCAGGTAACACAGGTAATATGACAGCATGAATCAGTTGCGGACTCGCGGTGAGGGTGAAAAGGAGAGAGCATATATGAAAGAGAGAAGGGAGGGGGCAAGGGGTCAGCTAAAATCTTCTGAGTGAGCACTGAAAACTATGAAATGTAGTGACCTGCTCAGCATCCTGCTGAAAATCACAACCTGATGGACCTTAAGCTGGTCAAACTGGTTTAAACTTTGACACTATTTTCTGGTCAACCAGTCTGATTCCAGCTTACTCCACTAGCATAAATAGCATAACTAGCTTTGACCACTTTCATCCACCTACAGAGACCAGCTTCAACCTGCTGTAGACCAGCTATGATCAGCCAGAGGTTTTGAAAATACAGTATAGACCTTCTTAAAAACCAGCGTAGAATTCTAGCTGACCTTAGCTCAAATTTTCAGGTGAGGAACCAGCACTAATTACCTTAGCATCAGCTACAGAGACACAGCTTGTGCAGCTATAGCCCTTCTATTATTTTCAAAACAAGGTATTCCGAAGCAGCATATTCATATTTACTAAGAGTAGTTTGTGCTCATAAAAAGCATAACTCACCAACAGCTATCACTATAAGAACACAAATGCTTTCATGGGCTAATACTGGTTCTGTGGCCGCGGGTGGATTTTTTTATGATGAGTGTGTCTGTCTGCACATCCAGCTCACTTTTCCTCAGGTGCTGTAACGATACCAACACGAAATCAAGAAAGTAAATCGACACACACTGAGTTTGCTGCAGGTTTCTGTATTAATTCTTTATTAATAAAAAAAAAAGCAGGAAACGTAGTGCACGTTTACATACTCCTTTGGATTTTTTATGGTCCCAGTGGCTGGCCCAAAAACAGACAGGGCAGTCTGATACAGCTCTGAGGAGCCCATTAATCTAAGAAGCACTGCTTTAGCCTGGCACTTGGGCCTGCAATGATCAGCATTCGTGCCTCCACAGCCACGCCTCTTGCCCATATGCCACTGGGACAGACTCCAATACCGCCATCACCTCTGCCAGCATGGGGGGAATCATGTGTCTATGGACTCCAGCCCTCTCTTCACAAAGCTGGACGATATGGCGTCCTCCATCCGAGTCTGCTCAGATATTAAAACACCACTAGCTATGACATTTTCAGGTGGTGTTCACGAGGTGCAAACATATTCCACCTCCGTACTAAATATGGCAGACATTAATGATTTAGCTGCAGAGCCTGAACAGCTTTGTTAAAAATTACAGTGGCCATAATTTTTCAGCCTATGATACATCACTGATCATACAGGGCTGAGTCGGACAGTGACAGAACTTAGGACTAGCACTCCAGGCATTCAGTGAGCACAAAAATTTTTTTAAAATTCGCTCATTTTCTGTGAAAAAACACACAGGTCAAAGGTAAACATTTTCACGGTGCACAGTTAAAAGTCTTATAAAATGAAAACAAAAATACAATGCTTATTACTTCAACTGACATTCCCGCAAATGCCATGCTAATAAATACTAAATGTTTTTTTAAGGCTAAGGAATTGGATTGCTCCCTATTTGATACATGTATATTCGGTCTCATGGAGTCGGACACTCATCAAATGTGTCCAGCAATGCCACCCTATGATGACACACGATCACTAACGTGCCATCAATTCCATGATGCTTCGGCTGAATGTTGTCATCACTGGCTATGCCTTTATCAACAGCCAATATGCAAATAGATCATTGTGGAGGGGCAGCTGTTGCAGTTACCCAAGAACTTCTTTTTGGTCCTCGTTTCTTTCATAGGATCTGCACAACAATACCTTTTGTCTGCAAAATTGCCGGAGCAAACATATTAATGCAATCAACGTGAAAGGGCACACTCAAAAACAATTACTTGTCAACCATTCTTTGGCTGCGAGGGCTCAGATGGCCACAGTGATTCCATGGCTCCAGGAATTACAAAATAGTTTCAGTCACAATGTGTAAAGTCAAATTGCAAAAACATATAAGTATAGGAGGTTTTGTCTGTATGTGCGCGCATGTTTAGGTAATAGAGGAGGTGGGAGGTGCATATATACATATTTTCAAAATATCTCCAATATTTTTTCCTCACTGACAACAGATGTACTTTACATTGTTTTTCTCTGCTTTTCCCTCGCTCCATTCCCTATTGCTCCCCAAAAATATTGCTTCACACAGCCCTGAAATACTGCTGCAGCATGTTTAAAGCAAAACACTCCAGATCATCTGGGAAAAGGGGTGGGGCGTAGGACAAATACTCACTCAAAGGCATGAACACTTGGACAGAACCAAAGACTGGGAGAATGATGGGCTCTAGTTACACCCATTAGTGAACCAACTAACAAACACAATGGTGTTGTTGTTATTCTTTTGCCATAAGCAAAAAGACTCTGTGTGTGGGCAGTGGTGTAGTGGGGTGGAGGATAAGTCGACCCCTTTTTGTCCCATTGATTTTTTCCCCTATTTGCATGACTTGAGCAAATTAAATGATGCAATATGGCTTTTTGTCACTAAACAAAATGAGATACCACCCAGACACATATGTTGATTCGCTGGATCGGTTTACATGTGAAAGGAACTAATTCTCCCTTTAGATCGGCTTTAAATTTTGCTTGAATTTCACCATTTTGGTCTTTCCCATTCTCGAGGGACAACTGTGCGCCAAATATGAAGTTGAACAGAACGGGAGCGTACGACTGATGATTAACCGCATAGTGAATAAATACGAAAGGCAACACCTGGTCTCATTCTTCACGCGCCTAAACCTTCCGATTTTGTTTTGTTTCCAGACAGACGGCAAGTTAAGTCAAAGATTGATTTTAAACGGCCGCCTTTTAGACATTTGTATGCTCGTTGTTCCTTGATTTTGGCCGTTATATTTCAGTCACAAAATGCTGAAAACATTTTTAGAATAATAAAAAAAGATTTTCCAATATAGTCTGCAAATGTAATGTTTCGCTAAAAAACAAACAGGAAAGACTTACAAGGGCATTACTGCAAGAGCAACACCAATGTCTTAGATCAGTGTTTTGTTTCGCTTATAGTATGCAAAGTGTGAACGTGAAAGGTTAAGGAAGGATAACCATGGTAACAGCGCAACGCTTTGGACACGCTCGCACAGAAAAATGTTCCCTACCTCAGGCGTGTTTATCCGGCGCATTTTCAGCCACATTTTCTAAGTCAAGTTAGGCACTATCGCGTGACTACCGTGTCAAAATCTGTTACAGTGAATTCGGACTTAAAACAGCGGATCACATACGTTGCATTTTTGCTCTGGTCATAGATGCGTAGGTCTGCATATTTGATTTGACAGAACAACAAACAGGATTGGCTATTTTCTGTTGAACGTCTTTGACGTGAGACACAAACTGGCCTACCACTCAATATAAAATGATAAATATGGAGGAAGGGGGCATTTGATATTCCCCTTTCCACATTTGAGGGGACTTGTCTGCCCTATCGCCCTGATCTCCAGCGTTTCAACAAACACTTCACACACTCGGATTTTTCATCTCGTGACTAATGAGATATGAAAGCAATGGTGAAATTGCATTTGTAATCGTCGTAAGAGATAAACGGAGCACATGAGGAAAACGTGCAGTTACGTACCCTGGCATCACGCCGGTGAAGAACCTGATAGGCAGCCCTCTTATTGGGACAGCAGGACACACGGGAGTACAATCTGTGACAAACCTCCATGCTGCTGTCCAGTGACAGTTTTCGGTCTCTTTTTTTAAGGCGCCTCGGTAAGCTTCCATCGTAACATCTCCTCCTCCTTGAACTAATTTCGCTTTTCTCTCCAAATTTTGCGTCGCTACATTCCCATACGTTCACGGCGATTGCCATCACCAGCACAAATTTCAAATGCTTCATGTTTCAGAAAATCTCCAAGGCAGCTCTATCTAATCGGAAAACAAAACGATTCTTGTCTTGATAGCAGAAGAACGTTGCTTATTTCCAAATTATTGATTATTTTGTGTCCAGAAGTACATAATAAATGAAATAATTTACAAGAATATAGAAACGTAAAAAAAATCCGAATTAAATAGGCTATAACATGAAAATAGTAATCTATAATAAATTAATACAAGTGCTGGTTATGATGTAATAACATAGAAACATATTCTCCCATAAAAAAAGTAATGAGAAAAACAACGACCACAGTGGTTTGATGTCAGCTTAACTTTCTGTCTTGCTCATAAGTTAAAATCGGTTACTGCACAGTGGTTGGTAAGAAACTAAGTCGACACTCACTGTATCTTCAGAAATGCTCACATGTTTCTTTTGGTCTTTTTCTCCCTCTTTTTAACCAGCGCGCGAGGAGAGGAGCGAGCCTAGTGACGTATCATCAGGGAGTGTGCGCTCTTTGCCCCCAACGGGAACTCGCGTAGTCATTGGGGGATGGATAACCTGTCAGAACAGGACAAACTGCCCCTACTGTTGACAAACTGATGCGTGGAGCTAGATAGGAAGAAAGTGACACCATCCTCAATTCAGTGATTGATTTACCCTGCTTCCTTTTCCTCGCGATTGACAATACGGGTCAAATTGAGAAGTTTTTTTCAACATTCATTTAATTTAATTTAAAATAATAGTCATGGGCTGCAAGTGGGTGCTCCTAAACGATAGGCCTACGCATTTTAAAATTTGAATAATGATATTGGCTGTACACCCAACCTCTCTGAACATGGAGAGTACACGTCTGTAGTATATAAAATTCTGGCTAATAATACTAGGTGATATAAAAGATATGTTACTTCGTTTTTACGCACTTTTGTTCCGCCATGTTATGGAAAGAAGAGCGTACCTCGGTTCCTGAAAACTAAATTCCGGGCAGACTGTTGGTACACAGGATTTGACGTTAACAATCGCTTCTTTGGCATAAAATATTATTAGGCCTATGTGCAGGCTACTTCAGTGTGTATATTATTGAACGTCTGTCGTTTTATACAAAGTGAAATCCGCTGCTGAGAATGAAAAAGCTTGCAGAAATCGCATTCTACTCCTTATCCCAATTATTTGTTACTACTTGACTGGATCAGTTTTTCCGCATCAGAATGTGTTAAATGTCCGACTTTTTTGTTGTTGTTGTTTTTTTTTTTTTGTGTGTGTAGCATTACGTTCTCAGATCAAATCACAGTCAGTGCTGCTCCCCCTGTAGCCTCGAGAATTCGGATTGGAGCAAGGCTAAACTTTCGGCCCGAAAGAGTTTGAGAGAGGCGGGAAAATTTTGTTTAATAAAAAAGAACAAATGTGTGCAAACTTAATTGCCCCCAGTAATTATGTGCGCCTGTAACATCAGGATAGCAACAAAACATCAGCACAACATACCAATACATGGCAACAGTGGCATAGAAAGAACACGACAAGCTGCACGATGTAAAACCTACGTAATAATATGGTCTGTGCTTGCTTAACTCTTCTGCGTAGAGTATACAAGAGACTGAGCATTTTACATTTTTTAAGGCCCTAGGGGCTTGCATTTTGATTTTACATGTGTAACTGCATTATTTTTGCCAAAGAGTGTTATGCAATGGGACCCAAAATGAACTTTTTCTCAAACGCTCTGTGGGAGCATTCACATTTTACTCAATGTGTGATGCAAGCCGAATGTTTAATGAAAACAAATGTACAGTCATTTGCTCAGTGATAATAAATAGGTCAATCTGAATGCCAGAATAATTTCTTTACTTTTGTTTTTTGCCGTATTTTCTAAAAAAATCAGCCTGCATTTTAGCAAACACAAGTTGGTGATTTGAAACCTACCCTATGTATATGCATAATCATGCCCATGGATGGCCTATGTTAATGATTAATTTGGTTTTTGATATTGATAACTAGTGATTTGTGCCCATTAGGGTTTCTGCCAATGACAGAAAAATAAAATGATAAATAAATTGTATCCCTAAGGACTGTCTGTTTATTTAACCACGTAGTAACTGCAAACATCCTGTGTGCTTAGTATTTTGGGAGCTGACTTTGTCTCAGTGACAGCGAGACCAAAATGCATGAATTACAGACCCAAGAGACTTCCTCCTCTTTCCAAGTGTGAACACCTGCCATGTATGCAATTTTAAGACTGGCCTCCAGAATTCCCACCTCATAGCAGCATATAAAACTTTTCAATTTTTATATAAAACTATTTGATGGTGATTTTTCATTCACTGTAGTTCACCATTGTCTTAAAAAGTATGTAACTTTAGCACCATGCTGGTTTCCATATTTTAGATGCTATAACCCCCCACCCCTATTGGAATTTCTCATGATTACGCTATACCCAAATGATGCACAGCACTTGGTCAGTCTGCCTTATCTTTTGAGGGTACTTAAAATTGGAATACACTTCCAACTGATATTCAGAGTTGTATCTCATCGAGCAGCTTCAAAGTCAAACTGAAAGTGTGGCTTGAGACTTCAAAAATATGTCATTATTAATATCTGAATATAATACCAAGATGTCATCTTAATGCTATATAGAATTTTATTCACGTATGCATTTATAAATCTGTGTATTTCTGATTGTCTAATTTTCTCACAACTTGCAAATTCATTTCACTGTCAGTATTGTTATTTTGGATTGTGTGATGCTTGTATTTTGTTTAATGAATTGTAACCTGGTGAAAATTAGTAGAAGCTAAATCTGGTATAATACATAATAAAAATGTTACCAAGTATGTTCAATATTGTACATTGTCCCTAGCGAATAAAAAAGAAATTAATTCATAAATGAGTCAATAAACACGTTATGTTCAATCATGTACATGGTATAAAAGTATGACATTGTAAGAGCGGTGTATACTCCGCAACAGGGCCGCGAAGACACCTTTTCAAAACCAGGCAATCAAAGCTTGAAACAGGCTCTACAGACTAAGAAAAACATTGCATGAAAAGTTTGAATGGAAATGAATGACAGCAACAAAAATAATGCAGATATGCTTTTTTGAAAAAATCCAATTGCATATTGTGCATATTGGGCTCTGGACCAAGTTGTACAGTTGGCCAATCCTCCAACTCCCCAACAGATGTGCATGTGGTAAATGATTTGGGAATTTCATATTTGCTGGATTTTTTTCAAGATAGGCCACTTTGTGTCTACCTTAATGGTATATCCCTTACATGTGGAGACCTTAGAATTACAGGGTTCTACCTAACATTTACAAAGTTTTGAGGAATTTGCTTGCAAAGTTTTGCCGCTCAGTGTACTGGAATTTTGTCATTTTGATGTGAACCCCATTTAACAAATGAATTGAATACCCATATGTAATCATTAGATAGAACTATTTATTACCAATTATGTGTAATTGTTAACACAATTTTGACCAAAATGTCAGTTAGAACCACGTAATTCTAAGGTCTCGAAGTACATCTGGCCAGTGGTAAACTGAGGAAGAACATACTAGTTTCCAGTGGTTACCTTCCTGGAGGAGGATTCTGCAATAATCGCAATCATAATATAAAATGTATATCAGAATATATTATCATAAAGTAGGATATGCTCCCTGACTTCTCCTGACAATGAGAGATTTAGCACAGATGCTGCGATAGAACAGCAAATAAAATCAGGTTTCATTCTGGGAGGTGACTGGTTTTGCAATAAACTGTGTGCACAGGAATTTTTTTTTTATATCAGTTCAGCGGATGTGAATGTAACAAGGACAAAATAAAATTGAAGTGAATCCAAATTTTGTGATAGAATGCAAATTTTTTTTGAGGAAAAAAAATCTGAGGTGAACTGTCTTGCTCTGTCAATTTTGTTTTCTACAGAAAAACTTGGCATCACTGTTTGAAATTATTCTTATGGCATTGAAAATATTCTACCAGAACAGCAGTACACTTCATTGTGGGTTTTTGGAAATGCAGAATGAATGGTACATGCCCTTATGCTTTTCTTGGCCATGAACACCCTCCTGCCTAAACAGAAAAAAAAATCCAAATGGAATTGACTAGGAAATAGTTGAAAGATTCATTGGGTACTGTACGTTTGTGGTTTACCCCTAGTGGTAACCTTAGGAAATGCAGACACACAAAATTAAGTACAAATTTTGTATGATCAAAATCTCCAGATTAAAAATGGCAAGTTTGTTGTCAAGATTTTTTTGTCCTCATTTCTCATAATAATCAAGCTGGTTTAGAAATCCAATAAGACTTCCTGTTTTTCTCAGGAAATGCTGAACTTCTTATTAAATGTACATACCATGAAGTAAGCAGATTCTTAATATCTGCGTGATCTGAAATAGTGCAATCCATCTGCTTTGTGTGTAGGTTGAAAAGAATAAGTTAGGTAAGAATACATTCGGTAAGGTTCCTGTGTATTCATGGAGCATGCAGCTAAATAAGTCATTGTTCAGAGGTCCAAAGAGAACATTTTAACCACAAGAAAGCGAAAAACAAATTTGGGAATGAAAAAAAATGTGGTCAGAACGTTTTTTTTTTATCCAGCAGGCAGGCAATAATGAATTACAATTATTGCCTGATACCTGCACGTTCTTTGCAGAAAGAAGATAATTACATTGCGGAAAGAAGACTGGTACAGACTTACATTTGGTAAGGGCATAAAATTTGATAAATAAATATGCAATAAATAACTCCAGAGCAGTAATGTTGTTCAAGCATTAACGCTGTGAGTAGTTACACACTTGACCTGTGACTAACAATTGGAATATCAATTAAAGCAATGAAGTTTTAGGGAGCAAGAACACCAGCCAAGACAAAGTCAATCCTTTAGCTTAATCAGTAAAATTGAAGATTTTCACACAAGCATTCTTTTGCGCATCACCAAATACGTTTTGATATCCTGCTTTCGTTCCATTTTTTTTTTGTTGATATCTCCTGACTTACACAAGTTAAACCTGTGTCAGAGATTTCCATAACTGTGAGGGTCATGTTTATGAAGCGTAGCTATCGAAAAACATTGCGATGGAGGATGTCAAATCCTGCTAGTACAGTGCTGGCCATTCTGGTAATGTGCGTAGTCTGTGCCTCATTTTGCACGCAGGAGGCTGTTAAGTGTGTTTCAGTTGTAGCGGCCTCAGTCATTCAGTGAGTCAGTGGCTGAACTGGGCAGCCTGCCTGAGATCAACAGCCTCTAAATCATTGGCTCTAACTATTGGACCACACTGCCTGCTCCCTCCCCCCCTCTCCCCTTGTCTGTACCACCCTGGAGTGTCCTCAGGCCGTGGCTGTCTAAAATACACACACTGAGTAAATAACCCAAGCCACCCAGAGCTCCCCTGTGGGTGCCAGGAGACAGGTTGCACAAGTAGCGAAGATGGAGTAGTCTCGTAATGGTTTACATGACACTCGATTCCAGCCCCCCTTGTTAAGGCCCTATTGGAATAATTGGGGGGGACGGGGGTGGATGTGGCATTGTGGCATGGGATTGCTCAGTACCTCAGGGAAGTGTGGAGCTGATCTGCAATTCTGGGTCCTGATGTTCCCAAAACAATGGCTCTGGCCAGAGCTGTTGTCTATTGAGCACGAAAAGAGCACATTCAGATGAGTATGGTCTGTCAGCTCAGTGTTTTACCATCTGAGCGGATATCATGAAAGTTGATATTCTGAAAACAGAAAAAAAAACTTGATTCTTCATTTCTAAAATTTTTCATATTTGCTAGGCTGGTTCATTCAGTTTTTAATATCTGAATTTAAGCACTCATTTCACAGAAAGAAAAAAGGCAGACATTTGGCATTTCTAATTGTTCGTAAATGTCACCAGTGCTACCCATGTCTGCACAAGTTGAGATATTTGTAAGTACAGTTCACTGTATAATAAAAAAAAAATACACTTCCATTACTGCTTTTCATGGCTTTGGAGTGAATGGGAGGAAGATTTACAGCAAACATATGTTTGATCATGTGCAGCAGCAGTGTCCATCCATTTATGGTACCGCAGTGTTACCTTAGCCAGGCCCATCTGTTCCAGCTAATGATCTGTTGATGTACACCAGGTACTCAAAATTTTCCATTTTCACCATGACCATCCCTAGCTTGTTCTTTATAAAATAAATAAGAACATGGGCATTTATCAAATAGTCTTTACAATGCTTACTTGACAAGAAAATCATTATGCATGTATACAGTGGTCTGTGCGCTTGCAAGTGATAAAATAATTTTCTACTCATACCCAAAAATACAGAAACACATACCCAGGTCAGTCATTGGTAAATTAGAAGAATACAACCCTGAATCAGAAAAAGTAAGGATGGTATGTGAAATTCAGATTAATACTCAGAGCAGTGATTTGTGAATTATCTTTGACCTCTAAGTGAATGCATCACGTAAAAATTGGCATTTCGTGACGCTTGGAATTTTTTACTTTTAGCCAGAGTTTGTACCCATGAATTATTTGATGCCAAAAAACTGAAGCGATTCATCCATGAGTTTCAATGGAATCATGTAAGAAGTAAACCGCTATCGCAAATCAAATAAAAAGTGCAGAACTTCAGCAGCCTTTATCTCAAAGTCTCACGTGTCACACGAAATGTCCATTTTTACTTGAGGCGTTCACATTTTCCTTTGAATACAACAGCACATTGATTGATGTTTAACCACATCAATTTTGTTGATTTTTCGAAATAAACATTAATTTCAATTTTGATTCTAGCAACATATTTTTTAAAAATTGGGACTTCAAAGTATTTTGCTCTTTTTACCATTCCATTTCACAACATGCAATAAATATTGAGAGACTGAAGAAACTGAGTGATTAAGTGTTTCAGGTGTAATTTTGTCCCATTCTTCTGGCAAAAAAATGTGCAACAGTATATGGCCTTTGTTATCGTATTTTGAATTTCAAAATGAGCCACACAATCTACATTAGGCACAAGACAAGAATGCAGACAGGGCAGTCCAGCACCAACAACCTCTTCTTCTGCTGCCATACCTTTGCAATAAATTCAGAACTTACTGTAAATGAATTCTTGAGTTTCCAAAGGGCCCAACTCTACGGAAAACTCTTTTTCAAGAGATATAAATGTTGATCTATTTTTTTTGCCCATATGTTATGACCCATTTATTATCTCTGCCAAGGAGGTTATAAAATCACCTGTGTTTATTTGTCTGTGTGTCTGTTTGTCTTTTAGCAAGATTACTCAAAAACTACTTAGCGGATCATCATGAAAACTGATACACAGGTGTATCTGGATCCAAAGAAGAACCCCTTAAATTTTAGTGGCTATCCGGATCAAATTTTGGATCTGGTGGAGGTCAGAAATCTCTGATTACTCTTGTCTTTAGTTTATTTCTTTACAAGAGAGTGTAATTGGGATACTTTTGGCTGAAATTACAAGAAAGTTCCCTTTTTTGTTATAACATATGCAGACCTCTAATTCATTGGAATTGGGCCCTTTGGAAACATCAGTGATTCAATTTTGCATCGTCTTGCTGAAATATGGATGAGCATCCCTGTGAAGCCCCAAAATCTCAGTGCACTTTTCAAGATTAATTGCACCTCGCAAATGACCCTCGCTAAGGGCACTGAAACAACCTCATACCATGACATAGGTTCTGGACTTGTTGCAGGTAACAGTCTGGATAGTCCTTTTCTTCTTTGGTCCAGCTTATGACAATGTCAACCTAAGGCCTCCTTTTTGCATGGCAAGGTTTTAATTGCCATTGGTAAATGTAGCTATGTATCGTAAGACTTCTCAAAGGTTTGCCAAATCAAGAGCCAATGTGGATTTATATCACTCAGGGATAAATGATGGTTCTTGCACAGCCATCTGAGTGATAAAAGATCAAAGGTATTCAGCTTGTGGTTGGGTCTTTGCCCGTCATGCACGGACATTGCTCCAGATTCCTTGAAACTTTAATTTCACTATACACGATAAAAAGTCCCCAACTATATTTCTTTGAGGAACATTTTTTAATCTTTCAATGATTTTCCTGCACAATTAGGAACAAATTGGCAATCCTGTGCCCGGACCTATCCTTTGTTCCTGAAAGACTAAGCCTTCCTTGGATGCTGCTTTTGCACCAAATCATGATTAAGATCACCTTCTGACTATAGATGTCTCAAATCACATTAATGTTAGAATTTTGCACCTCGCTAGTGAAATAGGAGTGTATATTTTTAGAACACACCAGTTCAGAGGCAATTCTGAAATGCCTGGTGACCCCACTTACCAGTGCTTGGCGACAGTTGTGAGAGGGAACTCACATGGGTGTAATACTTCTTTTAACATTGTACAAAAGTATGTCACTATGTCCTTTTCCTCTGCATGGGAAAATACTGTATGATGTATACCAGGGGTGACAAACTGACCCGTAAAAGGGCCAAGAGGCTGCAGGTTTTCACTCCAACAATGCAGAAGCACACCTGATACAACTAATCAGTTGTGCAGGCCTAGATCAGTCGATTAAATCAGTGCTTTCAGGTGAGCTTCTGCTTGGTAGGATTGAAGACCTGCAGCCTCCTGGCCCTTTTATGGGTCAGTTTGACACCCCTGATGTATACGGTATAATATATAATGAGTGTCACATGGGTTCTGTGACAAAATGATGACGCAGCCAAGATTTACAACTTCAGTGCAAAGATGGTTTATTTCCAGTTCAAGCTCCAAAAGTGAACAAGCAAAAAAAAAAAAAAAAAAAAAGAAAAACTAATTTTCCAAATGTTCCAAAGTAATATAGGCCTATAAAACTAACAAAGGAAAAAAAAACAAAAAAAAAACTTCCAGTCTGAAGCACACACCTAGCTCAGGACTACAAACCACACTGAATCACAAAGCTTCCCAACTGCCGCCTTAAATAGTCACCAGCCCCTCCCTTACAATTAACCCCAAATGGCTGTAGACAAAAAAAACCCCATTTATCTTCCATTTACATGAAGATGGCGAGATTTACAAATAACCAAAATGACATACATTTTGTGTACAAACCCCCCATTTACATTTCAAACCCCGAGTTCACCACAATTCTTAATTTACGCTTAATTAACAATTGAATTAAATCATTGCTCTTAAGGAGACTGACACTCAAGACAGCCGAATTCCGCAGCTCGGGTCCTTTAATCACCTGGAAATACTGCAGGAGAGAACAAACAAAACATGGCTCCCACTCACCACGCTAAAATAAATTATTAAAGAATTGACTGAAACCCGTGTGTGTGTTATTTAACTTGAGTATACATTAATTATGAGAAACTTTTGCTACAAACAACACGTGTGCACCCACAAAGTTAATTAGCTGGTATTTAGCAGTAGCTCGACATAATTGGTATCAAGTGTTCGTATGCAGTGTGGTGCATTGATGCCTAGCGCCGGTATTGAAAGAGCTGCATGTGACAATGAGAAATGAGACATAGTGTGCATGAAATATGATGTCTTATATACAGTATGCAACATAATTTATTAGACAGCGACACTTTTTTTTAAATCTCTGCTTCAGTACACGTTGGGCCGTATTTTAGCAATCTAAGCGCTCGGTCAGAAACGTGTGGGGCAAGTGCATTTACGGCGTGTCCAAATACATTTTTGCTCTTTAAACAGCAGGTTAACTGAGCACATACTAAGGCGCTCAGTGCAAAAGGGTTGATTCTAATCTCTTAATTATTCATAGGCGTGTTTACAGTGAAACATAAAATAAGTCAATCTCCCATGCCCTTTAAAAGCCAGGGGGACTTGTACCTTGGCAAATAACGATTATAAGGGCGGATTTCCTGAGTAGCAGAAAAAAAAGCTCTCCTTGACTGCAAAATGCTGGCTGCTCTTGGCTGAGTGAAAACTTGCGAGTAAACCATTGTTTATGGAAGTATGGAAACCTGACCACTGTGATTTTCAAAAATGCAATAAAAATATCATTTTTATCAATAATATCTTTAGGATACTTAAATATCATTAAATATCCTTAGGATAAAAATATCCCCAGGGACCACTGTTGAACTTCATGTTACATTAAAACTTGTGCATAAAGCAAGCAAATGAAAGAAAGGTTTTACTTCAGAGCTGCCGGTAAAACTAAATAATAGGGATGCACCGAAATTACATTTTTTGGCCGAAACCTAAAATGAGAAACGCTTGGCTGAAAAACAAAATCCAAAACACCGAAAGAAATTATTATGCCAATTTTTAGTACCATTGCATTTATGGCTATGACTGTGTACTTACCTCACAAAAGTCAAGGCATTGCAATTGCAAAAATTGATATTTATGCTTCAAAGAATCAATCAATTACAAAATTATGAAAATATTTATTTAGCACTGACATTCCAACAAAGTGCAATATAAAATAAAATAAAATTATAAATAAAATATTTTAAATGGCCCCACAGCTGAATAACCAACAGGCCTTTATCTGACTGTACTATTACTGGCACCTGAAAAATTGTAAAATTAAATACGTTACGTGACAACACAACAGCCCACAGATTGGTCGGAGAGAATCGTCTCTGTGAAAGGCAACTCGCTTCCGCTTATCGCTTGGAAACTGGCTTCACTTGCCATCACTGAAACAAGCCTTCAAGTTGCGTTTTTGAAACGTGTATTGTTTTAGGCAGCTTGATAAATGTAATGTGCGTTGCCTTACCTTTCAAACAAGGTTGCATTTGTTCACCAACGCAGCTGCATTTATGAAATGTGTTCTGTGTCAGTGACCCTGTTCATAGCGAAATTAGAAGCAACAGTGACTGATTCTGTTCCCATAATCCCAAAACCTTGAGACAGTTTTTATGCTGCCCCTATTGTTGTGATTCTGCCCTGCTTGCCATGTTTATTTTGAATTCTGCCTTGTCTGACCATGCTCTGTATTTTGTATTGTGATTTAGATGCCTCGCCATGTTTTGTTTTTGCTTTGTCTGTGTATGTCTTCCATATTCCATCTTAGCAGTTATTTTCCGGTCCATGTTTTGTTTCTCACCATGCATTGCACTTTGTCTCCCCCTGTCTGGTCTCATGTCTTGTGAATGCTCACACCCCCAGTATTGTGTGCCACTCTTTCAGGTGATTTAATGGTTTCTGGGATTTCAATCATTCCTTCCAATCTCGTTTACTTCCTTCACCTTGCTTTTCTATATTACTAACAAGTACCAACACTTTGTTATTTGTTAAACTTACTAACCAAAACTAACATTGTTATAGTACTAACTTACTAGTGAGCGCTCGGGATTGAATAGCTGAACTTTACTAATTTATTAACGACCTCTCAGCATTCGCCCTATTCTTGTCTCCGCCTCTTGTCTTTACTCAATCTACTTTGCTGCAGTTTCAGCGGAAACTCAGCTCTTGTTAATTTCTGTTCTCTCTCCTTTTCTGTGCTCATTAGAACTCCCTAACCAGAACTGTATGTCTGTCTGTAGGCTGTCTTCCTGATCCCTGTCCGCGCTCTGGCTTTTGCCAATTTCTTGTAGTCAGGAACTTCCTGATGTTCATTCCTTTGTAATTAGTCTGATCCAGCTCACCTGTTTCCTATTGTAGCATGTGACTTCCCGTTTGTGTATTTAAGCAGTCATTTCACAGCCAGCTCTTTGTCAGAACGTTTCTCTTGGTTTACCTGTGCTGCGGCTGTTTATGCTTTGTACTCTCTGTGATTCACTTCTGACTGGACTGTCCCTCATTACGATTTTGGCTTTGACTTGGATTTGTTTGCATCTGTGTACAGAACCTTTTTTGCTCGACCACGAGATTTGTGTTAGCTGCCCTGGTTACAACTTGGATTACATCCCTTGGATTCTGATTTTTGGATTGTGGACTTTGTACTGTTGCCTCCTGCTCTACGGGTGTTCGCCCCCTTTCCTAATAAAGCACAACCTTTCTGGATTACTTGGTTCTCGCATCTGGTTCCTGAGCGTAACCTCACACCTATTTTATGAAAATTGCGCGAAAAATAACTTTGTGGACGCTGATGAAGCACTTTGTTCATAGGAAAGGTATTACAGATGAGATGACGCATCATAAAGCAATAAATTTGAATACTTCGCCATCTCCTACATGTTTTGCCTTCCATTTCTAAGTGAAATGTTTCATGGAGCCTGAATGTCAAGCTAATAAACAAATCATTTTGTCATTAGTGTTATTTGCTTATTTTTTATGAAGGAAAAAAGATAACATCCTCGGTGTGTGGTGATTCCATTTTTTTTTTTGCCAGGGGTTGTAGTTACATTATGGAATACTCATGGTACAAAAATGCCTTGACAATATATTACCCTTTCTATGAATACTCTATGCCAGGGGTCCCCAATCTTACCCAGAAAGGGCCGGTGTGCGTGCAGGCTTTCATTGCAACCGTGCAGTTACACACATGACGCTACTAATGAAGCTCTTTAGCAAAGACTCCAAGGGTTGATGGGTAGAATCAGGTGTGTAACTGTTTGGCTGCTATGAAAGTCTGCACCCACACCGGCCCTTTCTGGGAAATATTGAGGACCTCTGCTCTATGCCTTTTTACGGATATCATTGCATTGCATTTTTCGGTGGTACGTTATTTAATGTGCAACGAATCAGACACAACACAAGCTGCGATCCTATGCATCAGGACAATGTCAAACAAATTACAATTAAACACTTGTGGATTTTAGTCCCATAACGTGACGCTGGTAGTGCGCGTCCCCTGATTTAACCACATTAATATTTAACAAAATCGACTGAATAAAAGTTCAGACATGTGCGTGCTGCCCGCAATTTTTGCTTGCGTCATCTCAACATCCTGTTTTGGCCGTATTGTTTCAGTGTGAAAAGTCTTTCGGATGAAAACCGATAATGCATTTCTTTGCCATTTTTGGCCGAAAATTTTCGGTGGAAAAATTTAAATAAGTGAGAAAAACAGCTAGCAAGAAAGAAACTAAACTATTGTTATCTTGATAACGTACCATATCCCCTTTGTATAATGGGCAACAGAAGTTAAAAGAACTAGTTTCCGCTCGTCTTAAGATTGAAGGTCGAGTTGGATGTATGGAAGAAATTCGGATTAATTATAGACGGTGACAAAGATGTCATCTATTGTTTTTCATGTTGCTTACAAGAGTCGCTTTTTAGGGCCACTTCGTTTATTAGCCAAAAGGTAAATAAGAAATCCATTTCCAAATTAAAAGCGGGATTTTTCATTTGGTAATTGAAACGGGACAGCGGGCACTGTATTAATGGATCAGCTCAGATTCAAAATTAGTTTCTCAGATAATTTCAGATAACAAGTCTACCCATGCAAGACTTTCTAAGCACATTTCCAGCACATCAAACATTCAGTTACAGTTTGTGTTTCGTGCTGTAGAACGGAAATTCGTGCACTATTCAGACATTATATGCCATATATTTGATTGTCAGCAAACAGTCACCCTTCCAGGGATCCTCTGGAAGACAGCATGAATTTGAGAGTTCACCAGCATTAAAGAGTTGCAGCTTTATCAAGTATAATCTGCAAACACCTATGTGCATAACCTCACATGATGAATGTCAAATTACCGGATGGAATAGATTCCCTGATGATTAAAATAGCCTGAATCAAAGCATACTCTGATGTGGGTAGGTAGATCAATCGCACTCACCATTCTGGCACGTATTTTTTTTTAATATCTTGACAACAATCTTTCACATCATTTTTATTATTTTTATTTATGAATGTTTGCCTATGTGGATGCTGCAATTCATCGTTGTGTGGAATGTAACAAGCAGAGGGTACGCTAGTTATGCACCTGTCGACAAAAGCGGATAATACGATTATAATAATGCATCCTTAAAATTACAGTTAAAAACTGACTAATGACTGTAGACCAGGTTTTTGTTGGTCAATAGCACAAGACCTTTTTGCTACTTCAAGATAGCAATTCAGTCAGATTTAACCATTTATTGTTGGACGACCTGCATTTGAGTTTGACGGAGACTCTGCTCGAGTGATGTTCTGGAACAATCTGAGCAAGCATGACACAGCCAGTCCCTGAGATCACAACCCCCAAACCTGTGCTCCCAAAGGAAGCAGGGTAGCAGAGTCACCCTCTAATAAATTTAAAATATGAATAGAATGGAGTGAACTGGATTAATTTGCAGTAGCCAGCATGTTGCATACCTTTTGAGTTCCAGAAATGTGTATAGCTTACTGAATGGACTTAGGAACATTCGAAAAGATGCTCTTGAAGTGGCTTGATATGAAGGAAATATACTATATGAGATATGAGTCTGTGTTGCGACAAGCATGACACATTTCCTTTGAATTCATGCAAGCATGCGTGACCTTCTCCTCTGGGTGTAGGGAACTCAATGGCCTACTGAATACAGACAGAGGAACATCCGGCAAGACACTCCTAAAGTCACTCGATACAAAGGAAATATACTATATGATATATGGAACTATGTGTGGTGACAAGCATGTTGCATTTCCTTTGAATTTGCACAAGCATTTTTGACCTTCTCCCCTGGTTACAGGTAAATCAGCAAGCATGTTGAATACAAACAGAGGAACATCTGGCAAGACGCGAGAGTGACATGATCAAAGGAAATATTCTATGTGTGCATACAAGTTTCTGCACACTCAACAGTGAGCAGAAACAGCCCTAAAACAAATTCATACTGGCTAGGCTCAAAAAAAAAAAACTTTAGGCTAACATTTATGGCCCTTTGAAGCTAGAAACAGCGTGCTCTTGAATTTACTTCATTAGTTCAATTAAGGTGATTGAGGTTGCTGCCAGGCAATTGAAGATATATTTCAAAGCAGGCAGATATGGCAGTCGCAAATGAAGCATATAGATGTTGGAGCAGAGAACAGCATAGTCCTTGCACTGGAAAATAGGTGCATAAATACAAACTGAAGTTAAAATTAAATATACCACTGTATTTTCAAACATTCCCTAAGGAAAAATATCAATCGCTCAGGGTTCCTTTTCTCAAAATCACAGATGCTAACTTATGTTAGGAACCACTGACAATGAATGGACGAACTATGCAAGCTGCTAACTTTACAACTATGCTTTTGGTAAGCGCAATTGGTGATAATAGACAGAAATGGCGCTTTAAGCTAACTCTTTTCTAGTTATTGGTCAAAAAAAGGCCGGATATTAAAACGCTGCTGAATGATTATTATTGATATTTCCCAAAATATTAACCAGAGCGTATTCGTTTACATGGGTTGCAGCAGCAGGCACGCCCGTCATAAGGTGGCGGCCAGCTCTGCACACATTGGCTGATCTGGAACGAACAACATAGCGCCTCTATTTCATATAACTCGTTGGATTTCGCCACTAGTAATATAGAAATCAATAATGATTCTGGACGTCTAACGTTTTTCTTCACTCAGGGGTTGGAAGCGATGGAATTACATCAAAAAATTTCAAATGGTCTCATTTCATTTAAAGAATTTGAATGATCTATCCCATAATGGCGACAAAGGTTAGCCTTGAGAGCAATCAGCCTCACAGAACCAAAGAAATTTTCATGATGCTTAGAGATGAAAAACATACACTGCCCAGCCAAAAAAAAAGTCACCGATGGGAAATTAATGAACAAATTCTATAATTGATAATTATTGTGGTTATTAATATGTTTCAGCAAACAATAGTCATTTTTAACCTGACTGATGTAGCTCGTCGCAACTCATTTCTTAAAAAATAATGTTGGAAGACACATCCCTTGATGGTGGAAAAGATGTTACAGTATTTCAGAACGGGCAAGTTATTGGCCTGTATTTAGCAAAGAAAACCATGAATGACAAAAACAAGTATGAGGAAACAAACAAATTTGCCACCACAAAGTCTTGACCTTAAACACATTAAAAGTTATTGGGATCTGCTCAAGAAAGACCACCGAGACCATTGTGTCGAGAAGACAAGATCTCGGCCAAAAATTATGGCATTTTTGATCGAAAATGAATGTTCTGGCATTGTATATAGTTGTCAAAACAATGACAAGACGAATATGCACTGTAATCAAAGCTACAGGGGTTCCAATTAAATATTTGTGTGTGCGACTTTTTTTTTTTGGCTGGGCAGTGTATTTCTTAGTTACTCAACTACAAGTGGTGTAGAGGGCACAGTGGCAGAGGAATGAAGGAACACTGCCGTGGTTATAAAAGCTCACCAATTAGGTGGGAGGAGCTAAAGTTAAGAATGATTGGACATAAACAGGCTTTTGACCAGCCTGACTAAACTAATGCCCAAAGCTCCAACAGGCCAGCATTGCGCCTGACCACACCTAATTTTAAGACCTACACTCCCATGGGCGCTCAATTTGGTGTAAACGAGTTGGCCATTTATGCAGCGTGAACGCTGGATGGGAAAATGGTATTTTTGTCAGTTATAAAGCAGCAAAAACACTTGTGTTATGTTTTGTACACCACTGCGCTGGGTGTAGGATTGTGGCCTTTGAGTTTGAAAGCATACGATGACAGTGAGATTAAAATACAGACTGTTTAATTTGAGGTTGTTTTCATCCATATCAGATGAAATGCATGAAAAAATGATGCATGGTCAATGATACAGTATGCAGTGTACAATATATGATATTCAATGCATGGTGTAAGACTTGCAGTGAGTGATATACATTATCCAGCATGATTTACAATATTTGAATATGCGAGGCGGTACTTCAGGCTATGTGCCCATAAAATACTCGCTCAGTGGGAGCTGTCCTCCAATCTGCTCTGTCGGGCTTTCTATTTGGAGGTTCAAGTTCCCTCATCTGTCTACCAAATCCCCTCCACCCCCTCCGACCTCTCAGACTCCATTACTGAGCTTGAACAGCAGGAGAGCCCCAGTCTCAGAACAGATGCAATGACATGACTGATATTCCCTACTAACACTAGCCCATATACACTTAAAACCAGGCAACAAATCAGGAAGTCCCACTTAAGATCAACAAAGACTTGTTTTTCATATGTCTACGGGCTTTTTCTTAGGGCTTAAATCTTCTGTGGAACAACATTCAAAGACCAGAACGCATATGCGTTACTTTTAAGATAATTTCAATGATGTGGCAACAGCGCTGAGGATTTCTGCTGTTGTGCCTCCTGCGTTCCAGATGCTGATAACGTAAAAAGACCACCAAAGATGGATAGCACACCACTGCACTAACAGAACACACCAGAAAAATCTGATAAGGAGCTTCCTACTATAGCAGAACCCAAAATTCAACAGACTGTTTTCCCAGTCAATGGTCAACCTGGGAAAAGCAGCTATCTTGTGTTTCAGTGTAAGCAAGAGGAGAAATTACGCCATTTTGAGACTTCAGTTTTATTCCGGTGTTGACAGAAATAGATACCACGTTTTTATTCTCATTAACTAACTCCAACATGTAGCTATAATCCTAATTCTGAATGCACCAAATCATGTGGGTTTGCAAGCCAATCTGACTCCTTATGTACAATGTTTTTGTGTCATATTTCTTTGATGTTCTTTGCAGTCTGGTTTCAGAATCCAGTAATATTTGGAATAGATACTCAGTAAATGGTCACTATTCATTTGTCCAGATGGACAACATAATTTATTCTTAAAATGTGTTTTGCATAATAACCACTGACTCATGTATTAGGAAATATCTGTGAATATCACTATTTTACCATTGATTCTCACTTAATTGCTCGGAGTCGTGCATGCAGTGTTGACACCACCCAACTCTAGTCATTTATTTCTCAGTAAAACATCACTGCAGTAAGTGTCATATTTGACCATGACGGTTATTTCAGTTATTTGATCTCTTGCTGAAATAGTGAATCCACTGTATGAACCATGTTTGGCAGGCCAGCAGTCAGCAAGAGGCTGCTAAAGGTCATAAAGCGTAGTAATTGTGCAGGTTGGTTGCAGAGGAGATGGCCTCTGTTCGGGCTGACTCGACTTGAAGAAGAGTATATATCAGTGTGTGCACACAGTATGCTTGGGACAGTATTGAAACAATGGGCTAAGCCTACTGTGAAAATTAGGTTACAAAATGGGACAAAAAATATATTGTTTAAATTATTAAATAACATCACCTTTGTGAAATCCACTGGAAAATCCTTTTGTTATAAACATTCTATGCTCAAAAGTTTGCATACCCAAGCTGAATTTGTAAAATAGGTGACATTTTTTAAAGAAAACATGAATGACCACGCAAAACACATTTCTTTCATTACTTATTGGATTTATATCAAACTATAGGTAAATGAAGAATGGCACAATCATGAAATAAAACATGGCAGTATGGGAAAAAGAATAAAATGAGCCCTGTTAAAATGTGTGCATACCCTTAGCTTTTAATTCTATGTATTGCCTTTTTTAGCATCAATAACAGCGTGCAGTCTTTTGTGATAGTTGTCAATGAGGCCCCAAATTCTCAGATGGAACAGCTGCCTATTTTTCCTGGCAAAATGCCCCCAGGTCCTGCATGTTTGAGATCTTCCCAAAGTGGCTTGATGAAATTGAGGTCAGCAGACTATGATGGCCACTCCAGAACCTTCACCTTTCTCTTCTGTAAGCACTGAAGGGTCAACCTAGCCTTGTGCTTTGGATCATTGCCATGCTGGAAAGTCAAAGTTGTGTCCCATGTGCAGCTTTCATGCTGAGGAATGGAAATTACTTTGCATTATTTTCTTATAGCATCCTGCATTCATCTTGCCATCAATTTTCATGAGATTCCCTATGCCTTTAGAGCTCACACACTTCCAAAACATCAGAGAGCCACCACCATGCTTTACAGTGGGAATGGTATATTTTTAACCTTGGGCCTTGTTGACTGGTTATGATCATACAGTCCTATTTTGGTCCCGTCATTCCAAATGACAGTATTCCAGACAATGTGAGGTGTGTCAAGGTGTTGTCTGGCATATTTTAGGCGGACTTCTTTGTGGGATTGGCGCAATAATGGCTTCCTTCTTGCAACTCCACCATGCAGCTCTGTGCCTGTTGTTCGAAAATGGCATGCCCAAAATTAAATGAGTATGTCTCTGCAACTACTTGGTCCATTTGAATAATCTTGGTATTATAATAAAGATTTAAGCACATTTGGTGTAAAAATCAGAATATATATATATATATATATATATATTACTGAGTCATAGTAAATGAAGTTGGAACTCAGCATAAATGAAAGATCTCATTTTGCCCCTAACAAAGTTTTACTTCTATGCCTTGTGAACTTATTTAGTGGCAGTCTGAAACTTCTAAAAAATTTCAGCACAGAATCTAATCATTACCTCTGCCAAAGTTTATTCTAATCAAGTAAATCAGAGCAAAATTAGAGAGACATGTCCAGGTGGCTTCTCCAAATTGTCAGTTTAAGTATCTTGTGAGCCATTTCAGATTTCTTTGGTACCAGGCTGTCAAACTCATTTAATTCCACTTCTATGTCACCACAGACATACATCCCATCCAAAAACACAAATACCACTTTTTTAATTTTTAAATAAAAAATTTTTTATTATTATTTCTGCCAGTACATTTGTGTACATTTTCCCATTCAAAGAAAATACATACAAAGAAAATGACATTTCACTCCACTGCAGTAGATTTATTAAAAAAAAAATGCAAATAAACAAAATTATAAATAAAAAGAACAAAAACCCCCACAATTATTCACACAAGAATAATGCTTTTACTGTCAGAAGAAGTGCATGCCTTCGCAGGACTTGAACCCTGGTTTTCCAAATTGCAGCACTCTATTTTAACCACTAGGCCACATCAGCCTGCCATTAAAGAGAGAATAGAGTGAATCAAGAAAACACACAATGCACCCCAGTTTAGTGTTTGTACTACCGCCTGTTTTAGTGCTTGTGTTTAATGACATAAGGATTCTTTGTGAGAAAAGACTTTGAAAATGAATGTAGAATATTTAGCAGATAATCATGCCAAAAATAATACGAACAAACCAGTTAAGCGTTTATTTTGTTGTGCTCTTTAAGTACATATAATTGGCCCATGGACTCAGCTTGACGCAACGGGAAGGCAAGGCTTAGGCTAGGTTTGTGTGATTAAGGTGGTTTAGGGCTCGTTGGAAATTTCAGCGGCCATAGAATCAAATAGCCACACAAAATAGCATCACAAGCCGATCACAGAGAGTAAAATAGACTGTAAGCAAGTGGAATGCTCAGGAGCTGAAATCCTTTGACGCAGTGCCCCCCAAAAAGAAATGTCCATGTAGACTGGCAGACCTAGTTTTGATATAACACGGGCACATAGGGCTTAACAATAGCAAGCGCAGATTTACTCTAGAACAGATTTTTACTATAAAATATCAAAGGTAAGAAATATTTTTTGCTCATCTCTGTAGAATGTAAAGTGCATGTCTGCTGTTCTTTGAGTGTGGAGTCAATTTAAAATGACAATGCTTTGTTGGATTCTGTGGACTTTCCTCTTTCATGTGATGTATCGTCGGAATGCCTAGCAGAAATTCAGTCGAAACGCTAGCAATTGAGCACTGATATTATTTTATCCTGTGTTTTGCTACCTGTTTATTTACTTGCTTGGTGCTTGAATTGTGTTTGGTTGTGGTAAAAATGGTCAACAAAAGCTGTTTGCCGGGTTTCTTTTTGTTGCTGTTGCTGTCAGAAAACATGCTATATTTATGATGCGTAATGGCCTCCCCCGGTACTGGGGGCATTTGGGTTTGAGAGGTTAAGTACCTCCTTATTGTGCTCACGGGGTTAACAGTACTGACTAGCATTTTCAAGTCTTTGATTAACTTTTTATATCCTTTCCGTCTTTAAAAAGTTGCACTGCCTTGTTACGAAGGTCAGTTCTTTCATAGCTCAGTGCCTAGCCGGTTCAGTGCACCCACTTGGAATCTAACAACCTCAATGACTTTACACAAACTCCAGTTACAATTTAAAAGGCCACAGTTGTGGAAAATTAACCCTTAATAGCCATCTCAGCCTTGTGTTTAAATAACAGGGTCAAACATTCAAGGGTACATAAACCTATGATCAGGGCCATTTGGGTGATTACAGTTATCATTATGATTTAAAAAGGCACAGATCATTGATGTGATGATAAATTACTTCACATGATCACTTTATTAAACTAGGCTTATGCCGTCAGAGGCGACGGCTGGGGGTATATCCCCGAACGCCCCCAATTCTCCAATTCCCCAATCCTTGAATAGACCTTGAATAGACTTTCATTTGAACTTAATTTCAGGTCAATCGGTCAAATGGTTCTGAAGATATGGCCAAAATGTTAATTTTCCATCACAAAGCGTCACCTGGTGGCAAAATATTGAACCATTTAGGTATGATGTTATCATGTGACACGTTGTGAGGTCATGACCTTGCAGTTGCACATGGTTTCATGTCAATTGGAGAAATAGTTCCAAAGATATAGCAAAAATGGTGAATTTTATGTGACAAAGCTCCACCTTGTGTCAAAATTTTGATCCAAACAGGGATAGTGTCATGGTGGGACACGTCCTTAGGTCATGACCTTTCATTTGCACTTGATTTGAGGTCAATCGGACAAATATTTCCAGAGATATGATAAAAACAGTGATTTTTTTTTCAGTTTTTGGCCCCTGGTGGCCAATCTAGAAATTGTAAATTGTCCAAAATCGAATCAGTTCTTCCTCTTTATGATACTAACTTATATGCAAAACTTGGAATTTGTAATTGAAATATTATTGCAGTTATCAATAACTGGTATCGGACCTGATCAATCAACGTGAAGCACTGGCCTATTAATAAGTAAATTTTTTTTCTGTACTGAATTTCGCCCATGATTTCATCGCTGTTCGATCACATATGGAGAGACCATGTCTTAAGTTGCCAAGTACAATATTTGGAAAACGTATCAGTAAAGGAAAATGATTGCGAACTACCAAGGACTAATTGTCATAAAGGGACGTGTCTGCGCCCCGCCATTCCCGGGTCTAGAGCCGCTACTGGTTATTGCGTTAACATGTAAATCAGTTTTTGGCCCCTGGTGGCCAATCTAGACATCGTAAATTGTCCAAAATCGAATCATTTCTTCCTCTTTATAATACTTACTTATGTGCAAAATTTGGAATTTGTAATTGAAATACTACTGCAGTTATCACGTTGAAACGTAGTGCGGCGGAGGCGGTCGGACCAAAACATAATATCCCCGGAACGCCATTCGGGGATATAATAAAAGACAAGTTTTTTGCATGATGAGTCATATTTTCAAAATAAATGGCAACATTTCACATATTCAGCCAGGGTATTCAAACTTTTGAGCACAACTGCATACAAAGTACATATACAGTGTATATGTGTGTGTGTGTACACACTTGCAAACAAAACTAGAAAGGCACTCGGAGAGCGCAGACCTCCGCCAAGCACAACATTTCCCTCCATATTGCAACTTCCACCATAGATATTAATCTTACATTTATTTTATCTTCATTTTTAGATTCCTTGAATATGAAAACATGGCAATTTGATTCATAATGCTATATCAATATTCCACAGCGTCTTGGCTGTTTAAAGATGTCTGTTGCATGTTTCTAGCTTCATTTGTTTTTTTTTCTTATGATGCAACATTTCCCCTCATGTTGTGATTTACACATAAATATTAGTCCAACATTTCATTTCAATAGATTCCCTGACCGAGAAAACATATCATTTGCAACTGAATTCATAATGATATTAATATCAGTTCAGTAGTTATTCACGAAAATCAAATTTTCCTTAATGGTGGTTTTCTTCTGGATCTAGTTCCCTGGCTTTTGAACATACAGTAAATCCGGTGACACCTTCCTAATTCTGCAATATCTTGGCAATATAATGGTGTTTGTTGCATGTTTGTAGCTTCATTTGTTCTCTTCCTATAATGATAGTTCTGAAGGTCCCCTACTTTCGTATTCTGGATCATAGTATCCTAGTATCCGGAATTATTCCATTTTCAGGATCAGTCTTTGATATATTGTGGAACATGTTCGAAACTTGTCCTGTATTTTTTTTCCAAGCGCCCTGACCATTTTTGGTGGAGTTATATGCATAAATGTCGAAAATGGCCCTATCTCCCAATGTTAAAGAATTCCTGGATCCAGACGGAGATCCGGATCACTTCCAAAATCTAATCATTTCTTCCTTATACCAATCTGTACAATCCCTGAAAATTTCATCAAAATCTGTCCGTAACTTTTTGAATTATTTCGGAAACCAACCGACAAACAGACAAACAAACGAACAAACCCAGGCAAAAACACAACTTCCTTGGCGGAGGTAATTATTGAACCCCCATTGCAAATTAGGTTTACTGGCAAAATTTACAAACTTTCAGCTGTTTGCAATGAATAAATCAAACAAGAACAATTTAAATGACTCAATGCAACAAATATTACAAGTGGCTCCTCCAAGTTCAACACAAAAAAGCTACTTTTAATGATTACTGCAGGCTGAAACTTATTCAACCCTTTCATGACAAGCATCTTTAATACTTTGTAGAGCACTGTTTTGCTGCTTTGACCAGCTAGAGATGTGATGCATAGGCAGATGTAAGCTTCTGGCAGCATTCCCAAGGAATCTCATGCCCAGTCCTCATGGACAGTGACCTCCAGTTCACTAATATTCTAGGGCAGGGGTGTCAAACTGACCCGTAAACGGGCCAAGAGGCTGCAGGTTTTCACTCCAACAATGTAGAAGCGCACCTGACACAACTAATCAGTTGTGCAGGCCTAGATCAGTTGATTAAATCAGTGCTTTCAGGTGAGCTTCTGCTTGGTAAGATTGAAGACCTGCAGCCTCTTGGGTTGTTTACGGGTCAGTTTGACACCCCTTTTCTAAGGCAGGGGTGGCCAACCCTGGTCCTGGAGAGCCGCAGTGTCTGCTGATATTTGGTGTTACTCAGCACTCGATTGTTGGATTAAAGTAGTTGATAACTCACTTAACTGATAACTCACCTGGTGTCTCAGGTTTAATTTGGTAATAATGAGCCAATCAAGCAATTAACAGGAACAACCCAATTAAGCGGACTTACAGGTTGTGACAGCATTCTACGTGATAACCAAGATTTGTCAATGTGGTTGGATATTTAGCGTAGTTGTAATGCAGACAAAGTAGAAGTACAGAGTACAGATAAAAGTTTATTGAGCAGGGGTGGATAACGCTGGTCCTGTAGAGCCAGAGGGTGTGCTGAGTTTGGTTTTCTCCACCTGATTTAAACCTAAGACACCAAGGGCCTCATTTATCATCGTGGATACATCTTTTTTTACACCCTTTTCCCCCCGTTTTGAGCGTACGTGCTTTTCTCCGCCAAATTTGGGATCTATCAAACCCAAACCTGACGGAAAAAAGTGCAGACATTTACACCCATTTTGACTATGGCGTATGATTTTCCTAATGTAATTGGAGGCATTGATTGCACTCACATCTTGATAAGGGCACCATCGGTGAATGAATTCATATATATGAATCGCAAAAATGAGCATACGATCAATACCCAAATCATATGTGACGTTGATATGCTCATAACAAATGTAGTGGCATGGTGGCGTGGCTCGACACACAATTCATTCATCCTGACTCATAGCAGTGTGGGGGCGAGACTGGGGGCAGGTGCTGCGCGTGACGGCTGGCTTCTTGGTGAGTGCATGGAGGCTACACAGTATACTCATTCATTGAAAGTTGCTGCTTATAATCATCAATTCAAGGCTGATACTCACCCCATCATTGTGACTTACAGGTGATAGTGGCTACTTCCTGAGAGAGTAGCTGCTAGTTCCCATCCCGGACCCACAGGGTGGCCAGGAAACCCAGTATAATGAGGTCCATGCCCGTGCACGCTGCGTCGTGGAGCGCGCCATCGGGCTCCTAATAGACTGTTGGCGCTGCCTGGATGCCTTGGGTGGTAGGCTCCTCTACCACTTGAAAAAAGTCTGCAGGATCATCTGGGCCTGTGCCATCCTGCACAATGTGGCAGTGAGGTGTGGGGCTTCGCTGCCGCCAGGCCTCCCTCCACCCCAGCATATGGACCCAGACCCACAGCCCCCTCCCTGTCAGGAGGGTTTTCAGTGGGGAGTAAGGGCATGAGCTGCGGTGATGAAGCGGTTGTAAAGCCGCCCCCCCCACCTGTCACCCTTCATGTTGAGCTAAAGAATGTGTGTATATAGCCTACGACTTTCACAGTTTCAGTCTTGCAAAGTTGTGTTTAGTTTTCAGTATTGCAAGAACCTCATATTTCATTTCTCATACATTTGATATCCACAAGTTGAGACAGAAATAAATTCATGTATATCAAACACGACATTATAATTTTTGTCCCTCTATGCAACTGGAACAAAACACACACCTACTGCATTTGACAAAAGATTTGATATGAAGGTTCTTTTTTTTTATCGCCTCTACACTTGTGACTGCAGCACTCAGCGGTTTTATGCATCTTCGTGAAGCCGGGGCTGTGGCTGATTAGATGAGATTGTTTTAATTTCCGGAGGAGAAATTGTTTGGTCTAACATTATGTGTTCATTTCTGTTGTGATTCTCTACGTGTTCTTAGTTATATGCTCTTAAATAAACCACAAGACGAAGTGATCATACAGAATTAGTGCAAATACCTGCCGAAGAGGAGTTTTTTCCTTGCCTTCACCTCACTAACAAGCACGTGTATCTCACTCTCTGAGAAGTTTTGCTTCTTTCTGCGTTTCCCATCCATGCTTCACCGTCTTCCACTGATGTCACTCCACAAATCCCACAGGGATTTGCACAGGGATACTTTACATGCAGATGCTCATTTGCATTAACCATATATGGTTGTGTCTGGGCATGTAGAGGGCGGGATATGAGGCGTGTTCACGTCCGCACTTTTCTTGGGTCCGGTGTGATTTATCAATGGAAATTGCGGAGAGCTGTGCATATGCACAGTTTGATAGATCTGAAAAGGGTGTAAATATTTTGGGTGTATGCCATTTTTGGCTTTTTGCCATATGTGAAAATTTAGTAGCACTTTTACACCCTTTTTGATAAATGAGGCCCCAGGTGAGATAAGTGAAGTGTGTAATCAACTGCTTTAATTCATCAATCAAGTGCTGAGTAACACTAAAAACAAGCAGACACTGCGGCTCTCCAGGACCAGGGTTTGCCAGCCCTGTTCTACGGTTTGCATGCTGCAACTGCCTTCTTCAAATCCAACCAGAGATTTTTATGGGGTTCAAGTGAGGCAACTGTGTTGGGGAATCAAGAATCTTCCCAGAGCCCCCACAATTCTTCACTGTAGGCAGGGTGTACTTTTTAGCATATGCTTCTTTATTCCTCCTGCAGAGATACCACTGATTCATAAGCCCAAAATATTCCAGTTACGTTTTATCACTCCACAGAACAATACACCCAAACTCTTGTAGCTTATTTATATGGTTTTGAGCACATTGGAACTTGTGCTTTTGGATCAGTCGTGGTGTATGTCTTGGAAACCTTCAACGTTTAGTATGCGCCTGCTGCGCAAACTGAAACCTCAGTGCCTCGTGCCTCCAAGTCTTGTTGCAGGTCTCGTGCAGTCACTCAAAGGTTTTTGACCACCAGTCTCCTCAGGAATCTGGTGACAGCCATTAATAGCTCCCTCTTTCTGCCACATCCTGGTACTGTAGCCACTCTTCCTTTAACTCTGAACTTGTGAACGATGCTTCTAACTGTATCTCTATGAAAATTCAGTGCCTGTGCTACCTTTTTGTATCTTTTTCCTTGTTTGTGCCAGGCAATGATCTCCTCTTTTAGCTTTTAGGACAATTCTTTAGACAGCCTTATTTCTGGTATGCATTCAAATGTCATTGTCAAAAAACCCAAAGCGAGTGCAAGTATTTGATGTGTTCTATCTCAAGCAAACCTGATGCAACTAATTAAGCTCTTGATTAGCTGCATTAGGTGTGCTTTAGACAAGACCTGATTTGCAAATATGCTCTTAAAGGAGAATTCCAGAGTGATATTGACTTGGGGTGTATTGAAGCATGATAACGAGTATCAACTTTTGTTGAATACCCCACCTCCGTACGCATGCAACATTTCGAAATACATGGCTGTTTAGCTCCCAACAGGCTCATAATGGGAGTGAATTGGGCATAGCGTTGCCATGCAAAGAAATCATTATTTTTTCATCATTAACAAGGCTCAGAGAAGCTCCACACTTCATTGGTAGAATTCTGAGGGCCCTAACATTTAAAGCAAGGCACTGAGAAATTTGAAAATGCTCCGGTAGTTTATTAAATTTATAATAATTTATTATTAGTCATTTCTGTTCAAATTTTCAGCTCCTTGAGAGAAGCTTTTTGTTGGCCCTCATGCCATGTTTCATTTGTGTGTCATTTAATAAAACCCCTTTATTTTGGATTTACGTCTGGCGTCTGGTGTTTCCCATCACTGCGCCTCACATGTGGGGCTGCCAGCCGCTGCCATGGTCATTCCCCATGAGCTTCTCGGCTACAAGGGGAATATTCTATCTAGAATATATAGAGTGTATGTGTGGGCCTAGGCACCAGCCGCCATAAGGACGTACTTCATGAGCTCCTCCACTACAAGGGGAATATTCTATCTAGAGAAGCTACTATGTGTGGGCCTAAGCTCCAGCCGCTATGTGAACATTCCCCATGAGCTTCTCGACTACAAGGAGAATGTACAAGTGAATAGCAGACACTTGAAAGCATGCTGATGACAGGTGCTAAGATAAGGGAATACTCCAACCCTGCAATCTACTTCATATGCAATAAAAGAATGAGACAGCAAAGCCATGCATGTTTATTGACACTTAATGAATTCCAGACCACACCTAAAATAGCAGTGATATTTATTGAATTGAATTTGAATTGAATGGGAATTTGTACTGATGAAGGACAGAATAGATTCGAGTTTGTGGAGACTGGTGTAAGGTAACAAGATGTTTTTGGAGTTTCTGTAATGGTAATTTAAATGAATGATTGAAAACAGGTGATGACCAATCATTAATTTTAAGGGATTGTTAGAGCTTCCCCTGTTGCCAGTTCACTAGCCGCCACTGGGTGAGAGAGAAATTTCATTTTGATTTGATTTTTATGAGTACAAGCTTTTCGCAGAGGAACTGTCACAGAGATGCTTTACAGGATAAAAAGCTAATCTCCTGGATGGCAAATGAGGCACAAAAAAAAACAAAACCCAAAAAACACCTTAAACCTCAAACTGTGGTAAGAAAAAATTTGTCAGTGGGCAGAAATCTCAGGAGGAACCCAGCTATAGTGAGAGCCCATCTTATGCGGGCAAACCAATTTTTTAACTTCTTAGTATAAATTTTTTCACATTCATTGGTGTAGAGAAGGAATTATGGATGATTTTTTTTCAAAATTGGAATTGCCCCGTTTAGAATTTTCAGTTCGCCCAGATGTCCAGGGGAGAGAAAGGTGCTTTCAGTCCCCAAAAAATGTGGTAATTCTCTTGTACAAATCCAGGGACAGAATGAACCGGTGTGACATCTAGGCAGGGGCTAAGTAGGCTATTTGGGTCAGAATCACCCAGTCTGGTGGTGTTGGCCAGCATTATCTTTCAGGGTTGCAACCAGGCTATGGTATGCTCAGGGTCGTGCGGATCGGAGTTCAAGTGACCTGTCTTGGTACTCTGGGAAAGCCTGGGAACACGATGCTGAAAAGCACACCCCTTTAGATAGTTCCCGGCTGAACAAAATCTCGGATTTGCATCCTGATTCCTTTCGATGAGGAAAAAAAGTCCATGTGTTTATTGCTCAGATGATGGTTAGGATGCCTGGTAGTGGGATGATGGAGACTTTATGTTAATAGTATTTTCTGTTCGCTTGTATTTGGCAGATGACATGTTTAAGAATGCATTAAAACCTTCAACTCATTTTGAATTTGATTTGTTTGCAACATGTTTCAAAAAAGTTGGGATTAGGGAAACAAAAAACTGGAAAAGCATATGATGCTTAAAAAAAAAGAAAAATCCTGGTAGAATCTCGCAACACTATTTGTATAATTGGCAGCAGGTCAGTAACATGATTGGGCAGTAAAAGTACATCCCAGAGAAGCAGATTCTGTCAGAAGTAAAAATGGTGAGGACTTCACCTCTCTGTGCAAGACCATGAATAACAATTTATGAAAAACATTTCTCAGCGCAAAATCCAGAAAATTTGGGAATTTCATCATCTACGACGCTTAATATTATTAAAAGATTCAGAGAACATGGAGAAAATCACTGTATATGAGAGACAAGGCCGAAACCAATATGGAATGGGTGTGATCTTTGGGCCTGAGGCAGCACTGCATTAAAAAACAGTCATGATTCTGTAGTGGAAATCACTGCATGGGTTCAGGAACAATTTTGTAAACCATTCTCAGTAAACACAGTTTGTCGCTCCATCCGCAAATGCAAGTTAAAACTTTATCATGCAAAGATAAAACCACATATAAGCAAGATCCAGATACACTGACACTTTCTCTGGCCCCAAACTCATATTTTAGATTGACTGAGAAGAGGTGGAATACTGTCTTGTGGTCAGCTCAATTTTTTGGAAATCATGGATGCCGCATTATGCGAGCAAAAGAGGAGAAGGATCATCTGGCTTGTTATCAGCACTCTGGTCAAAAGTCAGCATATATGATAGTATATGTGGGATCATTAGTGCATATGGTATGAGTCATTTACACATCTGTGGAGCTACCATTAATACTGAATAATATATATGGGATTTAGAACAACATACACTACCTGACAAAAGTATTAGGACGATCCTCATTCTCACTCAACCTTTGATGTACGTGCTATATTACACATGTGAGTGTTGTAGGAATTTAATGGTGTCCTAAAATGTACATGTAAACATCACAGAACATTATTTGAGCATTTGGGGATGCTACAGATATACAAATTGGCATATTTTTTCTCTGCATAAAAAACTCTCACTTTGGGTCTGTAATAAATAAGAGATATTATAATAAATAGTGCTTGCAAGATGGTAATCTTCAAATTTACAAGTTTGGAATTGTGTCTTTGTTATAATGGAAGACCACGGCTACTATTAGTTCAATCAATATGATCAGGTGTGGCACATGGAGTAATTTTGATTCTCTATAAAAGGAGGGTCAAGACTTAGAATAATTCAGTTTGGTGTATCCAAAATGGGGTCTGTATTTTTATTTGAATAAACAACTTTTTCCAAATATGATACATTCACTATTTTCAACTGCACTGTAAGAAAATCACACACATAAATAGTGACGTCCTAATACTTTTGTCAGGTAGTGTATACTGCTATCCAGGCGTGTTTTTCAGGGAAGGCTTTTCTTATTTTGAGAAGATAATGCCAAACACCTTACTCTGCTTGATAGTAAGAAAGTCTGGGTGCTAAACTGGTCTGCCTGCAGTCTAAACCTGTCTCATACTGAAAATATTTGGCGTATGAAACGAAAAATATGACAGAGGACACCATGAAGTGTTGAGCAGCTGAAATTCTATAGTGAGCCAGAATGGAAAAATATTTTGCATTGAAAACTACAGTAGTTGGTCTCCTCAGTTCCCAGGCACTTTCATTTGGAGGATTTTCCTTCTTTGGCCTGGGACCCGCAGTCTTCTACTCCTCCCGGAGGTTCGTGTCAGCCCAGCCTCTCTTTGTTGTCCACAGTGTCTCCACTGAATGAACCTGGGCGTTCCTCTCGCCCCAGGACTCACCACTATGGGATGAACTTCACACCAGCTCCACGGGGCACTACTTATGCCCCTTCCATTTCTTGCCCTCGGTCTTCGGCTCCCTTCCCGCGAGACCAGGCAGCACCGCTCACACCGGCTTCTCCCACCATCCGTGTCATCAGCGATTCAATGGTGAAGTACGGCAGGAAAAGATCAGTGGGGACACTGTTTTTCGGGTGCTAAGGTTCTTGACCTAGTGGGGGAGATCCCCAGCCTCCTGGAAAAAAAAAATCTAGTACACGGAATATAATCATTCATGTTGGTTGTAATGATGTCTTAAACTGTACTTCTGAGATTTTAAAATGGGGTTTTATCAGGCTTTTAAATTTGCTGAATAACAGAGGCGAATGCATTTTTATCTCTGGCCCTGTCCCTTCATTGGGCTGTGGCGTTGCTGGATTTCGCCGACTTCTTAGCCTTCACACTTGGCTCCAGTCTGTCTGCGCAGCACGTGGCACAGTTTTTATTGATGATTTTAACCTCTTTAGGAATCGTCCATCCTTTAATCAGAGGGATGATACTCATCCTAGCAGGCTGGGTGCACATATTCTGACGTATGACATATTTTATACAGTAATTCATGCTCCTTGTGTCTGACTTGTCCATGCAGCGCTACTGAAATACCTAAGGCTTACTACACTGGTTATGTCCACTTATCAATCACAGGTCGACTTTGTCGTCTTTTCTGTACTACAATCTGCATTTAACCAAAGTACAGATTCATTAGCTCCCTCTTGTGCCAGGATGTTCTCTGTGCCCCAAATGCCAGTTGTTTGGCTGAGGTCACTGTCTATCTCCAGTCATATTGGTTTTCATGCTTTCTTTCTGGTGTTCATTCAATGTTTGGGCCCGATTGCAGCTCCCCCGTTCTTGATACTTCTTTTTATTTTAGACCAGTCATAAAAAAATATTGTTCTTTCAAGAATTCATTGAGTTTGTTACAGGCCAATAGAATATCCATACACTATTAGATATATGTATCCTTTGAGTTAGTGTAATTCTGTTCCATCATCTGATACTGTACCCTTTACCCCAGATTTTCCATCAGTTTTTAAAAATAGAGATGGGCTAGGGTTGTTACATGTGAATATGAGAAGTTTGGCCCCTAAAATTGACCATGTCAATATTTTGATCCAACAGTCATCCTGATATTTTGGTTTTCACTGAGTCTTAGCCAAAAAAAAAAAATGTTGCCGATTCTGATGTAATTCTTAATGGATATAATCTTTTTAGAACACATAGAAGAGGGAAAGGAGGTGGTATAGGCATCTACATTAAAACAGATTTTCCTGTAAATGTTCTGATTTCATCCTCTGTCCTAAAGCAGTTTGAATGGCTGGCTCTGTCCATTAATCTTGGGGAAAACATCCAGGTCACATTATTTGGGGTATATATATATCCTTCAGCCCCCCCTTTGTGCTAATGACAATTTAGTTGGCAAATTTTCCTCTTACACACCAACAGTTGTTAATTATGGGGGATTTTATTCTAGATTTGGAAAAACCAGTGTCTGATTGCTTCAAAGATTTGTGTACAAATCTAAACCTGACATAATTTATTATTAAACCTGCACAACCTAATGCGAAAGATAGCTCCAAATCTTCTCTAGTTGATATCACTCTGACTGACATGCCTCAGAGATGCTCAGCCAGTGGTGTTTTTCTTCAAGATTTAATGATAATTGCCCCATTGCTTGCATTAGAAATGTGGAATTACCAAGGTCAAAGCCATGTGTTATTTTCAAAAGAAAGTTCTGGCACTTTGAGGATCAGGTGTTCCTGCATGATTTAAAGATGTGTGATATAAATAGGGTGTCCGCCATATATGATCCAGATCTGTCTCTTACTTATTTTTCTAATATTTTTAATACCATAGCTGACAAACGTGCTTGCTTCAGGAGATTACAGATTAAAGATACACTACCTGACAAAAGTATTAGGACGATCCTCATTCTCACTCAACCTTTCATGTACGTGCTATATTACACATGTGAGTGTTGTAGGAATTTAATGGTGTCCTAAAATGTACATGTAAACATCACAGAACATTATTTGAACATTTGGGGATGCTACAGATATACAAATTGGCATATTTTTTCTCTGCATAAAAAACTCTCACTTTGGGTCTGTAATAAATAAGAGATATTATAATAAATAGTGCTTGCAAGATGGTAATCTTCAAATTTACAAGTTTGGAATTGTGTCTTTGTTATAATGGAAGACCACGGCTACTATTAGTTCAATCAATATGATCAGGTGTGGCACATGGAGTGATTTTGATTCTCTATAAAAGGAGGGTCAAGACTTAGAATAATTCAGTTTGGTGTATCCAAAATGGGGTCTGTATTTTTATTTGAATAAACAACTATTTCCAAATATGATACATTCACTATTTTCAACTGCACTGTAAGAAAATCACACACATAAATAGTGACGTCCTAATACTTTTGTCAGGTAGTGTAGATGAACCGTGTGGTTTTCCCAAGAATTATCCAAAGTATTGATCGAAAGGAATTCAGCATGGACTAAAGCTAGAAAAACAGGAGCTCCTTCTGACTGGATTTTGTTCAGGCAGCTGCGGAACAAGTGTACTACTATGATTAGGAAAGCAAAATCTGTTTTTTTTTTTCTTAATTCATTATGTGAGAGTGTTGGTAACCCCACAAAATTTTGGAGAACAACTAAAGTAATGAGGAATAACTGTACCTCAGGACTTCCGCCACAGATACAGGTTGTCTTCCAAAAGCTAGGGTTGTTCACTTCAAAGTGCATATAATAAGGGCCACGCCCACCGTAGACATATTGAAGGGCATTCCATCAAAAGTGTGCAAAACTCTTCCCTTCAAAGGGCCCTACAAAACGGCCCTTTCTGAAGTGAGCAGGCAAAGGTCACTTTGCTCCCACAATGCCATGCGACGACCCGAGCCTAGTGATGCGCGTGATTCAACGTCATTCAAGAAAATGACACCAACGGTGGCTAGTAGCAAACTAGCGAAAAGAAAGCTTACGAACATAGCTTGATGGTTTACTACAGTTGACTGTCTTTCGCTAGTTATGACGTTTTTATGTTTACCTGTGGCTATTTGTCGCCTTATGAAAGCTATGCAGTTGGTTATAAAGCTACTGCGAAACCGATAATTTGCCAGTGAAATCAATTCTCCCTTGAACTGGCTGCGTTGGTTTACACTTGCTTAAGCAGACGGCAGCCGCCGTGAAATATGTCAAAAGACATTCCAAATGACCATAACTTGAAAACCCTCACTCCCTGCTGCCCTTTAGAGTTTTCACTATGAAGAGAAGTGACGATGCAGGGTGTAGGGTGTAGGGATTAACCCTACAGAATGAAATACAGCCATGGTCTGACTCCAGTCCCATAAGTGACAATCTATAATGCTTTTAATGAACATTTCATTAGTGCAGGCCATCAATTTGACAGAATGAACCCTAGCCTGATGGATGTCATGAAAAGGATGTGTTAGCATCAGCAAAATGATATTTGCCAATCAGAAGCAGAGCCCGTGAATGATATCAAACACTGCAGCTTCTCTTTTAGCCTTCTTTCTGAATCAGAAGTCACTGATGACCTTTTGAAAACTGACCCAAAAGTTTGCTGGTGCTGATCTTTTGGAGCCCGGATTGTTAAGGATTGCCGCTCCAATTATAGCTCAGCCTGTAGCTCATATTTTTAATCTTTCACTTAGCTTGGGAATAGTACCAAAGATCTGGAAAACTGCGATTGTGTTTCCATTGCATGAGGCCAGCAATATTAGAGACCTTAATAATTACCGCCCAATTTCCAAGCTACCTTGTTAAGCCCAGATTCTTGAATCCTTGGTTAACTGCCAACTTTGTTTATTTTAAAATATAAATTCAATTTAAAATATTTTCAGACTGTGTTTAGAGCTAGTCACAGTACCATATCTGCTGCATCTCTAGTTGTGAACAATATTGTTTGTGCCCTTGATAGTGGGCAGCACTGTGTTGCCTTGTTTATTGACCTATCAAAAGCCTTCGACGCAGTCGATCATTCAATTTTAGCAGATTGACTAGCCTCTGTAGACCTTGTAGGCCTGCAAATGGTTCTTAAGTTCTCTCAAATAGAGCAGAATGTGTAGTAGCACAGGCAATTTGATCATCTTTTTTGGAGGTGACAAAAGGGGTACCACAGGGCTTGATTCTAGGACCTGTACTTTTTACCTTGTATATCAATAATTTGGTCTCTTTTGATAATAGCTGTCAGGCACAATTTCATGCAGATGATACAGAGCTTTATCCTGCTGCTTTTTCATTGGATGAGGCGTTATCTGCCTTGCAGACAGCCTTTGATTCCTTTCAGCACTCACTTCTAGAGGTTAAATTAGTTTTAAATGTGGCAAAGAACTAAATCTATGCTTTTCTCTAGATCTCGTTCATTGAAGGAAAATAAATTTAGAATCTGCACCTTGGATGGCACTGAAATTGAGCGAGTACTATCATACAAGTACCTTGGGATATTTGTTGATGAAAAGCTGTTTTAAAATACACATTAATGAATTGACAAAGATGTTCAGGCTTAAAATTGGGTTCTTTTATAGAGATAGAAAATATTTATCACATGATAACAGGACAATTCTAATTCAGTCTACTTTCTTGTCTGTGCTTGATTATGGTGATGTAATCTACCCGCACGCTGCCCCTACCATTAAGAAGCTTGATACGGTCTATCATGCAGCACTTCGGTTCATTATGGGGGATCATTTCAGAACTCATCATTGTTCTCTTTATAAGGCTGTGGGTTGGTCATCCTTAGCTCTCAGGAGAAAGCAGCATTTGCTCACTTTCTTTCACAAAGCAATTCTACAATGATTACCAAATTATCTTACATCTTTCATCAAATAGTATTCTACCCTCTACCAAGCCAGGTCTCAGGACTGTTTAACTCTCTAGGTCCCGCGCTTTATAGCCAAACTTGGAAAAACTGCTCTCTGCCTCGGTGCTACAAGGTCATGGAATGAGTTTCAAGAGTCCTTCAAATTCAATAAATTAATTTCACAACAGAAATTTAAAAAGGCGATGAGGGATTTAGTGGTTATGGTCTGGTATTGCTTTGATAAGTGTTGCCAAAAATTGTATTGTTATATGATGATTTTATTGTTAATATTTTTGTATATTGTCCACATTTTATTATAATGTATTGTCACCATTTCTAATGAGACTGGTGTCTCAATGGATTTCCCTGTTTAAATTAATTTTAAATAAATAAAGAGTGTTTTTAAAGGAGATAGTGATGCACCACAGTGGTAAACATGCCTTCATCCCAACTTTTTAACCTTGTTGCTGGCATCAAATTCAAAATGAGCAAGAAAAAAAAAGACAATAAAAAATGTTCAATTTCAATGATGTGTGGTTTTTCTCCCATTTTCAATTAAGAAAAGATTTAAAATGATTTGCAAATCATTGCATTCTGTTTTTATTTCCATTTTACGCAGTATTCCAACTTTTTTGGAAATGGGGTTGTAGCTGAGGAGCAGGCAGCCATACTAGTGCAAAGCAGCATCATTTTCTCCACTTCAATAGACTGCCATATTGGGGGGGGGGGTTATTGCAGAGAATATAGATACTGTAGGTTATTGCACAGCTCAAGTTGACCACTAGAACTTGCATGCAGGTATTGCCCCATTTGACTTATCAATTGTGACTGGCAGAAACTAACAGAAATCACACCCTCACTTTGAGTTGCAAAACCAGCTAATGAAATTAATTTGAATGATGGATGAACAATGCCGAGAAAAAAAGAATTTGCCCCTTCTAGATGTCTTCTATTTGGGCATATTTTTATACACAAGTATTTCAGATCAAGCTAATTTTAATATTACACAAAGACAAGAAGTAAACACAAAATTGAGTTTTCATATGATAATTTCATCCATTAAAGGAAGAAAGCTATCCAACCCTACATAGCTTAATGCAAAAATAATGGACACCATACTTACTAAATCAACCAGTTTAATTTAACTGGATTGTTAATTGGGAACTGAACCCAGTTAACATTTAATTGATAATTGGGTTCAGTTCCAATAGAAACACATCAGCCCTATTGAATCTAAACATCTCTGGCGACGTGTATTTGGCAAAAAAACAGAACATGATGCTCCTGTCATGATTTAGTCCCGCCGGATGCAACCTGCAATCCGCTGGGCACTGGGACCGTGGACCCAAAAGCTGGAAAAGGGATCCACACGCACAGGCATAAATTATACATTTATTTAAATAAATATTTTTAATAAACTAGTGAAATGCTAAACACTACCACAAACTCAGGGGCACAACAGACCAGGGCTAAGTTCCGGAATGCTGCTGCACTCAATAGTAGCACAGCCAACTCTTTAATAACCTGCCCTCACCTCCATCTCAATGAGCCACACCTGTAGCTCGTTGAAGTGGAGGTGAGGAATGCGACAGGGGAGGGACTGCAAGGGAAAACCCTTACAGCTCCAATCAATAGGAATTCAAGAACAGATGAGAAAAAAATGTGTTGACATCTATCACAAAGATATTTCTTAGGCTCCAGCAAACCATGGATAGAGCCATTATCTACAAATGGAGAAAACTTGGCCAACCAAATTTCCTCCAAGAATGCATTGACTGTTGTGATTCTGCCTTGTTGCCATGTTTATTTTTGATTCTGCCTTGTGTGACCATGCTTTGTATTTTGTATGGTGATTTAGATGCTTGGACATGTTTTGTTTTTGCCTTGTCTCTGTTTGTTTCCATATTCTATCTTTGCAGTTTTATACCGGTTCATGTTTTGTTTTTCACCATGCATTGCACCTTGTCTTCCCCTGTCTGGTCTCATGTCTTGTGACTGCTCTCATCCCCAGTATTGTGTGCCACTTTTTCGGGTGATTTAATGGTTTCTGTGATTTCAATCATTCACTTCCTTCACCTTACTTTTCTATATTACCAATGTAATGTGAATATAGGCCACTGGATGGCAGTATTTACCTTTTTTTTTTATTCAGCTCAGACTGGAGCTATGTTTAGACATGTCCTGGACATGTCTGGGGCAAGTCCCCGAAAATTAAAAAAAAGAGGTCTAAATGTGGGTGGGGTCTGCAAAAGAGTATATAAGGAAAAGAATTGAGACAGTAAAGGAGGAGGAGAAATTGCAAGAAGAAGGATACATGTGACCAGACCTGTCATTTCTGTTCAAGACCTGTGAAGTTTTCTTTTGTGGATTTTTGCCTCTGTTACAGCATTTTCTTCATCCAGGACATCACCAAGCCACCCCACCAAAAAGGGACTGTAATTATTTCTGTTTTTCTTATTTATCAATCTTGGTCATTTAGTTGTAGGTTATTGTTAGTTATTGTCTTTGTTAATTAAATGTGTTTAAGTTTTTAAAAACTGTGTGTCATCCCTTGCTGTTGCTGTTGTTTTAAATGTAATAACAAATTGGGGCCATAACACTAACAATACTTAGTTTGTTGTTTTAGTTAAATTTACTAACCAGAACTAACATTGTTTATAGTACTAACTTTCTAACGTGCACTAGGGATTGTAAAGCTGCACTTTACTACTTTTGTAGTTGACTAATGACCTGTCAGCATTCGCCCTATTCTAGTCTACACCTCTTGTCTTTACTTAATTTACTTTGCTGCAGTTTCAGCGTAACTTCTGTGCTTGTTAAACTCTGTTCTCTCTCCTTTTCTGTGTATGGTAGAACTCCCTAAAAGCATTTTGGCTTTTGCCAATTTCTTGTGATCAGGAACTTCCTCATGTTCATTCCTTTTTAAATAGACTTATGCCGTCGAAGGCGACGGCTGGGGATATATCCCCGAATGCCCCCAATCCTACAATTCCCCAATCCTTGAATAGACCTTGAATAGACTTTCATTTGAACTTAATTTCAGGTCAATCAGTCAAATGGTTCTGAAGATATGGCCAAAATGGTAATTTTCCATCAGAAAGCGCCACCTGGTGGCAAAATATTGAACCATACAGGTATGATGTCAACATGTGACACGTTGTGAGGTCATGACCTTGCAGTTGCACATAGTTTCATGTCAATTGGAGAAATAGTTCCAAAGATATAGCAAAAATGGTGAATTTTATGTGACAATGCTCCACCTTGTGTCAAAATTTTGAACCAAACAGGTATAATGTCATGGTGGGACACATCCTCAGATCATGACCTTTCATTTGCACTTGATTTGAGGTCAATCGGAAATATTTCCAGAGATATGATAAAAACAGTGTTTTTTCCAGTTTTTGGCCCCTGGTTGCCAATCTAGAAATTGTAAATTGTCCAAAATCGAATCAGTTTTTCCTCTTTATGATACTTACTTATATGCAAAACTTGGAATTTCTAATTGCAATATTACTGCAGTTATGGCGTTAACATGTAAATCAGTATTGGCCCCTGGTGGCCAATCTAGAGATCGTAACTTGTCCAAAATCGAATCAGTACTTCCACTTTATGATACTTACTTTTGTGCAAAACTTGAAATTTGTGATTGAAATATTACTGAAGTTATCGCGGAACAGTGATTTTTTCAGTTTTTGGCCCCTGGTGGCCAATCTAGAAATAGAAAATTGTCCAAAATCAAATCAGTTTTTCCTCTTTATGATACTTACTTATATGCAAAAGTTGGAATTTCTAATTGAAATATTACTGCAGTTATCGCGTTAACATTGAAATCAGTTTTTGGCCCCTGGTGGCCAATCTAGACATCGTAAATTGTCCAAAATCAAATCATGGTTCTTGCGTCTGGTTCCTGAGCGTAACCTCACATTGACAACTCATCCAGGAATTCAAAAAAGAACCGAGACTAACATCTATAGAACTAGGGGTCTTATTTGCCTTAAGGTTAGTGTTCACAATTCTTCAAGAAAGTATCCATGGAAGAGCTGCCAGGCGAAACCACTGCTGACCAAATGTTAAAGCTTGTCTCAAATTGGCCAAAAAGCATATTCATGACCCCCAAGATGTTTGAGATAATATTCTGTGGACTAGTGAATCAAAGGTGTAACTAACACAGCATTCCACAATGAGAACGTCATACTAACAGTCAAACACAATGGTGGTAGCATGATGCTCTGGGGTAGCTTTGCTGGTTCAGGACTGGGTGACTTGCCATTATTGATGGAACCATGAATTCTGCATCTGCCAGAAAATTCTGGCAATCCATTTGTTACCTAGAGCTCAAGCAAAGTTAATTCATGCAGCAGGACAATCCAGCGTGCAAAATCAAGTCCTCCTCTGAATGGCTCAACAGAAACAGAATTAATGTGTTTGAGTGGCTAGTCAAAGTCCTGACTTGAATCCAGTTAACACGACAATCCAGCAAACAGGCAGTTCATGCTCAAAAACCCTCCAATTTGGCAAGAATGAAAACAATTCTGCAAAGAAGAGTGGGCCAGAATTTCTCGACTGCAACGTGAAAGACTCATAGCTACTATGTGCCACATCTTGGTTTTTTTCCATAATTGTTTTTCCCTACAGTCCAGTCATCCCTCTCAGTTCATATCTTGTTTCCCCTAATTAGTTCTTTTTAACTATTTGGTCATTCCATGTCAAATGTCCAAATGGCTCCCGCTCGACCATCTCAGATTTGGCTGAAAAAATTCCAGTGGGTGCATTCACCTCCTAATAGGAGAAATCCAAAATTTTAGCTCTCAATTCCTCATAGTTTCATCATAAAATATCTTTGCAACTAAGTTCCAACCCTTTTTGAACAGCTATTTCTGAGGAGCCACTTTCACATGGCAATATCTAGAGAAGTATTTCAGCTAAGTCCTTCACATTTTCAGGGTTGAAAATATGCTACTATAAGTTGAGGGATATGGACTTCTAAAGGCGTCCCTTTAGTTCATCATATATTCCTGGGTGCTTAAAGTTACTCAAAAATTTAGCATATTTATATCAAGCTTTTTATTAAATTCATGACACTTGATTGCAGTAGTAGCCGTCAAGGGTGGCATAAGTTATCATTTGGTTTTGGGGAGCAATCATTTTTTTCACAGGGGGGCGGGGAATACTTTTTGACAGTACTGTAAACACTGGAGAAGAGCCCATATAGTAACTACAGGGCACCCGGTAGAGCGCATACCTCTGCCACGCCATATACACAGATATATGGCGTGGCAGAGGAATGCGCTCTGCCGTTACAGAAGATGTTCCTAGTCACTTCCAAAAATAAATCAAATTTTCCATGAACTACCACCTTTCATCCTGTCAAATTTCGTTCCAAACTGCTCTTAACTTTTTGACTTGTAAGAAATATCACACACTTGTGTTAGACAGATATATTGTGATTCTTCCGAATCCAGAATCCAGAATATGTTCCGGATCACTTCCAGAATTTAATCAACTCATCCTTGGACTACCACCCATCATCCAACCAAATTTTGTGCAAAGCTGAACACAACTTTTTGAGTTATCTGGCTAAAAGACAGACAGACAAACAAACAAGTAAACGGGGGTGACAACATAATCTCCTTGGCAGAGGTAATAACACAAAAACTGTGCAGAAATGCAAACCATCAAAATGTTTTATCATTCAATGGAGCAAATATGCATGAATGATAAAGACTGATTCCTGTATAACTGAGTCTTCTCCTGGAATTCTCAACAAGAACAGTAATGTTAATGTGCTTGAGGAAATTTGCTGCCACTATATCACTGGTTCGAATCCCAGCTCTTGAGCCGTCGGTGTGCCCTTGAGTAAGTGTCTCAGATTTCTTAAACAAACACCAAACTGTGTGAGCAGGGTGTAAACTCTGCCGTCACCATGGCTACAGGCATGTGCTGAGAAAATAAACAGTAAAATAAATAAGGCTGGGGGTGTTTGCGTGAAAGCCAGAGCACAGCACTCTTCGACCTGTTCACACTGACCCCTCAACCCTCTGGGCCTGCGGGTTGATATGAGTTTTAATGACCCAGGAGCTGATCGTGGCATGTTTGGGTCCTGCGGAACATATCCCGAGCCTTAACCTATACAACAGAACTAATTATAGCTCCAAAAAGGCAAACAATACAATCCATCAGTCAGTGTGAGGAGAGAAGTGGAGTAAACAGGAACAGGCCCTATGACGTTGAGGAGCAGATTCACAGCCTCAGGGCCCAGGGGTCAAGGCCCTGGTTTGATTGTCTAATTGGAGACGTGCATCACCGCCTGATGTACAAGGGCTCATGGTCGGACAGAAGCCTAATGGATGTGTGTTTGTTCTGCCAAGGCCCACACACCACTGTTTATTTTACTGCAGCTTGTGTTCTTGCACTGCTTTCCTCATCATCCAAAAAGCATTTCTCGTTGTCATCCACACACAATGAGAATAGCGCCTTCAGATGCCAGCGTCCAATTGCGTCGCCCAGTTGTGCCCTGCTCACAACCTTTGCTGGCACTTTTTGATCCAAGTTGTGGAAGGGTAAATGGGCTCTCGAATCCAAATCTTGAGTATTGTGTTATTGCTGTTGTTGTTATGGGGAGAACTGTTTATCCCCAGATACAAATGAAACTCAATAGAAATGTGCCTTTCAAATCAATGCACCCATGGAAAATCTGTTAACCCTTTGGGACCTGCCTGCATTCCTCTAATTGCTGCTGAAGTCATAGCTTTCAATGACTGGACTTGACTGAGAAAAGACTAATGACAAGATCATATCTGCCTAAATTATACCACAATCTGGCACCGATAACTAGATACCTTCATCGAAGTAGGCGGTTGATCTCTGAAAATGATGGCCATGGCCCCAGTTAAACTGGTGGCGTAATTCTAGTAATATTGAACACAGCCACACGGGCCTTTGATAAATCTTTAATGGCTTTGGCTGGTTGAGCAATGACAGAGATATGATCTCTCCAAACAGACGGGACTGCTTAGATGGTGTGCGCTTGATTACAAGGTCCTGGGGTTCCCGTGATGTGTCGTGCAGATGTTGTTCAACAACTCGCCATTGGCCCAGCGTCAGAAGGTTCGCACTGCGGTTTTGAGTGCAGCTGTGAATTTGGTGGTCACTAATAAGATCCTGCTCGCCCGCCTGTCACCACCAAGACGGCATTCTTTTCACTATTTTGAGCACGTCCTCAGAGCTGCGAAATCAAGAGGACAGAGAAACAAACAGTCGGAGTGCCCATCTCTCTGATAACGAGGAACAAACCATTCTCCAATTCCACAAAACCCCATAATAACCACATGTCTTTGAAAGTCTAATTTCACATCTCATGGCTGCTATTATGCTCAAATTGGTTTAACCTCTGTCGCTATGGCACCGGCGTTTTTTTCGCTGCTGCTCAATTTGTGAAATTACAGTCATCTCCTTTCCTGTTTTTAAGTAAACTTAAAGAGCCACCACCTGGCCTCCAAGGCAAAAAAACATGACTCCAAAACATTTGGGACAAACTTGTCACTTTTTTCGTGTCATGTTGAATTGTTTTTCTTTTTCCTCACTTGCTATTTAGGCCCATCAACTCACTATGGTGACCCCCAACACTAATCTGCAGAAGCAGTTTCAAACCTCTGATGCTCTCGCCTGCTAGCTACACAGTAACATCTAGCCTGCAAACTATGCAGCTCTACAGGAGAGGTAGCAGCAAATGAGAGAGAAGCCTTACTTTCCGTGATGACAACTGGTAGCCTGTGAGTGCCTGATGTGCTGCTAAGAGAAACTAATGTAGGGGTAACCTGAGGAACCCTGGCCGACACAAACCCACTTCATCCCCAACAGGATGGGGCCAACTCCATTCGGTGGACTTCCAGTCAGAGATGACTGATGACATAGCCCAGGCTCCAACCTGCATGCTCTAGATTATAGGGCCTATTCTGAGCTTGTGGTGAGGTTATTTCCCTGCTGAGAAAATCGAGTTCACTGGGCATACAGTTCCTCATTAATTTTTAATCACTTTTTCAACAGTAAGGCAAACCTTTGAAGAGTAGATTTTTTTAAATCTTAACCCTGGAGAACCCACGGGATCAAATTTGACCTCACCTAATTAGCCCCTAGCCTACATTAGCAGATGTCAATTTTTATGCTAAGTTAATATTTTTCTTGCAGAAAAAAGATGTCTTGGGTTCTCCAGGGTTAAGATTCAGAGTGAATGTTGCAAAACTTCATAAATTTTTCATGAATTGTACCTGTATTTACTATTATACCTCACAAGCATCAAGCAGTTTGGTAAAAAAAGATCTGAATAAAATAATTGTAATCTCACGCCTTAAAGAGTTAAAGAGTTTGTTCAAAACATATATTTTATTGCATAGCCTCAATATGAATGGTTTCCTTCAAAGAAAAAAAAAGAAACACTGACCGTCGTGTACGTATTTGGAACAGCAGGCAGAATTTGAGAATAAGTTGAGAGGTGCAAGTGACTCATGAAAGACAGCATACTCTGACGCTGTGATCGGTCTTTCCCCCTCTCCAGTCCCTCTCTTGTCTAAAACACTCCACTTCAGTTCAAGGTCTCATTGCCCACCCAAAGCCATGGTTACAGTGGGCCTCAGCCGGCCCCTCTCTCTCCCTATGTGGGTGGTCTTCTGGGATACGTATGGCTGAGACACAGGTGGGGTGTTCCAGTGGCGACTCGGAAAACACACTGACCCACACCCAGCCTGCCCAGCAGAAAGGTAGACTCAGTCTCTCAGATCACATAAAAACAACCATAAAAAGATCACATAAAAACAAAACAACTCAAACAGCCAACAATTAACCCAACAGGTACCGTTTACATTGCAATGCTAGCCGACTCCATTTAACAAATGGTCTAATATGAAGGCGCTGGTCTGAATGAATTCATTTAATTTTCTGAGGCACAAACAGGGCTATATTAATTTTTCCAGTAGTGTTGCCTCTGTCAATGGCAATTAAGCATCCACAAAGCCACTGTTCTACCATTTTACACACTACCAAAAAGTGAAATTTTCCTTTTAATAACTAAAGCAATTTACGAAAACTATGCTCAGATGGCATGATTAAATTACATAATTTGTCAAAGATGGCCAAAACCAGGGGTAGAGGGCAATTTTGGGTTAATGTAAAAAAAAGAGGGCCTTTTCCATGAAAAAAAATAGAGGAAGAAACTCCCATGCGGTGGTTTTGTAAATAATTATGGTTCTGCTGAATGTGTTGTATAAAGTTTACTCGGTGGGTTCACTGCTCCCTGGCTCTTGTTTGGAAGTCGGGGAACCTCCAGTAAGATGTTGACATATGCTTGCTCGGCTGTAGGGCACGGGGCATGGACAACGGGGGAGCATAATAAACAGGAACATAAAGGACAATCTGTGCCCTGGGGGTGCGCCATGACCCCCTTATGCCTCCGGACCCTGTCCCTATGTCCGATGTGGAAAGGGCGAGGGTGCTGTGGGCATACAGAAGTGATGGAGCCTTCCCGTCAAATGAAAGCCTACATTTCAGCTGGCAGAAAGATATCAATCAGACAATCATCAGCCAACAATGATGCATTCTCTTAGGCTCTTTTGGTTTACCTCCAGAGGTTGAAACTTAATTTCAATTGTACTTCATAAGCAATGTACAGTATATGTGCTATACAGTGTAGCATTCATTTTAGGGATGTGGTAATAACAGTGCATGGTGAACTTTAATGTCACTGATTAATGCAAATTTTATATATAATCTCATTTGAGCCATGTGTTGTTCCTCTTTATTTTGGAAAGAAGGGAATGATGGAAAGGGAAAAAAAAAATCAAGCCAAAAATCTGAGATAGTCCAGCTATGCACCATAGCCATCTGTAGTAGGCTGTCCTTTCCGCAGGAAAAATATTACACTATCATACTTAACCTTTAGTGGGAATGTAAGATCTTGTGTAACATGGACATCCCCATTGAAGCCACGGTCACAAGGATTTATGTCCGGTATTTCACACCGTGACCCGCCCCATGTTTTTCGCTCGCACCCCCTGCGCCCCAGCGCCTAATTCTAGCACCGCATATGAATATATATGTTCTAATAATGTATTATATTATAATATAATATATACCACATTCTTGGAGCACACCTGACTGTGGAGGTACCATTACATAACCAGGCTTAAATGGCACAGTCAACCACGGGAGGACAGTCCTGCCAAGCTGAGAATCGGATTACTATTGTTCTTTTCCTACCATTTTTTGTGTGTTCAGCTTACAGGCATGTGCATTATTGTTACCAGGTTGACTCGTTGAGGTTGTTGGGCCTAACACAATCTCCTGATATTCCTTCCACGTACCTGTGCATACCAAGTAGAACTCTGTCTGCTTGTCACTTGACTTTATGGACAGTTATTTAGGCAGTTGGTGGAGAGACTTGGTGTATGTAAATCATTGTAAATGAACATTTAGTTCAGTATTTCATCAACAGCTCTTTAGCTAGAGAGTATCTCAGGATGACATCACACCAACTGCTCTTCCTACCCCCCCCCCCCCCCCCCACTTCCAGTGGCCTTGCTCAGACGACACCTACCTTAAACCACGGCCTTCATTTTGATCTGACCTAAATACCTTTAAATTTTTGTGCTTGCATCTTAGACTGTTGTGACATGATCACGTTGAAAAAAATCAGTCAACAGACGGACAAACATGAGGAGTTTGTTTCCAAACCGCAATATATCAATTTTACTCATTTTGAGTAGATCAGATTTTATTTAAGTTGGCACCTATCGCATTTTATAGAAAATCACAAATGCTGACCATGAAAAAATTCACTGTATACTATGAATTTCTAAAAATTGATTTTTGCATCATATATGGCTATTTGGTATTATCTCAATTTTTGTAATTTTGGCACTTATTACTTTTGGAAACAAACTCTTCATATAATTCCCCGGCAAAGTGCTCAAAACCTCTTCTTTGATAGTTCCCACTATAATAAGTCCCACCAACACCATATTTTGCCATGATGAAACGCACATACACACACACACACACACACACACTCACAGATACGCAAGGGAAAAAACAATACCTGACCACACTGTAGTGGCTGGAAAAAAACTCAAATGCAACTGATAATTACCTTTTAAGTCTGTAAGCAAATGCTAGCAAATGTTCATGGTAAAAAGAAAAAAGTTTTTATATGTTAGAGTATGTCGGCAAATGTTTGTTGATGTAGCTGATGCGGTCCTGAATACACGTCTAGAACAAAGATCAGGACTCTTTTGCTGTTATTGCCCTGATCTCCTATCAGTGCTTTCCAACGTCTCACCGAGGTCTGGTAACATCTCCAGCAAGGTCCCAGGAGTGTAGAAGCCAGCATGTGTGCTTGTGCAATGGCTGAGGTAGGACTCCCAGCAGAATTAATTACTTTTGAAAGAAGCTTTTGTTGGCACTCCTTTAGAAATGTCAAAATATGTGCAGACTTAGAGGGCTCCTGTGAATCAAAGGCATGATCAAGGGGACTTCAGCGTAGGAATTCCTCTGACTGATACATAACCGAATGAGCTTCAGAGAGGATCAGCTTATGAGGCAATGATTAAAGCAAGCCATGGTAAAGACATTGGGCATCCGTTTGCAAACGTGGGATTAGCTGAATCAGTTTGCAAGTTTAATTTAGACAGTCTGAATCGCTACAAGTCATTCAAAAAACAAGCTACTAATGCAATCTCATTTGATTTCCTTGCATCGTTGTTATGATTGCCCACTGAACTGCACTTTGTCCCCAGTAAATGAACCAGCTTTTTCATTCAGGTATGATTTTTAGTCCAACTCCAACCTCATTCCCAGAAAAGTGGGGACATTGCGTAAAATGTAAATAAATACAGACGGCAATGATTGGCAAATCATTTAAACTCTATAATAAACTGATCAAATATTTAAATTGACAAATTTTTTTGTTTTTGAAAAATAACTGCTCATTTTGAAATTGATCCCAGCAAGATGTTTCAAATAAGTTGGAACCAGGCCTTTTTTACCACTGTGTTAAAGCATTTGTTCTTTTAATTACACCCTGTTAAGTGTTTTGGAACTGAGGACACCAATCACAGTAGGTTTGAAAGCAAGCATTCCTGCTTCATTTTAGATATTGGCTTCTCAACACTAGAGTCTGCAGACTCTATTGTCACATTTATCCTTTCATAATGCACCAAATTTTTCAGTGAGTGACCTGTATGGACTGCAGGTAGGCCAGTTTAGCACCTGGACTCTTTTACTACGAATCCATGATGTTCAACACGCACAATGTGGTTTGGTATTCTTTAGCTGAAATAAGCAAAACCTTACCAGAGAAATATGTATGGATGACTGTATATGTTGCTCCAAAACCTTTATATTTTGTTCAGCATTAATGCTTCATTCACAGATCTACAAGTCACCCATGCCACATGTGCTAATGCACCCCCATACTATCGTGGATGCTGGCTTTTGATCTGTGCTCTGATGAAGACCCAGATGTTTCCTCTCTTTCTTAGCCTGGAGGACATGGCATCCTTGATTTCGAAAAAAAAAATCAGATTTCGATCGGTCAGACCACTGGATAGTTTCCATTTTGCCTCAAGTCATCATAAATGAGCTTAGGCCCAGAGAAGGCGGCAGCGGTCCTGGATCATGTTTATTTATGTTTTTTTTCCTTTACATAGTTAAATTTCACATTGCACTTGTGGATGCAGTAACAAATTATGCTCATTGAAAATGGTGCTCAAAAGTGTTTCTGAGCCCATGCATTGATTTCCAGTTCAGAATCCTGTTTGCTTTTAATGCAGTGTCACCTGAGGGCCTGAAGATCATAGCCATTCAATATTGGTTTTTGGCCTAGTCCCATGCATACAGAGATCTCAGCTGCTTCTCAAACCTGGAGCAGTTGCATCGATCAAGCGCTCGAAGCCACAAGCTGTAAGTAACAATATAACAGCAAATAATCTAAGTGAAGCTAATGTGTTATGGGTGGCTAGCAGGACCGCTCACGGTAATTAGCACTAACAACTGGCCTCAAACGCAGGCATTGTAAAATATCTGAAGATAAAGCCTGGATCGGTACCAACTGTCCATGACTCACAAACGCAGAAGCAGTAAGTTTTACCATTTTGTGTTGCTTTACTGTATAAGCCTACCTAACATGATAGGCTGTTGAATGTGGCTGTAGCACTGTGGCTAACATAGCTAAGTTACTGTTGCTAAACTTTGTGTCCTAAATATGACAGAGTAAACAATATCAAGGAGGCATTCAACAGAAGGTATGTGAACATAAACGTCACTTGAAGCTAACTTTTTATACTTGTTTGTTACAACTGTTCACGGTAACGGAACTTACTGTCTGTGAAACCTGTATTGCAGAGTAACGTCTATCTCTGTTGTTATGATGACCGCTCGGTTACTTCTGCATTTTAGTTCGCGTTCCATGCTGCATAAAAATTGCTCCCGGTTAACTTATATACAGTAATTCAGATTGGTATTACTTTGGTTAGCATCAAAGCAGTAGTTTCTTATAACGTTACCTGTCCGTAGCCGCTACAATTGAAGCTAACCGGAGAGGTGATGTGCGTGTCTGCAAAGTTGGTCTGATAGGGCTGCAGTTAGAGCAGTCTTATGTTTTGTGGAGCTTAGGTTACGTCTTTGGGTTTGTTTACTGCTGCTGTGAAACGATCGTTTTACTTATCCATGACAGAGGTCTGCCGAGTACTTTGCCGCGATGTGAGCTAGCTCTCTGATCCTACCACGGTGAAAGAAATTGTGAAATGCACTATAACATTTCTGGTATAAAAAACAATTTATCTGCATTGTCATAGCAGAATGTCATCCACTTTTGAATATTGTTCTGGTTAATAAAAAGCTGAAAAAGAAGTGGAGGTCGGATTTGGATTCCCGGTAGAAGTTATTGATTCGCTAGTGCCACATAAGCAACACTTACACCGTTTGTGTGTTTTTGCTACATACTCACTTAGTAGCTTAGTGTCAGAATTGTGTTTTGTTTTGGTAGAAATGGTTAACAGGAGCTTTTAGCAAGGTTTCCTCTAGATAGCTATGTGTGTATATAACATGACAATATAATGGTACAGCTACAATCACATGCATGCAAGGCGAGACAGTACGAGCAAAACACTAAAATTTCAACTTGCCACTCAGTGACATCTTTCTGTAAACATTGCAGCAATACTTCAGTTGCTTCTTGCTCCTGTTTAGGGTCAGATTTGGGATCAAACAAGTACAGTTTTGCCGCAATAGATGACACAAAGAGCTGTCCTGAGTTACCTGCCTTCTTGTTTTTCTGGTCTGCACCCACCCCCGGAATCGAAACAGCCAGGCAGCCAATCAGAGCAGCGCCTCATTAGCATAGCCACCCCACCCACTCAAAACAGCTCGTGTTTCAGGCCAGCACTGACGGGTGAGAAAAGTGGTCTCACTAGACCTGGATGTGCGTGGTTTTTTTTTTTTTTGTAGGTGAATTCTTAACAGTATTTTACAGACCCATTGGACATATTTTAAACTACTAAATACAGCATAATATGGGACCTTTAAATTGTCAAATAAATTTTCCCATGCAGTCTGTCACAGAGTAGTGAAGCTCTCACCATCTTCAGAAAGACAGCCTCTCTGAGGTGCTCTTTCCATACCAATTCTTGTCACTGACCTGTTGCAACGTAATCTATGTAATTAGCATTATGAAATGTTGCAAATTCTACATTTTACACAGCATTCCAACTTTTCTAGAAATGGATTTGTACATAGTCTATTTAATTACTCTTTCCCTCTCTGATCGTTTGCATACACCAGCTAATGCATCATGTCTGTTCATCAGTTAGTAATATTTTCTAAATAATATTGCGGAGTATCATTTGAAGAGTTTGTTTCCAACACACAATAAGTGCCAAAATTACAAAAATGTAGATAATATCATAGAACGATAGCCCTGTGTTTGGTGCAAAAATCCATTTTTTGAAATTCATACTATAGGGTGTTTTTTTTTTCATTTCAAAGCTTGTGTTTTTCAATAAAATGCAATAAGCGCCAAAATAGAAAAAGCTGATTTACTCAAAATAAGTAAAATGGATATATTGCATTTTGAAAACAAACCCTTCATTTGTATATCTCAATGCCTATTTAAGTGTAACTACCAGTGTACTTCATTGGAAACTGAAATATGTGCAGGTCAATCCCTAGAAATAGTTATTAACAATTGCCTATGTATACTGCATTTCCTTTAATACAGATCATCAAGTATAAAAAGTCAAATTAAACTCAGCTCTTTTAATAATCATTGAATAATTTTCAAATTTTTCTAAATGTGGCATCCGCATTAAAATTATCTAACACAGAATTGTTTTGGAAATATGACCATAAGCTAATGGTGCTAAACTACTTGCTTATCCATGTTCATTGGTACAAAGTCACAATGCCTCTCTGCCTTACATTGACAGCTGTCCATCCATTCTGAAAGATCAGATGGAAGAGGAAAGGATGCTCCTCATGTTGATCGCCATCTGACACATGATTGGATGGAACAGGAGTGCATGCTTCTAATCTTATTCTTCGTGTGATGGATGATTAGATAGAAGAAGAGTTCACATGCCTCATCTTGTTCTCTATAGTGAATGATCAGATGTAAGAGGAGTGCATAAGCCTAATTGTGTTCCCTGTCTGATGGATGATTTGATAGAAGAGAAGTACATGCTCTACATCTTGTTCCCTGTCTGATGGATGATTAGATGGAAGCTGAGTGCATACACCAAATCTTGTTCCCAGTCTGGTGGATGATTAGATGGAACAGGAGTGCATGCTCCTTATCTTGATACCCCTTCTAATGGATAATAAGATGGAAGAGGAGTGCATGCACCTCATCTTATTCCTCGTCTGGTGGATGATTACATGGAAAAGGAGTGCATGCGCCTTATCTTGCTCCCCGTCTGATGGATGATTAGATGAAACAGGGGTGCTTATGCCTCATCTTGTTCCCCGCTGGTTGAAGATGGAAGAGGAGTGCGTGCACCTCATTTTACTCCCCAAATGATGGATGATTAGACAGAAGAGGAATGCGTGCGCCTCATCTTGTTCCCCGTCTGGTAGACACCAGGATTGCTAAACACGTCTCGTCTCGCCTTTAGGAGGACTGCAACGAGGACAGACACATCGGCTTCCTCTGTCACATCCCAGCAAACCCCGGTATCTCACAGGATGTTTAAGGCCACAGTAAATTGTATCTGTTCTCATAGTGTATCAGCCGTCTCCTGCCACACACAGCGGCCTGAGCTCTCCCACAACACTCCAGAGAGTATTCCACCTCAGACACAACACTTACAGTGAGGTCCGTAAGTGTTTGGACAAATGACTGACTCAATTTTCAGGGGATGTAATTCCCACGCCTTTCAAGATACGGACGTGAAGACCTCGGAATTAAAGCTGATATTCAGCACTGTTATTATTTACACACATTTAATATTAACATATACCATTGGGAAACCCTAGAAATGAAGCTGATGTTCTGCACAATAATTATGTACATTATGTGATATTTATATATAACATTTTAGCATTTTCATTAAAATATATGGTTCAAGAAATATGGTTATTGGTTATTTATTGGTTAAATATGGTTATTTAGTTATGCAGCCCTTCCAGCCACTGTTTGAATGTTTTTTCAAAAATATAATGCATAAATTGGGCAAGAGTTGCAAAGTTGTATATTCCGGTTCTCCCCTTCTCCTGCTCCCTCTCTCTCTCCCTCTCTCTCCTCTCTCTTGTATTTTCTTCTGAGAAAAATAACATGGTCTAGGACTGAGCATGTGTCCTGCGCCGGGCGCTTCTTGTGTGGTCCCGGCAAACTTTATGATTTATTCAGTTAGAGGCAGAGGACCACGACCCCCAGTGACCACAGAGAGAGTGCTGCATGTGGGTTTAATGATTTCACCACAAAAATGTCTGCTATGACCGGGTCCTGCGACTGAGGCCAAATGAACGGTGCTTAAAATGAACAGAAGGTGATTTCAGTCCTCTCAACCAATACTAGTCCTGCTTATGGAAATAGTACTACCTCTGGCAGGAATAATAATAATAATAATAATCATCATCATCATCATCATCAAAGGAATGCAGCACCAACAGTTGTACTTAGATACAGTAAATGGAGGCAGACTAAGAATATTTCAATCACTTCACCAATGGTCCAAAAAGGTTTTTCTTAAGCTGGCAAACTTTAGTTTTTTTTTTCATTCCTGCCATGTGTTTCAGATATTAGTTAGCATTTCTCTATTGAAAACTTTTCCTATTTCCTTTCAGTGCTGAAAAAAGTGTTGGTTTTACACAAATAGTCTCCAGCTCTGATGATGCAACATAGACCCAGGAGAAACTGAAGTTTTTAACGAGAGCTCATGGTTGAGAGAGCTGGGCTGCTAAGCACTTACAACAATATTGCAGCATTTTGATCTGTTTTTTCAACAACTTTGTTTAAAAACTTGGTTAAACGTACACTGCCTTGCATGTGGCAGTTGCGGAAACGCTCGCTTACAAAAGCTTTCATAGATACAGTAGCACATTTCGGTAATAAGGGGTTCAAATTACAGTTTCGCTAGTCTGACCTTTGACCTCACATATCGGGCACCAATGTACAGAACCTACATCTTAAAGACTATGGAAGGAGATGTTTCCAACCCCTGGTTTGATGTATCCATAAAGAATTCAGGTAGTTCGGAGAGCAATGGGAGCTCCAGCCCAGTCGAAAGATACCTCAAAAAGTGGTAAGTGACCACTGCTCCGTGAATCACCAGTTATTCTCAATCAACAACTTATGAATCAAAAAAGCAGTGACATCCTATTGATATGCACTTTTGACTCTCAATAATTGGAAAATATCTGCACAATTAAAAAATGACATTGTGTTCTCTTTTGAAGTTATTCTTATGTTAATGTTGTGGGTAAAATCTCAGTGTACCATATGCATGCACTTTAAAATGAATGTTGTAATCAGATGCATTGTGTTTTTTCTCTGCATCACTCGGTGGGCTGTGTCGTTACTAGCCTAAACGATAATGGCTGATCATTTAACACTTATTCACGGCGACTCGTCTGTCATAGCAAATTGTTTTAATACAGTTCTTTGGTCAAATGCAGCTGTGATACTCCCTATGTTGTACTCACAGGCTTGTACAGTGCAAAAAAAAAAAAAGGTTAGACCGTTAACATCATTAACATCTAAAATTTTATTTTTATTAGCTTAATGTTTAATAAGACAAGACCGTTACCAAAGACAGGAAAAACATTTGACTCATTTCAAGATTTTCCAATGGACTAAAGAAATCACTCATCAAGCAACAAACAACTTTGTAAGCAAATATGTTCTACTTCGGCGTATATAAAACCTTTCTGATCTCTATATCAGGCTAAAATACTTGTTAAGATGGGTTTTTAGCAATGTGTTACAATCCATCACAGCAGTGCCCGACAATGGGGTCTGTCTGTGTCGCTCTGGCTGGTATGGCATGGAGCTTAGCATCGTGTGAGTTATGACAAGTGTTATTGTACTCCATCACAGATTATTTTAACACATACTATAGAGTAAATCTGGGTGTTTTTCTAAGCCATGGGTCATTTACCTAAGCAATGTTTAAACAGCTGTAATGAACTAGTGCTCAGCATTAATAACCCATCCTGGCCCAAGTTTCACAAGTGCGCTCCCTCATTTTTGTCTCTTTTTTTGTCTTAAAAGAAATGAAAGGTTGTGTTTTTCTGACATATATTGTCATTATCTTCGCTGATGTTAAGCAGAGCTTTTTGCACCTATATATTTCCCCCAGTGTATTGTCTCTCAAAATGGGGTCATCATACAGCAAATCTTGAAAGGAATTTGTAGTCCTTTGATGGTAATTATTTGAGATATCCTAAAAAAAAAATGTATGGATCATGAAATCCAAAAGTACTGGAATGCTGTTAGTTTTTTGCTCATTTGTGATATTCTGCCATGCCTTGAACATCTATGCTATTAGTACAATTCTTCCTCCCTAACAGACAAATGGGTAATATTATATTTACTTTTATTTAGCAGAAGCTTGTATTCATAATCGTATTGACTTTATGTACAGTATTTCACTTTTAGCGACTGTTTTACATACAAATTTCACATGAGAATTCAAGGTAGTTTCCACAGTTGAAGGATATATTTGTGTGCATGTTGTGACAATTTGTTTAGAGGCAACTAGCGAGAATGCCAAAGGTGGTGTAATTACCTGGCCACAGTGAGCAGTCCAAAATTACAACCTTCAGTGATTGGTGATTATGTAGGTGTGACCTTACCATTGCTGCTGGTGTGGTCACCAATGGCGTGGGCAGTCTTTAAACATCAACAGCCCACTGAGCATGTCATTACCAAGATAATACTGTATGTGGACAAGCATAGGGAATTACAATTGAGAACAAAATGAATACTTCCATGTAAAATGATGTCTCACACAGGAATTAGAGATAATCCTCATTTCCGCTTTTGGAATGTCTTTTAGTTGTATTGTCACAATACTATTTAATTTGCGTGTCAGTTTAGGGCAGTTTCAGTACAATATGTTATGGCTGAGGCTTGCACTACCCCATAGAAGTAAAATGTAGCATTTAAACTGTTTCCTTTCTCTTGCTCTCCCTCTCTACAACATCACTGTGAAAAATCAGTTTATGTCATTTAAAATTAATTTTTAAAAATCGACATTGGTCTGCACTGGGATCCAATACTTTATGGAAAATTACAATTGAAATTTGACCTTTTACATATGAATTCAACATTTCACATGCTGGTTTAAATTTTGCATACAAAAAATAAACAAATGAAGTGACTTGGGTTATTCTTATTTCTAAATTGTTGGAATCTTCATGCTTTTTCAACCACTCTTCAAAATGTGTGTCAGTTTTCACATTTGAAAGCTAATCTTGTGACTTGATACAGTAAGTTATGCTTTTCTCCTCACGTCCTATAGAATACACATATACAACGCCCTTATACGTATTGCTACCCCTGGTTAAGATGGGTTAAAAGCCTTAAAATAAATTCAATTTTTATTGCAGAAGGATACTCTTACACTGAAAATTGTTCAAAAATGTGACCTTCAACTCAAGTGAATTTTAAGGGGAAAAAAAATCCCTGACTACCTGTTCCCCAATTATTGCCACCCCTAAAAATTCCGAGGAATTAAATGTAATTGAAGTATTTCTGTCATTTCTACAGTAGTTCACAAAGTTGATCAGAGTATCTAAGAACATTTAATTAGTAAATTATCACTTCCTGTTTCCCTGGGGTATAAATATGATGTGACACAGAGGCCATTTCTCTTATCCACTCTTCAACCATACCTGCAAACTCATGAGGGTTAAAAAAGGTGACAAACTAATCGTGGACCGCACCCCACCCCACCCCTGCGGGTGCAACCAAACAAAATTAAGGAAAAAGACAATATTTTATTTATTCATTTTTATTTTTGCAATTTTGAGTTTTGCATCTCACACCAGATTACCAGACGCAGCATGACACACGAAAGACTGCTCAAACTATATAAACATAAACTAGAGCTTTATAATCATGTTATATTGTCATATTGATTGGTAGTACAAGAGATCACAATATACATCTGAAACATAAAATTCACTGAACTGGCTGGAAAGAAAGTCATTTTTTTTAGACCTTTTGGCCTGAACAAGCCGTTCATGGGCACGTTTGCGATGTTTTGCCATGTGCCTCTCTCGGGCAATCCTCTCCTTTTCCACCACCTCTGCCCTATTACCAGCAGCACTGGTAGATGGCTGGCAACCAAATTCAGCTCTCCTTTCCCTCAGTGCTGCCAAATTTACCTGTCGCTGTGCTTTATCCCTACTTCCAGCTCCACTGATATTTGCACACAATCTCCGGTCTACCTCAGCAAATTTTACATCATCCCTTTTAAACATTTCCACCCCAGTCTGACTTCCACCCCATGGCAACCTATAGATCAATACCACACAAATGGTAATGTTCGTTGCCACCTTCGTTGGCTTCTAACGCAAAAACAAGGGCTAATTCGCTCATCCTTGTCAGGGTAAATAACAATAAAAGTTACTAGTTGACGCTGATAAAGGTTAGCCAACGCCAAGAAAAAAAAAAAACACTCGATGTCAGGGGCTTTTTTGTAGCCTGGTAAACCCGGCCCAGTGAATTACGAGGGGCAGGTTTACCAGGCTACTTTTTTGATAGCTGACCATGAAGATAGTCAAGTTCTTCCAACTGAAAAAATGAGCGCACTCAGTTGATGACATAAAAACACATACAGTAATTGTCATTCTCGCCAAAAACAAGGGCTAATCACTCGCCCTCGACGTGGTAAAGAACAATATTAGTAGCTAGTTGACGCTGATAAAAGTTTAGCTAACGATAGCCTGCTTGTGCTCAACAACCAGAGACTGCTATAACAAGCGTTTGACATGACTCTAGGTGCTTATTTTAGAAAAAAAAAAAAATCCTGTCTGCTCTGTCTCTCAAAAACCGCTCTGATCGAGTGCTCTCTGTATTTGAAAAACATTCAATGTGACAAGGGAAATTCAGGGTCACAACACTAAGCTTATTGGTTGTTCGTTTTCATATCTGACGAGTCGGCTATCATCTCCAGACGTCTGGTGCTAGCTGACATATTATGTTTTAAACTTGATGTTTAGCACGTATAAGGTTAAAATATCATTTATGCGCATATTTCTGGCACTATACTAGACTTACCTCAGCACACGTAACAGCAACAAAATCCTTTGTATTTCATCCCAGAGCAGTTGTTCAGGTTGGCACTCTGAAGTCGACCAAAAGGCGACTTTGCCGCAGAGACAGTGAAAGTGACAGGGGTTTGTTTGCGGCCCGAGTCTAGAATATTCGTAAGCAACCAGAACTCCAATGGAAAGGAAGCGCGCGTTACTGCGGGAGACTGGGTTCTAACTTTGTAACTGGCAGTCATGGAACGACAGGCAGACCAACATTATAGAATGTTGCTCAACAATAACATCTGTAGTCTGTCTGCCTGCCTACCCCCCCAAAAAAAAAAAACTCTTCGGATCTACACGATTCACGTTAGTGACCTATTTTGGGATCAAAACGGCAAATTTCACCAAAAGGTGACTAGTTCGCAGGTATGTTCAACATGGGAAAGACAAAGGAACACACGATTCAAGTAAGGCAGATGTTTGTCGACTTTCACAAGTCAGGCAATGGCTACAAGGAAATAGCCACTCGCCTGCACCTGCCCATATCTAATGTCAGAGGAATGATTAAGAAGTTTGAAACAACTGGAAAAGTGGTAAACAAGCCTGGACGAGGACGCAAGGTTATTTTGCCACCACGCACAGCGAGGACGATAGTAAGAGAAATAAAAAGTTCTCCAAAGCTCACTGGTAAAGAATTGCAACAAATGGTAGTATCTTAGGGTCACAAAGTTTCCAAAACAGCCATCAGACGCCATCTACATGCCAACAAGCTGTTTGGGAGGCATGCACGGAAAAAACCTTTTCTCACTCATGATCATAAATGCAAACGTCTGGAGTTCGCTAAGCGGTACTGGGACTTCAACTGGGACCAAGATAGAGCCTTTTGGCAACAAACACTCTTAAGTGGGTCTAGCAGAACACAAAAGATGAGTATGCAGAAAAGCACCTCAAGCCCACTGTGAAGTATGGGGGAGGATCGGTGATGCTGTGGGCCTGTTTCTCTTCCAGAGGCCCTGGGAACCTTGTTAGGGTGCATGGCATCATGAACGCTTTGAAATTCCAGGACATTTTAAATCAAAATCTGGTGGCCTCTGCTCGAAAGCTGAAGATGGGTCATCACTGGGTCTTTCAGCAAGATAATGACCCGAAACATGTGGCCAAATCTACACAGAAATGGTTCACCAGACACAGAATCAAGCTCCTCCCATGGCCATCTCAGTCCCCAGACCTCAACCCAATTGAAAACCTGTGGAGTGAGCTGAAGAGGAGACTGCAGAGGAGAGGACCCAGGTCGCTGGATGATTTAGAGAGATTGAGCGAAGAGGAATGGTCGAAGATCCCTCTTTCTGTATTCTCCCATCTTGTGAAACATTATAGGAGAAGATTAGGTGCTGTTTTGTTGGCAAAAGGAGGTTGTACAAAGTATTAACATCAGGGGTGCTAATAATTGTGGCACACATGATTTGATGAAAAATAATGATTTCTTAATGTGGGATTTTTTTTCCCACTGAATAAATGCATTTGAATTAAAGGTTGGATTTTCCTCTTTTTTTCATTGTGGTCCTATGTTATTTTTTTTTAAAAAACTGAATTTATTAGAAGCTAAAGAACACATCTTAACCAGGGGTGCCAATAATTATTGAGGGCACTGTATTAATAATAGATTTTTTTATGGCATCGTTCGCATTCTCTGTCCATCCATCCATTTTCTGCTGCTTATCCGGGTCGTGGGGGTAACAGACTAAGCAGAGATGTCGAATCCTAGATGTCTGCCTATCCCTTAGGGTTAGCCCAGCCATGCTGCAGAGAAAGCTCATTCGGCCGCTTGTATTCACAATCTTTTTTCTCTCTGTCACTACCCAAAGCTTTTGACCATAGGTGAGGGTTAGAACGTAGATTGAACAGAAAATCGAGAGCTTCGATGTTATGCTCAGCTCTTTCTTTACCACAACACACCGATCCAACACCTGCTTCACTTCAGATGCTGCAGCGGTCCGTCTGTCAAAATCACACTCCATCCAACCCCTACTCCTGAACCCCGAGATATCTGAACTCCTCCACATGGAGTAGCAACTCACCCTCCACTTGAAGGGGACAATCCACCTTTTTCCAGGAGTGTAATGGTGAAAATTCGGAGGCCAAATGCAGCGGACTGGCGAGCAAAAGGCCAGCAATAACGGGCACTTAAAATCACCAAAAGGAGGAATAGATGACAGGCAGCAAATTAGCTCTCACGCTTCCCAAAATACAAACTTAACAATCAGAGCCTGGAAGCCAAGTGATAGAGGGAAACTGGCAGATACAAAGAACAGAATTTGCATGCAGCGGTGCAGTAAAAACAACAAAATAACGTCTCGAGAAAAGAGAATTCCAAAACACCTAAATTAGTGCAGACCTTGTGAAAGTGAGGGAAGAAATCAAAATTAAATCTCCCTACTAATACTCAGAGATGGGACCAAGTCACACAAGTGCAAGTCTCAAGTAAGTCTCAAGCCTTAACCTTCAACCTAAGTCTCAATTAAGTCCCAAGTCATTTTTTTTTTGGGCAAGTCAAGTCAAGTCACAGGTTATGGCAAGTCAAGTCAAGTCCTGTAATAGGTCAAGTCGAGTCACCTTATTATTGCAATAATAAATTCATAAAATTACTTATTGATGGCTTTCAATCTAAACAAGATCACTTCTGCCTCACTTCTGCCAACAGTATTTGAAATATTTTAGTTGCCTTGCAAATAACAAGAAAAAAGGCAAAAATATAAAAATTTGAAAGAATAAACATATTAAAGAGCATCAGAAACATCTGTATGTGCTTCATCTGTATCATCTTGAGACACCAAGAGCCTGGTTCATCTCATTTACGAACAAGAGAAGTTAAGTCCCAATATCGTTTTACTGTAAACTATTACAATCAGTAAGTCGAATATCCTTATGGACTCTGATCGTGTCTCTCAAATCGACCCAAAGTGGAAATAACATTCAATAAAGAATTGTATGCGAGCAGAGTAATTTTAGTTTTTATTGATGTTCACAACTGATTTAATTTGTTAGGTTTTTAATTCGTACTTAAACAAAACCGCTGACGTTACAGTCCATTTCAGCAGACTACCTTATGGGATGCTTTGTTTTTCTTTTGAAACCGCAATACAGAATAAACCAGTTCACTTGATTCGAACAATGTTAAGTATATAGCCTATTCTAAACAAAAAAAATAACAAAATTACTCTGAAGAAATAAATTGAATAAAGTGAATTCACATATAATTTCTCCAATCACAATTAACAAATTTCACAGCTGTGTGAACATAAACGGCATTCACTCAACCCTGCGACTTAGCTAACGGTTTTAATGCACCAGCACTAAAACAATTGAAATTGTGCTAAAAATGCCAAACGTGCCCAGTGAATGACCCGCAATGTGAAGTTTAATTGCCTATTATGTAATCCCATTCCGCTAATAAACGAGATGAGCAAAAATGACATTTTATCGGGTTTGTTGGCTGTATATACACACTGACTAAAAAAAGAAACGCAACTTTTTAGTCAATGTAATAAGAAGTTTATTTTGACACATATAACACATAATTTGGTACCAAGATAATATCAATAAATCATGTCACAATCGAGCCACATTGTACACCAGTAATGAAAAACAGACAGACAGTAACAAACACAAATTCACAAAGTCAGTAACGGGTATGTCTCCATTTGCCTCACGTACTGCATTACACCTGCTCCTCATTGACGCTATCAGATGTCTGATGGTGACTTGTGGAATGTTGTCCTCAATTAGTGCCTGGCGCATTTGGCGTACTGTTGCAGGCCGTGGTACGCGGGTCCAGATCACTCGATCCAGAATGTCCCACAAGTATTCTATCAGCAATAGATCCGGCAAAAACGCTGGCCACAATAGAACCTGGACACCTTCTGCCGGGAGAAACTTCCTGCTAAAGCATCAGCCTGTGACGTCTTAGGAAGGGCACAGCTATCGAACGAAGAATTTCGCCGCGATAGTGGATGGCATTGAGGTTTCCTTCCACAAACTGAAGCTCAGTTCGATGTGTAGGGGAGATACCACCCCAGACCATCACACTCAGACCTCCCCAGCGATCTCGTTTAAGTACGAATGCGTCAGCATAGCGCTCTCCATTTCTGCGCTATACACATGACCTCCCATCTGCGCCAGACAATGCGAACCAAGATTCATCCCTAAAAAGGATCCCAGACCAGTCAGCTATAGTCCAGCGTCTGTGTATTGTGACACAGCAACGATGAGCCTCTCTCCACTGGGCGGTTAGCACCAAAGCACGGTACGGCCTACGTGCACGGAGATTGACACTTCGGAGTCTGTTGCGGACCGTCTGATCACTAAATCGGTTGTTATACTGGCCAGTAGTCTCATTCGCAGTTCTTGTTGCCGATCTGAAGCAGTCACGCAAGTGCAGCTTCCGAATACGACGATCAGTAGCTGGGGTAGTAACACGTGGTCTTCCGGATCTGGGACGATCATCGGTCCGCCCGGTGTCATTCAGGCGCGTCTGCAAACGGCTTATTGTTGTTGGGTGGACACCAAATTGCCAGGCGACTTGGTTCACGCAATTTCCGGCGTGCAACATCCCAATTGCTCGTTCTCGTTGAACTGCTGTCAGTCGTGGCAGGGCTGCACATTCAGAATTTTAACAATTTTCGCTGGACTTTAATAGGCCCCGATGAGTACAACAATTGCACGCCTTAAATGGGAGCGCCACAACATGTTAACGACTCGAACTCGGGACCAGGTGAGATTTGGTAACGCATGACTGTCGCCAATACAAAAGATTTAAGTACCAGGGCCGTATTCAATTAGTCCTACATACAGTACAAAAACCAGCAGGCAAAATTTAATTTTGAATGGCTAGAATAAATGAGAGCTCACATTTCATAACTGCGTTTCTTTTTATGGTCAGTATTTATTTATTTATTTATTTCATATGGATAAGGCTAGTCAGGCTGGTTTCGGTAGCAAGAGCATCAGCTATTGTTCTCACTTTTTTTGGAGACACCGGCGGTTTAAGTTTGCGTTACACCTGCAAGCTAGGCTAACAGGATATCTGAAATCACTCACTACTCTCTATATAATGCATTATATAGTGGGTTCTTAGGGCTGTCCAAATTGATTGTAAGATTTTTTTATCCCCTATATAGTGAACTCATTACATCCCACAATCCACCACGAAATGTAGTGAACATCCGATGGTCACTAACCCAGCTATACATCCTATCATGCACTGCACACAAACCGAAAAGCTCGAGTAGCATCCAGCTGCAGCCCCGGAGCAGAAGCTCCTGATGTGACACAAGCCCCTGGCATGACGGAAGTGCTCCTGGCGTGACGGAAGTAAAATAATGGCTCTTCACTGTTTTTATTCACTTCCGTCATGCCAGGGGCTTGTGTCACATCAGGGGCTTCTGTTTCGGTCTTCTGAAAAATTTTGCTACCTTGTCAAAAAATGCTACCGTAATGCAAAGCGATCATAAAGTCTTTGTTTTCGCCTTGATATTGCAATATGAGTCAGCATACAGTAGTAACTTTGTTGTTTGTTAGCTTTTTATAACATACGCATATTTTTTAGTGTTAATTATAGTTGTAAAGTTTGTTAGAAGATATATGCCCATATACACCATTATCATCTAATTTCTGCATTTTCAGGAAAACCCAGCGTGTACATGCAAATATATGTACGCTCACAGGTCGACATGCGCACTAAAAATAAATCTATTTCTATGATTTTGGAAGATACTTATGATATGAGCGAGGAAACAGCCCAAGATTTTAGGTTTGCGCAACCGCAGAACAGCGAGGTAGCATATTTTGATAGGTAGCAAAATCTGTCAGAACACTGGGCCACCGAGGTTGCAGCTGAATAGTGTTGAAAAGCTCCGAAACAGCTGCGCTTAGTCAACATAGTTTGAAAGCTGGCTGGAGACATTTATTAGCATAAGGCGCAAATTTTTTTTTTTTTGGGAAGCCAAGGAGCGCAGGACACCCGTTTTTTTCTGCAGGACATAAATGGACATTTAGGTACTATTCAAACGAATGAGTTCGAGGACAAAGAATTGATGATGAAATAAAAAATTTATGGCAAATTTTCTTATTTAAACGATAATTGTAACAAACATAATGGGAAATATACTCCATTCGGTTCTTACAGAAATACGCCCAAATCCGTCAACTGAAGTTGAATAGGTATGATTTAATTTTGCGACAGCTATGACACTATTAACAGCTGCGACAAAATGAGCCAGGTAGTGTCCGAAAGTGTTTCTTCCCTCTGCCAATGAATTCACTATATAGTCACCTACATAGTGAGTCCCTTTATAGTGTGGTGAATGGCTGAGACTGCAAGGCGCTGCACTAATTGGATCAGTAGTGCCTAATTGGTGGCGCGCCGCTGATTGTGTGCACCTGAAGTGATATAGGCACTTGGGTGGCATGGCACAAGAAAACGGGACGCCGGGGTGAGCGGTTGGACAAAGACTGGGGAACGCTTGGTGCCGGTCGCGGTCGCTAGGGTCGCCGCCGGTGAAGATAGGCTAGCGGGGGGAAATTTAGTATAAGGCCCTTGGACTTTGGTTAGGTCCACCGCTGTGCCTGGCGTGCCCACTTGGACAACGCAAGCATGCTGTGCTGCCCGCTCACGTTAGGCTGCTGGTAAAAGCTATGTGCTATTTTGGACTGCTCCGACTGCACTTGTTTGGTTGCCGTCCGAACTTTGGGTTGCCGATGCTCGGTGACGTATAGACTTTGAACTGCATTACTGCCGTCTCTTTGTACCTGCCTGTGAACCACCAGACCCCAGGGGAGGGTCTTAGAGGACCAGGGAAGTGTCCGTTTTAATTCGCTGAACTTGTGTGTGTGTGTGTGTGATTGTGAGCGTTTACATTTTAGTGGGGAGCGTCGGGCATGTGCCATTATGGTAGTTCAACGAGGGATCCGGGGAAACGTGTGTGCTGTGTAGACACCGAGTGATTTGCTTACTGTAGTTTGTAGTGGATATCCGAACGCAGTGTGCCCTATTTATTTCATGTTTGCAGTGATGTACCTTTGGTGAGATGTAGTTTAGCCCTAGCCCTTTTGCAGATTACTCTGTGGCTGTGCCCGTTCGACCGACCTCTGCTTTTATGCGTGAAATAATTATGCTTATGAAATAAAGTTGTATCTATTCCTTTAATTGAAGTGTGTGACGTGTTCTGATTTCTCTGGGTTCGCCCAAACGGGTAATTATTACAATAGTGAGTAGGGAATAGTGAATGAGTGAGTGATTTCGGACACAGCCAATATTAGCTAAGCACTTACTGGGCAGAACGGCTTTTCAAATGACGAACGAAGTTTGTCGTCTGGCTGTCCGCGATGTTTATGCCGCATGTCTTGCACTGTGCTGTTCATCTTTTGCCGTCAAAATGGTAATTCCGAGAAGAAAAAAAAAAAGCTTCAGACGATGACTTTCGGTACCCCTCCCGCTGACAGGTTGATGCCTATATCTGATATAAGAGGGCGTGTTTCTCCAATAAACATGCAAGGGATGTAGAGAGGGCATGACTGATTGACAGGGAGTGATCCAATCATGACAACGCCATTCTCAGCCTGCGCTACTACCGAGTAGTCATCATATATATATATACTCAGCAACAAAAGTTTCTGTGACACCATTTATGTGTATGTTATAAATGACACGCAAAGATCTCAATGCAATCAATATGTTTATTTAACAGGAGAAACACTGACTTTTCAGTGCCAACGTCACTCAAAAACGAAAAATGTCATTTTCATGCGTCATGAAGCACTTGTCTGACGTCTAACCAATTGTGACCTTCACGCTTCAATACCGGGTGTGACTTCCTCGTGCCATGATGCAAGCAACGCATCTCCGGCGCATGGACCGAATCAGATGTGCCAGAAATTGCTGTGGGATGTCATTCCAAATCTGACGTAGACGTTGTCGCAATTCCTGGAGTGTAGCTGGCGGGTTATCCAACCGCCGCAAACGTCGATCCATCTCGTCCCAAAGATGCTCGATTGGGGACATGTCTGGGGATCTGGCTGGCCATGGCAGGACATTGACATGTTGTTGCATCAGATACTGCTGTACAATCCTTGCAATGTGTGGTCTGGCGTTATCATGTTGCAGCGTTATTCCGGGACCATGTTGCATCAAAAACGGTACCACCAATGGCCGTAGCACTTCTTTGACCTGTCAGATTTCCATCAATAACAAGCAAATCTGTTTTGTTTCTAGCCGTGATCCCTCCCCAAATCATGACACTACCACCTCCAAAACGATCAAATTCCTGAACACAGTTGTTGGCATAACGTTCTCCACGTCGACGGTATGCACGTAAACGACCATCACATCGGTTAAGCATGAATCTTGATTCATCAGTAAAGAGTACAAGATCCCACTGACGTTGGATCCACCGTCGATGTTGTTGTGCCCACTGTAGTCGTCGGTGTTGTACTGTGAGTATTGGACGTCTTGCTGGCCGACGTGGGACAATGCCAAAATGACGGAGACGGCGACGGATTGTCTGTGCAGACAGTCGCCTCAAACCAGGTATCGTTCTCGCAGTTATGGTTGCAGGTTGGAATCGATTTCGGAGATGGGTTGTTCGAATCCAGTTGTCCTGTCTGGGAGTGGTTACTCGTGGACGGCCGCTGCGAGGACGGTCTCTGACATGTCTTGTCTGCTGATGACGCTGCCATAAGTTCCAAATGGTGTTTCGGTGGACATTCAGGCGATGAGCAACTTCCCTCTGCGAGGTTCCAGATTCAATCATCCCAATGGCCCTCCACCGATCATTTTCAGACAGTCTTGTCATTTAGAGGGTAGAGTTCCTGATCCGAAATGGCTGTGTTTTCGATAAGTGATGTTTCCGTCGTTCATCAGGCACAATGTGAACATTCCAAAAATTCTCCTCTTTTATTGCCATCCACAAGCATGATTTACGCACATTTTCACGTGCAAAGTCATTTTCTCGCATTTTCATGATTTCCATTTCAATGTTGTGTTTACGTGTACTGTTTCAGTCTGATATCACCATGTATGACAATTTCATAATTGCGTTATGAAAAATAATTAACAATATTGGTGTCACAGAAACTTTTGTTGCTGAGTATATCTGCTACCCGCTACCCGGAGTGAAATAGCTATTTTTTTGCGTGCATGACCGTCTTTCAAAAATCGGGCGACGTTAAGTACTTCCTGGTGTCAAAGTGGATATTCACACCAAATTTGGCGATAATTGGTTGAGAAATGTAGAAAAACGTGTACATACACATAGACAGACAGACATCGACCTCAAATATATTATCGACTAGCTGCTACCCGCTGTGTAGCCCATTAGTTTGTTGCTTTTAGATCGCATGAGGGAGAGAAGCCGTGTCTTCAATTGCCACTTGATTATTCTTGAATTGGAAAAAGTGTTAATCAAGGGAAACCATCTAGAATCAGCCAGGACTAATTTTTGTGAATAATTGCCGCCGAATTTTCATGTGTTACGCCTCATTCTCACACATTGCTACTCGCCCATCGCCCCTAGCTGCTTGCTGAAATTGTACTCGCCGGCAGAAAAATTCTCTGCTGTCAGCGTCGGCTGCCATAGCTTCCCGATGGTTTACTTCCCACTGCAAACGTGTCAGAGGAAAGCAAGTTGTGGCTGTATAAAATACCAGTGGGTGCATACACATAATTATCTGCCTTGGTTAATATCGCTGACAATTCTAAATGCATAAAATTAACACATAAATAGTACCACTTATAGATCGCCTTTTCTGTTTTCTATTGTCAGCTAAGGCATGGTTTGATGTCCATAGTTGGCTGACAATTAGCTTCCAAAAGCATATTCGGCTAAAGAGAAAAACGTAATTTAAAACATGCTCTCACCTGAAACGCAGATGATTGCAGACACTCTGTTCCATGCGTCATCCTTTCGGTTTTTATTTGGATAATTTTTGAGGGTGGTATCATAGAGCTCCGGCTGGTTTGAGATAGCTATTATTAGCTGCTCGTCATACATGATGTGGGAACCAAAATTCTTGTGCGTTGCGGTGTTCAAACTGTCTGTGGAACTGTCTGTTCACGTCAAGTGAATCATCTCTTTCCTACATTACCACTGGTAACCCACTTCACTCGCATCGCTGACAGTAAAAAATATTTTATGTCCGTACCCGCCCACATCACATCGCTAGTCCTCGAGTTGCCAGTCCTCGCCACATTCTGCTGGAACACGTTCACATTCCATTGACGGTTCTCGCTCAGAGATGGGTGAGTAGCGATGTGTGAATGAGGCTGAATGCCAGCCCAGCGTTGTTCAACTGTCAAATTTGAATTTGGGAGCTGTGAAGTTCGACTAATCAGAATGCTGCATTCGTGGACGAACGCGGTGCCCTGTCAAAAGCCCGGGTTTCGTGCAGGCTCTCTTATCACTCCCTCGGCCCCATTGCAAACAGTAGCCTGCTCGCAGGTTACCTCAACGCCCCTTCGTAAAGACACTGCGGCTCCTAGCGGTGCAGCCGGATATTGCTACGTGCATCATCATCAGGTTATATAAGTTTACTCGCTACCCGGAGTGAAATTGCCATTTTTTTGCAAGCATGACCATTTTCGTCATTGAAACCTGGCTTAGGTGTTAGTTTGGAAGCACAGGTGTCACTGTGTGAAATTAGAAAAAAATCCATGCACAAATATGGCCGTGCATGGCGAACACACAGACACACAACATCTTCCTTATATATAAGAATATATAATATTTTATATATATATATATATATATATATATATATATATATATATATGTGTGTGTGTGTATAATTGTAGAACCTCACAAAACAATACCAAACGACAGACATTGCTGTGGGTGAAGGAACCACGTGTTCTCTTTGTCTAGTGCGAATCCCAATTTAATGGATAATTTTCACCAAGAATGGATAATTTTTCGTCCAAGATGGAGCATAGAAACGCAACGGTTACAATCAATCTGACTCCATTAAAAAGTTAGCATACCAAATTTAGTTGCATCCTCGTTAAATATCTGACTCCAAATTAGAATTAGAATTGATAGTTTTAGGACAGCATGCATGAATCTCGAGACAGTGATAACCAGTTACTCAGACTCTAAGGAAAAACATGAAGTGATTATACCTTGAATTCCTAGCAGACAACCACCGCCGCTACATTAATGTTCCCGGGTGTTAACACCATGTCCGAATCCTAGTTTCGCTGATTAGAGGTTGGAAGTAAACCATCACTGCAATAGCCTCTGCTGGCATATATACAATGAACCCAAATGATATGTAAGCCCATGGGTTCCTTTAGAGTATTTCAACGGATAATCGACTTTACCGAGTCCATGGGTTTCCTATATGTTAAAATCTCAGGACCAGCATACATCAATCCTTACAGTAGGTAGGTCATGATCGCCTAAACCAACTTAACCAACCAATTCCCACACCGGGCTGCTGGCCAGTCGTTCCTCAGTGGGGATATTACCCCTAGGTATCCTCCGAGACGGGGCTAGGAAGAATAAAAAGATTAAAAGACATGGGGAGCAGGCAGGCTAGAAAAGGAATAACAATAATTTAATTACCAGGTAGGCACAAACTTGAATTAAACAAATCAACGTTAAGCCAATTACCAGTTACATATAATTTAGATGATATTTCCATACCTGGAGAAGATGAATGGCCACGCGGAACTAAAGTCGTCCTACGTGGCCGGGGAGAACTCACATGCCATCTTCCTCCGTAGAACGAGGCAACATGTGACTTCCCCCCACTTACCCTTCGCGCGTCAGGTCGTGATGGGAAAAAGGAAGAGAAAGAAGAGAAGAGACTCTTGGTTAGGATCTCGTACCTTTAAAGACCCAAGACCACGCCTCCGAACAAGGTAGAGGCCGAATCAGAGTTGCGCTCGCGAAGGCGATAAGAGTATTTTGCATAGAGAAGTAAGCGGGATCTGACCAATATAAGATCTTCACAAACAGGATTATCCATAATTTCAAAGGAAATGAAACATGTTCCACTCAATTCCTTAGATTTCCCCAAGAATAAAAAGACCGAACATGGTCGGAATATGTGCTAAAATGTTGCAGTTGTCATGGAAAAGCTTTAAAATGGAGTATTATAGTCCCATTGTGTTATAAATATATAAAGGGTTTCTTTATAGTATGTTGAACATAAACATGTTATGAATTTGACAGAGATTTAGATCTTTTTTTTTAAGCTGATTAATGTAACTGGGCTTAAATTTCAATGGGACCAGTGAGGTGAGTTTCAGGAGAAGTTGGGCCTGCTAGAATAAATGGCTCCAACCCCCTGCGGGGTAGAACAAAGAGGATTCTTCCCCCGCAGCCAGGCAGCCCAGCATCCAGGTTGTAAAAGCTTACTGCTAGATCAACCAAACATTCAGATTTTACACGCGTAATGAGCACGTGTTCCAACAATAAGATTTTTGACATATGTTGTGAGCCAAATCAAATATTCAGGTTCTACATTATTATTATTATTATTATTATTATTATTAATAATAATAATTTATTAATTTTGTATTCAAACTGAAAACATGAACTTAATAACACTCAAGTCATTCAAGTCGTCTCTCAAGTCAAGTCAAGTCCCGAGTCTTTAACTTCCAAGTCCAAGTCGAGTCTCAAGTCTTAAACGTTTTGTCAAATCAAATCACAAGTCATTAAAACAGTGACTCGAGTGCAAGTCACAGTGACTCGAGTCCCCAGTATTCTCCCAGAAATCACCCCGAACAAGTGAGTCCCTAATTAGAGACATCCACCTTCAAAATGGATTTTTAATAATTGCTTTCATTAGATTTACGGAAAGACATTTTGCTTGTGGCTAGTTTGGTGTTGAATATTCGTTGACTATTCAGGTCCTTCCTCAGCACGCGCAGCAGCTGGTTCCATTGGCTGGCCTCCATTGACTTTAGTAAGAATTTCTACTTTTACCACTTCTGCTTTCTATCCAGCTTTGCAGCGACTGCTTCAGCTATGACAGTTCCAGCATTGAGCTCTGGAGTTAATTCTCCCTGAAACCACCATAGATTAGAGGGAATGCTTGCTAGATAGACTCTTTACGCTACTCATAAAAATTATTTTACATTTTCTTGAAGAAAGAGATTGAAAAATAAAATTCAAACACATTTTGTGTTAACAAAAATCCTTAAATTCACCAAAGTGGCCGCATTTTGCTGTGATAACCGCAAAGCAGATTCTGAGCATTTTTTTCAAAAAAGACCATTACATGGTTCAGAACGTTAGACCAAATAGTACTATGGGAATTTGGAGGGACACACTCCAGCACTGGTTTGCTTCCTCTTGATTTATCAGACCAATTTGCAATAATCTAGGTTGATTTATATTGTTTTTTTTTTTTTTAAATCGACATAATTAATTGGCATACCTATTTTGCCAAATAAAGTTTCTTTATTGAATGCAAAATTTTGTTGTCCCAAATTTACAGATATATTTTGACTTCAAACTTATCACTTCTTGCATTCTGCCATTTGATGTTAAAGGTCCCATGTTATCGAAATTTTGTTCATTTTTACATGTAAATATGTATACAGGACCTGCTTGTAACAAGGAAACACTAAATAATGTGCCATTAAACCTTTTGATTTAATTAGTCATTAAATCCTTAATGTCACATTAGTTAATGGCTACAATAAAACTCCTTGTACAAAATGTTCATAAGCGTGTCAGTTAATTACCAATCATTTCAAATCATAATCAAGCACTTTGAACTTTCTGTTGTCTGTTTTCATGTAAATTTGCCAGAATTTCAACATTAAAGTTAGTACATATTGATATATAAGTTGATGAGGTAATATTGAAATCTCTAAACTTTGCTCTAAAATAGCTTTCCAAATTCATAAGTTCAACAAAATGATTTAATTTGATGTGCCATTATCGTGGCACAGTGGCATTCATTCATGTGAATTAAACAATATTAAAATAACGGCAACATTTCTTATAAATAAAAATATCAGCTTCACGCACTTCTCTATTTCTTTCTACAAAGCTAAGCTAACAAAATATTGGCAGCCATGTTTTTGTACAATTGACGGGCTACTGAAGCTACCAATCCTCATTAAGTTAATCAAATGTTAATGATGACAACAACACAGTTTCATCCAACAGATTTTTAATGGCACATTAGTTAACCCCTTTGTGCAGGAGCCAAATACGGCTATTTATGTGTATGATTCAAGTTTTAAGCTTCATGAGGAGGGGGAATATGAACTCAGACAATACACTTGCAGCATATAGTATTCCATTGTATTTCAGTTTATTTTCATGATTTTGGTTGGGGAAAGGGGCTGCAAACATGAAAAATCTTCATGAAAATTCTGCATTGAAATGATAAAATAATACACTGCCCGGCCAAAAAAAAAGTCGCACACTCAAATATTTAGTTGGAACCCCTGTAGCTTTGATTACAGTGCATATTCGTCTTGTCATTGTTTTGACAACTATATGCAATGCCAAAGCATTTAATTTTGATCAGAAATTTTTGGCCAAGATCTAGTCTTCTCGACATAACGGTTGAAACACTTGGTGGTCTGTCTTGAGCACATCCCTATAACTTTTAATGTGCTTAAGGTCAGGACTTTGTGGTGGCAAATTTGTTTGTGAAAATGATTCCTCATACTTGTTTTTGTCATCCATGGTTTTCTTTGCTAAATACAGGCCAATAACTTGCCGTTCTAAAATACATTAAATGTTTTCCACCATCAGGGGATGTGTGTTCCAACATGATTTTTTAAGCAATGAGTAGCGACGCGCTTCATCAGTCAGAGTTAAAATGATTATTGCCAGCAGAAACATATTAATAACCGCAATAATGATCCAATTATAGAATTTGTTCATTAATTTCCAAACGGTGACTTTTTTTTTGGCCGGGCAGTGTATTAATGAGGATTGAAAAGTGGCTGGGTGTTAAAACAATACAATTCTGGGATCAAGTACTCATATGCCACAAGTATTCTTCATCTGACCATTAAATCTTATATGGCTTTAAAAGAGGAAGGCCAATAAGACAGCTCTCCAGGTGGCTTCCCAAACATTGGCAGCCCTCAAAATTGCGCACCGTCAAATCATAAAATAGTCATATTTTTAACACAAATCAACTTTTGACCATGAAATTCAATATGAATTGAGTTTCAGGTTGAATTTATCAATGTAGGCACAGCTGAAGTTCAGTGGTCACCAGTAACCTCTCCAAACCAAATACTTTTCTCCATGATAAAGTTCAGAGTTTCACCCATATTTGCACAAAGCCACATCAGCAAACACACATACTCATTAAAGGAACTGCTTATTTTACTGTCAGAATGTCCAGTCAGATGCAAAGCTTGCTGTTTACAATTCTGATCATCCAAGCGAAACGCAAGCTTGTAACAATGCTTTTCACACCCTACAAGGGGCAGGTACACCTCACAACTCAGTAATAGTCGTTTGCATTTTAAACAAGCTAAAGTCCAAGGTATTCTATTTTATTGTATGCAATATAAATTACAAAACAGATTGCCACATTAAGCAAAATGCTAGCACATTGCAGCATTGACTACTCGTTACCCAATGTGACAAACTAGCTCTGTGATCAGGGTGGTAAACCAAAAATAAGAAATAGCTGGCTAGTTAGCTAGGTGGCTAGAAATAGAAACAAAGACAATTTAACTACACCATACGAAGCCAGTTTTGCTCACAATTCAAGAGAAAAAAACTCTCCATCATTGAATTGCTCCTCCAGTCTGTACCATTCAGAATAACTGCCATTTTCCATCTCAGAATCACATTTCCATCCCTTAAACATAAGCTTAACACTCCAGGCTTGTTTCTGAAAGTCTTTTTTCCCTTGCCGTCACACCATTCTCAGCTGCGCAAAGCTGATATAATACAGCCCAACTTCTATTACGCACATACCATTGGATAACCATTGAAGTGATTGTATTTGTGAAAGCTTGCATGAGGCTCTAAAAGACAGCTGAATTCTTCAACAGACAAAATCTACGTGTAAAAGCCAAAAAGCACAGGAAACATTACCAAATTGTTAGGCAGTGGGAGAGCAGAGTATCATAAATCCGAATTCAAAAGCCAGGGCAACAATACACAGAAATTGAGGTCCAGCAGAAAAAGGTCGTAATCAGAAGGCAAACAAGTCCAGCCAGGCACAGACAGAAATCAGAAGTGGGCAGAAGGGTGTCACGGAATCACATACAAATCACTGCTGCACAAGGGGCTCGGCACAGAAAAAGTTGATCAACAGTCTGACGAGCTAAGCAGAAGTGAGGGAATATACAGTATATACACAAGGGAGGAAATGAGCAGGTGGGGCAACAGGTGTGAGGAATAATCTAAACATTAACTGAGAGGGGGAAACACAAGAGGTCATTAAACATTACAAAATGAGAAACAATGAAAAAGACTGGATTTCACAGGACATACTTAAACAACAACGGCTTCATTCAAAGAGTGCCTAAGTGGGGACATACGGAAGAAACAGATTAGAGCAAGAGATCGTTGACAAGTCTGCAGAGATAAAGAAAGGCACTGGGAGAGCTAAGAGGGTGGAGCTACAGATTATTGTGGAAAGTGGAGAGATTCAATTAATAAAGTTAGTAGTTTGTGCCGAATTAATATTACCCAAATGTGCAAGTTAGCATGTTTGTTATTTACAGGATTAAAATTTATTTTTGAAATGATGGACACTTCAAAATGCATGCGATCTTTTGTGAGATAACAGGTAAAAACAAAAAGGGACAATCTGCTCCGCAGTCATTCATATGCTTTAATGCTTTAACAGCATCAATATCCATATTGTGATAACCTCACATCCCTGTAGGGTATAGCTGCAAAATATTGGCTCATGATAGTGAGTAGCCAGCTGTCTGAGCTAGGTTTACTTTCTGCTCGACCACATGGAGCGGTACGCCGTCGTCTTGGGCAGTGACCGTCATATCCCCAACTGTTATAGAGCTATTATCCAGCTGGTGACGGGAAACCTTTACCTCGTCAGCTGAGCGATACTGAATTAACCATGTCTAACAGCATTCAACGCTTTCTGAAAGTTGGAATATGCTTCTAAAACACAGTAACTTGTGAAATACTGAGTCTAGCCACTGCAGAGGAGAGAGAGAGAGAGAGATTGTATGTGTGTGTGTGTGTGCGTGCGTGCGTGTGTGTGTGTGTATTCTTGCACGCGCGTGTGTCTGTGCACCTGTGTGTGTGTGTGTGTGTGTAAAAAATTATGCATGGAGAGAGATATGGGAGTTCATTCCATGGTCATAATCACAATGTTGAAAATCAGCATCTATTGAATGCTACAGGGCTTGCAAAGCACTTGATGTTATGAAAAGAAATTAAAACTTGTACCCTTGTTATGTTTTTGTCTCAAACCCATACTGAGGCTTTCTGAAAGATGCCACCCACAATTCAAAGGAACTAAATTTCAAATGCACCGTCTGTAAAAATACTGACATAGCCTGAAACCAAGAAAATCATCCCCTCGGCATGCATGATCTAAAATGTGATATAGCATTTGAAGATTTGGCAAGTAGATTGTGAAAACACAATCCTAAACTATTGCTATAAGCTGCAATGTAATTAGAGCTGAACTCTGTGAGGTCTTAGTCATTGACTGTGCACATCTTACAATGCGTGCTCACACTACTTTTCCAAACTATGGAAAAAAGATAATTATAGCAAATTATGTTAGGAATGGTTCTCCCCCTGAAATGGAGATTAATGAGCGAAGCTGAGCAAAATTCAGTAGACCTTGTAGAACCTTGTGTATTCACATCCAGTAATTATGGTGCTGGATCATAATTACACCAAGGTTTTTAATCAAAACTCTGCTTATTGTTTGACCTAGGAAAGACTGAGCTGCAACGATATGAAGAGGTAAGCAGAACATTCTGATCTAAAGTCAGAGGGAGGCACTTTTGTACCCTGCATAACATCTTCCTAATTCAGGGTCAATCCCAGGTCAAAAAATGCATGGAATTTTGATGAAAAATGACAAATTGTTATTACACCCTGTATGGTGGACTTACCCAGAATAGAGAGCTTTTCGTCAAATTAAGGGTTTGTGTCCATTATCCCAATTATGGGATGTTTCAAGGTGCACCTCTCCCATGTCAAGGCTGAAAAGAGCATGATCGAAATGAGTAGATCAAAGGACATTGACATTCAGTGGGAATCAGATTTTTTCACTAAAGTGAGTTCTGGAAAGCGCTAGAAAGAGTTAGGCAGCGGTCAAATTGAAGACGGGAGGTCAAAGTAAAGCCGTAAGACCATGGATAAGTGAAGAGGGGTGTTATGTGGGTGGGGGTCGTAGCAGCTGCAGGCTCCTGGGTGTGAAGTGTAGGGTTTCACCAAACACGGTGACCGTCAGCCGCAGGACCTAGTTTCACAGGTAGATCGTCACACCCAAGTGGTTGTGTTTCACTCTCAGGACCACCTGGGCAGCTGAAAAGCTCACAGAACCCTCTTTGTGAACACACACATTACCTGCGACTTGCCAGGGAAAAGGCTCATGGGAGCTAACCCCAACTGTGAAACGGCCCAAGGCAGCCATTGACCCCATTTCAGTGGGAGACAGGTCTGAAGCCTGGAAGAACGCCTTGGGTGTTGTCCAGCTGACAAGCATCTGACCCTAAAACGTTATCTGGTGAACCTGTAATGCACCCCTGTTCCAGATCCAGTTTCTCTGAGCCGAACAGCCCCAGGAACAGCTTCAATAAGGCATCTGGGGTTGCGCAGTACTTGTGGTGATGCTGAGTGGGCAGGCACGTCTGCAATTATGAAATATATAGTATCCACATGAAATTAATTTAGCGAAGCGCTGTTGTCTTGTGTCCCCAGTGGCAATGCTATCTTACAAGCGTATAGATCTCTAGAACCACTTATGACTCTGTATCATTATTTTTTACTTTGTTCATTGTAATAGATATATGTTACAATTTTTTCTCAATGTATAATACTGCTTGTTGACTGTATAATTTAAATTATCCTGACTTATTTGCAAATTAAGTCAAGTCCAGAATTAAGGTATCCAATCATTTTTGACTTGACATTGTTTAATGCGTAGCAAATGTATAAGGGATTCTTACATATTTTTTTAAACTGTCAGTTTTTAACTACCATGTGCCAGCTCTGCATGTTTTGTTTGAATAAAAAAAAATAGTTCTTACATACACTGCACACTGCAATAAAGTTTTAGGGCAGCTATGATTGGTTGCGGTCACTCCAAATTTGTACCTTCCGAAAATATATAATTAGCTTCCCAGCGAGTAGTAGGTACTCTAAGGTGGCATAGAAGCTGTTTTTTTTTTTTTTTTCTTTTTTTTTTTTTCTATCCCGCCACCACCCCCCCACTTTGGAGGACAACTTTATTAATTTAATCAGTTATATAATTAAGTATGAATCCTCCTACCATCACCCAACAAAACACACACCCACAAAAAACAAAAAAATAAAAAATAAAAAATAAATTAAAAAAAATAAAGTAAAATAAAAAAACTAAAATAAAATACAATACAATAAGGATTACATTCACAGAGTTTTATATTTTGGCATTTGTAACCATTAGCTCATCCATTCCATCTCTTTGTTATTCCCAACCTTCAGCCTCCCGAATTTTATCCCATCTTTTGGCATAAATTGGCATAGAAGCTGTTTATTATATGTATATATTTATCGCAGTGATTCACAATTTTTCATTCTCATTTGGCAAACAAACATTTCCGAGATAATGGACATTTTAAATTACCCAGTTGCAACCAACAGTACCATGACCATGAGAGCTTTTTACATATAGTAATTGGCTGTTCCAAAGGATAAGCAACATACATGGGGGCACTTTGTGGTGCTGTTGTACCCTGAGGGAATTAGAGGCTTTGAACATACTACACTCAACAAAAATATAAACGCAACACTTTTGTTTTTGCTCCCATTTGTCATAAGATGGACTCAAAGATCTAAAATTCATTCCAGATACACAATATTACCATTTCTCTCAAACATTGTTCACAAATCTGTCTAAATGTGTGATAGTGAGCACTTTTGCTTTGCTGAGACAATCCATCCCACCACACAGGTGTGCCACATCAAGATGCTCATCAGACACCATGATTAGTGCACAAGTGTACCTTAGACTGTCCGCAATAAAAGGCCACCCTGAAATGTGCAGTTTTTGCTTTATTGGGGGTCTGGTATCTGGTGTGACCACCATTTGCCTCATGCAGTGCAACACATCTTCTTCGCATAGAGTTTATCAGATTGTCAATTGTGGCCTGTGGAATGTTGGTCCACTCCTCTTCAATGGCTGTGCAAAGTTGCTGGATATTAGTGGGAACTGGTACCCGCTGTCGTATATGCCGGTCTAGCACATCCCAAACATGCTCAATGGGTGAGTATGCTGGCCATGCAAGAACTGGGACATTTTCAGCTTCCAAGAATTGTGTACAGATCCTTCCAACATGGGGCCGTGCATTATCTTGCTGAAACATGAGGTGATGTTCATGGATGTATGGCACAACAATGGGCCTCAGGATCTCATCACGGTATCTCTGTGCATTCAAAATGCCATCAATAAAATGCACCTGTGTTCTTCATCCATAACAGATGCCTGCCCGTACCATAACCCCACCACCACCATGGGCCACTCGATCCACAACATTGACATCAGCAAAGCGCTCACCCACACGATGCCACACACGCTGTCTGCCCTCTGCCCTGAACAATGTAAACCGAGATTCATCCGTGAAGAGAACACCTCTCCAACGTGCCAGACGCCATCGAATGTGAGCATTTGCCCACTCAAGTCTGTTACGGCGACGATCTGGAGTCAGATTAAGACCCCGATGAGGACGACGAGCATGCAGTTGAGCTTCCCTGAGACGGTTTCTGACAGTTTGCGCAGAAATTCTTTGGTTATGCAAACCAATTGTTTCAGCAGCTGTCTGAGTAGCTGGTCTCAGACGACCTTGGAGGTGAACCTGCTGGATGTGGAGGTCCTGGGCTGGTGTGGTTACACGTGGTCTGCGGTTGTGAGGCCGGTTGGATGTACTGCCATATTCTCTGAAACGCCTTTGGAGACGGCTTATGGTGGAGAAATGAACATTCAATGCCCGAGCAACAGATCTGGTTGACATTCCTGCTGTCAGCATGCCAATTGCACGCTCCCTCAATGCTTGCGCCATCTGTGGCATTTTGCTGTGAGACAAAACTGCACATTTCAGAGTGGCCTTATACTGCCCACAATAAAAGGTACACCTGTGCTCTAATCATGGTGTCTGATGAGCATCTTGATGTGGCACACCTGTGAGGTGGCATGGATTGTCTCAGCAAAGCAAAAGTGCTCACTATCACACATTTAGACAGATTTGTGAACAATGTTTGAGAGAAATGGTAATATTGTGTATCTGGAATGAATTTTAGGTCTTTGAGTCCATATCATGACAAATGGGAGAAAAAACAAAAGTGTTGCGTTTATATTTTTGTTGAGTGTATATGTGGGAAACACAATTTGCAATGACCAATGTCTAATTACAGAAACCCGTGAAAATCAAGGGAAAATGACATTTGAATACTGCCAAGAAAAGATCTGCTTTACACTTGCATAATTGGTTTTGCCTTAAACCTTCTGAAAAAACCAAGCAAAATGTAATAAATGCATCAAAACAGTCTCAATACAATTCACATATGTAACAAGGCAATCAGAGATAGCAGACCTGGCCCCAGCCATGGGCTGACAGACAGAGTGACAGACACACACACACACAGACATGATCATTGCTTAACCTGGCCCCCTAGGGGAGGGGCCAGGTAATAAATACCAATAGTGCAGAATTTTGAGCTCCAGCTTTTATTATTTCATCACATGTCAGTGAAAACCCCAGAACTCATATGCATGGTCTAGAACAGAGCTATTCAATTAAAAATTTGGTCGGGCCAGATTTTCAGACTAAGGACATGAGCTGGGCCGGACATATTTTGCAGACAGTGAGCAAAGTTAAACATTTATAAGAAACACAAATAGATAAGATAACTAACACACTGGATGTTTATTAACATTTTGCCACATCCAAAAGGGCATAAACATAATAAAAGAGCAGTAATTACACTGATCCTATATTGAAAATACTGCTTCTTTAAATTTTACGTTTCAGATACATAACTTCTGCTCATTTTGACAGGTAAATACAAGCACAGGTTAAGGTGCATATGAACATAAAAATAAAGTGCAGATTAGAAACACCATCTTTTGTTTTGGTCACATATGAAAGTGCATAAAAAAATTACTTGCTTAACAGCAACTTTCCAGAACTTGAGGTATTTTTCTTCTTGAGAAATAAAGTTTATTCCTGTCCATATTTGACATCTGAAATCCCATCTGATACTCGCATCTTCAGTGCATATAATCAAAAAAATAAACAGTGGGCACAGTGACACTAACTTTCCCTTTGAAATGAAATAAAGACCCTGCTGACATCAAAGTGCATAATAAAGTGCAGTTAAGTGAAATGCCTGTGAAAACAAAATGTCTTTCTTAAATGTGAAACTTATAAGTGAACAAAAAATAGTCACACGCATAAATACATAAAACTGCATTGAGTGCCTGCTACAGCTCACTGCTTTGATGCACTTAACATTAGGCATTACATTTCAACTTATGTAGATGTGTAATAGTTCCCTTGTTGATTTTACTAGTGGGAGAAATGACACTTCTTGTTTTGAACAAGAGCACGGATGTTTGGCTCTTAAGATGTCAATGCAATCCGAAGGCAGTGGTGAAGAGTACTTTCAGTGAGAGAACAGCGAAAGCTATTTTTTATTGTGTTCGTGTGTGAAAAGCTTGATTCGCATGTGTATGTTGATCCTAACATGCTGAGCAAGTGGACTGCAACTTTCTTAATGTTAGGAAACTGTTGCACATTGACATTACACCAGAACCTTGCAGGTCCATTGCTGTGAAACTTGTGAGCCATGGCTAGGGATGACTGCATATCCACAAGCTCGAGTATGAATTTCCCCTCATCAATAGAGGGGACCACTTCTTTTGCTCTGGTGGACAAGTCCTGGTGTGTTGCAGCAGTGAAGGGATTTTTGGCAAAGCTCATCACATCTGTGGGCAGAACAAGCCTATCTAGTCGATTGGTAAAGTTCACTTTCAACTGTGAGATGAAATCTGTCATCCCATCAGTAATTTGCAAGGGGGATGAGATGCATTTGCAGAGTGTGGGGAAATGCAGCATTCTGCCAGTGCTTAAGTCAGTTGCAAAAATGTCCAGTTTGACTCGGAAGGCACCCATCTGCTCTACAAGATCAATGACAGTTTTATCCCTACCTTGTAATCCCACATTTAGATCATTAAGATGCCTAAATATATCACACAGAAAGTAAACATCAGCCATGAAGTTGTCTTCCAATATTTGAGTTAAGTGTGCCTCAGCTCTTTTTAACTTGCTGCTGTAGAGGAAAGCTGTTATCTCCTCCCTCAGATCACAGAAACGATCCAGGGCTTTGCCTTTGAAGAGCCACCTTACATCGTTATGCAACACTAGGTCCTGGTGCTAAGCAGACATCTCTGACAACAGCTGGCGAAATAAGCGGTGTTGGAGGATCGATGTTGAGCGAATAAAGTTTATTGTAACCATGACATTGTCCATTGTAGTTTGAAGATGATCGCTCAGTTTTGCGCACAATACAGTCTGGTGCACAATACAGTGCAGGATTGTCATCTGAGGCACAACAGCAGACCAACGTGCAGCCAAACCGCTTACTTTTCCAGCCATGGATAGAGCCCCATCCGTCACAAGCATGCACACGTGCTTCATGTCCAGATCATTATCTTCAAAAAATGATGATATTTTTTCAAACAGTATCTCACCTGTTGTGTGTCCATCTAATGGCAATAAGCCAAGCAGTTCCTCTTTGAAAACTTTCCCATCATAAAAACGAACATACATGCAAAGCTGGGCTGTGTCATTTCTATCTGTGTACTCATCTACCGCTACAGCCATAATATCGGCTTCTCTGAGTTCTTTCAACAGCATCTCGAAGACATCTGTGGCGAGAATGTCAACACTGCGAATGTTTGAAGTGTCAGACAGGGGTACCTGTTTAATAGCAGATGTCACATAGCCTCCGTTGCAGACGTCTTATGGTGTTCGGTTAATTTCCTTCACACCACGACGTCTGCGCACTCGAGCGAGGTTTTGTGTTCCGTGACGTAAGGTAATTGTGCTTGATGAGCCAATCAGAATGCTTGTTATATGTTTCGATCTCTGTCATTACTATGGCTTTTCCCTGCGGCTCGTCAAAAATAGTGAAATGGCGGGTAAAGAAACTCCTAAAAAACTTGTAGAAAATGACATTTATTTTGTGTGTAAAACAAAAATCCTCTCAAAAAAGACAAGATGCGCGTGCATGGAAAAGGCAAGCTTGATATCGCTGCAGTAATAAGCTCTGCCATCTCTGCTAACACAGCGGTATACACGAACGAGTTATTCGTCTGCCGAACGGGCTGCTACGTAGACATCTTTCCTCTGGATAACTAAATTGTTCATTGCTTGTTCTTGTAAGCTATACATTCTTTCAATATTGAAGGTTTTGCAGATTTTATCCAAAGCTCGAGAGAAAACATGTCCGCCATTTTGGCTTTATCTGTTTCAGTATATATCATTAGCTCCTGGATTTTAGGAGCTAGTTTCTGATTGGTGGAACACAAAACCATGGGGTGAAGAAAATTAACCGAACACCATCAGACGTCTGCAACGGAGGCAAGATGTCACACGCGTCTTAACTTTATCGTCGGTTAAAACTTCATCCACGACAGCCAACATGCAGTCTTTCACAGTTTCTGAGTCCGTGAACGGCTTTTTTTTCTTCGCCAATAGCCATGACACTCGAAGGGAAGCTGCTGTGGCCCGCTCCTGAGCTGTGCAAGTCCGCTTCATTGTCGTACAGCTCCGGTTGTAAGACGCAGTCAAACTTTGAATTTTAGCCGCCCTCTCATTACACTTCATCTGCAGTGGGTAGGTTAAGTCCTTCTACCCACTGCACACTTTCGTACTCTTTTATAATAATGGCCACCAGGTGGCAACCGCAAGTCGACGACGACTGAGGACCAATCAGCGCCGAACTTACAAATGCGTCGCCAGCAGCAGACGGAATAGCGGAAGCAACATGTAAACGGTAAACAATCCGCAATGATCATGGCAGAAAATACTCTCAAAAAAAGGATATACCGTTGTGCCGAAGGGCTTTCCTGCTTCTGCCTGGTGTGTCCGTGCGATATAAGATTAGGAAATACGTTCGCACGTGGAAGACGATGTGTGACGTCGCTGGCAAACGGTCATTTGCGGCAAGTTTTGACATGGGTGGACACAGAATTGACAAGTTCTGGCCATAGATATATATAGAACACTAGATTACGGATAGGGCACGCTCAAGTGAAGCATCTGTTCTGCGAGCCTATACACCCGGAAGTAAAAGTCGCTCAGACTCACATTCATTTTCGCGTACTTTAAAATTACATTTTCAGAAACACTTGCGTGTGAGTCGGTTTTTTTTGGTATCGCTGTGCAGAGCAACATTTTGTCTCCCTAAATATGTCCTTTTCAGAGGATGGAAAGCGGCATACCTTCTAAAGCGAAGATCGAAATGTTATTCGGTGTTAACGTTAAAGTACAGCAGAGAAATGACGCGACCGAGGCTTTTACCTCTAATCAGATAATTGCTTGGAAGTTATCGCCATTAAAAGAAATATCGATGACTGTCCGTTTACGTTATCAATTACAAGTAGCTAGCAAGCTTGTTAGCCACGTTTTTAATTTTATTTACCACTAAGTCAATGTAGTCCCCGCTACGCCAAGGCAGCTCGCTGGAGACGGTTGTCAATCGCTAGCGTTCGCTTTCAGTCAGCGGTCTGTTCAAGTCAATGGGACGGCTAATTAGCTAGCTAGCTACTTTGTAGTGACTGCAAGGAGTAGTGACTACTTTGCGTTTATACATTAACTTACGCATGAAACATTTTATTACAGCTCTTCAAATAAATATTGCAGCAAAAGGCAGCCGCGCATCTCGGCATTTTCTCGCTTATATCGACTTATTTGAAATTGGCCTCAAAGGAAACCATTTTAATGAAGAAGTTGGGTGTATCAATATTGCGGCCGGGTGCATCACTTTGGATAATGTAAATACGACGACATCAGCAATCTAGTGTTTTAAATATATATATCTATGGTTCTGACAGTTCGTGTTGCCACTAAAACGCGAGATTTACATCTGCTGCTGGTGTCATAATCAGTTGATGAGATTTGATAAAACCCGTAGCAGATACATGCAGCAAGAGAGTGATTACAAGCGTGAACTGTTGGTTTCACAGCTAAGGGACTTCAAACAGAATCACATTGGCTGAAAACGCAACATACCACGTCAGGCCAGGCACCCCCTCACGTGGGTCGCCCGGAGCCAATGACAAAAGATGTCATAGATTCTGAATTTTAAGGCAAAATTAGTGCACTGATTGGATGGTTGTGATCATGTGACCTAGTGGCAATTATTCTGAAATCGCACGAAAGTGTGCAGTAGGTAGAAAGACTTAACCTACCCACTGCAGATGGAGTGTACCCTCTCATGAGATCCCTCGGGAAAGTTTGTCCGAAATGCGGCATGTTTTTCGGAGTGGTGTCTTCGGACATTATAATCTTTCAGCACTGCAACACACTCATTGCAGAGTAAACACATTGGTTTGGCGTTCGGACTTAGTGGTAAAATAAATAAATACTTGTCAGTCCACGCAGGATTAAACCGACAGTTTTCCTCGCCGATTTTTCGTTTCAGGGTAGAAAAAGACATGCTGTTTACACCTGTATAAAACTGCTAAAGTAAACTTTTCAAACACGCCTCCTCAACAACACAATGCATCGTGGGTTAGTTGCTAGGTTACATTGTGTTGCATTCTATGGGCGCATCTCAAAGCGTAGGCTACATCATCCTTCGAAGGCCGCATTTTTAGAGGTCGTCACTTACTTCCATCAACCAAACTAACATTTAGGCTCAGGGATTTGTTTATATTTAGGGTTAGGTTTGACGCTAGGTTTAAAGTTAGGGGTTAGAGTTAAGGTACAGTTAGGGAAATCAATGACTACTCACTTAAGCCAAAGCTGTTTAACAGAGATGAAATGACGTCATGTCAGTTTGGCGGATGAGCTAAGTGACGATCCCTAAAAATGCAGCCTTCAAAGCCTGCAGCCTAGGCTTTGAGATGCACCCAATGTTTGTAATAATGTTGTAATTTTTGTAAGAACTTGTCAAAGTTATTAAAATATGTTCTTTCGTTTCTCGCAGGACTCAAGTCCCAATCACTCGGCAGTTGCTTTCGGGCCACTCGAGGGTTGCTTTCGGGCCGCATGTGGCCCACGGGCCGCTAATTGAATAGGGATGGTCTAGAGCATCAACTTACATATTGCTTGGAATGGAAGACAATTCCCTTAAATGAGGGGTAATCAGTTTTCATGGTTTACTTGATTTCTTTGGACACCGAATGAATTGTATTTATGATTAGACAGTTATCAGGGTGGTGTTGCTTTGTAATTGTTGCACTTTAAACCTTTAAACCGTCCCCTACATTTTCTCACATTTGGCCCAGCCCTAATTAGAGCCCAATGACAGTTAAGGGGTAAATTTCCGATAAAGCACAAAATAGCAATGTGGGCACGAACTTGAAGATTTCTTACCTTGCAATTGAACACCACAAAGGAAAAATGATCAGAGTCCAAATTTTGCATTTTTGTATAGTTCATTCACCCCCAATTCCGAAATAGTTGGGACAAAGTGTAAATTGTGAATAAAATTAAAATGCAATGACTTTCAGATCACCTGAGCCAATATGTTATTTACAATAGAACATAGATAACATTTCAAGTGTTGAAACTGTGACATTTTACTTTTTTATCCACAAAATGAGCTTATATCAAATTTTCTGGCTGCAACAGGTCTCAAAAAAGTTGGGACACAGGCCAAAAAAGGGCTGAAAAGGCAAATAATATAAAAGAGAAGCAGCTGAAAGAACATTTAGCAAGTAATTAAGTTAACTGGCGTCAGGTGGGTAACATGATTGGCTATATCAAGGATCTCTTAGAGAGGCTGAGTCTCTCAGAAGTAAAGATGGCCAGAGGCTCTCCAACCTGTGAAGGTTTGCGTAAAAAAATTGTGGAATGCTTTTAAAACAATGTTCCTCAACGTAAAATTGCAAAAGCTGTGAAGGTCTCGTCATCGACAGTGCATAACATCATCAAAAGATTCAGAGAAACTGGAAAAATCTCTGTGCGTAAGGGACAAGGCTGAAGACCTTTACTGGATGCCGTGATCTTCGGGCCCTCAGACACCGCTGGATCACTCACTGGCCTGATTCTGTCATTGACATAACTAAAGGGGCCCAGGAAAACTTCAACAAACTGTCTGTAAACACAGTCCGCCATGTCATCCACAGATGCCACCTAAAACTCTATAATTCAAAAAGGAAGCCATTGTTGCGCATGATCCAGAAGCTCTGCCGTGTTCTGTGGGCCAAGGCTCATTTAAAATGGACTGTAGCAAAGTGACAAAGCGTCCTGTGGTCACACGAGTCCAAATTTGACATTCTTGTTGGAAATCAAGGGCAGCGTGCCATTCGGGCTAAAGAAGATAAAGACCACCCCTCCTGTTAATAGCATTCAGTTCAAAAGCCAGGTATGGCTTTTGGTATGGGGATGCATTAGTGCATATGGTGTGGGACACTTTCATGTTTTAAAAAGCATCATGAATGCTGAAAGGTATATAAAGGTTTTAGAAGAAAATATGCTCCCCTCCAGATGACATCTATTCCAGAGAAGGCCTTGTGTATTTCAGCAGGACAATGGAAAACCACATACTGCAGCTATTACAACATCATGGCTTTGTAGGAGAGAAGTCCGTGTGCTGAACTGGCCTGCCTGCAGTCCTAATCTTTCACCAATTGAGAATATTTGGCAAATAATTAACCGAAAGTCCGTCAAGGAGACCCAAAACTCTCCAGCAGCTGGAAGCCTGTATTAAACAAGAGTGGGATCAAATTCCAATGGCTAAACTCAAGAAACTTGTGTCAATGCACAGACCCCTCCAATCTGTGTTAAAAAGAAGAGGGGATGCTACACCATGGTAAACAGGCCCCTATCCCAATTTTTTTGAGAACTGTAGCAGCCATCAAATTTGAAATGAGCTCATTTTGTGGATAAAATTGTAAAATTTCTCAGTTTCTGTGAGGTTTTACGAAATGAGCCAAGAGCGAGAACCAGATGAATGCAAAATGGAGGCTTTATTTCTGAAGGGGGAAACCCCCCAACAGAGCTGGCAACAGTACAATGTCCACAATCCACAAACAGAATCCAAAGGGCAAAGTCCAAAACTGTAACCAGGGCACCAATAACACAACTCAAGGTCAGGCAAAAATGGTTCGGTACACAGGCGTGGGTTTGGTGGAGAGACAAACTCATAAGCCGAAAACAGTCCGAATCCAAATACCAGGGCAGCAAAGACAATAGACGTGGTCGGGCAAAAAGTAGGTCAAAACTCACGAAGGCAATCAGATCCAAAAGGGCAAACCAAAAAACAAGTGTCGGGCAATCCAGTCAGAAAGAAAATATCACAGTGAGCAAGGCGAGGAACGTAGCACAAGACAAAGGAGTAAAGACGATCTGACAAGGAACTAAAAGTGTAGACACCTTATATACATATCCGGGTTAAACACATGACTAGGGTAAACAGGTGTAGTCAATGACATGGGAGTGACACATGAGGAAAACTAATTACATGAATTTGGCGAATGCCGAAACGCAGACAGGGATAACGAGACATTCCTATGAACGAACAAACGGCTCCGGTTAAGGAGTACTAAAGTGTACAGTCTAAAGAAAAGGGAAAGCAAGAGATATAAGAGGAAACCGCAGTGGAGATAATTAGTGATAGACAAGGAGGGCGGAGATACAGATTGGGCGAATGCTGAGAGATCGTTAGTCTATTAGTATGTGCAGCTATACAATCCCGAGTGCAAGTTAGTCAGTTAGTATAAATGTACAATGTTAATCGGGGTTAGTAATTATCGAAAACAATAAACTGTTAGTAGGGTTAGTAGATAGCATAAAGAGAGAGGAAGGAAGAAAATGAGAAATGAAGAAAGATTGAAATCCCAGAAACCAGGAAATCACCCGAATGAGTGGCACGTCAGACAAGGGACCGTGGGCAAAGACCTACACAAGACAAGACAAGGTAAACGAAGTGCAGGACTAGAAATCACAACAAGACGATGAAAGAAAGGCAAGGCTATGAAACATGGCAAGACTGTGAAACATGGCAAGACTATAAGACATGGCAAAGACATAAATAATACAAAACATGAAACATAATAAAACATGAAATCAAACAACAAAACACAATACATAATCATGGGGATGGTCAGGGGCAGGCAGTGGTCACTAAAACACAAAAGGCATACATGGCAAGGCCAGGCACAAAACTTAAACATGGAACAGACAAAGCATGGCAGAGATGCAGATTCACAACAGTTTCAACATTTGCTGTTATCTCTGTACTAGTGTGAATAAAATACTGGCTGGAGTGGTTTGAAAGTCATTGCGTTTTGATTTTATTCACAATTTACACTTTGTCCCAACTATTTCGGAATTGGGGTTGTATATCATATATTACATAAGATTTATAATAATCTATTATATTTTATATATTTAATGTTTTTTGCATATTTTTTTGGTGCTTTGTTTCTAAGATCATTTTGAATTTTGAATTTATAATTTCTCCACAACTTGAAAATGTGATCATATTTCCATTGTGGTCTTCAATTGCTTAAGACTCCTTCATAATTGAGATACGACCATTTTACGTGCACTTGCGACCACTTTTTTTCGCTGTTGCACGAGCAGTTGCAAGGTGGCTTGTGAGGTGTTGCACTCTTTGCAGTGACGCTGGCAGTCGCACCTGAATTTCAAACATGTTCAAAATTCAGATCAGACGCGACCAAATGCGATCGATCCAGTCGCATTGACGGTAGCACGACTGTTGTGTGCACGCCGTCGCCTGACTTGACGCAAGAGTTTGCACAAATGAAAAAGTTGCACTTGATGGATAGGAAATCGTGCAACATTCATACGTGTACTAGGGATGTCTAGCGAGGAGTTGTCCAACGTTGTGCTACCATCATATGACTGTAGAGGCAATATAATTGCTCTTATCGTTCGACTCCTTTTTCAAATGTGTAAGCTTTTGAGACCTTATGCTACCATTGTATGACTGAATGAGGCGATATAATTGCTCTTGTCGTAGGAACCCTGTTGTATTTGTGAAAGCTTTCTACGATCAAATGCAATAGAAGTTTTTTTTTGCCCTGTTGTATGATGAAATGGCCGCAAGCAGTCGTGCTCGAATTGTGAAATGGGCTTTAGGACAGTTTATCTAAATGCTTTTTGTTAATCAAATACTAATCACGTAAAAACAAGGGGGATCTGGTCCACCGCAATGAAATAACTATAGCATACGATCACTTACTTCTGTGCACAAACAAACATACATACATAAACATGCAGGAAGAAAACAAGTTTCCATTACTGTTGACCAAGGAGGAGAGTCAAAGTAAACATTGATCTCATGTGCTATGAGTTCACAGCTATTGGGGCCAGTTTGCTTTCATTCTCTCGAAATGAAAATAATCACAGTTCACTTCCATTACAAAACAACATTTTGACCAATGACTGAACTTCTGGCAAAAGTGTTAAAATGGGTTGTTTAACACAGAGGAGATTTAATGTTGCATGTGGCTGTCAGTTTGAGACATGTAACATGAGCTGAATGCCTCTCTTGTGCTGAGTTGAACATTTGAAGAGTGGTTGTTAGTGAGGGTTTGAATGATGGGATTTATTTTCTATGTTTTTGCCTGAATATATATGCCATAGGCCATCTAATATTCATCTTCTGTCTCTTGGCAACTCATTTACTATCTCTGAATCAGCTGCCATACAGCAAAATTGTGTTTTTCTTGAACAAGGTCCAGCTGAAAAAAAAAAATTGTTTCAGGTCCCCTGGAGAATAGGTCAGAATCCTTGTTTTGTGAATGGTGACCCTGCACCATTGGGGACAACAACAGTTGCCTTTGCATCCCTGCACTAGTTTACATTCTGAATGGTTTCCCATTTGTGGGCTGAATGCACATTTGATGTCTTTTATGATATGTCAGTAAAAAAAAAGTTAAAAAAAAAAAGCATTGTTGTCTTTCAAAAGTCTTCTTTATTAAAGTGGTTGAAAATGAAAAATATGATGCAGTTGCTTTGTATATCCCATTCTGAGGTAGTCAGTTAGTGCGGGGTGGTCATAAACAATCCCTTTCTTGTATGCGAAATGTGCAGATTTCACCTTTCCAACATGAAGGGAATTTATTCTCTTTTGATCATAATTATGTGGGATCTACAGAAGGAAAGAAGGCAAAAGCCAGATCAAAAGGACAAAGCGTTTCTGGAATTTGCCAGTTGTTAATTATTTTGTGTGCGTCTGTTATTTCACACCACATATCGCTCACTTGTTTGAGAAACTTTTGTTACTTGCAGACCTATATTACAAATATTGCTCTGCCCACCTCAGGGGATCAACACAGGATGGGGGAAGAGTCCATTTTGGGCAACATTCCCCCAAGATAGTCCATGCCAACTCAGCTCATGCAGAGCTGATGTGTGGTAATGCTCAGAGGATTACCTTTTAAAAATGTTCGTCTACTTCTGTGAAATAGTTCATTGGAACATTGTGATCTTATGGGGAATCGGCCAATAGGATTACATTTATGTAAGGAAATTCCAAGCTCTATGATTTAATTAATGCATGCTCAATGACAGTTATTCGACTCATGTTAGCTCTTGAAACCTATTAACCTTAACGCTTGTATTTTTACCTTCTCCTGTGGGCCAAGTGCAGAGGAATTAAATCACTTAAACTGCAGTATCTGGCCATTTATTTATTTATTTAGGTTCCCCATTAGCAACACACCAGAGTGAGCGCTTGTCTTCCGGGGGTCCGGACAAACAGATACAAATTAATAATCAAATCAATCAAGCAAAACAATCAAACAAATGATAGTTTCCAATGAGACATATCAACACAAAAACAAATTGGAAATTACCCAGAAAAGAAAAAAGATAAGTTACTATAAAAAGAAAATGCAAAGAATAAAATAAAAATGAAAGATGCGCACAACAAGTTTGAGAGCTGTACTGTCATTCAGCCATTTTAACCAGATGTTTTTTCCCTTGCTTTTTAAAAATGTGCTTTCTATTGACACTTGACCAAATGAACATTGGTAAAGCATTCCATAATGAGATTCATCTATAAATAACAGCACCTTTAAGTGTGTTGGTCCTAGGTTTGGGTAGTATTAAGAGTCTATTGCATATTATAACTATGCCTGTTAGACATACCCATTAGGCTGTCTGCAAAACAGGCTGGAGTACCAGAGCTTATAGCTGATCTCAGGAACATCAAGAGATTTAAAGATATCTTTTCTGTAATTGTCAGCCAAGAGAGGCTTGAGTGCATTTGTTTGCTTCTAACAAAAATAGAGCAGTTCAGTATCAACCAAGCTGCTTTATTCTGAGCAACCTGAAGTTTTTCCTAGTCCTTATTGTTTGCTGATGACCAAATGACCTGACAGTACTCAAGGTAAGACAAGACCAGTGTTTCAACAACTTGCTTACGTAAGGGAGAAGTGACATAACATAACACTGGTCATAACATCCACAACCTATCGTTAACATTGCATTGCAAGAATTTTACCCACAATAGCCTATTACGTGCAGTATGAATCAACACTATTCACATTCCAGCTGCAGATTACACAAAATGATTCAGCGCTTTGCAAACTGCTGCCATCAATCGTCACTGCTAATTTCTCACATGAAAAGTTACACCACCTGGAACAAGCCATATGATGATTCATACATTGTATAATTTTGGTACACACTGACCAGCACTGAAACCGCACCACCTTAATTTCATGGCCAAGATACAAATTATGTCTGTTTCTGATGTGTAAGTTTGAAAAAACAAAATCAGATTAATGTTTCTGATGATCAAATTGGGCACAGACCAAATGATTTAGGTTTAGACTTCCTGTTTCTAGTTTGGAGTAACCCTTGCTTTTTAACGGCACAACAGTGGTGTCTTGTGAAAATTGGCTCAATTAGGGGTATAACATGCCACTTTTCACTGCTGTTAGGCAACTTGTGACTGTGGATTCAGACACTTGACCCCTTTGACGTCACATTGGTGTGCCGTTTGAGTCAATAAAAATGATTTTGATTCTTTAATTAACACTGTGGTTGGCAAACTGGACAGTCAGGCACTAGACAGATACCTCCAAACTTTTGGTCAATCTTCCCAGTGATGGAATAACAACAATCCTGCCACGTAGTAAGAGCACAGATGTGTATGTGCACTCACAACATTCTAAGGGCGTGTTTCTAACACATTTTCATCAAGTTTTCGCCATCTAATGGTGATATTTATTAACTAACTTAGAGTGGTTTTTTTTTACCTTGCCACCTTTTGAAAGGGCAGATTTTGTGGACAGACCCTGAAAGACATTATTGCATTTAGCCCTGGTGACCAAAATCTTGAGTTTAGCTTTTTTTGGCCTGAAATGACATTAAAATGCACCAAAGACCTAAATTTACATTTTGCCATCTTGTCAGAAGGCGTAGCACACTTTGACAACAATTACACATCACAAACATGCATAATTTGCATTTTGGCTGTGAAATTAGGGTAGCGCGTTTTCAATGCTGGTCAGTATATTTATCATAGAATTAATCATCAGAAACTTTTTTTTTCTGATGTTCACCTCTGATATTGCCTGAGATGGCCTGTAGAAGTGGAAGATGCAGCTGGGGGCGTAAGTTTGCATAAGAATGGTAGGGACATGTCTCTACCATTATTTTGGGAAGCTAAATTGTCCTACCAATATTTCAGCGAACTCGGTCTCATCATCTTTCCAGATAAGCCATATTTTTAGGCTGCGTCTCCAAGACAACCTATTTATGCATTCTAGCATTCGATTGGTTGAAAGGGAGGGGCTACCTGAGGGCTAGAAGTCAAGTGTAAATTGATCATTCTATTCAAGTCATGAAGATGAGTGGCTGAGAGCAAAAGTCTACTATCTGACTTTTTCCATGTTCTGAGAAATTAAGATTTGAAGTTTTGTTTGAACAGAAAAATCACTTTATTTTACACTTTTCTGGAGTCCGTTACGATAATATGCATATTTTGAATGAACAAAATAAAGTGAGTTTTCTGTTCAAACAAAACAATTTTCTCAGAACTTGGAAAAAACAGATAGTAGACTTTTGCTCTCAGCCACTCATATTTATTCCAAAGTGGGGCTTGAGATGTGCAACTGGATCACCAGCTTTGATAACATGGTGTCTGCAATGGCTTTCCCATTGAAGAGAACCGTAATTTGTCATTTATTCCTGATTTTTCTTCATCATGTAACTATAGCACTTTTCCCATGGCCCAACTCATGACGTATATTTGATATTACCTTAGGTACGTATCACTTTTGCAGAAATTTTATTGCCTGAGAGGGTGAGAAAAAAATTCCATTCCACTTAATGCTGTTAATATTCAGCCAAACTGAATGCCAAGCGTAATGTTGGGAACTTGCATCAGAACGGCTTTGCACAGTAACAGGCTTGCTAAGTGCCACTCTCATAAATAAGTGAGCCTGCAGTACCTTTCCATAGCAAATCATTACATTATATAACATCAGTTTGTTAGCTAGCGAGCTAATGGCCACTAGCCACTCCGTTGACAAGGAAACCGACAGGCGACCACAAAAAGGGGCAACATAAGAAGCTTTTTTTTGCCATCAAGGGCGCAAGTGCCCACATGTAAAGAATCTATATGAACATATATGCGCATATATGCAACCTATATGGCGGATATATGCAGCATATATGCACATATAGGCCAAATTCAGATACATATATGTGCATATACAGGGCATATAGGTCTCCTATATTGCTTCTTTATTTCCACATATAGGCCCAATATGTACATACAAGGTATATGTCTCCTATATAGCTCATATATCCAGTGACAGGTTTTGTTTGTCATACCTATTGTATAGCTCATATCTCACTTTTGCAACTGTCATACATGATGCCTAGCTCATATTTTTATTCTCAAGGTAATATCTGCCTATTAGTTCAAAGTCCCTTACAGAGATAACAAGAATTTCACGCAATAACCTATAAATCGCATATGACCACGTGAAATTGGCATCACATTTGATCCTAAATACATGTTGACATGTGACAACGGCAGGTAATGTGTAAATCAGTCATCATCAACTATGGCAAGTGAGAGGAGACAAAAAGCTATGATATCAACACAAATATCTAGTACTATTTGTTAAATTTTTTTTCCTGAGACATTAACAATAACAAGGCCATCAATTCTTTCTTGACAATACTTATTTCCATTCTATGAAGATTGAGTTGTGTATTGTGGAAGAGAAGGAAATGTATAAAAACAAAATGGTTTGATTATTTATTTCATCAATTAAGCATTTTTTCTAGTTTAAGTTACTGCCAGATTCACCACATTAGATTAAATTGGATTCACATCATTACAGCTCATACACATCCACTAAACAGTTATACACCACTCTGTTAAATCCACCAAAAGCAATGTTTTCTATCTTGTCTGTAATGCAGTTTCTAGATGAATATGGCTCAGAGGTCTTTAGTCTAAATGTAGCAAAATAAAATAAATGACAAAATAAAAGTACGCAGAAGAACATGCATTCAAGTAAACATGCCTTTCAAAAGTTATTTCATCCCCACACCTATTTGAGCATTTCATTGTGGTTAATGAATTTGAAGACAAAGTCTACATTTCTGTTCAGTTTTAATGAGCAGACACTTGTCTCTTATCTGAGATGCTTGTTTTAGCAACTAAAGGTCCCAGACTTCTTCCTACAGGGATGAAATGACAAGGATTCTTAAATTCCCTCTCGAAAAGAACCTATATAAACATAGGTTTTATTCCCGGCCTTGTATCAACCAGCAGTAGTATTTTTCAGAAGTAGTGCGCAGTTGGCCAATGCGCTACAGGGATGCAAATTGTGACGGGCCTACTGGGACGGGTTATGTAGATTAGATTTCCCCTTGGCGCGTCCTGTTGGCTAGATGGGCTCTCATAAATAAGATTCTGACCATGTTAATGCTTTATCACTTGTTGCCCTCATTCTGAGCTTGTGAAGTATCGCACAGCAAATATATAAAAAGCAATTGTTGACAGCTGCAGACTGTGAACATTCTACTGACTTCTCAACAGGAGGCCGCATATGCCAATAAGCCTAAGAACTTGTACGTACTTCCCTAATTGGATATCCCAGATTCAGGTGGGTTTGGAAATGCCAAAAAAAGTGTAAGTTGTAATTGGCCGGTCTCATACATTATAGGTACGTATATGTACCTATAATATATAAAAACGGCCAATTTTATGTATGTTGCATATATGCAAAACCTATATGTGGCCCTTTATTAAAACCTATATGTTTATATAGGTTCTTTCCATGTGGGTGATCTAACTAACTAGTCAGAAACAGTTAGCTATTTAAATTGAAAACTTTTTAGCTACCTACAGTTTCTTTTTACTGGAAAATAATGTCAACTAATGTCAGTTAATCATGTTCGCTAGTTTCAGCGAGCGAACTAAGCCTGGTTTCTGTCACATGTTGGCTAGTAGTCCGGTTGCTAGCTGTAGTAGACATAACATGGGTGGATTTATCAAATTATGAGGTGAATTTCAGTCTAGAAATCCCGGGACGGTGCTATTGTTAATGTATTATTTTGTATGCAGGAACCATGGCAGCAAGCTATTGAGAATACAGGTGTATCAGAGCTTCAGGTGAGATCCTAATTATGAATTATAGGGAAAGCATTAAAGTAAGTCACATGATGCTCAGCAAATATAACCTTTAAAAGTCAAAATGTCCCGACCTACTTTGGCTAAGTGGGGAAAATGAAAGAAACAAGTAATCATAATTCATCAATCTAATATGATTCAGTCCGATAAAACCCTCGGTTTGCAGCTTGTCAGATAGTCCGTGGTCCATTTTGAAGTGTTTATCTCGGCTGCAGTTGCGTTACCACACAAAAAGATGCTTTATAGACATAAATTGCTGATGATTTTAACATTCTCTAATTCAACATACCATTATACAGAGTATTTCAATTTATGATCAATGTTCACAACATTAGTATTTGGATGGCTAAAAAATAGAAAAGAAGTTGATGTATATGGTATCTATCAATGAAGATTATGGAGGCACCTTACTGGGAATCATAAAAAAACAAAGAAACCCTCATTCAGATAATCTCTGTATACTAAAAAGGCAGTAATTGCATTCAGATTTGGAAAAAAAAAAAAATTAATTCCATTACATTTGTATTACATCTTACATTACATTACATAATAATGAGATTTCATTTTCCATTACATATATATGTCCCTACCAATTCTTACATTAAACCTACGCCCTTGCCGGATAGCTAAGTGGGTATATAACATGACTGTATAACAGTAGGCTACAGCTGCAACCACATGCATGCAAGGCGAAGACAGTTAGAGCAAAACACTAAAATTTCAACTTGCCACTAACTGACAGCCTGCTGTAAACGGTGCTGCTAAACTTCAATTGCTTTCTCCCCCTATTTGGGATCGGATTCGGGATCAAAGAAGCACGGTCATATAGCAATAGATGCTACAGAGAGGTGTCCTGAAATACCTGCCATCTTGGATTCCTGGTTTTTCAAGTCTCCACCCTCCCCTGGAATCGAAGTGGCCAGGCAGCCAATCAGAGCAGCACCTCATTAGCATAGGCTCCCCGCCCACTAAAAAAAGCTAATGCTTTTTTTGCGTCTTAATTCTTAACATTGGACAAGATCCATTGGACATGTTTTAAACATCAAAAGACAGCATAATATGGGACCTTAAAAAACAACGTTCTTACTTAGAAGCTCTCCTACACTGCAAAAACTGAAAATAAAAAATTCTAGGTAAGATGAATTTACTTATTTTAAGATTTGAAACACTTATTTCTATTGCCATTTTTATTAGTTAGACAAAAATGTGTTCTTGATTTGAGGTCATTTTGACTAGCTTGCCAAAGGGGTGAGTAAATTTTCACTTGTCAAGCAAATAATGACTTAAAACAACTTACTTTTCACTTGACAAGTGAAAATGTACTTATCCCATAAGTCAAAATAATAGTCCCATAATAGTCAAAATAACTTCAAATCAAGGACAAATTTTTTGTCTTACTAGGAAAAATTGTGATAGAAATAAATGTTTTAAGTCTTAAAATAAGTACATTCATCATACCTAGTATTTTTTCTTTTCATTTTTTGCAGTGTACATCAAATAATTTTATAAGTCAGCTAAAATCTGGTGACTTTCATTTTTTGACCAAACTTTGACTGGAGACTTGTTTTGTTATTTCTGCATGCAATCACACAGGTTTTTTCTGATAGGGGCAAAGGTATCAATTTCATGGGAGCAGTGCTGGGGGTAACTAATAACAAAGTAACTAATTACTGTATTCAGATTGCATTTATCGCAGTAATGGAAGGCATTACTTTGATAACTTAAGTAATCAGATTACAGGTACAAACAAATTATATACAACATAGTTACTTGCATTACTTTAAATTCTTCAACTATCGTCAGGACAGGAGGCCAGAAAAACATTCTTCTTCTTCTTCCTTTTGAGTATATTGGCGATTGAGACCGAGGACAGAAAAACAAATCATACGTCCTTTTTCATGCGTGTTTATGCCAGTACTGTAGCCTTGTGCTTGACTCACTTTTCTGTGAAGTGCTGTTTGGGCTAATTTCTACAACTTTCAAGTTGGCTCTGCTGTATGAAAGAGCATGAAAGAGAGATCTTGTGTGTGTCCTCCTTGCTAAAATACAGATTTGTGCTGCTCTGAACATATGCCAGGTTTTAACATGATATGGTTAATTAATTAACTTATGGTGAATTACAGATGATGGTGCTGCGTAATCCAAAAGTAATGTAACTAGTGGTGTAACTAATTACTTTCATCAGTGAGCATTTAAGTATATGCAATGCATTACTTTTTTAGAGTAGCTACCCCAACACTGCATGGGAGTGTATGTGTCATCCAACTGACTCATTTGAGGAAATTTTTTTTTTTTTTTATTACAAAAATCACTGGGAAAAAAATCAATTCAGAATATAAAGAAAAATCCTCATATGATTGCATAGATATGACATATATCTACCAAAGGAAAAAAGAATTAAGGGATTTAGTTGCGTGGTTAGGGAGTAAGGCTTACCACAATACGGACCGTGATTTTGCTCATTAACGTCAATGTAAATGTAACAATGTAAATACAAACCAATGAAATGGTTTATTTTTGTGTTGAACTAATAAAATGTAGTGTTATTACACTTATATCTGGGCAGGAATAAGACAATTCAAATGAACCTGGGAGGGCCCCTTAAGAAGGGCTTTTTGATATTTGTGAGCTCCATTAAAATCATTTTCACAATGCTTAAAACCAGAAAATTTAAGCAAGTTTTATTTCAAATTGCCGCCGAAAAATGGCTAACATGGTTTGAATTGCATTTAGCTTACCGCTGGATCTTGCAGCATCTAACTGGCAGGTTGGCCTTCGTTGCTGTATTCTACCAATGTTTATGTTTTCCTAGGCATGTGCTTCCCATCTGCAGATGGATAAGTGGATCTCTTCACCTGCCATGCACAAATTGTTTGCCATCCAGGTCATCACAGTATGTAAGCCAGTGCCGGCTCCAGTGGCGGTTCTAGGGGCGGGGCCACGGGGGCATTTTCCCCATTTAAAATCTAATTGGCCCCCTGAAGTGCCCCTGTCCCGTCACTCATCTGTCGTTTTGTCCGAGAATGACAATCAGACTACAGGTGAATTCAATTCCATGCCCAACAGTTGACGGCAGTACTGTGCCAAATAGCCATATTACCTTCACTAAAAGCTCACAGAGGAAGATGACAATTTGAATTAACACTGGTTCACACTCCAACAATACCACAGCGCTCATGCGAGTGTGGAAGGAAATGAAGAGGTGGATATTTTGGCTAAGCAAACACTCCGAGTTACACGGATAGACATTCAAATTCCACTAAGCAAAGCTGAAGTTCAATAATCCATTCGGAAATATACACAATCTGCATGGCCGGAATTCTGGGACAGCAGTGAAACTGGAAGGCATCTGTATGAAATACAAAGGCATGTGGGTGATGGGAGGATAGTGGGCCTCAAAGGAAGCGAAGAAAGTATTATAACACGTTTGAAAATTGGTCATACAGGTCTTAATCACACATTACACAAAATAGGCAAGCACCACAATGTTAACTGCACTCACTGTAACCAGCCAGAAACAGTTGATCATGTAAAACTTCACTGTAAAAATTATGATAGCCAGAGGAAAAATCTTGTTCGGTCACTAAAAAAGACAAAACACAACCACTTTAAATTAACAGGGCTTTTGGGAAAATCAGTAGGCAAAAGAAAGCATGGCATTACACTATGAAGTTCCTGAGAGAAACCGAATTGGATAAAAGAGTCTAGTTTTTTTTTTTTTACTGCCCAATCTCGTTGCACACTCCATTCCAGTTGGTGGCGGTAATGCACCGATAAGTAGGTTTTACAACCGCCAAAAAACTCCAAAGAAGAAGAAGAGAATACCACAGCGACAGGTGGGCTGGAGAAGACACGTGTCGTTTCTCAATATGCGTTTTTCTCTGTACTTCTGTTCTTGTGAACTTGAGAAACGTCACTCTCTCAGACCATGGCTGTTTCTCAATACCAAGAATGCTAAGAACGAACTTGCATTCTTGGGAGGACAGTTCTCGCTAGTTGTTCTAGGAGGAGTGCACTTCCAAGGCTACGAGCACTCAGAACGCTGTCGACTGTTTGAGACGATGCATTCTCGTGGTATTGCGCAATACGCCAGCCACTGGGCCGCGACTTCCTCCGCCAACAGCGTTTTTTCCCCAAAAGTGTTATCTGTGGGGTAAGAGGGGTCTGTGAGCATGAGCTCGTTAAGGTGCTTAGCTTAGCTACTTTCCGCCGGCTGTTGCGGAGTTTCTTTACTACGAAAACATTGGAGCATATTCAACATAAAACACTGTAAAGCAGCTAATATTCCAAATGTACTCTGATATTAGTTCTTCACCTGAAAATGAGAAGAATAGTATTTAGCTAAGAAATAGCGAACGAATACCGACAGATTACATTCAATGAATGTGAATCTGTGACTGTGAATCTGTCGTGCGAAAAATTTGTTTCGCGTCCGGTGTGAAAGCAGATTTACTGATCCTGGAGTGCATTAACCCAAAATCACAGATGCTAACTTACATAGCTGGACCCGTTGACTGTGAATGGACGAGCTATGTAAATTGCTAATTTAGTTTGCAACTATGCTTTTGGGAAACGTAACCTGGGCCTTCTCTCTCAGGGGTGTCCCGCTCCCGCTTAGATGCCGAAAAGAATTCTCGGATATGCGTGCTGTCAAGTTCACACAAGTTACCATCCGATGTATTCTGGGAAAAAATGGGCGCGTCAAGAACACTTCCGGGACTGGTAACTATTCTCGTTGAGATGCAAACTTCAAATTGAGATAGTGCATGGTCTCAAGGGGATGAAGTTTTTCAAGTTCACAAGAACAGAAGTACAGAGAAGAACACATTGTGAGAAATGGCCATCATCCGATGCATCCTCGGAAAAATGGGCGTATCAAGAGCACTTGCGGGACTGGTAACCGTTCTCGTGGAGATGCGAACTTTGAATTGAGACAGTACAAGGTCTCAGAGGGATGACGTTTCTCAAGTTCACAAGAACAGAACTACAGAGAAGAACGCATATTGAGAAACGGCCCATGTACTGTCTCAATTCAAATTTGCATCTCGACGAGAACGAGTACCAGTCCCGGAAGTGTTCTTGATTCGCCCATTTTTCCTCTCTAGAGAGCAAGTTCATTCTTAGCATTCTTGGTATAGAGAAACGGCCACGAAGAACCGCTCGATGGCAGTCAACGCAAATCCCCATGGTTGTAATCAATGTTTAAAGAACATTAATTGCTGCTGTCACTCAGCTCAAGCCTAACAAACATTAAATTAAGAAGCAGAGGTAAGCTATAAGTTAGCATTAGCTTTTGCTAATACATGCTAATCAGTGTATGTTACTTCTTTGTAATTTGCATTTTTCTGTTAACATCAACCATAATGTAGCAATTCAGTATGAAAAGAAAGGGTCAGTCTCAAGGCCCATTCACACCGAGCGCGAATTTCCGTGCGGATTATTCGCAGGGATATTTATAGAAGCTTATTCCATGGGTTCTAATGTAAGCTTGCACACCAAGGCGAAAGTTTTTTTGCGGCCGAAAAAACATCCGCAGTGACTTAAGCTTTGTAAAAATCCGTCTGCGACTTTTAGCCAATGAAATGCTTTGTTTCTTTTTACGTTACAGCATTCAAACTTCAAACTGTAAAGTCACATAAACTAGATACAAACTCAGTACGGTGACAAACAAAGTAGAGCGTCTCATCAGTATTGCTTTCCAGCATCCTGTCCTCTATGACTATAGGCGGGATTATTACTTGAGCAACCAGCTGAAAGACCAGCTCCGGACATTAATGATGAAAATGGCTCGGTGGCTACGGAGATGACGGTCCGTCACGCAAAAGTAGACGAGAGGCGAAGGTTATCGTTTAAATACATACAAAAATGTCATCGTTGCTGCTGCTGCTCTCATGGTCAAATTTGATTAAATATCCCGCGGATTTGTTTGTCTGTTGCGCGAAATTGGAACGCAAGATCGCGAACTTTCGCACCAAGTCCGGTGTGCATGGATTCACATGGAATTTTCGTGCAGCGAATATTCTGCGAAGCCGTGCCACTTTTTTGCTTCGCCCTGGTCTGAATGGGCCTTTATGGTGGATTTCCCCACTAGTAATTTGGAAATCAATTACGATTCAGGACTTCTCACACTTTTCTTCGCCTCAGGGGTTGGAAGCAATGGAATTGCATAAAAATGTTCCAAATTGTCTTATTTCATTTAAACAATTTGAACCATCGTGAAAGACTCATTGCGTTGATTGAATAATTGCTGACAACAGCACGAGAACGTGAATGAAGCACTAAATCTCTCAACCGAATTCTTGAGAGTTGAGGGCCCTGCAGACATCATCAAGGCACAGCAACAACAGTTACTCTGTAACATGTTTGATATTGATATGAAAAGGCATAGAAGATAAAAATTGGTCACACTGTCAAATCCCATTTGACATTGGCGCTAAATGTTTGCACAGTTTCTGCTTGAAGAGCAACTTTAGCAATTAGCTGGTAACTTGAATGTTATAACTCATAACACACTTGCTCGTACCAATTTAGTAGTAATTGTAATGAAGTGCTGTTGTGAGAATCTCCACCACATTTTAGTTAATGTGCACTCAATATTTTACATCTCTTTGTGAGTATTGTGAAAAAAAAATTGTGAAAACAGGAAATGAATGTGTCCTAAATTAAAGGAACAGTGTAGAAATCAGTGCAGATCCACCTTACTTGACCACAGCAAAGTTTGTATGAATGTATGCATTGTCTTGACATTTATCTGGATCTGGAGTTTTAGTTACCAGTTGCATTATTATGGAATCATTCAGTGTTCAAAACCAGCAAATTTAAGTGTTTTGAGTCACTGCTGCAAAATGGATAACGTTTTGAACTGCATTTTGCATAACTGTTGGATCTTGCAGCATGTAACTAGCTTGTTGGTCTCCATTGCTCTATCCCAGGGGTGTCAGACTGACCCGTAATCGGGCCAAGAGGCTGCAGGTCTTCAATCCTACCAATCAGAAGCTCACCTGAAAGCACTGATTTAATCAACTGATCTAGGCCTGCACAACGGATAAGTTGTATCAGGTGCGCTTCTGCATTGTTGGAGTGAAAACTGCAGCATCTCGGCCCATTTACGGGTCAGTTTGACGGTAGCTGCCTATTGGTCCGACGACCGATTAGTCCGACCGCCCGTTCCTCCTACAAAATGACCCCATTGGTCCCACCTCCCATTGGTCTGACCTCCCGTTACTCCGACAAAATCGACCACAGAGAGAGAGAGAGAGCTCTCAGAAACGCACATCACACACACGGGGGGGCATGTGTCTTTATTCATGGCGCAAGGGAACTAATGAGAGGTCGGACCAATGGGAGGTCGGACCAGTGCCATGGACCCAGTTTGACACCTCTGCTCTATCCTATTAATGTCAGCAACTTTTCCAAGGCATGCACAAATCGCTTGTTGCCCTGGTCATCACAGTACTCAAGCCATTGCTCACTAGCTCACTCTGTCATGTTTCTTGCTGTGTGTGGTTTTAGACTTTCTTTGTGGCACGAATTTTGACCACATTTGTTTCTTTAACAATCGGATTCTTTTCCCAGCTGCTTCGTCAGGCGTGGGCGGCTATATAAGCCGGATGTCCGCCACGCCTCCTTTGCTGGAGTGTCTGATTTTAGTTATCACTACAGCCAGAAGATATCTCTAGTTAAGGATTTTTGGCGAATTTCTTCACAGCAATCGGTTCTTGCTGGTTATGGCAAGGGCCTCACTAGCTTAAGCAATCAGCAAGCTGAACTGGCGGAAAGGATTCGCCTGCAGGAGAATGCTATGCAGGGGCAGGAAAATATCTTATTAACACCTTTCTGCAGACATAGACACCTGCAGACATAGAGCAGTTCTATGGAACGAAGTTTGTTCCAACAGAATTCGAATTGAATTTTGGTTTTGAATTGAATTTAACCTGCTTTGAATTGAATTTTTTGGTTTTGAAATTGAATGAACAAGTAATCTGAAACTGAATCCAATTATTTGTATTGAATTTAAAAGAAAACTTGAAGCATTTCATTCAGTTCGAACATTCAAATTCAGTTCATAAAATTCAAATTCAAAATTCAAATTCAAGTTGAGGAACATCACATGAATGCGCATGGCGAGCTGCAGTCACGCCTCTGTCCCTCGTGGCTTGCCTTATTTGGAATAAGGTAACTATGTAATTTCCGGGAAGCGCACCTCAGAACAAATTCTAAGCCCACCCAACTATACACCGGAAACGTTTACCAAAACTTCGGCTCTTTATCAGTTTATTTGTTTTAGCTCATCATATTAACGTTAATCTTCAACAGTTAACCCCGAGTTAGCCTAAGATCATCAGTAAATGCACTCGCTAATCGCACGGCGGGGGATATAGAATTGGGCTCCGTACTGACACATAAAATTGAGGTGGCGGGGGATATCGCCATGTTAGTGGCAAACACTTGTTTCTATAGTTTCTTCGGCTCAGTAAATAATGCTAACGTTAGTTACGAATGAGTGTCTTTTCTCCGTCGGTATGAGTAAATGTACTTCGATGGCGAGCCTACATGTTAAAGCTCCTGTGCTTCAAGTGTAATGTTAAATTCAGTCAAAATCAAAATAATTAGAGCTGTTCAGAACTTAAACTTCAAATTCCTCGAAATTCAGTACTTTCTAATGGTCATCGGCAATGTCACTGGTTCGGTCTCTGGCAGGTTAAAACCCTGAGGAAATATGCTGAAGTAAAAACTCGGACATTGCTCAATCACTGTAGAGACGCTTCCAGAGACCAAACTAGTGACTTTGCCGATGACCAGTAGAAAAGTATACTGAATTCCGAGGAGCCACCGAATTTACATTGGATTTCATGTTTCCGTGAATGCTGTTGATGATTTGCCGGATATAGCTAGCCAGCTATAAATGAACCTGGAGCGTTTAAAATGCTACTACAGAACCATGTGCATACAATACGTAAATCCGTGTTGGCAACAAATTTCCGCAGAGAGCATATCCCCGTACTCTTATCTGCATATTTTCGTGCATGAGTGAATTTGCATGTGCGTGAAGTACCGCTCCAAATGAGGAATATTTCTTTGACTTGATTCAGCTACAACTCCTACTGGATTAATAGCAGTCTCTTCTCTTCGTGAGTATGTCATCACTTTGTGACTCTAGGCATTCTGAACCATTAAGCCATATGAAGTTTAAGTTCTGAACAGCTCTATCAAATTATTTTGATTTTGTTTGAATGTAACGTTACACTTGAAGCCCTCGAGCTCGAATGCGTAGGCTCTCCAGCTAAAGCCTGATTCATGCTTCTTGCGGTCGGCGCGGTCAGCATGGCCCACACAGTGAAATGACGCAATTGCGACCAGGGCGACAGTGCGCGTAGGGTCCGCGGAGGCTCTGAACGCCTAGCCGCGCACCTGGAGGATTTTGTAACAACGCGGCCGGGGTCGCACAGACCGCGTTGCAATGATTGGCTAGCTTCAGGACCCGAAGTACGTATAGCGATTTAAATTAAAAATGAAAAACTTTAAAGAAAGGCCAGCTGAACACACAAACAGCTGAAAATACAAACCCAAAACCAGTGAAGTTGGCACGTTGTGTAAATCGTAAATAAAAACAGAATACAATGATTTGCAAATCCTTTTCAACCTATATTCAATTGAATACACTGCAAAGACAAGTTACTTAATGTTCCAACAGGTAAATTTAGTAATTTTTTGCAAATATTAGCTCATTTGGAATTTGATGCCTGCAACATGTTTCAAAAAAGCTGGCACAAGTGGCAAAAAAGACTGAGAGAGTTGAGGAATGCTCATCAAACACTTATTTGGAACATCCCACAGGTGAGCGGGCTAATTGGGAACAGGTGGGTGCCATGATTGGGTATAAAAGCAGCTTCCCTGAAATGCTCAGTCATTCACAAACAAGGATGGGGCGAGGGTCACCACATAGTGAACAAATGCGTGAGCTCAACTAGCTATTGCAAGAAATTTAGGGATTTCATCATCTACTGTCCGTAATATCGTCAAAAGTTTCAGAGAATCTGGAGAAATCACTGCACGTAAGCGGTAAGGCCGAAAACCAACATTGAATGTCCGTGACCTTCGATCCCTCAGGCGGTACTGCATCAAAAACCGACATCAGGAATACTTCAGAAAACCACTGTCAGTAACTACAGTTCATCGCTACATCTGCAAGTGCAAGTTACAATTCTACAATGCAAAGCGAAAGCCATTTATCAACAGCATCCAGAAACGCCGCCGGCTTCGCTGGGCCCACGCTCATCTAAGATGGACTGATGCAAAGTGGAAAAGTGCTCTGTGGTCTGACGAGTCCACATTTCAAATTTTTTTTGGAAACTGTGGACGTCATGTCCTCCGGACCAAAGAGGAAAAGAACCATCCAGACTGTTATAGGCGCAAAGTTCAAAAGCCAGCATCTGTGATGGTATGGGGGTGTATTAGTGCCCAAGGCATGGGCAACTTACACATATGTGAAGGGACCATTAATGCTGAAAGGTACATACAGGTTTTGGAGCAACATATGTTGCCATCCAAGCAACGTCTTTTTCATGGACGCCCCAGCTTATTTCAGCAAGACAATGCCAAGCCACATTCTGCACGTTACAACAACATGGCTCCTTAGTAAAAGAGTGCGGGTACTAGACTGGCCTACCTGTAGTCCAGACCTGTCTCCCATTGAAAATGTGTGGTGCATTATGAAGCGTAAAATACGACAACAAAGACCCCGGACTGTTGAACAACTTAAGCTGTACATCAAGCAAGAATGGGAAAGAGTTCCACCTGAAAAGCTTCAAAAATTGGTCTCCTCAGTTCCCAAACGTTTACTGAGTGTCGTTAAAAGGCAAGGCGATGTAACACAGTGGTAAAAAGGCCCCTGTGCCAACTTTTTTGCAATGAGTTGCCGCCTTTAAATTCTAAGTTAATGATTATTTGCAAAAAAAAATTAAGTTTCTCAGTTTGAACATTAAACATCTTGTCTTTGCAGTGTATTCAATTGAATATAAGTTGAAAAGGATTTGCAAACAATTGTATTCTATTTTTATCTACGATTTACATAACGTGCCAACTTCACTGGTTTTGGGTTTTGCACATATGACTTCCAACACATGGAAGGAGATCAGAAATTTTCATCAGACGTGTATTAGATAAAATGGACCTTTCGCTTCCCAAAACTTCGGCTCTTTGTTAGATTATTTGTTTCTTCGGCATAGTAAAAAAAATGCTAACATTAGTTACAGTTGGGTCACTTTTTCTCCCAATCAGTATGTGAGAATATATTTAGCTGGAGAGCCTACGCGTTCAAGCTCGAGGGCTTCAAGTGTAACGTTACATTCAATCAAAATCAAAATAATTTGATAGAGCTGTTCAGAACTTAAACTTCATATGGCTTAATGGTTCAGAATGCCTAGAGTCACAAAGTGATGACATACTCACGAAGAGAAGAGACTGCTATTAATCCAGTAGGAGTTGTAGCTGAATCAAGTCAAAGAAATATTCCTCATTTGGAGCGGTACTTCACGCGCATGCAAATTCACTCATGCAGGAAAATATGCAGATAAGAGTACGGGGATATGCTCTCTGCGGAAATACGGTGCCAACACGGATTTACGTATTGTATGCGCATGGTTCTGTAGTAGCATTTTAAACGCTCCAGGTTCATTTATAGCTGGCTAGCTATATCCGGCAAATCATCAACAGCATTCACGGAAATATGAAATGCAATGTAAATTTGGTGGCTCCTCGGAATTCAGTATACTTTTCTACTGGTCATCGGCAAAGCCAATAGTTCGGTCTATGGTAGCGTCTTTACAGTGAGTGAGCAATGTCCGAGTTTTTACTTCAGCATATTTCTTCAGGGTTTTAACCTGCCAGAGACCGAACTAGTGACACTGCCGATGACCAGTACTGAATTTCGAGGAATTTGAAGTTTAAGTTCTGAACAGCTCCAATTATTTTGATTTTGACTGAATATAACGTTACACTTGAAGCACAGGAGCTTCAACATGTAGGCTCGCCATCGAAATGCATTTACACATACCGACGGAGAAAAGACACTCATTCGTAACTAACGTTAGCATTGTTTACTGAGCCGAAGAAACAATAGAAACAAGTATTTGCCACTAACATGGCGATATCCCCCGCCACCTCAATTTTTGTGTGAGTACGGAGCCCAATTCTATATCACCCGCTTCGCGCTAATCGCACGGCGGGGGATAATTAACGAGTGTATTTACTGATGATCTTAGGCTAACTCAGGGTTAACTGTTGAAGGTTAATATGATCAGCTTAAACAAATAAACTGATAAAGAGCGGATGTTTTGGTAAACGTTTTCGGTGTATAGTCGGGTGGGTTTAGAATTTGTTCTGAGGTGCGCTTCCCGGAAATGACATAGTTACCTTATTCCAAATAAGGCAAGCCACATGGACAGAGGCGTGACTGTAGCTCGCCATGCGCGTTCATGTGATGTTACTCAACTTGAATTTGAATTTTGAATTTGAATTTTATGAACTGAATTTGAATGTGCGAACTGAATGAAATGCTTCAAGTTTTCTCTTAAATTCAATACAAATAATTGGATTCAGATTACTTGTTCATTCAATTTCAAAACCAAAAAATTCAATTCAAAACCAAAATTCAATTCAAATTCTGTTGGAACAAATTTTGTTCCATACAGTTCTTTTTATGGAAGCAGTTGCACTACTCTATCACTAAATGGCAGCCCCGGAGCAGTTATTGAATATTCTCAAGCCAGCAGAGCTGGAACACGGTCTAGAATATTGACGAGTTCACTCCTATCCCTGTTTTTCAGGATTTGCATGAATTAAACTCCTCAGCTAAGCCTGATGTGCAAACTGCTCATCATTGTCCCCATCATCATCATTGTCCCCTGCAGCAATCACTTCAGTTACAGTGACTCAATGGTATTCCAAGTAGTTTTTTAAAATAAAAAAAAATCAGTTTCCTCAGGCAAAAATTCGCCATTACATTGACACTATGTCATTCTACTATCAATTTCAGTCACACAACATATTAAAAATGCATAATTTCTTATCGTGGATTAACTCATAGATATGTCAGTTGAAAAATTTAGCTGTCCTTCAGAGCAGGGGTCTCCAATCTTTCCCAGAAAGAGCCGATGTGGATGCAGGCTTTCATTGCAACCAAGCAGCTACACACCTCATACTACTAATCAAGCTTATTAGCAAAGAGTCCAGGGGTTGATTAGTAGTATCAGGTGTGTAATAGCTTGGTTGCAATGAAAGCCTGCACCCACACTGGCCCTTTCTGCGAAAGATAGTTTGTTGACACAATTTTTATCCAATTGCAGACAGTATAAGCTTTCCTCAGTAAGTGACAGACATTGATTGGACCTTAAAAAACATAGTAAAATGCTTTTGTAATAGGGTTACGTTATATTGAATACACTTTACGCAGCTCAGACTGACGTGGTCGCATGGGAACAAAAAACCTCCAGAACTGAGCTTGGAGAGCAAAGCTTATTTCCGGGATGGAAATGTGATTCTGAGATGGAAAATGCCATTTATTCTGAACAGAACAGACGGGGGCTGACGGCATTGATACTTTTGTGGAGCAGCTCAATAATTCTATTGAAAAGTGTGTAAAGCCGTCTTTGTATGGCGTTGCTCTATCTTACTTTTAGCCTGCTGGCTAACTAGCCTGCTATTTCTTATTGTTACCACCACAGAGATATATGAAAACTAGAGTGGACAATCCTGTCACTTCCGAGGCGGCATACCGCCACCATCTTGGGAATGTATATCCGAGCAGTCTTTTGCATCAGTGTTAGTATGACCATGCTCGCTTTATTGGTATGTGACGAAGTAGGTCCTTTGTAGGACTTGTAATAATTATATAGCTGCTTTTGTTTAGAATGGCTCAAGACAGTCGGGTGATTTAAAAGAGTGTAGATTGCAGCCATTGGCATTTTTTAAAGTTAAAACTGTGTGTCCTCTGACTGTACAAAAGTGCGATGTATTTCTCATGTATTTATTATTACGTAGAATACGTACATGTACAGTTCGAAATATACCACTACAACTACCTCTGCTACTACTGCTACACATTGTCATGTATCTAATTTTGTAATTTAATTAAAGTCTGCTGTTGTTATACCGCCCACTTCGGCACCAAGTTCCAGCTGGCGGCTCAGCGAAAATAGCGTTAGCTACAACGGTTTGTGTACAGCAGAGACGTGCAGTCGGAGGTTAGTTTGGTGAGGCAGAGACCATCCCTTTGCTTGATTAGCAATCAGACGATTAACTAGTTTCGTAAGACTTTTCGGCAGAATGACGGGCCATTTAAGTTTCCGCGGCGTTATTACTCAGTTGGCTACATGGAACTTGAAATGCTCACGAAACTGCAGATTTGCGAGTATTTGCTTACAGGAAGCCAGAGACGTGGGGTGACGTGAGGCAGTGACCCAAACTTTTATCACAGGATTATGTGAACCTGTTCCCACGTTCTGTTCCTGATTGACAATCAAAACAATTAAGACCAAGCCTTAAGGAAGCCTGATACTGATAGAGGAGACAATGATAACTTCATTCACGTACGCTGCAATTCGAGGCTGCAAGGACGGAAATCAATTAGGAAATAATCAATTAGGAAAAATTCTCGGCTCTCGGTAATTCTGTATATCATTTAAACATTTTGTTAATCGGATTACGTAAGAAGACTGAAAATAAACGCCCGCTTTTTGTTTGGGGGTAACAGCGCGTATTTAAAGGAGAATACATTATAGGCTATTGATTAAACAGTGAACTCTGCATAAGTCGAACTGCGTTAATATTTTTTTGATGACATTGCTTCGGCTTCCCTGGAAGCAAGTACGTGCAAATCTGCTGTTGAGCATTTCAGGTTCGATGTCCTGAGTAATAACGCCGCGGAAACTTAAACTGGCCCGTCATTCTGCCGAATAGTCTTACTAAACTAGTTAATCGTCTGATTGCTACGATATCGATAACTGCAAACTCACCACAGTTTAACATTTTCGGCTTCCTTTTCTAAGTTAGGCATTGTGCGATGCTCTGACCCAGCTAGCAAGCACCTCCGCTCCGGATCTGCCCTGGCTCCAGCTAATCCGGCTCAGAGCCGGGGCAGATCCAGTGCGGAGGAGCTTGCTATTTTGGGAGCTTTCGAAAGTTGTTCGATGCTTAGTATGTAGAAGACGAAGGCCATCCAGTCACCAGATCTACGATTTGTCCTGGGTTATACAGTATATTTCGCAATTGAAAACACGGTGGTAACATTACATAGTTTTATTCGAATAAGCTGGCGGTTCAGCGTTTGGAAAATATATCGGTTTAACGATACTGGTACGAAGGGAGGCACGTGGCGAAAGCGAATGCATTGAGGATTCTTATGCTGCTGGTCCAGCTGGCGTTTAGCGAATATGGCATAACGGTGGGATGGCCCTGATAGCAAAGAGTCATTGAAACAATGTTAAATCAACTTTGTTTTGTCAACGTTAAGACACTGAAACAACATTGGACGTGCACCCTCAATTAACATTGAATCAATGTTGATTTTCTAATTAAAGATCAATGGTATTTCAATGTTATTTCATCAAAAATAACATTGAAACAATGATGAGATTTCAACCTAACCATAGATCAATGTGCTTTTAATGACTTTTCAACATTAGTATCATCACCCTGTCAACCAGGAATCAATGCTCAATCAATTATGATCATAACTTTAAATTAATATTATTTCACTGTTGCTGTATCAACGTCGGGTTTCCATTGCTATTGTAACAGTGATTCAACATTGATTTCGCATTGATATTTCAATGTCAACCATTCTGATGATTCAGATGGACAATCAACATTGTTTCCATGTAGTCTTGCTATCAGGGGAGGTATATCGAGAGATGACTTTATTTTCTTTCATGTCGAGAATACCTTCGAAATGTCACTCGCGTAACGCGAGAATCACCCGAACGCTTTTTCTTTGAACGAAACGAAAACGTGGGTAACTGAGCGAATATAAAGGGTAAGACAATATTTCTTTAGCTTTGCCAAATAATGGAGCATAAAAATTGTTGTTCAAACTCAATTCCTTATTCGTGTCATTTTTAAGTATGAAAAGATATAAAAAGAATACGGAAAAAAGTCTCCATCCCCCTCAAAGGAGGAAAAAGAAAAGTCTACTCTCACGTTCAGCCTACTGTTTACATGTGTCTCATCGGACATTTATACATACCCAAGATGGCAGAGCTATTCTGGCCCAGCCCACGCGGCGTCCACTCTAGTTTTCTTATATCTCTGTGGTTACCACCGTGATCACAGAGCTTGTTTGTCACACTGGGTAACAAAACAGTAGTCGGTACTGCTGTGTGCTGGCATTTTTCTTAACTAGGTGATCAGTTTTACAATCTATACCACATTCAATGAAACGGTATGCCTTGCATTATCGCTCTTTTTAAGTGCGAGCAGCTATTACAACACGTCAGACAAGTGCTTCAGGCCCTCCTGGAAGCCAAACTTTTTGTCAAGGCGGAGATATGCATTTTTCATGCTAGGACAGTCTCGTTCCTTTGCTTTATTGTGCCAGCAGGGTCGGTCCGTATGGACCCGGACAAAGTGGCAGTGGTCAGAAACTGGCCTGCTCCTCAGAATGTTAAGGAGGTTCAGCGGTTTTTGGGCTTCGCTAATTTTTATCGGAGGTTAATCCGCAATTTTAGTGCTGTGGCTGCCCCGATTATTGCGCTTGCTAAAGAGAATGCCTTGTCATTCGCTTGGACCCCTGCAGCTGAGGCTGCCTTTCAGGGGTTTAAGAAACATTTTAGTTTGGAGCCCATTCTTGTTATGCCTGAATCCTCCCTCCCAATTGTGGTGGAGGTGGACGCTTTGGAGGTTGGAGTGGGTGCCATTTTGTCCCAGCGTTCTCATCGGGACAATAAGTTGCCCCCCCACGCCTACTTCTCCCGGTTTCTGTATGCGGCCGAACAAAATTTCAGCATTGGTGACCGGGAGCTGTTAGCTGTGAAGTTGGCAATGGAAGAGTGACGCCACTGGTTGGAGGGGGCTGAACACCCATTTTTGGTTTGGACTGATCACAAGAATATCCAATAGATTGTTGGGGTAATGGGGGAAGAACAGGTTCGGTTACACAGAAGTATTAATGATCTTAATTAATGTTAATAGAATTATTAATATTAATAGGATTGCTATTATGAGTTAATAGCAGCGGGGCCAATAACCGAACCAAAATTTCAGTCTCAAAGGAATTGTTTAAGCCAAAATGTCAATATTGTTTTTATTTATTTATTTATTTTATTTTATTTATCTCGAACAACAACAGCAAAAACAGAAGATAAGCTACCGTACATAAAAGATAAAAAATAATATAAATAACACAAAATATAATACATCACTTGGTATTCATCAGAAGACTGAAAATTTGTAATACGTTCGAGAAGGAGCAGGAAGAAGCAACAATGCTTATCAAGTCCTACCCCATCATTACAGTAACAGTATACTTAAAGATCGTTATTTTATACCCGAAGTAATGCTCACCAAGATATCTTTATCATTGCAATTGCAACCTTCCCCACATCATTAAATCATGATTTTTTTTTCTCTTTTTTGAGCTCCGCCTCGTCTCAATATTTGTCCATGAGTAATGTCTTATATTTGCTTTTAAACTGTGTAATATTATTGCTTTGCCTAATGTCATCATCAAGGCTATTCCACAGGATCACCCCACAAACTGATATGCACATGCTTTTTTGTGTCGTGCGGATATTAGAATATCTACATCTGTGGAATTAACAACGCAGGGTGAAATTCAAACACTGGACCTCCCGACCAGCTGTTACCGCAATAAACATACACAAATAATCACAGGGAGCTATTCAGGAATTATAACAAAGTTTATTTAAATTTGGTAACACTGATGGCAATCAATAATACTTTTGTCAAAAGCATCTATTATTTCTACAACTACCACAAAAATGGCTACATTTACAAGCAAGATTGAGGGTAACAGACACTGCACACGTGAGGGCACAACAGGGAATGAGGGAAGGAAAAAGGGAGAGCAATATGGCCGACGCAGTCACGTGAGTGAGAACGTCACCCGGAGGAGGATCGGGACAAAGGGAGAGTAAGATGGCTGACGCGGCCACGTGAGTGGGTGCACCACAAAAAAAAAAGGCAGGGGGAACGGGAAGCAAGATGGCCGACGTGACCACCTGCGTAGGTACGTCACTAGAAAAGGGCAGGGGAAACAGGAGAGCAAGATGGCCGACGTGAACAAGTGCGTAGGTACGTCACTCAGAAACGGTGACCGGGAAAGTCGAAATGGGAAGAGCGGAGCGCAATGAGGACCGCGGTTCCGCGCACTTTAATGGCAAGATGCGTGAGGCCAGCGGAGCTTCGCTCCCATGAATTTCGTAGCCCACATTCAGGTGTGTGATGCGTGTGGGTGTACGAGTATGTAGGTTAGTTAGAGAGAGACGAAAGGAAATAAGAGAAGACGTGCAACAACGAGGCATAAGCAATGAAAAGGGTTCTCGCAGCAACTGCGCTTTATTTTAGAGGAGCCAGGTGAGCGAACTGGGGCTCATTCGCCGTGTTCCTGATTCCTTCACTGATAAAGTGCAGTTAGCTACCTTTATCTGCTCGGCGGCGGACCACACAGTAAAAACCACAGCTAACAGAAACCTACGCAGATGGTACAAATAGTAAAACACAGAAGACTCGGCGGTCTGCAGAATCGGCGACAAGAACAGAAATACAAAATGGAACAAAATGTAATACGCGCTAATACTAATCTCTGCTCAGGCAAAAGCCTCTTACTTTATAAGAAAAGTCCACGCGCTGTTTGGGGGAGTTTCCTCGGGCTCCAACGTGATGACGGGGCTGGCAGTTGGTGTGTCCACGGCGAGGTGATCCATATGTGGGGCAGAGCAGGATGCAGCAGGTGTAGGCGTTATTCTTCTTGAAGAATAATGGATGCTCCATATCGTTCTTTTGAGGAAGGCCAGAATCAGAATTGCTTCACTGATCCGAAGTTAATAATAATAAAATTAAAACCGGAGACAGTTTGCAGCTCTCCAGCTAGTGGGGAGTGTGGCCTAAGTAATAAAAATTGTACTACAAATGTTTGCATTACCGACACCTCCTATCGTGACTCGCGTCACTGTGGAAAGGCTAGGTACAGAGGTGTGTTCGGAGTCTTATAATCCCCATGACATCATGGCTGTGTCTTAGGGATCCCCGGGTGTGTCCACGGCTCTGGTCCAATGGGACACCAGTGTTTGAATTCAGCCCAAACTTCGCACCTAGGTGCGAGGTGCAAAGCCTGATGGGGTTTTGGCAGAATTCCATTGTTAGGCTTTGGACTTTACATGTAGGCCTTTCTTTGTTTAGCCATGTAGTGAGGTCCCAACAACATCCAGCAGACCAAGTGACGTAATTCCCGGCAGGCACGGTGGGCATTATTTTTCAACTTTACGCTAACTTTATCTCCTTGGCTCTAAAAATATCAAGCCTGATGCTTTGTCGTGGATTTACTATCACTTGGGCCGCGATTCTATTCCAGAGCCTATAATTCCGGATACTCAGATTGTGGCTACCTTGCAGTGGGAGGTTGAGTCTGTTGTGCGCAAAGCTTTGCGTTCCAATTCTGGTCCTGGCGGGGAGCCGCCTGACTGTTTGTTTGTTCCTTGGGCGGTTCGTTCTCAAGTGCTTCAGTGGGGTCACTCTTACCGCTTGGCAGGTCATCCGGGGGTTCACTGGACCAAGAAATTTTTGGCCCGACGCTGTTGGTGGCCAAGCATGGATAAGGACATCTGGGAGTTTGTGGCGGCCTGTTGTATTTGTGCACGGAATAAGGGGTCCCACCTCCCCCCTTCTGGTCTGTTGCGGCCGTTTCCCGTCCCCAAGCATCTTTGGAGCCACATCATGCTAAATTTTATTACTGGCCTGCCGATTTTGGAAGGCAACCCTGTCATTTTGGTCGTGGTTGATTGCTTTTCCTAGGTCGGGAGACAGCCCTTCTTGTTGTAGACCATGTGTTCCAGCTGTATGGCCTGCCTCAGGATGTGGTTTCTGACCATGGCCCGCAGTTTATGGCAAAATTATGGAGGGCTTTCTGTAACCAGCGAGGGGCCTCCTTGAGCCTTTCATCCGGAGTTCATCCTGAGACTAATGGACAGACAAAGAGGATTAACCAGTTGCTTGAGAATACACTTCGGTGTTTAGCAGCTGACAACCCTTTAATGTGGAGCGACTTTTTTTGGAGTGGGCTTTCTACTCGGGACCTTCCGTTCAGAGTGGAGTCATGGATGTTGCCTCCCCGTTACCTTGGCCCGTTTAAGATCGTGTGGAAAATCACCCCTCTCACCGTCCGATTGCAGCTCCCTAGATCTTTGCACATTCATCCCTCTTTTCATGTCTCTTGGCTCAAACCAGTTAGCACAAGTGTCCTAGCACCAGTCGACAGACCGCCGCCGTGGATGATTGAGGGGGGGCTGGGTTACACCGTGTGTCGCATATTGGCCGAGAGGTGTGTTGATCGCGGGATCCAGTTTTTATTAGATTGACAGGGATATGATCCTGAGGAACGGCGCTGGGTCCCTTCTCGGGATATCCTGGATCCCACCCTTATTTCTGAGTTCCATGTACGAGGTTCTTCGGGAAGGTCTGGGGCTGTCCCTTAAGGAGGGGGGGGGCAATTTTTTCCCAGCTGTTTTGTCAGGCGTGGGCAGCGCCTTCCCCTAAAGCTATATTAGCCGGATTTCCACCATGCCTCCTTTGCTGGAGTGTCTCATTTTAGTTATCACTACAGCCAGAAGATATCTCCAGTTTAGGATTTTTGGCAAATTTTTTTGCAGTATATTTGAGGTTCATTTCTTCAGGGAAGTTTCCTTTTACTTTCCCTATTTGTTTGTTCCTCTTTCGCTCTGCTTCCTGGTTCATATTGTTGGGCGTTCGTTTTGGAAGCACGGGAGCTGTTCTGTTTCTCTGTTTATATTTCTCTCTGTGGGTATTTTAAGTCCTTGCTGGTCCTGTTTTCTCCTAGCCGCTGCAATTGGCCTGCCGATTCCTTCGGCCATGACACACTCATTGCTTAAAGGTCATTGCTGACCACACGCCTCCGCTGGCCCTCTCATTGCATACAAGTTTGTTGACTGAAAGCCATTGCTGGCTAGGGTCAGTTATTAGCCCAGTGGTTCCCAAACTTTTTCTGCTGGGCCCCCCTTTGGTAAATTAAAAAATTTTTGCGCCCCCCCCCCCCCCCCCCAAAAAAAAATAGGTAATACATACGCACATTTTGTTTTCAGAGACCATTGCAGTTTATTTCACTCATTGTAATTTATATAAACCTCAACCTTTTTGGAAAAAATGTAAGTAAACGGTCATAAACTGTGGATTGTCATAAACTAAAACTAGGCTACTTTTAGAATTGGAAATAGCAAAATAACAAACAACCACGGTGTAATTATTTTAAGTGTAACTGTTTTCAAATACCTTAACTGTGTAATTATGTTCAGTGTAACAGGTTTATTTTTTTTAATATACATTTTAATATCCAACATTGCTATTTATGCATTTTCCGGACACCAACAGAAACTTACTTGCATACAGCCAATCAGCAACCTTGTGCGGACCGCTGAAGGAGTGTCTTGAGACAGTTACATTTTCCTCTCTTCACTGGCCTCGCACTTTTAAGTTAAAATACGTTAACCGAGATCGCGTCAGCTTATTCTAGAAAATATGAATGCTCTGCACAGATGATTTTTGTCCAGCCTAGCTGGGAACATTAAAAATGATTGGCACGTTTGGAAACGGCCACAGTTATTTTCCAATTAAGGACACGAAAATTTAAAAATGCAAAATCTCTTTTAAAGTATAAAATCATTAGGCTGTATCACACTCCTCTGCCTGAGTATAGCCGTCTACTTAAAATTATGTTTCTATGATGCAGAAAGACAGCGAAGTACGAAAAAAAATTCATGAACACCACTTGCCGAACCTGCCGATATGTTTGTAACGTTCAGTTGGTGGGCTAGATAAAAATAATCTGTCGGCATACAGAGCATTCATATTATCGAGAATAAGATGACGCAATCTCGGTTATTTCTGCTTTGTATTCATCGGATTTTGTTCGGTGTCACTTACCATTTTATTATCAATATGCCAGATCAGTGCAGGATAAAAAGCGGCGAGTTGGGTATCGCGAGACTACATTACCGGCTTCAAATATTTGAACAACTACATTCATAAATTATTTATGAAAATGGCAGGCTAGATGAATGATTTGGCGAACAGTTATGTTGAGAGTAAGGCGGGCATTTACGATGTAATCGCAGAATTCTGGGCAGCGAATGGACTGTATGCAAATGATTTTCTGCTGGTGTCCGGAACTCCCGCATCCCGCGCCCCCCACTTTGGGAACCACTGTATAAGCCATTGAGGTTTCCCACCAGGAAACATTTTGCCAATTGCTCCACAATAGATTTTTGGTATGATGAGCTTGATTTCCGAGTTGCTTTAAAAAAGGATCATTTATACAGTGCATCGATCTAAACCAGCAAATTAAAGTATGCCAGTTTAAATTGCAGCTGCAAAATGGATAATGTTTAACAGCAGGATCCCGCAACATTTATCGGGAATTTTGGTCTCTGTTGCTTTATTCTAATAAGGTCAGCAACACTCCTCTGGTTTCAAGGTATGTGCTTCCCATTTGTAAGATGGACAGGCAGATTTATTCCCCTGCTAAGCTAATAGATAAATAGTTAAATGGATGAATTAATATTTTGCCGTCCTGATCATCACACTCCAAGCCATTGCTGGCTTACTCATTGCATAAGGGTCACTGCTGACCACAACACATTGCTGGCTCGCTCATTGCATGAAGGTCACTGCTAACCACAAGCCATTTCCAGCTCTCGCATTGCTCTGAGGTTTCTGGTTCTCACATGGCTCTAAGGTTTCCGGCTTTTGCAATGGTCTAAGTTCCTGGCTCTCTCATAAGGTTTCTGGCTCTCGCATTACTCAAAGGTCTCCGTTTACTGCAAGCCAGTGCTGGCTGGGAACGGTTCATTGGCTGCTAGGGTTTTCCACAGGGAAACATTGTTCTGATGACTCTAAACACGTCTTTTGGAGTGAATGGGCATAAATTTGGAATAGCATTGAAATAGAATCATTTATTAATGGTCAAAATCAGAAATTGAGCGAGTGTAACATTAAATTGATGCCGCAAAATAGATAACGTTAAACCACATTTAGCTTAACTGCAGAAAATCCTGCAGCGTCCATCTGGCAGTTTGACCTCCTTTGCTTTGTTCTACTAACATCAGAAACATTTTTCTGGTTTCAAGATTGTGTGCTTCCCATCTGGAAGATGGACGGGCAGATTAATTCCCCTGCTAAGCCAAGAGATAAATGGTTAAGTGGAAATATAAATATTTGCCGTCACACCCCTCAAGCCATTGCTGGGTCTCTGATTGCATAAAGGTCACTGCTGAATTTTCTGGCTGCAACAGCTCTCAAAAAAGTTGGGACACAGGCAAAGAAGGGCAAAAAAACTATTTGTATATAAGAGAATTAGTTGAAAGAACATTTAGCTAGTAATTAAGTTAACTGGTGTCAGGTGTGTAACATCTTAGCGAGGCTGAGTCTCTCAGAAGTAAAGATGGCCAGAGGCTCTCCAACCTGTGAAGGGTTGCATTAAAAAAAAAGTGGAATACTTGAAAAACAATGTTCCTCAATGTCAAATTGCAAAGACTTTGAAGGTGTCATCATTGACAGTGGATAATGTTATCAAAAGATTCAGAGAAACTGGAAAAATCTCTGTACATAAGGGACAAGGCCGAAGACCTTTACTGGATGTCGGTGATCTTCGGGCCCTCAGACGCCACTGCATCACTCACCAGCATGGTTCTGTCATTGACATTACTAAATGGCCCCAGGAATATTTCAAGAAACCACTGTCTGTAAACACAGTCCACCGTGCCATCCACAGGTGGCACCTAAAACTCAATCGTGCTAAAAGGAAGCCATTGTTGAGCATGATCCAGAAGTGCCGCCATGTTCTGTGGGCCTAGGCTCATTTAAACTTGGACTGTGGTGAAGTGTCCTGTGGTCAGATGAGTCCAAATTTGACATTCTTGTTGGAAATCATGGGGTCTATCCTCTGGGCTAAAGAGGAGAAAGACCACCCCTCCTGTTATCAGCGTTCAGTTCAAAAGTCCGCAACGCTGATGGTATGGGGATGCATTAGTTCATATGGTGTGGGACACTTGTATGTTTTAAAAAGCACCATGAATGCTGAAAGGTATATAAAGGTTTTAGAGCAACATATGCTCCCCTCCAAATGACATCTATTTCAGCCAAGGCCCTTGCATATTTCTGCAGGACAATGCAAAACCACATACTGAAGCTATTACAACAGCATGGCTACGTAGTGGAAGAGTCCGTGTGCTGAACTGGCCTGCCTGCAGTCCAGATCTTTCACTGATTGAGAACATCTGGCGCATAATTCAACAAAAAGTCCGTCAAAGGAGACCCAAAACTCTCCAGCAGCTGGAAGCCTGTATTAAACAAGAGTGGAATCAAATTCCAATGGCTAAACTCAAGAAACTTGTCTCCTCAATGCCCAGACGCCTCCACTCTGTGTTTAAAAGAAGAGAGGATGCTACACCATGATAAACAGGCCCTGTCCCAACTTTTTTGAGACCTGTAGCAGACAACAAATTTGAGTAAAATTTCTCAGTTTCAACATTTGCTATGTTATCTCTGTTCTACTGTAAAAAAATAAATAAATAAAAAATACTGGCTGGTGTGATTTGAAAGTCATTGCGTTTTGATTTTATTCACAATTTATACTTTGTCCCTTCTGTTTTGGAATTGGGGTTGTAGTTGCTTCGGTCTTTGCTGCCCTCAAATCCCGGCCGGCCAACGCATTGCTTGCAAGTCAAATGGCAAGTGGAATACGCTCTTCGGAATCAAGGATCAACTAGAGTGATGCATGGGCCAGCCGGGAGCTGGGGGGCAGCAAAGACCTAAGCAACTAGCAAACTGTGCCTAGCCAGCATTAGTCTGGGGTAAGCAATGACAAGTCTTCGAATAAACCAGTGATGGGTTGGCCCAGTTTGCTGGTTGTTTAGGTCTTTGCTGCCCTCAAGTCCTGGCTGGCCTGAGCATTGCTTGCAAGTCAAAAGGCAAGTGAAAAATGCTCCTCAGAATCAAGGATCAACTATAGTGATGTGGGTTTTGCCAAAATGCGCAATGAAAGAAGTTGCAGGTATAATCGGGCTATAAGCTGATGTCCCTAATGGTGAGTGGTACTTTTTTCCTTCATTGTCTTTATACCCTCATGATCAATTAATGACTGTCCAGGTGTCAGTGACTGAGAACTTGGTGGTCCAAAATGGAGCGAACTTATTGATGTGGGAATTTAAATTCATTGTTCGATGTCCTTGGGAATCTGGTACAGTGGGGTGCAAAATTTTGGCACCTCTGGTTTAAATGTCTGTTACAATTAATCTCCAAGTGATTGAAAGCAAACCAGAACAGTAAATGCTACAGAGTTAAACATGACACATTTCATCTCATTTTAAAGCAAGAATAATTTTTCCTCCGCCAAGGAGGTGTATGTTTTTGCTGGTGTTGGTTGGTTTGTTGGTTGCTGAAATCGACAACCATGTCACTTTGTTCCTTTAGTCGTCTGTCTGTCTGTTTGTCAGTTTGTTAGAAGGATATGTCAAAAATGGCTGCATATATTCCAACCAAACTGCAGGATGTGACAGTGGCACAAGAGGAACAAGTAATTAAATTTAGGCATATCTAGGCCAAAGTACAGCTCAGATATAGGCCAGAGTTCAAATCCAGCTATGCTAGCAGAGATTTGAAGTCTTTTCTATGGAGCTCCGGACCCTACGTGACTCCTTTTGTTTACGCCACCATTTTGGCAGTAAAAGCTAAAGCGAAAATTGGTGGCGCTAGTGCTGATTTCAAGCCATCAGAGTTACTTGCCCTCTTTACATGTCAAGAAATTGAGTTATATAATTCAACACTTAATAGGTTAAACATTATTGACCCTTATAATGCCTCAGGTGTGCTTTTCCCAAGTATTGACTCAGCCGGCTCGGATAATGTTCCAGACCTGCAGTATCCAGCAACTACAAATACCTGATCAACTTTCCCTTCATAGAGTCTCTCAAAGCATACAAGAGCCTTGAGGGATACAAATGGACGCAATTTAGCTTTGTGATGAATAGGGCCTGTGTCAGGAAACTTCTTTTTTGTGCTGACTGCATCCGTTTTTAATGCAAATACAAAGTTTAGCATTGACAGCGCTCAACGTCCTCAGCAACCAAAACGTCCTCATCTTACTGCTTTTTCCTACGGCGCTCTCGGCTGGAACTAGTTCAACTTTTGGAACACTGCCGGGCTTATTAATGTCACTTCTCTCTCGCTGAGAAATCATAATCGTAAATTGGGAGGCACTAACAATATCAATAGTGAGAAACGTTTCCTGCTGCCACAGTCGAGTTTCTAATCAATTAGCTTGCTACAGTTTAAGTTTGCTTACTGTTCCCCATTTTGGGACATGAAGTTTGCTGACAAATTATTCAGTATTAATATTTATGACAACTGTAGACCCCAACAGCTTAAGCCAGCTTGGTACTCTGTGATTGCTTAGGTTCCCATTTATTTTAATCTGGGTCACTAGATTTCCCAAAGCATGGTTGGGAGCTACATTAGCAACTTCGCTACATAGTCAGAATCATTGACTTTATTCGGTTCCAATTGCACTTTTGGGAAATGAACATTCATTAGCTTAGTAGCTACAGTTATTCGCGGTTTCATTTCATTGAATAACGATGCATTTACAAAGATGCATAGAGGAAATGCTCACACAGTCTTAGCAACTTTTAGCAAAAATCGGCCCTATAGAGCAGCGCTCTGTAAATGTGATCATGGGCGCTTCCAGCTCTGAAAGCGCTGCCTGTGAACGCAGGTCTTAAGTGCCTCTTCATCACAGCTACGCTAGCATTAGCAACTGGGCAGAATAACGTAACTAGCTATTCGCTCTGCTCAAGGTGTATGTTAACTAGCTTGTGTCACCACGTTATCAAAGTTTGAATGACTGTCCAAATTACCTAAGAAATAAAATTATTCACTTTTCATGAATATAATCAGCAAATTAGCTGCTTGCCGTATGCCTGCCAGTGTTTTTAACCACACACTTTACTGCCAATATGGCGATTTCTGATTGCATGACGTCAGCCCCCGGAGCTCTATGGGCCAGATTTCCAATTGGTGTACTTCTGGGTTTTGCTGCCACCTGGCGGTGGAATGCAACAATACCCTACATCAGCCAACGAAAATAACTAATGCACAGAGTTGCTTTGGCGTGGCAGAGGTGCTGTGGTCTCTGAGTGCTCTTGTTATTTTTAACTTTTGCAGTTTCAAAATAAAACAAGGAAAAAGGCCTTGTGCAAAAGTTTGGGAACACTGTCAGCTAGTTCAGTCAGGCAACTCTGAATTGAATAAAATATTTTGTGGAGCATAAATACTTTGCATAATGGAAGCAAGTTTGGCGGCTAGCTCTGTCTCAATTTATTAATTCCCTGAAAATGATCTGCCAGATTCATTTCAGGGAATGATAGCAAGACCCCCGAAGCTTGGGACACAGAGCCTGACGCTGCCTAAGTGAAAATGTGGAGCATCCACACTGAGACTGAGCTGAATCCACTGCATCTATAGCTTATAGATGCAAGACAAATTGCAATGCCATCCTACTTTAACCTGTACCCAGGAATTTATGAGCAGCAGGCTCCTCCCCTGCAATCCACCAGATATGCATCCTTAGAGACAAGCGTGTTGTGGCACACAGAACTTTATTGCATCAATTACAAGGCATGAGCACTATAAACGCACCACTTGAAATATTGGCACCATTTCAAGTATGCCGTTATGAAATACCAAATATATTTGTTTTCATTTGCAAAAGGAATTTTTCCACTGACTGATGTCTAAAATTTGAGTTCAGCTCAGGCATTGAGTATTTTTTTCACTAGTGTAATGATTGGTATGAGTAAACGAATGCGATGTACCCAGACACTGCTCAGACAGAATGAGCAGTACTCAGGCAAACCTTGGACCGGGGACTATAAAAAGGCCACACCAAAATGTTGGATTTTGTGAGACGCAGCCATGCTTCAGATGTCTCAAATTATGCGGGAGCGTGCCATTGGCATGCTGAATGCTAAAATGTCCATCAGAGGGGTCGTTGCACAGCTAAATGTTCACTACAGTACCATAGTTAGTCTAAGACAGCGTTTACGACAGACTGGAGGCACTGCAAACAGGCCTCATCGGCGTTGTTCACGTGTGACCACCCCTGCTCAGGATCGTCACATCCGGCTGGTGCACTTGCGTGAACGTTTCAGACCAGCGACACGCACGGCCGATGAGTCAGTCGGTCTGAACAATAGACGAATCTCTGCTCAAACAGTTTGCAACCGCCTCCGAGAAGCAGAATTGCATGCTCGACGCCCTCACCGTGGGCTGGACCTCACAGACGTACGCCGCCGGAATCGTCTCGCGTGGGCTAACGCACACTACCGGTGGCCCTTGGCACGATGGAGAAATGTGCTGTTCACAGATGAATCAAGATTCAACTTGTATCACGCGGATGGGAGACGTCGTGTGTGGCGCCGTGTCGGTGAACGGTTTGCTGACACAAATGTCGCCCGGAGAGTCGCCCATGGCGGAGGCAGTGTCATGGTGTGGGCAGGGATTGCACACAGACAGAGAACTCCATTGCATTTCATCGATGGCAACTTGAACGCCCAAAGGTACCGTGATGAGATCCTCGCACCAACTGTAGTACCGTTTGTCCAACAGCATAATGTCACGTTCCAGCATGATAACGCCCGTCCTCATGTCGCTAGGGTCTGCACCCAGTTCCTCACAGCTCAGAACGTTCAGGTGCTGGACTGGCCCGCATATTCACCCGACATGTCGCCCATAGAACACGTTTGGGATGCTCTAGATCGGCGTATCCGGGACCGTGTTCCAGTCCCAGGTAATGTCCGGCAACTCCGGATAGCGCTCCAGGAGGAGTGGAACAACATTCCACAGGCCACCATAGACACTCTGGTAAACTCCATGCGTAGGAGATGTGTCGCGTTGAGAGATGCGCGTGGCGGACATACGCGATACTAAACTGTGAAATTAATGGTATCCACCCCAGCCCTGTTGAAACTGTTGCCAAACTTTTGATTGTGTGTGTATCAAGGTGTAACGGACATCAATATGATCAGTATAGATGTCTGTATGATGTCGTAAAATTTGCTGAGGTTCACATTATCCCATAAGTAATAAAATTCACAAAACATCTGGTGGTGCGTTTATATTTTTGTTCAGTGTATTTAACATAAGCAGCAGAAGATCAACGGCTCAGAGACTTGAGAGTAGGTGTAGGAACAAGCAGCGCCGCAGTTGTGGCCGCGCCAGTGCGGAGGGAGTGAGCAGTGTACGCTTCTGGGGGCAGCCCGCAGCTTGAGCAGAGTTCACGCAGCCTTGCGGAAAACCAGGATCTGGTCATGGGCTTGCTGCCATCGATGATTAAAAGCGGGTCGCTCGGAGCAGGTGCAGGCCGAGTTTTCAGGTAGCTCAGCATGGAGGTGAAAGGACAGAAAGCAGTATTAGTTCTTGCAATTACTACAGGCATTCCTTTACCCATCCTGTCTGTTTTAGAATGTTTCAGATAAATTGTGAAATGGTTGCAACTTAATTTTAGATCAGAAAAACAAAGGTCATGCAGAGGGTTGAAAGAAACAGATGTGGTGGTGAATTCCCCGCACCTCATGAACCCGTAAAAAGCCATTAAAAGAACAGCTTCCAACATTTTATTTGTAGAAGAAGTGAACAGCCCTGATCTTAATTTGGAAATCATCCTGTGCACCAAAGTGATAGTAAGTGGTAAGCGTTTATCATTGCCTGGTAGTCGCTCTTTTTGAGGCCGTTGAGGAGTAGGCGAATGCAGGGATTCTTCAGAAGGCTACAGACTGAAGGATCTTGACAACGAAAGTGAAACTGAATGCCAGCTATCAATGCTTTAACGGAAGGAGGCTGCAACTTGCGGGACTCAAAAGAGTGGACTATGAATGCGCATACTAGAGGAATGTTGACAGGTAAGGGTGGGCAAGCAAAACGTGCACAGAAAGAGGAGAAGAACCACCAAGCAGAATCATATGCTTTTAATGAGTTTTTTGCTAAACCTTTCCTCATATATTTGGCAGCAGAATTCAGCAGAGGGAGAAGAGGGCCTTTGCAACTTAATCAAGCACGATTTGAGAGAATGGAGGGCAGAGCAGGCCACTTGGCTTGGCATTTGGACACAGGGTTTTGAATATCTGAAATTTAAAACGAGAGAGAGCGTCAGCTACACTGTTATCATGGCCAGGAATATATACAGCGCGCATAATAAAATTGCCTGTCACGCATGACCATGTGAGGCGTCTGAGAAAACGATTAATTACGGACGTCGAAGAGTGCCCCTTGTTAATCATGTTAACTGTAGCCTCATTATCGCACAAAACTACAATCTGTTTCCGAGACCATTTATTGCCCCACAATAAGGCAGCTACCACTATTGGGTACAATTCGAATAGAGCAATGGATTTGCAATCTGGTGGCAAATCGAGCATTTCTTTAGGCCAAGCCAAACCATTCCCCTTTAAAGAAGCCCCCAAAACCGACAGAAGGAGCTGCGACTGTAAATAACTCAATCGAAGCAGATGTTTCTGATACGTCATTATAAAAGAAAGAAATGTCATTCCATTGATCCAAAAATAGAGACCAAAATCGAATATCAGACAGGTACCCTTGATCGAAAATTATATCATCGTGTAGATCTTTAACCGTTTTAGACGGATCGAGCAGCCGAGACACAAATGAGCGCCCTTGCGGAATAATCCTCATTGCGAAATTTAGATGACCTAACAGAGAGAGAAGATCCCTTCTCCCTGAGATCCCTGTCTAAATCAATACCTAGAAATTCAATGCGTGTTCTGGGTCTGACAGTTTTCTCTTCGGATAGCGCCACTCCGAGCGATGACAACACATTTCTTACAGCTGTAATACAACAAGCTGGGGGCGAGACAGGAAAATTGACCACTAAGAAATCATCTAGAAGATGCAGAATGAAAGGCAGTTTATAGGTGTTATACAAGATGCGGGACAGGGCCTCTGATAAGGTATCAAATATGCGAGGGCTGCTTTGGCATCCGAAAGTTAGTTTAACTGCAAAATATAGCTTTGAACGCCACTTTACGTCAAATAAATGCCACTGGGAGGGATGGAGCAGCATCACTTTCAAAGCATCCGTGATGTCTGCTTTTCCTAACCAAGCACCTTCCCCTGCGGATTTAATCATTTGAATTGTGTTGTCAACCGTAGCGTAAAACAAACAAAATGGAGCAAGAGGGATGAGGCTATTAATGCTAGGGACTTGCCCATTGTGAGGAGCAGATAGTTCAATAATTTGACGTTTTTTCCCCGAGTATTTACGTGTAGCTACACCTATGGGGCTGACCCTGAATAAACTAAAAGGAGACTTTGAAAATGGACCTATCATGAACCCTTTCTTAGTCTCTTTTTCAAGAAGGTCATCAACAACCTTGGGCTCTTTCACTACTGTTTGCAAGTTTTTACACACGAGTGGTCGTAGGAAGCCAACATAGACCAGCTAAAAGCCCCAGAACGAGCCCAGTTATAAGATAATTAACAAAACATCCGTTGGGATGATTTTTGAGAGCCTTGGAGAGAGCAGGAACGTTCACAGGCGTGGAGGGATATTTAGCGTTTATTTCTCTGATTTTGCAGGATGCACCCTCCTTGGACACACAGATCTTGGGTGGCTGTCTGCGCGCCAGCTGCAAATATGCAAGTATTTACAATTACGATATGTACAGTCATTTTAATTAAAGTTTATGCATATTGGGATGTTACTGCTTGGTAAATAAGGCACCTTGCGGCTGGCAGAACTCGTAGCTTGGGGCCGAGTTGTATTGACCTGTAATGCAGACTTGGGACAAAGTGTGGAGCTGTGGCTGAACGATCCGCGGAAGGAACACGATAGCGCTTGATGGCCGGTGAAGTGTCTACTAATCAGGGTGAGATCTACGACTGACCAGTCAATCCTCTGATTAAATTTTTGAATGTACATTGCGGATTTTGAGGAGAAGCGTTTATGATACTCGTAGAATAGAGTCCCACCGTAGGTCATAGCCAGATCAGAACTGATAGAAAGATAAATGTCAAACTCTTGTCTTCGCTCGGGGTAAACTTCACAAATAGTGTCTCTAAAGACACCAAAAGCTACATTGAACTCAGCCAGAGTCAAAGATTTTGACAGCCTTGGGTTGTTATCTTTAAGGATTACGGAGAAGTCTCCACAGTCCACCATCCTTTTATCTGACGTGTCAAAACGAAAAATGAAAATCTTCACCAGATTAATGTCCTGCTCTGTTAAAACAAGCAAGCAGAACACGTTTTAGCTTTGCAATGCCAGCATGAGCAATAGAATGCCGAGATCTGAGCTGCATACCTGCGATGATCTGGTTCCTAAGCGCATCAGGAATAGCGCCTGCTGGAGACTGGAATAGAGCTCCTGTAGTTGACGCAGGGACTGCGGTTCCCAGAGTCCTCCGGGGCAAGGTGGACTGCTCGGCTAATGATGTTGCCGGATCTAAGCCGCTCGATGCGGAAGTGGAAGCGGGAGTGGGAGCTAGTGTGTTGGATTCTAGCAAGACAAGGCGATTATTCATGGTAACTGAGGAGGATTTTATCTCGGAGAGGGCTGACAACAGCTCTGTATCTGGCTGAACAGCTGACGAAGTGGAAGCGAATGACTTTCTTTTCTTTTGGGGAGTGTAGGTGGACTTTGATGAGCATTTTTTGGCTGGGGCTAACCCGTTCTTGCTTCCCCTGACAGTGCCCAACGGCTCTGGTTCCTCCATCGCACCAGGAGCGTGATCCACCAAAAACTCAAACAGCTCCTCACGACTAAGGCCGGGTGGAGCAGATATGCTGTTTTCATATAATACCTGGAGGATCCGGGCCATAGGTCAATCGCTCAGTTGCCTCTGGACCAAGCGAGAGCTGCGGCGAGGTTGGGACACGGGAGGTGCTTCCTGTTCCCTAGCGGGGGACGGCGCATCATTATACATTTCTGGAACTTCGTCCAACGAAGCCCCTTAGCTTTCCAACTCGGAGACATCGGATGACATGATGAGGGCGAGGATCAGGAGCCCCAATGAAGTGCAAAACTTCATGGGTAGCAGCACAGAGCAGCAGCAGCAGCAACAGCAGTAACTGAGCAGAAGGAGCAGCAGCAACAACAGCAGCGGCAGCAGGAGCAGCACGAGCAGAAGAAGCGGCAGCAGCACGAGCAGAACGAGCAGCAGTACTGAGCATCAGTAGCAGCAGTGCAGCACGGAGCAGAACGGGCAGGGAATGATCAGGTTGTCAGGGAGGTTTAAATAACCCGCCCTATTTAGATGAAGAGAGCATGTGACTGATCAGGGTTTGGCGCCGCATTGAGTCGTCTGCCTGAACCAACAGCTTGCAAATGCTTCCTGTAGCTAGCTAGTCTTTTAATTCCTGTCTTTGGAATTTTTCCCCAGTTTTCCTCTGAAATATTCTTCAGCCTTCTTGCATTCACGGCATGTTTGAGGTCTTTCCACGGATTTCCACGTCTGGGGACTGTGATGACAATTTCAAAACCATCATCTGTCTTTCCTGGAGGTACTTCTTGGTCGATTTTGAGGTATGCTTCGGGCCATTATCTTGCTGGAATACCCATCGTCTCTTCAACTTCAATTTCTGGACTTTCTTTGAACATTAGCCTCTAGAATGTCTTGATATTTGGTGTAATCCATTCTTTCTTCCATGCGCACAATATTGCCTGTGCCCCCAGCTGCTACACATGGATCCACCACCATGCTTAACATTTGGCAACGTGTTCTTCTCTACAAACGCTTCACCCTTTTTTCTCCAAACATACCTTCTTTGCTTCTGGCCAAAAAATTTTTGGTTTCGACAGTCCAAAGCACATTGTTCCAATAGGCTTGACGTTTCTCAAGGATTTCTTTTTTGCATACTTCAGACGGTTGATTTTGTGTTGAGGTCGTAGTAAAAGGCTTCTTTCTTGCAACTCTGCCACGAGGGTCTTTGTTGTTTAAGGTACGCTGTATTCTTGTCCTGTGAACAACTCGACCCGTGTCTGCTACACTTTTTTGCAGCTCTTTTGCAATGATGTGTGGGTTTGAGCATTTCTAACCAGATCTCGGGCCATACTATCTGAAATTTTTCTTTGTCTTCTATATCTTGCCATGATTTCAATTGTTCCATTTATTTTCCATTTTCTTACAATGTTTCTGAAAGTAGAAATGGGTAGTTTGAAATGTTTCAAGTTTTTTGTTGCCCTCTCCTTATCTTGATTTTGACATCCTTGGACAACTGCTTCAAGGAACACATGGTTTTAACACCAGACACAGCATCCATCGCAGTCAGATACTTTAGAAGGCATGGAGTTAACTTCAGAATATATTATTCAACCCTGGAATTTTATTCATCTGACTCTTTGAAGCCCTAACGAGTAAATCACCTGGGTCTGGGCCTTTGTAACCATCTTTGTAAAAGGTAACAAAGATTATTCCAAAATGGTTTCCACACTTTTGCACAGGGCCCTTTCTCCTTTCTGATCATTTAAAAACTCAGAAAAATTAAAATAAAAAGACGCTTTGCTTTTAAATTAGCAGAAATGTGTCATGTTTAACTTTGTCACATTTAGTGTTCAGGTTTGCTTTCAATCACTTGGAGATTAATCGTAAGTGTCATTTAAACCAGGGGTGCCCAAATTTTTGTGCTCCATTGAAGCATGGGTAATAGATTTGTGCAGCTATTAAATGGAGTCGGTACTGTGCCCTTTCGATTAGTTAATATTGTTATGGCCCCAATTTGTTATTACATTTACAACATCCACAACAGCAAGGGATGACAGACACAATTTTAAAACTTAAACAAATTTAATTAACAAAAACAACTAACAACTAACTAATCTACTGACTAATCTAATGACCAAGATTGATTAACAAGAAAAACAGAAATATATACAGGCCCATTTGGTTGGGTTCCTTGGTGATGTCCTGGGTGAGGAAAATGCTCTAACACAGGCAAAAATCCACGATAAGCTTCACAGGTCTTCAACAGAATGACAGGTCTGGTCACATGTATCCTTCTCCTTGCAATATCTCCTACTACTTTACTGTCTCAATTCTACTCCTTATATACTCTTCTGCAGGCCCCTCCCACCTTTTAGGCTTTTTTTTTTATTTTTCTCTGGGACTTGTCCCAGACATGCCTAAAACATGCCCAAACCTATCTCCAGTCTGGGCTTAACAAAAAGAAAAGGTAAATACTGCCATCTAGTGGCCTATATTCACATCACACCTCCATTCCAAAGGGGAAAAATTTTGACTCAAAGGCAACATTTTTCTTTTCAATACAAAATGGTTAAGTGGACACTTGTCTATATATACATATCATACAATATTCGAATAACCACGTGATATATGTACATACTCAACCACATGATAAGCAATCAGCAATTACACTGTCAGTACCCTTTACATGCCTTAATTTCCATGTCAAACTCCTGTAAAATCAAACTCCAATTCAACAATATCCGATTCTTGTTTTTCATCTTACTCAAAAACATTAACGGATTGTGGTCAGTGTACACAATCATTGGCTTTTGCCCAGTACAAACATAAACCTCAAAGTGTTGTAAAGATAGAACCAGAGCCAACAGCTCCTTCTCTATTGTGGAATAGCTCCTTTGGTGGCGATTGAACTTCCTGGAGAAGTATGCCATGGGATGCTCAATGTCATCAGAGTCACTTCTCTGTAGGAGCACAGATCCACAAGCTTAGTCGCTAGCATCGACCACAATGGAGAACGGTTTGTTGAAGTCAGGAGATTTGAGCACGGGGAAGTGACACAGCAGAGACTTCAGGCGATCGAAGGCTCTCTGGCATGCATCATCCCACGTGAACTTTACGCCTTTCTTCAGTTGGTTAGTTAGACTGAGAGCAATCTCAGCAAAGTTCTTGCAGAACTTGCGGTAGTACCCGATCATTCCAAGGAAGCGGCGCAAAGCTTTTTTGTTGTCAGGAACTGGAAAGTCCATGATGGCTTGGACTTTAGCATTTATGGGTGCCACCCTACCCTGGCCTAGGACGTAGCCAAGATAGGTGACAGTAGCACAACCAAAGTCACTCTTGTTCAGGTTAACAGTCAGGTTGGCCTGGGTCAGGCGCTGGAACAACATCTCTACATCTTTCAGATGTTCTTCCCAGGAGTCACTCCATGTGATCAGGTTGTCGATTTACGCACCCGTGTGTGGCAATCCGGTGATTGTAGACTGTATCATCCTTTGGAACGTGGCTGGGGCATTTTTCATGCCAAAGGGTAGGACTTCATACTGGTACAACCCAGATGGTGTGGCAAAAGCAGAGATGCTCTTGGCCCTCTCAGTTAAAGGCACACACTAATAAATCAGTAAATCAGTAAATCAATCTTAGTCAGAAACTTTGCTTGCCCTACCCTTTCAATACAATCATCAATCCTAGGTATTGGAAACATATCAGTTCTAGTTACAGCATTGACTTTGTGATAATCTGCACAGAATCTAGCACTTCCATCAGGTTTTTGAACTAGCACACATGGTGAACTCCAACCTGAGTTGGAGGGTCTGATAATATCTAATGTTCTAACATGTACTCAACCTCTTTCTCAGCAATCTTTCTCTTTTCAGGATTCATCCTGTACGGATGCTGTTTTATTGGTTTGGCATCACCAACATCTACATCATGAGAGGCTATAGAAACTCTCTTTAGAACATCAGGAAACAGATCCTCATATTTCTTGATCAACCTCTCAAACTGATCTCTCTGTGAGGGTTCTAAGTGCTGTAGTTTTACATCAAGACTTTGCAACACTTCAGAATTTGACAATTTACATGAAAGAACTTCAGCTATAATTCTAGGTTCATCATCTTGAAACTCCCCCTCATCTTTACACGTTTTGACCATAGGAGAATCTGAAGTGACAGCTGCAACCCTAGCATTTCTGTCATGATAAGGCTTCAGCATGTTAATGTGACACAATTGTTTTGGTTTTCTCCTATCTGGAGTCTTCACAATGCAATTGAGATCATTGAGTTTTGTCAGAATTTCATAAGGACCATGAAATCTAGCCTGCAATGGATTGGACTGCAAGGGAAACAGCACAAGAACCTTATCTCCTTGTTTAAACTCACGGCTTCTAGCCTTATGATCATACCAAGTTTTCATTTTTCCCTGACTTGATTTCAAGTTCTCTTTGGCTAGGTCACAAGCTGCACGCAGTCTTTCTTTGAACTTGCTAACATAGTCTAACAGACTGATATGCGGTTCTTTCTCTTGCCATTGTTCACTCAACAATAGCAAAGGTCCTCTCACTTCATGGCCAAACTGTAGCTCAAACGGACTGAATCCAGTAGACTCCTGCACTGCTTCTCTAGCTGCAAACAACAGCAAATGAACATCTTCATCCCAGTCTTTCTCATGGTCATCACAATAAGTCCTCATCATTGTCTTGAGAGTGGAATGAAACCGCTCTAAGGCACCCTGACCATCTGGATGATAGGCACTAGAAAGAATCTGCTTTGCACCTAGTTCATACACAACCTGCTGAAACAATACGGAAGTGAAATTGCTACCTTGGTCTGACTGAATTTCCCTCGGAAGGCCAAACAATGTGAAGAACTTTATCAAAGCCTTCGAGATTGCAGTTGCCTTGATGTTGCGTAGAGGTATGGCTTCAGGGAATCTGGTAGATGCACACATGATTGTCAACAAGTACTGATTTTCAGATCTAGTCTTGGGTAATGGACCAACACAATCAACAATGACCTTAGAGAGGGGCTCCCCAAATGCTGGGATAGGCTGCAATGGAGCTACAGGTGGGTTTAACTGGTGTTTTCCAACTCCATGACAAGTGTGACAGGTTTTGCAAAAGTTGGAAACGTCTTTCCGAAGCCCAGGCCAGAAGAAGTGTTTCATGATCTCATCAACAGTCTTGTTAACACCAAGATGACCTCCTAAAGGTAAACTATGAGCCATTGTTAAGATCTCATTCCTGTAGACCTTGGGAACAACGATTTGCTTGACCACTGCCCAATCTGCACTGGCAGGGATATCAGGAGGGCGCCACTTCCGCATCAACACACTATCCTTGAGATAAAACCCACCTGGAACTGCGTCTATTTCTTATCAGGAAGGGCTCTCCTCTTAAGTACACAAATTTCAGGATCATTAGTTTGCTCCTCAATCAACCGCTTTCTGGACAGAGCAAGTTTCCAGACACATCAGAATCACCAAACCCATCTGGCTGGCTGAACAAAGAACTGATAAAAGTGTCTGATAAGTCCTCAAACGGAGAAATCATAGTAGGCCGAACAGAGTCACGAGGCGAACCACCTGAGTCATGACTATTCAATGTGCTGGACGGCACCACATTATCTTCTTCTTGAGCCTTCTTGGCCATGGCACGAGTCACTGCACAGGAAGGATACAGAGATGGGTCTTCATCGCCATCTTTAGTGCTCGGTTGTGAAGTAAGATGAACAGGAGGAACTACATTGCCCCCAGCCTAGTCATTGCCTAGCAACAGAGAAACACCTTTGATAGGTAGACTTGACATAAGTCCAACCTTTACCTGTCCTGTAACTAAATCTGACTTCAAGAATACAGAGCGCAGGGGTACAGATACAGTCCTCCCTTCAATACCTTGTACAAGTATGAAATCCCCTGAAGCGGTCTCATCACGTAACTCTAAGGAGTCCATCAACAAAAGTGACTGAGAAGCTCCGGTATCCCTTAGGATATATATGGTGACAGGAGGAGAATGCTCATTCAGAGCCTCAAATCCCTCTGACACGAATGGAAGAAATTCCTCCCTCACAAAGTCAGCAGCATCAGGCTTTCTAGCTCCACAAGAAGCAGGCAATTTAGCAGATTGATCATCTACTACAGGGGTTTCTAACCTTGTTTTCACAAAGGCATTTGGTTTGGTATCCTTTTCTTTTTCTTTCTCAGCTTTTAGGAACCAACAGTTAGTTGTCACATGACCAGATTTCTTGCAATAACTGCAAGCTAGACCACTTTTGTCACTGTCAGCTTTCACACTTTGATCAGACCTGTTACTGAATTTCTGAGCACCATCACCAGATTTGTTTTTGTCTTTGGGTGAGGAATCTTGGGTATCACCGGAACCTTTTTTTCTGAAATTCGAACCATCTATTGTTACTGCTAGACTGAAATTTGGACTTATGTGTAAGAACATATTCATCCGCAAATTTGGCAGCTGATTGCAAATTCAGTGCTTGCTTCTCATTAAGGTCGATCTTAATATCATCCTTAACACAGTTCTTAAATTCTTCAACTAACACCATCTCTTTTAGTGAGTTGAAATCATCGTTGTTCTCCATAGAAGTACACCAGCGCTCAAAGCAAACGTTCTTCTCATTAGCAAATTCTGATTTTCAGATTTCTTCAGATCTCTGAATTTCTGTCGGTAAGCCTCTGGAACCAACTCATAAGCTCTCAAAATAACCTTTTTGACAACCTCATAATCAGAGAAATCATCTGCAGACAAAGCCGAATAGGCTTGTTGACCTTTACCCTTGAGGAAAGTTTGCAACATCAGAGGCTAGTGTTCCTTTGGCCACTGGCAACTCTTTGCTACCTTTTCAAAACACTGGAAATAGTTGTCAACATCCTTTTCCGAAAATGGAGGCACCAGTTTTACCTCCTGGCTAGCCCGAAATTTATTGTCAGATTCAATTTTAATTTTTAGTAGCTCCATTTGGAGTCTTTCTTCTCTATCGAATTTCTCTAATTCAAAATCTCTCTGCCTCTGTCTCTCTCTTTCCGCTCTTTCTCTCTCTCAAATTCTCTTTGTTTTTCTTTATCCTCCCTTTCTTTTTTCTCTTCTCTAGCTAATTTTTCTAACTCAAACTGTCTGTTTTTCTTTTTGCTCCCTTTCTTTTTTCTCTTCTCTTGCTAATTTTTCTAACTCAAACTGCCTTTGTTTTTCTTTTTCCTCCATTTCAATCTCTAGCATTTTTAATTTAAGTTCCACTTCTATATTTGGATTTTCCACTGGAAATTGTTCCAGATCTCCTGGTGCAAACACATTTTCATCAATGTAATATTCAACTGTCTCTCTAGCCAGTCTTGCTTTTCGCATGGCTGGTTTTACCTCTGTCAGCTCCAAATGTCTGCATATTTCCAACAGTTCTGTCTTTTTAAAAGACTTCAAAACCCCTACGGTTGGTGATGCCAAGAAATCATCCATTGCTGTTGTCAATATATATCTAGGAAAATTCACAAAAACAATTTTACAATTTGAAATGTTAGATTTTCAATAAATGACTCACACAATGTTCTATCCTGGGCGAGCCCCCAATTTGTTATGGCCCCAATTTGTTATTACATTTACAACATCCACAACAGCAAGAGATGACAGACACAATTTTAAAACTTAAACACATTTAATTAACAAACACAACTAACAACTAACTAATCTACTGACTAATCTAATGACCAAGATTGATTAACAAGAAAAACAGAAATATTTACAGTCCCTTTTGGTTGGGTTCCTTGGTGATGTCCTGGGTGCAGGGCAAGTGCAGCTAAAGATGCATACTGTAGAATATGCACAAAAGTGCTCAAATTCAGGGGAGTATGACTGATGTGTATGTCACTGCTCCTGCTCGCCCTTTGCCCCTTTTCACACACTTCACCATGTGTAAAATATGTAGCCTGGGGTTTCTTGTAAATAATTTAAACTATTTTTTCTTCTTTTTGAATGCTTCCTAAAGTCTGATCCCTGATCCACATCATAGGAGGTGGAGACAGTACACTGTTTCCTTGCAAATTAAAGATTCTAACAGTAAAATAAGTGACTTTTTTAAGAGTTTGTGCTGGCTAATTGGACTCTGGTGAAAACCAGACAGATTTTTCGATGGAGAAAGGGCATTTTTGGGGTCAGGAGAGCTTTAGGAAGACTAGATGTCTAGCCCACCTATAGTGATGGACTGAATTCCCACATGAAAATCATTCATTCATATTGAGTGTCATGTGGCAAAACAGTTGATTCGTGGTAGAGATACAACATCCTTTCCAGAGAAAGGATGTAAAATGTAAATAAAAAAGGACCGCAAAGATCTGCGAATCATTCAAACACTATAATGAATTGACAATAGTGCAAAGTCAACGTTTTAAATGTTGAAACTGAGAGACTTTATTGTGTTCGAAAAATATCTGCTCATTTTAAATTTGATGCCAGTAACACTGGACCAGGCCATGTTTACCAGCGTGTTAAATCATCTCTTCTTTTCACTACACCCTGAAAGTGTTTTGGAACTGTGGAGACCATTCACTGTAGTTTAGATCGCAAAAAGTTCTCTCAATCTATCTTAATTTTAGATTTCGGCTTCTCAACACTTTTGCAGTGGCTTTTGTCGCATTTGTTGTTTCATAGTGCACCAACTTTTTCAATGGGTGACCAGTCTTGACTGGAGGCTGGCCAGTTTAGCACCCCGACTCTTTTCCCACAGATCCTTGTTGCTGTAACACACGCACAGTGTGGTTTGGCATTCTCTTGCTGAAATAAGCAAAGCATTACCAGAAAAGGATGTCTGGATGGCTGTATACATGCTTCAAAGCCTGGAAATATTGTTCAGCATTAAAGGAGGACTATACAGAACTACATGTTTTGACTTAATCTTACAGTAATTAACGTCAACATAATATCCACAGTCGATTTTTTTTTTTTTTGTCCATACCTCCTGTTCTTTTAAATGACCATTAATTAGCCAGAATTGCTGTTTCCAGGAGGCCGCCAATAATGCCACGCCTGGCATGAGAAGTTGCGAGATCATAACCTCACTGCGGCTGCCACATGCATTCATGTGCATGATGCATGCGATGTCAAAATTTCTGAATACATGTTTACCTTAATAAATTAGACTACCGACCAATTTAAAATTGTTCATTGAGCGAATCAACTGTTTAATTGCAAAGTGAGCAAAGTAAATAGGTAGGGGGTGAAAGCAATTTTTCAAGTAGAGGAGAGTGATTTTGAAGACCTTAACTTTGCTTAGTTCAGCACGCAATATGCCTGAATGTGTTAGCTTGATTATTACATTTGGCCGTTTTGTGCGAATCTTGTTCAATTATTAAATAAAAAATGTTAAAAATTTGCGGCACAGATTTGCCTGAACGTGCTTGCCCAGTCTTTGGTGCATTTGTCCATTTCTTGCAATGTGAAAATAATTTCTCTCACATTCACGTTTTCACACAATGTTTTCTACTTTGCGTATATTTTTAGACGCCTAAAAACCAGGGCCATCTTAACATGATTTTATTTTAAAGAAATCTTTTTTAATAATAGGTTAAAGTTTTCCGACGAGAGGTGGAATTTAGAGGTCTGCTATTTATTCAGATGACTGACTTTATTTCAATCTAACATGGTAGCCTGGTTCGGTTTGTCTGCTTCTCATTATATCTTCTAAATCATTATTGGCTTGATTTTGGTTTTGATTGGTCAGTTGGCTGAATAAATGGCTTGATTACAAGTTAGACAAAGTACACAGGAATTTTTTTGACTCTGAGGAAGACGCAGTGCGTCAAAACGTCAGTCTTGGCACCTTAATATTTGATTTGAGTGTTCCAGTTTCTTCTTTATATTTGGATTTACTGTCCTTTCTGGGAGCACCGACCTCCACTGTCAGAGGGGCTGAAGCACAGGAAGCGGGAATATATTGGTCATTCAGCAATCACAATGCAGGACCACAGGACAATGGACATTCAGGACGCTGGCAGCTGCACTGACGTCACGATTAGGGGCACCCCAAGCAGATCGAGGGTGAATATTCGTCTGCTGTGGTGAAAATAGCGCGGTCCACTAGTTTAGTAAAATTACTCATAAAAATTAAAGAAAAAAGTCGAAGGAGCTTTTTTCATGATATATTGAAATAATATTACCCACTTTTCCCAGCTATGATAGTCCTCCTTTAAGAGGTCAAGCCTGGGTCCACTCAATTTAAGAACTTCTAAACAAATAAACATGTTTTTACATAATTATGTAAATATCATATAATTCAGCTCACATAATTGTAAACTGAAAAAAGCTCAGAATGGAATTTGATTTTAATCAAATTTAATGAGTTTGTTACCGTGAAAACCGCACATTGTTGGCGAAAAATGTGAAATTTGGCGGCAATAATATCTCAGAAACTATACTATTTTTTCCTGTATTTCTTTTTTTTTGTTTGTTTTGAAGCTAATATCACCAGCTGTACAATGACTCATTCTGGGTATTTTTATGGGAAAATATTTTGGAAAATTATTTGGTCATAGAATCTTAAAAATGGGTGGCAGAACCTGCCTGGCAGATGGATCATAAATGCACCGTGTATCTACCTTCCCAAAAATGGCTATGTCATTGTATAGAACATAAAAAACTGATGCTATGGTGAAAATTTCAGAGCAATACTTTGAAAAACATGGATTTTATGTCCACCACAAGCCTGATAAACTATGAAATTTTGTGATGCGCGTTTTTGTCGCAAAACGAATGCACTGGAGGCTTTCACATGATAAATATCCACTTAAAAAGATAGCTTTTTGGTCTTAAAATCACCTTTTATGAATGTTTTAAAAGATTTTTTACAAAATGAAAAAAAAAAAAAACTTTTTCAAATCTGAACCTAGTCTTGATCCCTTAATGCTGTCCTCACAGATGTGCAAGTTACCCATGCCACGTACACTAATGCACGCCCATACTACTAATTCACCCCCATATTATCATGGATGCTGGCTTTTGAACTGTGCGCTGATAAAAAATAATAAAAAAAATACTGGATAGTTTCCTCTTTTTCTTAGCCTAGAGGACATGGCAACCTTGATTTCCAAAACTTTTTTCAGATTTTCATTGATTAGACCACAGGATAGTTCGTCTCAGGCTGTAATAAATTAATTTAGGCCCAGAGAAGGCAGCCACTTTTCTGGATCTTGAGTATTTATGGTAACATAGTAAAGTTTTAACTTGCTTTTGTGGATGCAGTCACACAATGTGCTCACTGAGATTGATTTTCAGAAATGTTCCTGAGGCCATGCATTCATTTCCACTGCAGAATCCCGCTTGTTTTTAATGCATTTCCACCTGAATGGCCTGAAAATCATAAGTTTACAAATATCTGCAGTATCACTTTGCTATACAGTTAAGTTTAGGATTTATAAGCTCCTGTATACGAAAAAAAGTGAATAATTATAAAAAACGTGTATGTAAATAAAAAATTATTTTAATATGAAGCCATGGGCATTAAATAAAATAATTTGGTGAGTAGATACACCTTATATGAGGCAATGTTTAGAAAAAAATGACCCCTAGCCACATGGTCAAACCAGGAGACAAAATTGGCCCATTTTTGAGCCCTCCGAGGCAAGGGCTTATGTTAAAACTTTTATAATTCATCACCTAACAGTGTTATCCTGGCAGAAATGTACATGTGAATAGATAATAGACCCTATAATTACTGTGTTATGAGGAAAAAATTCTAAGTTGTTCGATATTTTCAGGAGGGCTCCTATAGTTTCACCTTATTTTAGCTCATTTTGGTCAAAAGCCATTTTTAGCCTCCTATAGAGTGAGAAATATGCATCTCAGAGGCTATCTGATGCCATAATTAAAAAAACTGGATGACAATTAGAAAATATTTGCAATATTAGCTTTCTAGAAGAGTCCATTATAAAATTGTAAGCCCCTGAAGTTGGAAAAAGATGCGTTTTTCACATGTGGCATTTTTAGGGCCAAATTTCAAAGGCCTATATTTTTTAACTATGAGGAATTGTAAGCTAATCTTTTGCATTGTGGGTAGAGCCATATAGATCTACATTTAAGAATTTTTCTGGCAAAATCTGAGGTGGTGACCTGGGGACCCCTAGGTGAGTTGGCATGGAATGACCCCATAGTCTACAGTCAGCGGAGCTTATCTAATGCTGAGTCATCTGGCGTCCGTCTGTCTGTCCATCTAGCGTCAACTTTTCACTTCAAATTTGAATATCTCAAAAACATGTCGGATAACTTTTTGTCAAATTTGTTGTGAACCTTTCTTATGATGTTCTGAACATCCCTTGCGAAAATGAGAAAATTCTACGTCCCGATTTTTGAGGATTCCAGCATTTTGGAAATATCAGTGTTTCTGCTCATTTTTTCAGTCTTTCATTAATGTGTCATACGTGTTAATATTGCAGTAGTTTTCAAGGATTTCTGAAATTAGGTTATAACATGGACATTTCAGTCATCCTCAGCGGAGCTCTCTAGGCCGACAGGCCTCTTGTTTTGGTGTTATAATACATTTCCAATCTTTTGTTGCCCCTGTTCCAACTTTTATGAAACACATTGCTGGCATCAAATTCACCATGAGTAAATATTTTTCTAAAAACAATTTCTCAGTTTCATCATTTGATAAACTAGTGAATTACCCGTGGTGAGAATAATTTCTTGTGACGACCCACGTCCACATACCAACTTTCATGAATACGGTGACCTTTGACCCTTCTGACCTTGACCTTTGACGGAACAGACCTCTCGCGGTCATTTCTAGTGACGACCTACGTCCATGTACCAACTTTCATGAAAATCTGTCCAGGGAGATGGGAGATGCGAAAAATTGACCTTTGACCCCAGTGACCTTGACCTTTCAAAAAACTATCTCAGACAGACAAACGTTCCTCAAATTATAGTATGATTGTCTTTTCACCATTTTCGATCAAATATAGGGTTTAAATGATGTGCAAATCATTGTATTGTTTTAAATTACATTTTACACAGTGTCCAAACTTTTATGGAAATGGGTGTGTATAATTATTTCATGATTTTACAGCGCACTATTGAATTGGTGAATTCAATAATGAGCCAACTCCACACATTTTCAAAATGGAGTTGGGCCCTTATTGAATTCACTGATCCAAGTTGTTGAGCCACTTGGAGAGCTTGGAGAACCACTTGAAAAGCAATTCAGGGAGTCACTTAAATACCGATCTTATTTGATTCATAGATGGATGGTAATTTTGAATATCACTCACAGATGTGGGTAGTTTGTGGTCAAGGAGTTTATGATCTTGAAAATGTATTGTTATGACTCCCAGCCTTTTTTCAATTCTCAGTATTTTTACAATTAGAAAGCTGAAGTTTTTTTGTGTATTTGTGGCCCTTATTCTGCACTAAAGTCATGAAAATAATCTGAAATAAGATTGACTCTAAATGCTAAGTGTCAAGCTTCAGCTATTTCCCCCCTCTCTTTGAAGCTCAAATCCTGACCTTGAGACATTAAATAAGATAATGCATAAATTGCCAGATTTGACTTCTCTGCAAAGGGGTTAAAATAATTTTTATCATGAAATGAGCTATGAGACAGAGGAACTCAAAAATACTTGCTGGGTAAAGTTTTTTTGGCTGACATGCCATTTTTCAGGGAAGTATTTGAGACACAGTATGTGAAATGTCTCATTAGTTAAAAAAAAAACAAATATATATATATATATACACTGTACATAAGATAAGTGTTGGTAATTTTTTTTTATAGGTCACAGGATTAAGTTTGGAGGTACATTTTGGCAATATAATGTGCAATATAGGGTGTCAAGGATTAATGACTTTTTGACGTACAATATTTTGTGTGGTGTGACATTGTGTGAAGGTTCTGCGCATATTATCAGGAGTGCGTCATTAAAAAAATTAATAAAGACAATGCAATGGAAAGGAAATATAACTTGGAGGAGTCAATATACATCCCTGGAAAATCTGATTGTGATTGAGCTGGAAAACTCTGACCATCTAGCTGCATAATCCTGATTAAATAAATCAGGATTTCCCCACTGTTACTGCTAAAATGAATGTGTAGTCACATCAAATTTGCAATGGAAATAAGCAAAGGGCTGTTCTGATTGTGAAAAAATATGGCTTAACATCTAGGGGCTCAGGAGAGGGAGTGGCTATAACATCAGATGCTTCCACAAATAAATAAAATAAAAATACCATCGGAACAATTAGGTCTTAGGGCACTGGGAGTGTGTTTCAAAACTGTGGAACACCTAGATAACAAATAAGTTAATCAAACTCAATACCCGAAACCTTGGTCAGGGATATGTCATACGAAGTAGAGGTTGGCAAATTGGTGGGATCCAAGAGGCTTAGCTGGGGATTTCACTGGAACCAAATAGAGCCCTTAGGTCCAAAGAAAATAATAATAAGTTTGTGACCTATAAAATCTGCGCTTCAGAATCAGTGTGCAGGAAAAACCCATGAGGGAAGGATGTGTCTCTGTTTTCCGTATGGTGTGGAAAGAGCAGGGAGGGCCATGTACCATGACCTGGAGTAGGGGTCACATGTAGCGGCAGATAAATTGGAACTGGAAACAGCGGACAACTGCAGCCTGATGACAAGGCCAGGCAAAAACCCTTCCAGATCCTCCCCACGGTTTGTATGTCATGTGCAGTGCAAATGAATAGGGTAAGTAAATAAAGATGGGCCGCAAAGGCCAAAGCAAACAGCTGTAAGAATGGACAAGCCTTAGAAATGCAGTGTGCACCCTTAAAAAAATGTACTTTAGAGTGTCCTTGTGCATCCATAAACAGGCGCGCACACACACACACACACACACACACAAAAGACATATACAGACACACACTTGAGAACACATCATTGTTGACACATATGTACATGTTCTTGCATCTAATTGGCCCCCTTTTTCAAAATCAGCATGATGGATTAGTGATTAGAGGCTTAATTATGCTGTCGTACCACTCATGGTCATTAGCTGCATAGTTTCAAAACAAAAAAAAAACCACTACAACACAAAAACTTAATTATAATGCATCAGTATGAGCTTGGCTGACTGGTAACACTTGCAGTGCAAATGAAATCAATCATTCTCTGTCACACATTTAAATCACTCTAACAAGGAACACATTTGACTGCATGGTACTCTATGGTAATAATACTGAGAAGAATTATCTCAGACTGGATAGATTCTGCCTGTTTTTCTGAATTTCAGTGGGGATTTGTGTCTACTTGCCATTCAAAGTGAAGGTTATCAAGTCCATCCAAGACTAACCTCAGCCCTACTTGGAGAGACATCTGCAGACCTCGCACACTTTCAAGCATGTGGTCTTTCACAGATGACCCTTGGTTTCTCCGCTCTCCAAGATATTTTGTAATCCATTTAACAAAACTAGTTACACAAGAGAATGCCAACAAATTTTATACAGAACTACATGTTTCATCAACACAGTCATGTTTTCATTCAATGCACAGGACAGAACCGCATTGAAAGATGAAACATAAACCCTCAGTTTCACCTTTTTGTGCAATGCCTGACTGTAAATATCAGGAAGTCATTGCTCTGCACCAAATTCCCATCGGCTGTTTCTTAAGATGCTCATTTCCTGGAAATCACTATAAGAAGGCCACAGGGCTTTGAACTTTGTTTTTAAACTACCCTCATTGTAAATGAGCACAATCACCAAATTCCAGTCCAGGTGTTTTAATGGCCTGTATAAAAAAAACACTGTTAAACCTTGTGCTGTTCCCATCTTGAGACATGTTTACAGCACCCAAGGACTCGAAGTCACACTGACATAGATTTCACATACAAAATCAAGGAACTACAGTAAGTGCAAAATGTACAGCATAGTCTGTAACAATTTAGACAATGACACTGTTTGTATTACAATACCTAAACTAAATGCAAGGTTCATGTAATATTGATGTAACTTCAATGCCTGTACAATAAATATGAGAGTCTCTAGTTTAAAATTATTAACTGCAAAAAAGCGTCTGTCTTAAAGGTCCCCTATTATGCCAACAGGTGTACAGCTAATTAGCCATTAAGAGCCAGTTCAAAGTCTCCCCTTCCTGACAGCACAAGGGAGAGTGACCACCCAGAATAATGAAATATGACTGCTTGGCTGAAGTTGATCAGTTGTTCTTGCCTCTGGTTGGTTACTTCCCCATGTGACGTCAAGAGGGGAAAGATTTTGAAATCGCTTATACGTTGTAATATCTAATTGGCTGATCACCTGGTGACATAATATGGGAAGTATTTTAACCTTCTCATGAGACTAAGCGTCTTATTTTTGTTTTCTTTCACAAGCAGAAAATATTGGTTGATTTATGTGCTTCACAAGTGAAATTTTCTTAACCCATTGAAAAATCTAGACATGAGTCAAGATAATCTACATCAATGGCAGAAGTTTTGTTATACTGTAAAGAAAGGTAATAGAAAAGAGTTTCATTGCAAAATGCAAGAAATTCCACTTCTGAATCAAAATCTTTGAACCACCACTGCAAGATCATCATTGGCAGGCCAGTAGTCAAACAAAGTTCAGCCCTTAGCATGTTATATATCCCAGTGTTTAGCGAGCTTGAATATCAGCATTCAGTCCAAAGTGCAATAAACGACAAGCCAGTTTTTCCACTAATTTCAATATATCCATATAGCCAATCAGCAATGGAGAATCCCGCACTGCCAATGGGCTCTGATGGGTTAGCGACTCTTCTTTTGGGCAAAACAAAAAATCTGACTGTTATTTCTATGCTGCAAGCTCTGCGGAGAAAAAGATTCCCTCATCTGTCAAGTAGGCCTATGCGTTTCCCATCAGTGGACATAGAACCCTAATTCCAAATGAGTTGGGATGCTGTGTAAATTGTAAATAAAAACCACATGCAGTAATTAACAAATCAGATAAATCCACATTTTATTCACAATACAACATAGACAACATATCAGATGTTGAAATCGAGATGATGTACCATTTCATGAAAAATATTAGCTCATTTTCAATTTGATGGCAGCGACACGTCAAAAAAGGGAGAGGGACAACAACAGGCTGGAAAAGTGGTACTGATAAAAAAAAAAACAGCTGGAGGAACATTTTTCAGATTAATCCCTTTGCGCAGCAGCCAAATATGGCTATTTATGTGTTACCTTACTTAAGGCTTTATAATTCAAGATTGCAGCATCCCAGAGAGGAAAAGCATGGCTCACCTGAATCAAGACACTTGAAGGATTTAGAATTCCATTGTATTTCTGTTTATTTTCAAGATTTTGGTAGAGAAAAGGGCTGCAAACAAAAAATCTTAATGAAAATTCAGCTTTGAAGTTGTAAAAAAATAATACCGAGAATTGGCTAGGGGTTAGAACTATAAATTTCTGGGATCCCTTCACCACAAGTATAGTTCATCTGAGTACTGTATTCTAAATTATGTACTCTCTTGGAGCCAAATAAGACAGCTATCCAGGTGGCTCCCCATACTCTTAAGATCCCTCAAAATGGCACGCTTTTAAGTCATAAAATAATCATACATTTAACACAAATCAACTTTTGACGAATGAAATTCAAAATGAACTAATGATTTTCCGGTTGAATTTAGCATGAGTTTACCAATATAGGTGCAGTTGGACATCAATGGTCACCAGTAACCTCTCCAAACACAAAACATGGCTTTTCTAAAGTTTAGAATTTTGTCCATTTTTATTCCCACAAGCCAGCACACATACTCATTAGAGGAACTGCTTATTATCATAGGCGGTGTTTCCACAGAGCAAACACGGGCAGTTGCCCAAGGCCTCGGCCAATCAGGAGCCTCGGTTGGGGCCTTGTCCAATCAGGAGCCTCGTTAGGTGAAACGTCACAACTATATGTTAATGAGCTTTCAGAACATACACGCCCTAGCGCTAGATGATGAAGCCACTGCGTGCCTCACTGCTACCGCAGGCTGCATGAATGCTTTTGACCACCATAGCCACCAGAACGCGTTGTCTAATAAATTGTGTTTTCACTTGCAAAGTTAAAAAATGGCTTGTTGTCAATCCTAAGGCCCTCGTTGTTGTACCAGCGTAGTGGGAAGCATTTTCGGGCTTTTTAAATGGTTGTGTAATATACTAGTTGTCATAGCTTCACTGTGTTATTGACAACAGGTCTGCTGGCTAGCATCTAGCTTTCCTTTGACTGGTCTCATTTCCACTCCATTTAGTCAGTGATTATGCACTTTCAAAGCTCCCAAATGTCTCGTTTTTAATGTTAAGGATCTTAACTAACTGTCACTAAAGTGCTTGTCATTTCAAGCATTTCAATGGTTTGAAACTTATCTAGCTGCTTGCTGCTTTTCATCCTCTGCATTCAAAGAAACTGTAAAATATGTAAGAAATAATTAACGAGAAGGTGTGCATTCGTGGTTGCCTCCGCAAAGTGCATTAAAACCGTGGAATGCTCACCTTCGAGTTAATTATCCCTCTTATACCATGGTCAATTGCCAGCAATATCAACTCGCAGCATTGAGAAATTTTTGGTAAAAGTTTTGCATTTACACTAAAAAAAAAAAAAAAAACGAGCTGGTAATCATTAAACAGGCACCGCGCCTTCTCATACCCAATAGCCTACTATAGGCCAAGTTAAATTGAACCAGCTATCTTAATTCATCCTATGTTCAGAGAGAAAGAATTTTTTTTACACGCTTACATCCGTTTACCAGCTGATTTGATATCGGATTCCAGCTGAACTGGACATTATTCATAACGCAACATTATGTGCGATTATGCAGACTGTGGCTAACTTGCTACCCACAATTACAATGAACTTATGATGGTTACCGCAGTCAGCGAGCTGAAGTCGGCTGGCATAGCACGTAGCTAGCGAACTGTCAGCAGTTGAAGTGGACACGTTAGCTTCCTTTGTAACCGTACACAATTACAATCATTTAATGAATAAAGCCTGATTACTTCGCTGCTATAATATTTCCGGTCATTATTGCTTGAGTACCTATAGTTAACCGCCCTGCAGGACGCAACTTATGTGACGCCGCTAAATTTACTGGAGATAAATGAGCAGCTAGGTTATCGTTGTACCTAGCCGAATACCAGGTTTAACGTTGCTAGGGTTACAAGTTGGCTTGTGGATGAATTTCGAATGGTGAAACGACCGTAGCCGAACTACCTGTGCGGTTCCACGGTTTTAATGCATACCTGCCAGCCAATCAGAAAAAAGTATTCACCCAGACCATGGCATAAATATGTAATAATTGATTGTCAATGAATGCACTGCTATGACAGTGATAAAAGCAATATTAATATTAAGCATTATTCGTGTTGAGAGTAGGCATATATTCTAATATATTCTCAATGCATGTAATCCCAGCGACGTGTCAGTGACGTGACATCATACACAGCTGTCCGGCTTCGCTCTGGCTGTGGCATCTGAGGTAGCCTAGGCAACGACTTGAGCGAGCCCGGCGGGAATAAGGTATATAGAATACCAAAATCGATTATTTTTTCGAAAGAGCGACACAAACGATTTCTAAGCGGTGGGGAGAAAAGGAAGAGAAAGAAGGAAAATGAAAGATTTGTTCAAAAGCTTCCCAAATTAACCACTGTAATGTGAATATAGGCCACTAGATGGCAGTATTTACCTTTTTTTTGTTAAGCTCAGACTGAAGTCATGTTTAGACATGTCCTGGACATGTCTGGGGCAAGTCTCAGAAAATTAAAAAAAAGAGGTCTAAATGTGGGTGGGGTCTGCAAAAGAGTATATAAGGAAAAGAATTGAGACAGTAAAGTAGTAGGAGAAATTGCAAGAAGATGACCAGACCTGCCATTCTGTTCAAGACCTGTGACGTTTCTTTTGTGGATTTCTTTGCCTGTGTTTGAGCATTTTCTTCATCCAGGACATCACCAAGCCACCCCACCAAAAAGGGACTGTAATTATTTCTGTTTTTTCTTATTTATCAATCTTGGTCTTTAGTTGTAGGTTGTTATTAGTCTTTGTCTTTGTTAAAAATTAAATGTGTTTTAGTTGTTAAAACTGTGTTTGTCATCCCTTGCTGTTGCTGTTGTGTTATAAATGTAATAACAAATTGGGGCCATAACAAATTGGGGGCTCAAGGTCCGGGATAGACCATTGTGTGAGTAATTTATTGAAAATCTAACATTCCAAATTGTGAAATTGTTTTTGTGAATTTTCCTAGATATATATTGACAACAGCAATGGATGATTTCTTGGCATCACCAACCGTAGGGGTTTTGAAGTCTTTTAAAAAGACAGAACTGCTAGAAATTTGCAGACAGTTGGAGCTGACAGAGGTAAAACCAGCCATGCGAAAAGCAAGACTGGCTAGAGAGATAGTTGAATATTACATTGATGAAAATGTGTTTGCACCAGGAGATCTGGAACAGTTTCCAGTGGAAAATCCAAATATAGAAATGGAACTTAAATTAAAAATGCTAGAGATTGAAAGGGAGGAAAGAGAAAAAGAAAGGGAAGAAAAAGAAAAACAAAGAGAATTTGAGAGGGAAGAAAAAGAAAAACAAAGGCAGTTTGAGTTAGAAAAATTAGCAAGAGAAGAAAAACAAAGAGAATTTGAGAGAGAGAAAGAGGAAAGAGCAGAAAGAGAGAGACAGAGACAGAGAGATTTTGAATTAGAGAAATTCGATAGAGAAGAAAGACTCCAAATGGAGCAACTAAGAATTAAAATTGAAACTAAAAATAAATTTTGTGCCAGTCAGGAGGTAAAACTGGTGCCTCCATTTTCGGAAAAGGATGTTGACAACTATTTCCAGTGTTTTGAAAAGGTAGCAAAGAGTTGCCAGTGGCCAAAGGAACACTGGCCTCTGATGTTGCAAACTGTCCTCAAGGGTAAAGCTCAACAAGCGTATTCGGCTTTGTCTGCAGATGATTCCTCTGATTATGAGGTTGTCAAAAAGGTTATTTTGAGAGCTTATGAGTTGGTTCCAGAGGCTTACCGACAGAAATTCAGAGGTCTGAAGAAATCTGAAAATCAGACTTATGTTGAATTTGCTAATGAAAAGCAGGTTTGCTTTGAGCGCTGGTGTACTTCTATGGAGGTCAAGGATGATTTCAACTCACTAAAAGAGATGGTGTTAGTTGAAGAATTCAAGAACTGTGTTAAGGATGATGTTAAGACCTACCTTAATGAGAAGCAAGCACTGAACTTGCAATCAGCTGCCAAATTTGCAGATGAATATGTTCTCACTCATAAGTCCAAATTTCAGTCTAGCAGTAACAATAAATGGTCCCAATTTCAGAAAAAGGGTTACGGTGATACCCAAGATTCCTCACCCAAAGACAAAGACAAATCTGGTGATGGTGCTCAGAAATCCAGTAACAGGTCTGATCAAAGTGTGAAAGCTGACAGTGACAAAAGTGGTCTAGTTTGCAGTTATTGCAAGAAACCTGGTCATGTTAAAACTAACTGTTGGTTCCTAAAAGCGAAGAAAGAAAAAGAAAAGGATACCAAACCAAATGCCTTTGTGAAAACAAGGTTAGAAACCCCTGTAGTAGATAACCGATCTGCTAAATTGCCTGCTTCTTGTGGAGCTAAAAAGCCTAATACAGCTGACTTTGTGAGGGAGGAATTTCTTCCATTTGTGTCAGAGGGATTTGTGGCTCTGAATGAGCATACTACTCCTGTCCCCATATATATCCTAAGGGATACCGGAGCTTCTCAGTCACTTTTGCTGATGGACTCCTTGGAGTTACGTGATGAGACCGCTTCAGGGGATTTCATACTTGTACAAGGTATTGAAGGGAGGACTGTATCTGTACCCCTGCGCTCTATATTCTTGAAGTCAGATTTAGTTACAGGACAGGTAAAGGTGGGACTTATGTCAAGTCTACCTATAAAGGGTGTTTCTCTGTTGCTAGGCAATGACCTGGCTGGGGGCAAAGTAGTTCCCCCTGTACATCTTACTTCACAGCCGAGCACTGAAGATGGGGATGAGGACCCATCTCTGTATCCTTCTTGCGCAGTGACTCGTGCTATGGCCAAGAAGGCTAAAGAAGAAGATGTTGTGGTGCCATCCAGCACATTGAATAGTCAGGACTCAGGTGGTTCGCCTCATGACTCTGATTGGCCTACTATGGTTTCTCCGTTTGAGGACTTATCAGATACTTTTATCAGTTCTCTATTCAGCCAGCCGGATGGGTCTGGTGATTTTGATGTGTCTGGAGACTTGTCTCTGTCCAGAAAGCGGTTGATTGAGGAGCAAACTAATGATCCTGAAATTTGTGCACTAAAGAGGAGAGCCCTTCCTGAAAAAGAAATAGATACAGTTCCAGTTGGGTATTATCTCAAGGATGGTGTGTTGATGCGGAAGTGGCGCCCTCCTGATATCCCTGCCAATGCAGATTGGGCAGTGGTCAGGCAAATTGTTGTTCCGAAGGTCTATAGGAATGAGATCTTAACAATGGCTCATAGTTTACCTTTAGGAGGTCATCTTGGTGTTAACAAGACTGTTGATAAGATCATGAAACACTTCTTTTGGCCTAGGCTTCGGAAAGACGTTTCCAACTTTTGCAAAACCTGTCACACTTGTCAGGTAGTTGGAAAACACCAGTTAGACCCACCTGTAGCTCCATTGCAGCCTATCCCAGCATTTGGGGAGCCATTCTCTAGGGTCATTGTTGATTGCGTTGGTCCATTACCCAAGACTAGATCTGGAAATCAGTACTTGTTGACAATCATGTGTGCATCTACCAGATTCCCCGAAGCCATACCTCTACGTAACATCAAGGCAACTGCAATCTCGAAGGCTTTGATAAAGTTCTTCACGTTGTTTGGCCTTCCCAGGGAAATTCAGTCAGACCAGGGTAGCAATTTCACTTCAGGATTGTTTCAGCAGGTTGTGTATGAACTAGGTGCAAAACAGATTCTTTCTAGTGCCTATCATCCAGAAAGTCAGGGTGCCTTAGAGCGGTTTCATTCCACTCTCAAGACAATGATGAGGACTTATTGTTATGACCATGAGAAAGACTGGGATGAAGGGGTTCATTTGCTGTTGTTTGCAGCTAGAGAAGCAGTGCAGGAGTCTACTGGATTCAGTCCATTTGAGCTAGTGTTTGGTCATGAAGTGAGAGGACCTTTGCTATTATTGAGTGAACAATGGCAAGAGGAAGAGCCGCAAATCAGTCTGTTAGACTATGTTAGCAAGTTCAAGGAAAGATTGCGTGCAGCTTGTGACCTTGCCAAAGAGAACTTGAAATCAAGTCAGGGAAAAATGAAAACTTGGTATGATCATAAGGCTAGAAGGCGTGAGTTTAAACCAGGAGACAAGGTCCTTGTGTTGTTTCCCTTGCAGTCCAATCCATTGCAGGCTAGATTTCATGGTCCTTATGAGATTCTGACAAAACTCAATGATCTCAATTACATTGTGAAGACTCCAGATAGGAGAAAACCAAAACAATTGTGTCATATTAACATGCTAAAGCCTTATCATGACAGAAATGCTAGGGTTGCAGCTGTCACTTCAGATTCTCCAATGGTCGAAACATGTGAAGATGAGGGGGAGTTTCAAGATGATGAACCAAGAATTAAAGCTGAAGTTCTTTCATGTAAATTGTCAAACACTGAAGTGTTGCAAAATCTTGATGTAAAACTCCAGCACTTAGAACCCTCACAGAGAGATCAGTTTGAAAGGTTGATCAAGAAATATGAGGATTTGTTTCCTGATGTTCCAAAGAGAGTTACTATAGCCTCTCATGATGTAGATGTTGGTGATGCCAAACCAATAAAACAGCATCCATACCGGATGAATCCTGAAAAGAGAAAGATTGCTGAGAAAGAGGTTGAGTACATGTTAAAACATGATATTATCAGACCCTCCAACTCCGATTGGAGTTCACCCTGTGTGCTAGTTCCAAAACCTGATGGAAGTACTAGATTCTGTACAGATTATCGCAAAGTCAATGCTGTAACTAGAACTGATGTGTTTCCAATACCTAGGATTGATGATTGTATTGATAGTGTAGGGCAAGCAAAGTTTCTGACCAAGATTGATTTATTGAAGGGTTATTGGTGTGTGCCTTTAACTGAGAGGGCCAAGAGCATCTCTGCTTTTGCCACACCATCTGGATTGTACCAGTATGAAGTCCTACCCTTTGGCATGAAAAATGCCCCAGCGACGTTCCAAAGGATGATACAGTCTACAATCGCCGGATTGCCACACACGGGTGCATACATCGATGACCTGATCACATGGAGTGACTCCTGGGAAGAACATCTAAAAGATGTAGAGACGTTGTTCCAGCGCCTGACCCAGGCTAACCTGACTGTTAACCTGAACAAGAGTGACTTTGGTTGTGCTACTGTCACCTATCTTGGCTACGTCATAGGCCAGGGTAAGGTGGCACCCATAAATGCTAAAGTCCAAGCCATCATGGACTTTCCAGTTCCTGACAACAAAAAAGCTTTGCGCCGCTTCCTTGGAATGATCGGGTACTACCGCAAGTTCTGCAAGAACTTTGCTGAGATTGCTCTCAGTCTAACTAACCAACTGAAGAAAGGCGTAAAGTTCACCTGGGATGATGCATGCCAGAGAGCCTTCGATCGCCTGAAGTCTCTGCTGTGTCACTTCCCCGTTCTCAAATCTCCTGACTTCAACAAACCGTTCTCCATCGCGGTCGATGCTAGCGACCAAGCTTGTGGATCTGTGCTCCTACAGAGAAGTGACTCTGATGACATTGAGCATCCCGTGACATACTTCTCCAGGAAGTTCAATCGCCACCAAAGGAACTATTCCACAATAGAGAAGGAACTGTTGGCTCTGGTCCTTTCTTTACAACACTTTGAGGTTTATGTTTGTACAGGACAAAAGCCAATGATTGTGTACACTGACCACAATCCGTTAATGTTTTTGAGTAAGATGAAAAACAAGAATCGGAGATTGTTGAATTGGAGTTTGATTTTACAGGAGTTTGACTTGGAAATTAAGCATGTGAAGGGTACAGACAATGTAATTGCTGATTGCTTATCCCGTGTTTGAATGTGTATGATATGTATATATAGACAAGTGTTCACTTTACCATTTTGTATTGAAAAGAAAAATTTTGCCTTTATGAGTCAAAATTTTTCCCTTTTGGAATGGAGGTGTAATGTGAATATAGGCCACTAGATGGCAGTATTTACCTTTTTTTTGTTAAGCTCAGACTGAAGTCATGTTTAGACATGTCCTGGACATGTCTGGGGCAAGTCTCAGAAAATTAAAAAAAAGAGGTCTAAATGTGGGTGGGGTCTGCAAAAGAGTATATAAGGAAAAGAATTGAGACAGTAAAGTAGTAGGAGAAATTGCAAGAAGATGACCAGACCTGCCATTCTGTTCAAGACCTGTGACGTTTCTTTTGTGGATTTCTTTGCCTGTGTTTGAGCATTTTCTTCATCCAGGACATCACCAAGCCACCCCACCAAAAAGGGACTGTAATTATTTCTGTTTTTTCTTATTTATCAATCTTGGTCTTTAGTTGTAGGTTGTTATTAGTCTTTGTCTTTGTTAAAAATTAAATGTGTTTTAGTTGTTAAAACTGTGTTTGTCATCCCTTGCTGTTGCTGTTGTGTTATAAATGTAATAACAAATTGGGGCCATAACACCACCTTCTTCACAAGTTCAACCGAAGAAGCCAGAGCCAGCAGCAGCACCTCCAATGAGCCGGCGTTTGACAGCAGCAATGCTAGCTCTAGCCCTGGCTGTAGTGGTTGTGTTGATAGCGGCACCTGTGCCCCGCAACAAGCATCTGAAATTAACTCGTCGTCTCTACATATACATTGGACTTTTTCTTCAACTTTTTTTTTAACCTTTTTGACCTTTTTTTCTCTTTTCTTTTAAAAAGAAAGAAAAGCACAAAATGTAAAAAAAAAGAAAAATTGTAAATATTGTTGGGATTGATATCGTGCGCACGTTGCGTATATATTACATCAGACATCAACCTATTTTTTCAATCATTTTCATGTCGTGTTCAATAAAAAAAATGTTTTTCCTTGCATATGATTGATTTTCTCATTATTAACAGATGGGTTTAAGTTGGGGGGTGGGGCCTCAAAATTGTTCTTTGCCCAGGGCCTCAGAATTCCTAAAACCGCCTTGGCTTATTATATGGTCAGAACATTCACCCAGCAATGAAAAGCAATGACCTTACTTAAACACTTTTCACTCCTTATAAGGAACAATTATAACTCACTAACTCAGTAATATCTGAAATATAAGTTACATTAACAGAACAGTCATTCCACTATCAGGAGAAATCATGCAATATTGTACTGTAGATTAAACAGAATGGTGCAATGCCCGCACCAGGGGGTCCATCGAAGTGCTGAGCTGTTCGTATTTTAAACTAACCAAAACCTTGGCATTCAATTTTGTTGAATATGGTATAAATTCCAAAACAAATAGCCATATTGAGCAAAATGCTACCACAGTAGTAGTGTAACCTTTCTTCATTGAATCCCTCCTCCAGAGACAGATGTATCCAGTAGAAGGAACCCTCCAGTCCTGTTTCATTCGGAATAATTCCAATTGACTAAGTCCTTATCTCATTTAAATCCCGTAGATGTAATTGAACACTTCATTGGGAGACTTTTTTCTTTAAATTGGGTCATTTTCAGATGTGCGATTGTGTGCAGCGTTAAGAGAACACAACCTAGCTTGCTATTATGTAAAGGTTTGTATACTCTTCTGATTGTCCTATCAATGTCTTTCACTGACTGTGGAAACAGTATTCTCTCTGCAGTTGTATAAGAAACCTGTCAATCACTGCATTGTGACTGGGGAAGTTTCACTTGGGCGTGAACTACAAGTGTGCAGTTAAGCAGATGAGCATGCGTAAATAACTAAGTGATTGGCTATCAACACGAGTAAGGAGGATATAAGAGAGCTTTGAATTTTAAGGAGGATATAAGAGAGCTCTGAATTAATCGATGGAGGAACCTACGCGTAAATCCACGATAGGGAACTACGCATTTTTCATATGTGATGACTATAATTTATATTACAATGACATAGTATCAATATCATGTTGAATTTCTGCTTCAGAAAACTGATTTTTCTTTACTATTAATTGGGCTTCCATTGGTTCACTGTAGCTGAAGTGGTTGCTACAGAGGATAATGATTTTTTTTCTGTCACAGGAAATCATTTTTTTAAACTGCTGAATAGATACTACAGGCAAGTATACTAAGCAATTTGCAAATCAGGCTTAGCTGAGGAGTTTAATTCATGAAAATCCTGAAAAACAGAGATGGGAGTGAACTTGTCTGTATTCTAAACCGTGTTTGAGCTCGGCTTGCTAGTAAATATTTAATAACTGATCTGGGTGTGCCATCTAGTGACAGAATAGTGTAACTGCGTGCATAAATTTGCTGCTTCATGTCTGCTGGCATGTGCATCTGCACTGAGGGGTTAATTTGCAACAGGTCAGTAACATGATTGGGTATAAAAAGAGCATTTTAGAGAGGCAGAGTCTTTCAGAAGTAAAGATGAACAGAGATTCACTAATCTGCAAAAAACTGGATCTAAAAATTGGGGAACAATTTCAGAAAAATGTTCCTCAATGTAAAATTGTGAAGAATCGATGGAACATGATATCATCAGAAGATTCAGAGAAAACAGGCATGATTCAGCACTGGAATACACTGCATGGGCTCAGGAACACTTCCAGAAATCATTGTATGTGAACACAGTTTGCCTTGCAATGAATCTACAAATGCAAGCTGTAGCTGTATGCAAAGAAAGCTACATATGAACATGATTCTGAAATGCCGCTGTCTTGTCTGGGCCAAAGTTCACTGAAAATGAACTGAAGCAGAATGAAAAACTGTTCTGTGGTGAGAAGAATCAAGAATTGAAATTCTTTTTGGAAACCACAGAGGCCATGTTGTGCGGTCTAAAGAGGAGTGGGACCATCCAGCTCGCTGTGAGCGTTTAGTTCAAAAGCCTACATCTCTGATGTTTAATTCGTAAGTGAACCTGTTCAATCAAGTAATTTGCAATTCAGCATGGGAGGTTGTGCAAGATGAAGTTCGCAAATTCTTCTGGATCAAGCCATGATTTCTAGATATTGGCGAGCTATGTCGTTCCTGTTCTTCTCCTGAAGATCCGTCCTGGAGGAGTGGCTGGCTGTTCAGGGACATTGGTTAGCCCACGTATTCATTACATAACACATCATCCAAAACAGTGCATGGATTTGCCTTTCATGACACAGAACACAAACAGTAACAGAACAAATATCTGAAGTTCTGAAAAGGTATGGGGTAAGGTTACTGTCAAAACTTTTGTGCGTGTACACATAAAAATCGTGCACGTATTAAAAATGAGTGCGTGTTAGTCCATAGTTGTGCATTAATAAAAAAATTGTAAACTCTTGTTTAAGTCAAATCACGCATAGATTATGCATTGTGTAAATACTCTGTGAGAATACAACTCATGAAGTTACAACTTCACTAATTTACGGACGTCACTTTCTTCAGAACGAATACGATTCTGAATAGCGTGAAATAACTGTCAAAACTACGTCACGAGGTCACAGGCATTATGTATCGAGCGGAAGATAACATCGATTCTACAAACTGCGCATGTGTCAGAAATTCTATGGCGCCAAGATGGCAGACGATGCGGACACAGCAAGCAATCAGGTAATGTTAACCTCTTTTTGCTTGTTCTAACATGATATTCGCAAAATATTATGGAGTTGAAAATGAAGTGGCTTTACTTTCGTTGATAGCCTTTGTTTCTAGTTACGTAACTTTATTGGTTTCTTTGTGCTCGGTGCAGTTAGCCGGTATAACGTTACTCAACACGGCACACAGCCTAGTGTCGATATTGAACAACAGAGCCATGTAGAGTGAGTCTCGTCAACTCTGTTCACTCCAGAACAATTTTTTACAGTAATGGTGGGTTGTGGAGTCTCCCAATTGTTCCTGGAAGTTAGCGACGAAGACTACTAGTCCAGCAGCTGAAATGAAGCGTTTGTGATCTTTCAAGAGGTAAGACGATTAAAGAATTAGACTGTATATTGTCAGCACATCTGAATTAAATTAACACGTACAGTAAAGCGTTTTCCTGGATTATCCCCTGTACAATTCAAGATATATTGAACGTTTAAGGGCAGAAAATTAGGCTAGGATACTAGCTAGGTACAGTTAGCGACACAGTTACTAGCGCTAACCATGAGCAGCAGCATAATGGAAAACTCTGTTCTCTCAGTGTCATTTCATCCAACGACGCGATATTGGAGAAAAAGGCTTCTTAAAGAGATGTTTTTTCGGAGTGGGGTGGAGGAGTGAAATGTTAGAGAATTAACGTAAATATAACATCAGACTGGCTATAGTGGTGGAGGTGGTGTAGTGAGGTTCTCTTTGAGTACAGGGTAGCTAACGTTAGCTATTATAATAAAGTTAACGTTACACAATGTTAAAGCAGAAAGCCATCCGTTTCTGTGATACAATCAATATTAATAGCGATGTATGAGTTAATTTATTTACTGCTATTCAATTAGCTAAAACATCACTTATAGTCAGAGTTTTTAGGATTTGAGATTCTATTGACTATTACTTGTCAATAGTATGTCGCTGCTCATTTTGCTAATTTTGGATTGATGGTTAAAGCTGCAGTCAGTAACTTTGAGGAGAGAGAGGACTTCGCACAAAAATGTGAAAAAAGCAACTTTCAGATCCCTCCCCCTCCCTCTCCTCAGAACTCCTCAGACCCACCCCCAGATGGCTACTGTGCACGCGAAGGCACGCAAGCTGTATGCATGCAACTGCGGAGAGATTTTGCACGTTCACATTATGAAAGCGGCCAAGTTCCCGAGGAGAGACGTTACTGTTCCGAACATTCAACACTGCACTAGCCAACAAACCAGCGCGTCGTTAGACCTGAAAATTCCGGGGTGTTCCCTGCCGAAAAACCTCGTGCTGGAAAACCTCGTGGTATATCGGCACGCACAATGTCCTGTGCCAAAAAGCTTCGCGTGCCAAAAAGCCTCGTTTGCCCAGACGTCTCATAATGGGAACGAGGCTTTGAACACCGGGGCTAATATCCCTCCTTTTATTGAAAACAAGTCTTTGCCACTAACATGGCAATATCCCACGCCGCCTCAATATTATGTGTCCGTAGGAACGGAGCCCAATGCTATATCCCCCGCTTCACGCTAATCGAGGGATGATAATTAGTCCTGGCAAATTCTAGATGGTTTACCTTCATTCACACGTTTTCCAATTCCAGAATAATCAAGTGGCAGTTGAAGACACGGCTTCTCTCCCCAATGCGATCTAAAAGCGACAAAATAATGGGCTATATACAGTACCGAAAAATTATTTGATTATAATTAGACCTATGCACCATCACTCGGCGATGGCATTTCATAACTCTTCAGCGAATGAAGGTAATTTCGGCGATAAGTACGAATGTAGCAGGCGGAAGGAGGGCCCGGGCAGGGACTTGAACCTCCAGACTCCCGGGTAAGAGTCATGCACGCTGACCACATCGCCAAAGAGCCAGGCTCATTGGCAAGGTAGGCAGGGCATGTACTTATTAGGAGACACTTCCAGTGACAGGACCCTTCAACTGTCACACATACACCTGTTTTTGCAGCACGGTCGCTCAATTCGTAATTAAAAAAAAATAGACAGCTGTCCGATTGGAAAATGTAAACTGACGAAACCACTTACTAGTCTGAAATGCCGTCGCCGAGTGCAGGTGCGTAGACCCAATAAAAATTAAATCATTTTTTTGTCCTGAATGCAGCCCATTATTTTGTCGCTTTTAGATTGCATGAAGAAGAGAAGCCGTCTTGATTATTCGTGAATTGAAAAACGTATTAATAACGGAGACCCATTTAGAATTAGCCAGGATTAATTATTTTTTAAAATAAGGAGGGATATTAGCCCCAGATTTTTCAGGTCCAACGACACGCCTGCCAACAAACGAGCAGAAATAAATCATGTCGACATGAAAAGTAATCTACAGCAGTATGTATTCATTAAAAACCCAGCGCACACTTATTTCAGTAATTTACTCGTTTTTTGAGTACAGAAACTGTTGTGAATCCAGCTGAATGGCCAGTAAATCATGTTTGTCAGCATTTAGCTGTGAGAGCACAGAAACGTTACACATATTTATAAGGACAACAACACAACTGATAAGACTGCCAGGTCACTTCATAAAGAGATTTTTTGCTGCTTTCTAATAAAACAACGCCAGTGACGTTAGCCCTAGCATCTGAAACAAGCCAACGTGAGTTCGACTTCAACATCACAGTAAAATCACATGCACTGTGGAGTTACTATTACAAGACACTGGCTATTCGATCAGCGACTGTGCTTGTAAGCGACGTTCACTCTCTTATTTGCAAAGCAAAAATGAACCAACGAATAAAGCAGGGGTTCACCTGTCAAGGAGAAAAGTTGCAAACTCTGCGTCAGTTTTTAATCCTTCCAGATCACAGAGTTCCTTCCACCTCTAAAAATCCACTCCGATGTTCACTCTGGTTTTATCCTGGGTTTAGTTAAATTCTTTCTTTTGTGCTTTTTTTTCTTCTGGCTTCCTTTTTTACTTGTCTTAGCCGTGTGTGCTGTTGCTGGTAACTGAGGTATCGGTATTTTTTTCCTCACTGATGGTTCTAAGCTCCTGAACCCGCTCTCTGAGATTTGAACTTGACTGAGCACTGGCGTGAACTGAGGAGGAAGGGGGAGGGGCTGTCTGCAGCGCGTGCATGTGCACTGTTTGACGGCTGTCAGACACCAATTGGCTCTAATTGGTTCTTTTTGGTCGGTCCGAACGATTCTTTTAAATTGCAGTGGGAGCATTAGGTGGGTGTAAAGGAGCCTTTTTTTAATCACAGAGTACTAGTTTTATGTAACCTTGTCTGTACAGAGACAGTTTTAGCAAAAATGACAAAAAGTTACTTTTCTAAAACTTACCAACTGCAGCTTTAAGGGAGAGGGAAGCTGGAGGACCTAATAGAAAAATTAAAACAGAAAGTATTGGCCAAATAGGCCAAACAATTTGGAAAATTAAGCAAAGAAGACTAAGTGGAGAGTCATACTGAATAGTATAAATTTTGAGCTGTACTGTATTACTTGTCTGAAAGACTGCAAAGAACATGATCCATCTTTATACTAATTCCTTTTACGTTACTGACGCCAGTCACCATACTTCCTTAAACATCAGCAGCATAGCTGATTACAACTACAAACCCCAAAACCAGTGAAGTTGGCACGTTGTGTAAATTGTAAATAAAAACAGAATACAATGATTTGCAAATCCTTTTCAACCTACATTCAATTGAATACACTGCAAAGACAAGTTACTTACTGTTTGAACAGGTAAACTTTGTAATTTTTTGCAAATATTAGCTCATTTGGAATTTTATGCCTGCAACATGTTTCAAAAAAGCTGGCACAAGTGGCAAAAAAGACTGAGAGAGTTGAGGAATGCTCATCAAACACTTATTTGGAACATCCCACAGGTGAATGGGCTAATTGGGAACAGGTGGGTGCCATGATTGGGTATAAAAACAGCTTCCCTGAAATGCTCAGTCATCCACAAACAAATGCGTGAGCTGATTGTCGAACAGTTTTAAAACAACATTCCTCAACAAGCTATTGCAAGAAATTTAGGGATTTCATCATCTACGGTCCGTAATATCGTCAAAAGGTTCAGAGAATCTGGAGAAATCACTGCACGTAAGCGACAAGGCCGAAAACCAACATTGAATGCCCGTGACCTTCGATCCCTCAGGGGGTACTGCATCAAAAACCAACATCAGTGTGTAAAAGACATCACCACATGGGTTCAGGAACACTTCAGAAAAGCATTGTCAGTAACTACAGTTGGTCGCTACATCTGCAAGTGCAAGTTAAAACTCTACAATGCAAAGTGAAAGCCATTTATCAACAGCACCCAGAAACGCCACCGGCTTCGCTAGGCCCAAGCTCATCTAAGATGAACTGATGCAAAGTGGAAAAGTGTTCTGTGGTCTGATGAGTCCACATTTCAAATTGTTTTTGGAAACTGTGGACGTTGTGTTCTCCGGACCAAAGAGAAAAAGAACCATCCGGACTGTTATAGGCGCAAAGTTCAAAAGCCAGCATCTGTGATGGTATGGGGGTGTATTAGTGCCGAAGGCATGGGCAACTTACACATATGTGAAGGCACCTTTAATACTGAAAGGTACATACAGGTTTTGGAGCAACATATGTTGCCATCCAAGCAACGTCTTTTTCATGGACGCCCCTGCTTATTTCAGCAAGACAATGCCAAGCCACATTCTGCACGTGTTACAACAGCATGGGTCCGTAGTAAAAGAGTGTGGGTACTAGACTGGCCTGCCTGTAGTCCAGACCTGTCTCCCATTGAAAATGTGTGGCGCATTATGAAGCGTAAAATACGATAACGGAGACCCCGGACTGTTGAACAACTTAAGCTGTACATTAAGCAAGAATGGGAAAGAGTTCCACCTGAAAAGCTTCAAAAATTGGTTTCCTCAGTTCCCAAACGCTTACTGAGTGTCGTTAAAAGGAAAGGCGATGTAACACAGTGGTAAAAAGGCCCCTGTGCCAACTTTTTTGCAATGTGTTGCTGCCTTTAAATTCTAAGTTAATGATTATTTGCAAAAAAAAAAAAAGTTTCTCAGTTTGATCATTAAACATCTTGTCTTTGCAGTGTATTCAATTGAATAGAAGTTGAAAAGGATTTGCAAATCATTGTATTCTGTTTTTATCTACGGGTTTTGTACTTAAGTTCCATAAGTGAAGTTGGGAAACAAAGAGTCATCTCTCAGCACCATTTCCCATCCAAGCCCATATAGGTGTGTCTAACCCTTTCTCCTGTCTTTTTCTCCCTCTCTCTCTCTCTCTCTCTCTCAGAAGAAGTGCAAGCGAATCAATAAGAGCCATAGAACTTCCTGCAATGAGACAGACCACTCTCACCCTGCACCCTAAGTCTTAACTCCCTAAGCTATACAAGCCTTTCCCCGTTCCTTACTTTTAATAATCTGGAAAATAAGCTTCCAAATCGTGTGGTCTTTGATTGTGAAAAAATGCATGTGCAGTGTTTAAATATTTGCTGTTGTTGTAATTTTGAATGATTGTTAGATTTCTCCTGCTGAATTGAGCCTACAAACTACATTTGTACTCAACCCTGCAGCGATTGGAGCATCCCCACGCTGAACAGCAAACTATGGTCGAGATTATATACAAGGACAACATGGAGGAGAGGGCTCAGACAAACTATTTCACATGCTATTCATGTTTCATTTTATTCAAGATATCTTTTTCATGAAGTAATTGTAGTACATAAGAGCTAAATAAAAAGATATACAGAAAATGTATGAGTACAACTATATAAGTTGGTATGTTAATGTGTCTTGTTCTGACCTGATATATAGTGTGTAATGAGCTCTTCCTAAAAATATGACTGTACATGAAGGCCTAGATAAATTTATATCTTCTGCATGCAAAAGGTTGCTTTGAACGTATGTATTGGTGTTTAGTGATAAGTGCAGATGTGCATAAAAATTATGAGCAGATAAATTATAATTATTACCAGTGGATTTTCTTAGATGCCACACTGAACATTACATTAGTTAATTACTGAATTGATAAATTGATCCTCCATTTCCAGGGGATGATGAAAACCCGAAGCAAATGAATAAATGGTAGAAAATTAAACAATTTTGAAACGTCCCCTCCCCTCCCTCTGCATAATAAACATTCGAGGATAAAGTTATTGGGGGTGTTGTTTAACTCTTCGCACTAAACTTTTGAGTGGCCGGTTTTGAGTAATGACGAGTGGCTAACTCAAATTCACGGATTTCATTTGCGAAATCACATCATGTGGAACGAATTGAATGTAATTGTGTCTGTTCTGTTCTCTAGCTAGTTGGCATTGGTTTATGTGTCCTGTTGTGGGTATTGTACGGATAAATATCGATTCCAATAGTTTGAAATATCATCTGGTATGCTAGTTATCATTGAACTCAGCTATGCTTGCCATCGCATGCTGAACATGCCAGTAAACCTTTGAAACGGTTATATCAAAATTGAGTGAATCCAAATCGTTTCTGACACATGCGCAGTTTGTAGAATCGATGTTATCTTCCACTCGATACATAATGCCCGTGACCTCGTGACGTAGTTTTGACAGTTATTTTGCGCTGTTCAGAATTGTATTCATTCTGAAGAAAGTAACGTCCGTAAACTGCAATCCGTATTTGTAATTTAGTGAAGTTGTAACTTTATGAGTTGTATTTTCACAGAGAATTTATACACTACATAATCTATGCGTGATTTGACTTAAACAAGAGTTTACAATGTTTTATTTATGCACAACTATAGACTAACACGCACACATTTTTAATACGTGCACGAAACTTTTGACAGTAACCTTACCCCATAAAAAGGTGCTGGATTATTTGTGCATGGGACAGCCCAATATCCTCAGTTATCTGAAAAATCAATTTTGAATCTGACCTGATTCACTCATACAGTGCCTTCAACCCATCTGTCCTGGGTCTATTATCAAATACAAAACCCCACATTTCATTTGAAATGTCTTCATTATTATTTAGAATTTAGCTGAAAAACGAAATGGCGACAAAAAACAACCCTTTTAGTGGCAGCAAATGTAAATGACATTGTCACCATGTATAATTAATCCTAATTTCTTCCATGCATCTGACTTCACCTGCAAACGTCAGCCAGTTGGAAGCAAGTTCTTTTCAGTCCTGTTGGATATTATTCAATGGTGGCGTAATCAAAATAACATTATTTTAGTCCCTTTCTTGCTGGCTGTTTTTCTCACTCGTTTTAAGGAATGTTGGTCGTTCCCCATGAGCGCGTAATTATTATTATTATTATTTTTTTTTACCCGAATTAATTCATCTTTTTTTTTTCTTTTGCTTGTTTTATGCACAAGTTGTACTGTAATGTTAAATTCAAATGCAGCCCCGGAAATTCACTATGATGGTTTTTATCATCAGGATATGAATAAAACAATTTTGAACAAAAGTTTTTAAATGTTTTTATTACATTTTTGGAGATTACTGTGTTCCGGTTTCCAAACTTTGAGTCAAGGTTTACTTGCGCGCTTTGCAGGCCCTTTCATCTGCAGCAAATGTTTTTTACCCCTGCTATTTGGTACAAGTATGGCATACAAGTACGCCATTCTAATAGCAGTCCACCAAGGTGCAAGGGCATCTGGCTTTTGAAGGACTTGGGTGATTATACTCTTATTTGCTTATTTTGTGTTCCACCAAAAACATGCCTATGATTAATTAAAAGATTAAGTACAACCTTTTTAAACTTTGAGCCTCGCTCTGTGTCTGGATAACCCACCATTAAACGAGCAAAAATGGATGCATTTACATGCACTTGCGCCACGTGCTTCAGACTTTTATCCTTAAAATAGGGCCCATTATCTTGGGGAAATTGATTTTGCCTTTAATTTTTAATCAAATATGAAAGACTACATTAAGATAATTTGAATAGTTTAGATTAAGGGAAATCCGTAGACACCAAGAATATAAATATGGCTTTCTGGGAAAGTTTCTTTATATCGCTAATATGTTGCAGTTGCTTTTGGTTAAGTGCTTTCCACATTTGAGGTGACAAAAACACAAAAGTGACCAGCTTTAACCCTCATCCAACTAAGGGTTTTTATACTACAACCCCGACCTAGGGGGTGATTATTTTGAAATTAAGCGATAAACATCATCTTGTTTGGTATCAGTGTACAGCTACAGATGTCCTCTCTTCAAGTCAAGTACAAATAAAACACATTTCAACATTATGACATCATAGTGATGTCATAAGTAACACCATACTAGGAAAAAACATCAAAATGACAAAAATCCATGTTTTAATATGTTTATTAGTTTCAGCTGAAAATAAGTAACTTTCTGTAACCTCTAGAACGACTGATACTACAATTAATATTTTAGCATTATTATAAATGTTATAAACTCATGAGAAACATAAATTTGACATTACTATGATACTATGATATCATATTACTATGATAAGCTACATCAATAAATCAATAAGGAAGACAATCAGTGCGGTCAACAAAGTTCATTGAGCATGACACATAATAACAGCATACTATTTGCTACTAATTTGTAAGCACATTTTGTATCAAAAACAGGCAAAAATTGACGCTGGTGGCAACCACCCCACCCTTTGACTTTGATTGCCTACCCAACCCTGGGAGGGGAGGTACCCGCATTGTTTTTTCATGAAAATGAGTGCAAAGGATGAATGAACAATTACCTAGAAGCATTAGCTCATATCGGTTTACGTTTTTGTGCGACAGGAAAAAATCTTGGTTTGACGATGGTTAACTAGCAACTAACATTTGACTTTTAGGTGCTGCCTCTTTGAAATTGATATTTAAAAGCAAAGCATCTTTGGCCAATGTTTCTTTGCTGAAAAACTTGGTAGCTAGCAAACAAGCTAATCAGCCTTGTCAACGCATATCTGACCTAGCTCCATGATTAGTTCATGACTACTTGCTAATGTAATGCAAGATAAGGAAAGAAATAATTGTTATTCACTGTTTCTAGTGATTTATATTGACCAAATAAGGCTAGCTGAGCAAATGTACTGGCCAACTTAGCCAGCAAGCGAACATCGGTATTTGGCTCACGTCATATGTTGTATCATACAACTCCGTTTCTGAAATAGTTGGGATGAAGAGTAAATTGTGAATAAAATCAAAATGCAATGAATTTCAGATCACATGAGCCAATATGTTATTTACAATAGAACATACATAACATCTGAAAATGAAACTGAGACATTTTACATTATTATGCACAAATTGAGCTGATTTCAAATTTTCTGGCTGCTACAGGTCTCAAAAAAGTTGGAACACAGGCAAAATAGGGCTGAAAAAGCAATTAATATATAAGAGAATCAGCTGAAAGAACATTTAGCAAGTAATTATGTTAACTGGCATCAGGTGTGTAACATAATTGGCTATAAAAGGGAGGTCTTAGAGAGGCTGAGTCGATCCGAAGTAAAGATGGCCAGAGGTTCTTCAACCTGTGAAGGCTTGCGTAAAACAATTGTGGAATACTTTGAAAACAATGTTCCTCAACGTCAAATTGCAAAGGCTTCGACGGTTTCATCATCGACAGTGCATAACATCATCAAAAGATTCAGAGAATCTGGAAAAATCTTTATGCGTAAGGGATAAGGCTGAAGACCTTTACTGGATGCCCGTGATCTTTGGGCCCTCAGACGCCACTACATCACTCACCGGCATAATTCTGTCATTGACATTACTGAATGGACCCAGGAATACTTCAAGAAACCACTGTCTGTAAGCACAGTCTGCCGTGCCATGCACAGATGTCACTTAAAACTCTATCATGCAAAAAGGAAGCCATTCTTTAGCGTGATCCAGAGGCACCGCCGTGTTCTGTGGGCCAAGGCTCATTTAAAATGGACTGTAGCAAAGTGGCAAAGTTTCCTGTAGTAAGACGAGTCCAAGTTCGACATTCTTGTCGGAAATCATGGACGTTGTGTCCTCCAAGCTAAAGAGGAGAAAGACCGTCCCTCCTGTTATCAGTGTTCAGTTCAAAAGCCAGCATCTCTTATGGTATGGGGATTCATTAGTGCATGTGGTGTGGGACACTTGCATGTTTTAAAAAGCACCATGAATCCTAAAAGGTATATAAAGGTTTTAGAGCAACATATGCTCCCCTCCAGATGACATCTATTCCAGGGAAGGCCTTGTGTATTTCAGCAGGACAATGCAAAACCACATAATGCAGCTATTACAACAGCATGGCTTTGTAAAAGAAGAGTTTGTGTGCTGAACTGGCCTACCTGCAGTCCTGATCTTTCACCTATTGAGAACATTTGGCGCATAATTAAATGAAAAGTCCATCAAAGGAGAGCCAAAACTCTCCAGCAGCTGAAAGCCTGTATTAAACAAGAGTAGGATCAAATTCCAATGGCTAAAATCAAGAAACTTGTCTCCTCAATGCCCAGACGCCTTCACTCTGTGTTAAATAGAAGAGGGGATGCTACACCATGGTAAACAGGCCCCTGTCCCAATTTTCTTGAGACCTGTAGCAGCCATCTAATTTGAAAAGAGCTCATTTTATGGTTAAAATTGTAAAATTTTTCCGGTTAAACATTTGCTATGTTATCTCTGTTCTATTTTGAATAAAATACTGGCTGGTGTGATTTGAAAGTCGTTGTGAATTTATTCACAATTTACACTTTGTCCCAAGTATTTCGGAGTTGTAAATTACAGCTAGTGAAAGGCTCACGGGTCACCCCTAGCTAAGTAGCCAAAATAATGGCTATTCTCTGTTTTTATTGACTAAACTGGCTCACTACCTAGGCTTGCAAACTAGCTAGCAGGCCATTTTGCTAGCTTAGTTATAGTTATATTTGGTGAATAATCATACTGTCAAACTTGCTAAATGATAGCAAGTGACAGGAAACTAACTATTTACCGTAATCTGGCGATTTAGCAATGTGCACAAGATTTATTTAGCTAAATAGCTGTCTAACTGGGTAGTTCTCTGGCAAAGCTAGTCATATTTGTTGCTCAAAAATGCTAGAAAGCTACATAAAAGGGCGAAATAATAACTATTCACTGTTATCTATTCTTTTCCAGGCAAGTAGCAAGCTACCTGGTAGTAGCCGGGTGTGTGGTAACAGTTGCAAGGAGATCCAACGGCAATTTAAGTCACTGATCAGCTTCCGTCGAGTAAGTGAGCATTTGCCACTCCGTGCCCCCCTTCTAGAATGACTCCTGGGCATTTGGCTTCAAACCACGCTTCGGTAGATATACTGTGTTTTGCCAAATAATCACAATAAAGTTAACTTTTTCACAAAATTAATCATTCTTAAATTTAATTGCAGCAAGGTGTAGTGTTTGAATTTAAATAGCAAGACATATTCATAAATAAGAAAGCTCTTCAATGCTTACTTCTGACAAAACTTTAAATTTACATATTCTGTAATCTGATTGAAAACAGGGAACTTAGTATCAAACAACCAATTATGATTACATACAAGTGAATCATTGCCATTCACAAGGAGAAATCATTTAATTATACTCTAAAAGACATCATTTACAAAAACATGAAAGGTCGAGTTCCTCTGTGAGACCGAAATATTCAACCATATTTCAGTCAGGTCCACTTTTGTCAAAGCCCTTAATTATATGATCATTTGCAGCAAATGTTATTGCAATATTTGAATTTGGCCAGGGGCGCTTGCAGAAAAATATATGTTCATGAGGGCAAGTCCAGTTAATCTTTTGACAGTCATCGTGTTGCGCAAAAAAGTTTTGAGATACCTCATTGTGCTGAACGATCGCTCAGCAGACGAGACGTGGTGAACACAGGCAACAACACTTTCTACAACGCACTGGATATGTGGGTAGAAAGTTGCTGAGCTATCCAGGGCTTGACAAATGTCATTATATTTTGGCTGGAGCTCATTTAACTGTTTCCACAGCTCCAGCTCCGGGTCTTTAGCATCAGGCATCAGAGGTGCCTAACCTGCTTTTATTTCCTGCCATAAATTGTCAGACAAGGCCGATATTTTATCTGGCAGCAAATATTGGCCCTTCAGACTCGGCAGTGCTTCACAGACACGATCCCGCACTCCTGTTGTGAGATGGTCAGTAAAGGGAAGGAACAGATTCAGTCACCAGTACTCTGCGGGGCTTGATGCACGTGTGTTTAACCGCTTTGTCTGCATCGCCACAATACGAGGCATCGAGGGCTCGATGTCCAACTGAGCTGCCAAAGCACAGCCCTGCTCCTACAACTTCCCAAACACTGTCTCCCTCTTCCCATCAAGCAGTGACACTAAGGTGCCGCCTCGGATGGTGGTGGAGGCTGGCAAGCAGATGACGACTGAGCATCACTGCTTTTAGGCTTTTTGCGGAGTGTCTTGCGGAGAAATTCAGTTGTTTGAAGCTTTGCTTTATTTTAAGCTTATGGATAGACAGATTTTTTGCACACGAGTAAAACTGATTGCTGACTGCTCTCGCTGTTCAACAATCTGGAGGGAACCCATGCAGACGTTGTGAGAATAGGGAAATGAAAGATACATTTTAATTTTTTGTCACTCCCCTAACCAATGAGTTTTCTTAGTGCTGCATACTCCGCCCCAGTCTCGATTCTGCTCCTCCGTGTCCCTCAGCACAAGCACGCACTCTCTCTTTCTCTCCCTCTCTCTCCCCGCAGCTTGAATGTACGCACCGCACCAGCACCATGATTCCAGCGGTGTGCTCCAGAATTTGTGGTACGCACAGTGCGTACGGCTGTACGACTGCTGAATTTGGAAGCAGTTGTGATTCGGGCCCTCCTCGCCCTACCACACATATGCATGAAAAGCCAGTAGGCAGAGAGAGCCAAAAACCCGCCCTTCCTTGTATACGCGTGAAAGCCAGAGAGGTGAGAATACCAGGTGAGAAATCCAAGTCGCCATGCCAGGCAAAACATCCCCAAAATAATTGAAGACCACGAAGGAAAAACAATCTGTCCAAATTTTGCACTTTTGTATACTTTATATATATTATCAGAATATTTATAATAATATATAATAATATTATGTATTATTAGAAGGTTTTAAATATTTTATATTTTTTGCATATTTTTTCAGTGCTTTGTTTCTAAGGTCATTTTGAATGTTTAATTCTTCATTTCTGCACAATGTGAAAATGTGACTGATCATTTTTCCATTATATTGAGTGAAATCCCAAGTTGCCATGACAGGCGACCTCCCCGCCCTTCCACGCGCATGCATGAAAAGCCAGTAGACAAGGAGAGCCAAAAACCTCCCTGCCCTTCCATGCATGTGGATGGAAAGCCATTGGCAGGGAGAGCAGCAGCAAAAAAATCCAACACTTGCCAGAGTAGCTGATCTGTTAGCATTGAATATTTCCCATGGCCTTAGGTAGTGAATATTTGGATCAGTGTCCACCTGACCAGATTTAAGACTACTGTAGCAAACATTTTTTGCCATGCGGCAACATGCAAAGTACATGGAATGTGGTATTAGCATCGATTACCTCTATTTACCTGGAAGTTGTGGCCAAAATGACATCTGCTAGGGGCAATGGAATGGCATTGATCGTAGCAAATGTGTTTTATTGACTTATTCAACCTTCCTTTACACAGGGAAGCCCACCGAGTCTTGTTTGGAATGGTGCCCTGTCTACAGAAAAAATACATAATCATAAAATATGGACAAATAACAAAAATTGTTATGCACCAATGCATTTTAAGGCAACATTAATCAAAACCATCACAGACTACAATCTCCAAATCCATCATCATCTTCTAGAATTACGGCAATAAGATTAATGTATTCAGTTTAAAGAACTCTTAATACTTGCTCCATCTCCCTGGAGCATTGTAGCAAAGAGAGTTCTTTTTTTAGCTTAGTTTTTAACGTATGGGACCTCTAAAACCAACCAGGTCTGAGACCTGGCTTGGTAATGGCTAAGAACGGCATATGACGAAGGATGTAAAATAATTTAATATTTGCAGAATTGCTTTGTAAATGAAAGTAAGCCAATGCTGCTTTCTCCTAGATCTAGGGATGGCCAACCCACAGTCTTATACAAAGATCAGTGACTAAGTTTACATGCAGTCAATAACCCTTTCATAACCAGAATATTAGCAATAACCCAGTTGCACATCACCCAAAGAGTGAAAACACAAGACTGAGGCAGATTGCACTGACAAGACATGAGACCAGACGGGGGAGACAAAGTGCAAAGCAAAATGGAAAACATGAACCGGAATATGATATGGCAAAATGCAAAACATGGAAAAGTAAGCTAAGACTAAACATGACAAATTAAGGTAACCAATACACAATACAAAGAATAGTCAGACATCGCAACAAAACCAAAACCAAAAGAGCAGTCAAGATAATCAGGGAAGCATGGACAGGACAGAGCAGAATCACAACGCCATCAGACTTTCAGATACGTAGACACTGCGTATATCGCATGACAAATGGTACAAAATCTGCGACAATCAATGCAACGAAATCTGAATATCATTGCAGAATTTATTGTGTACATAGTGAGCTGTAAAGAGTGACATTTTTTTTTTCATGCGCATTCACAAGTTTAAAAAGAAAGGATTAATATTGCTGATAATTTTGCAATTTGACATGAGCAGTTATGAGCAAGTTGTCCTAGTTCTTATACTCTTAGAATAGTAGAATTAAACTTGGGCTGTCACACAGATGATGTGATACAATGCGTAAACTATCTGATGCGAGATCAGGTAGACACCAAACGCAAGATGGGGGAATAGGGAGTTTATTTAAAAAAAAAAAAACCTGGCACGAGGGCCAACAAAAAACTTGGCCCAAAGGGTTGCAAAAATTCAACTAATAAGAGCTTCACAGAGCTAAGAACAAAAGAGCAAAAAATGACAAAAACAAAAGCCATTGGAAACTCCAGGCAGATAACCATGAACAAAAATGAATAAATAGACTAAGGATATAAATAACAAGCCATGGCTTGGAAACCAAAAACACTGCTATATACAAACAGGCAAGAATAACAACCAAGGAAAGCATAGGCATGAACCTAGGCCATGAGACTTGACAAGAAACTTGAGACACTGTCTGCCAGCCAACTTCCACCGCATCCAGATAAAGGGGAAGAAATCAGGACACATGAGGAGCAACATCTGGAGAAGAAACAAGAGGCAAGGCAAGATCATGAGACATGGACAAAGATTGGTTGATATGACTTGCTCATTGAGAAAATGAGCGTGCTCAGCTTAAGTACCAATGAAGTATGCAGATTGAAGGAAGCATGAATGTTTCTAGAACAGAAAAGCACAGCAAGATCTTGAAAAAGCGAAGCAGGAATCATGACAATTAACTCCCTATCTAAATTAGTAGTATTAGTAATGTGCCTGTCTAAAAATTACACCTCCCTGTGAATGTTAGTAAATGTTAGTAACTAAAAAACAGTTAATTGCCAATTAAGCTTAGACAGCCCTGAATCCAGCATAGCACAGAAGGAAGGGGGAAATACCAAAAGCCAACCAGAGCTCTGAAATGTGCAACAACGAAGGCACGGGGCGGAACGCAGACAAGCGGTGGAGTGGCTGGGCAGACCTGGCAAAAACAAAACACGGAAAAGTAAAAACATGAACAATAAACATGAATAATGAAATGCTTGATCCTGATACAAGAAACTGTTAAAACTGTGACATGAACTATGAACATGAACTATGAAACTTGGAACATGGAACTGTTAAAACCATAAACAATACTGTCCTGGCCAAAGGCCAGGACCCCGGAACACAACACTATCATTTTAATATATTTAATTTAATTCATTTACAATCTTTTGCATACAAATTCCCTAATGGTCACGTTATGATTTGGAATTCTTAAATGCTTTTTTACATAAGAAGGAAGAAGTGGCATATTGACACCACATGGAAGCGATGTTCATTCCAGTAAAGTATTCACACATTTCAATGTTTTGGCTGACTGAACATACCCCGGTAACACTGAATCACAATTATTTGAGAGTGGAATGTGTTAAAGTATCTTATCAAACTCGATGAAAAGCATAAGCTATAGCGGAAGATTGATGATCGGTAAAGAAATAATCTCGAAACTGAAGATGTCAGAATATTGACAAGCTCTCTAACATGAATGCATTTCCAGGGGTGGATGCCTCATGGAGAATGGACCAAAAAACCTCACGTATGTGAGGCGTATGCATCAAAGGGTTAACATCTTCACCAGTACATCAATGGGTATTAAGAGACAGATTATCATTGATACATATCCCAAGCTTGGGAACTTCCCAAAACTTGGCCCAAGTTTCCTCATCAGCTTCCAGTCAGCTCTTTGGTGTTTTTGTTAATGTTGGGGTTATGATCCAGACATGGAACAAAGACGCAGATCAACGTAACATAACATAACATAACATAACATAATGAGTGGTGAACAGGCCATTTAGCCCAACTAGGCTTGTCATTTTCCAGTTACTAAAGTGACAGAACAGACTGAGCACTGAGCAAAGCTTAGTCTGCACTTGTGGTCATGCTTCAATGATTTGGTGAACCAAAAATTCTTTGCTCAGTGGAGTAAAAACAAGGATATAGAACCTATACAATGTAAAAATGTTTATGAAAACAACAAATTGGCTTTTCCGAGAAATGTGTAGTATATAATAAAAATGGCTTGAATATACCATGTTACCGGTCTCACAATTTAACGACACTCGCACATTATTTAGTCAACTATATGAGGCAACTTTTGTGAAAATATCTTTGGTGTGTTTTCAGAGGAACCTGGTTGTTTTTCAAGATTAATTTTACGTTTTGCATCAAGACAGATGCATTTTTCAATTGTTATGGCCCCAATTTGTTATTACATTTATAACACAACAGCAACAGCAAGGGATGACAAACACAGTTTTAACAACTAAAACACATTTAATTTTTAACGAAGACAAAGACTAATAACAACCTACAACTAAAGACCAAGATTGATAATCAAGAAAAAAAAGAAATAATTACAGTCCCTTTTTTGGTGGGGTGGCTTGGTGATGTCCTGGATGAAGAAAATGCTCAAACACAGGCAAAGAAATCCACAAAAGAAACGTCACAGGTCTTGAACAGAATGGCAGGTCTGGTCATTTTCTTGCAATTTCTCCTACTACTCTAATGTCTCAATTCTATTCCTTATATACTCTTTTGCAGACCCCACCCACATTTAGACCTCTTTTTTTTTTAACTTTCTGAGACTTGCCCCAGACATGTCCAGGACATGTCTATACATGACTCCAGTCTGAGCTAAACAAAAAAAAAGATAAATACTGCCATCTAGTGGCCTATATTCACATTACACCTCCATTCCAAAAGGGAAAAATTTTGACTCACAAAGGCAAAATTTTTCTTTTCAATACAAAATGGTTAAGTGAACACTTGTCTATATATACATATCATACAATATTCAAACACATGATATATATATACACATTCAAACACGGGATAAGCAATCAGCAATTACATTGTCTGTACCCTTCACATGCTTAATTTCCAAGTCAAACTCCTGTAAAATCAAACTCCAATTCAACAATCTCCGATTCTTGTTTTTCATCTTACTCAAAAAACGTTAACGGATTGTGGTCAGTGTACACAATCATTGGCTTTTGTCCTGTACAAACATAAACCTCAAAGTGTTGTAAAGAAAGGACCAGAGCCAACAGTTCCTTCTCTATTGTGGAATAGTTCCTTTGGTGGCGATTGAACTTCCTGGAGAAGTATGCCACGGGATGCTCAATGTCATCAGAGTCACTTCTCTGTAGGAGCACAGATCCACAAGCTTGGTCGCTAGCATCGACCGCGATGGAGAACGGTTTGTTGAAGTCAGGAGATTTGAGCACGGGGAAGTGACACAGCAGAGACTTCAGGCGATCGAAGGCTCTCTGGCATGCATCATCCCAGGTGAACTTTACGCCTTTCTTCAGTTGGTTAGTTAGACTGAGAGCAATCTCAGCAAAGTTCTTGCAGAACTTGCGGTAGTACCCGATCATTCCAAGGAAGCGGCGCAAAGCTTTTTTGTTGTCAGGAACTGGAAAGTCCATGATGGCTTGGACTTTAGCATTTATGGGTGCCACCTTACCCTGGCCTATGACGTAGCCAAGATAGGTGACAGTAGCACAACCAAAGTCACTCTTGTTCAGGTTAACAGTCAGGTTAGCCTGGGTCAGGCGCTGGAACAACGTCTCTACATCTTTTAGATGTTCTTCCCAGGAGTCACTCCATGTGATCAGGTCATCGATGTATGCACCCGTGTGTGGCAATCCGGCGATTGTAGACTGTATCATCCTTTGGAACGTGGCTGGGGCATTTTTCATGCCAAAGGGTAGGACTTCATACTGGTACAATCCAGATGGTGTGGCAAAAGCAGAGATGCTCTTGGCCCTCTCAGTTAAAGGCACACACCAATAACCCTTCAATAAATCAATCTTGGTCAGAAACTTTGCTTGCCCTACACTATCAATACAATCATCAATCCTAGGTATTGGAAACACATCAGTTCTAGTTACAGCATTGACTTTGCGATAATCTGTACAGAATCTAGTACTTCCATCAGGTTTTGGAACTAGCACACAGGGTGAACTCCAATCGGAGTTGGAGGGTCTGATAATATCATGTTTTAACATGTACTCAACCTCTTTCTCAGCAATCTTTCTCTTTTCAGGATTCATCCGGTATGGATGCTGTTTTATTGGTTTGGCATCACCAACATCTACATCATGAGAGGCTATAGTAACTCTCTTTGGAACATCAGGAAACAAATCCTCATATTTCTTGATCAACCTTTCAAACTGATCTCTCTGTGAGGGTTCTAAGTGCTGGAGTTTTACATCAAGATTTTGCAACACTTCAGTGTTTGACAATTTACATGAAAGAACTTCAGCTTTAATTTTTGGTTCATCATCTTGAAACTCCCCCTCATCTTCACACGTTTCGACCATTGGAGAATCTGAAGTGACAGCTGCAACCCTAGCATTTCTGTCATGATAAGGCTTTAGCATGTTAATATGACACAATTGTTTTGGTTTTCTCCTATCTGGAGTCTTCACAATGTAATTGAGATCATTGAGTTTTGTCAGAATTTCATAAGGACCATGAAATCTAGCCTGCAATGGATTGGACTGCAAGGGAAACAACACAAGGACCTTTTCTCCTGGTTTAAACTCACGGCTTCTAGCCTTATGATCATACCAAGTTTTCATTTTTCCCTGACTTGATTTCAAGTTCTCTTTGGCAAGGTCACAAGCTGCACGCAATCTTTCCTTGAACTTGCTAACATAGTCTAACAGACTGATATGCGGCTCTTTCTCTTGCCATTGTTCACTCAATAATAGCAAAGGTCCTCTCACTTCATGACCAAACACTAGCTCAAATGGACTGAATCCAGTAGACTCCTGCACTGCTTCTCTAGCTGCAAACAACAGCAAATGAACCCCTTCATCCCAGTCTTTCTCATAGTCATAACAATAAGTTCTCATCATTGTCTTGAGAGTGGAATGAAACCGCTCTAAGGCACCCTGACTTTCTGGATGATAGGCACTAGAAAGAATCTGCTTTGCACCTAGTTCATACACAACCTGCTGAAACAATCCTGAAGTGAAATTGCTACCCTGGTCTGACTGAATTTCCCTGGGAAGGCCAAACAACGTGAAGAACTTTATCAAAGCCTTTGAGATTGCAGTTGCCTTGATGTTACGTAGAGGTATGGCTTCAGGGAATCTGGTAGATGCACACATGATTGTCAACAAGTACTGATTTCCAGATCTAGTCTTGGGTAATGGACCAACACAATCAACAATGACCTTGGAAAATGGCTCCCCAAATGCTGGGATAGGCTGCAATGGAGCTACAGGTGGGTCTAACTGGTGTTTTCCAACTACCTGACAAGTGTGACAGGTTTTGCAAAAGTTGGAAACGTCTTTCCGAAGCCCAGGCCAAAAGAAGTGTTTCATGATCTTATCAACAGTCTTGTTAACACCAAGATGACCTCCTAAAGGTAAACTATGAGCCATTGTTAAGATCTCATTCCTATAGACCTTCGGAACAACAATTTGCCTGACCACTGCCCAATCTGCATTGGCAGGGATATCAGGAGGGCGCCACTTCCGCATCAACACACCATCCTTGAGATAATACCCAACTGGAACTGCATCTATTTCTTTTTCAGGAAGGGCTCTCCTCTTTAGTACACAAATTTCAGGATCATTAGTTTGCTCCTCAATCAACCGCTTTCTGGACAGAGACAAGTCTCCAGACACATCAGAATCACCAGACCCATCCGGCTGGCTGAATAGAGAACTGATAAAAGTATCTGATAAGTCCTCAAACGGAGAAACCATAGTAGGCCAATCAGAGTCATGAGGCGAACCAACTGAGTCCTGACTATTCAATGTACTGGACGGCACCACAACATCATCTTCTTTAGCCTTCTTGGCCATAGCACGAGTCACTGCGCAAGAAGGATACAGAGATGGGTCCTCATCCCCATTTTCAGTGCTCGGCTGTGAAGTAAGATGTACAGGGGGAACTACTTTGCCCCCAGCCAGGTCATTGCCCAGCAACAGAGAAACACCCTTTATAGGTAGACTTGACATAAGTCCCACCTTTACCTGTCCTGTAACTAAATCTGACTTCAAGAATATAGAGCGCAGGGGTACAGATACAGTCCTCCCTTCAATACCTTGTACAAGTATGAAATCCCCTGAAGCGGTCTCATCACGTAACTCCAAGGAGTCCATCAACAAAAGTGACTGAGAAGCTCCGGTATCCCTTAGGATATATATGGGGACAGGAGTAGTATGCTCATTCAGAGCCACAAATCCCTCTGACACAAATGGAAGAAATTCCTCCCTCACAAAGTCAGCTGTATTAGGCTTTTTAGCCCCACAAGAAGCAGGCAATTTAGCAGATTGGTTATCTACTACAGGGGTTTCTAACCTTGTTTTCACAAAGGCATTTGGTTTGGTATCCTTTTCTTTTTCTTTCTTAGCTTTAAGGAACCAACAGTTAGTTGTAACATGACCAGATTTCTTGCAATAACTGCAAACTAGACCACTTTTGTCACTGTCAGCTTTCACACTTTGATCAGACCTGTTACTGGATTTCTGAGCACCATCACCAGATTTGTCTTTGTCTTTGGGTGAGGAATCTTGGGTATCACCGTAACCCTTTTTCTGAAATTGGGACCATTTATTGTTACTGCTAGACTGAAATTTGGACTTATGAGTGAGAACATATTCATCTGCAAATTTGGCAGCTGATTGCAAGTTCAGTGCTTGCTTCTCATTAAGGTAGGTCTTAACATCATCCTTAACACAGTTCTTGAATTCTTCAACTAACACCATCTCTTTTAGTGAGTTGAAATCATCCTTGACCTCCATAGAAGTACACCAGCGCTCAAAGCAAACCTGCTTCTCATTAGCAAATTCAACATAAGTCTGATTTTCAGATTTCTTCAGACCTCTGAATTTCTGTCGGTAAGCCTCTGGAACCAACTCATAAGCTCTCAAAATAACCTTTTTGACAACCTCATAATCAGAGGAATCATCTGCAGACAAAGCCGAATAGGCTTGTTGAGCTTTTCCCTTGAGGACAGTTTGCAACATCAGAGGCCAGTGTTCCTTTGGCCACTGGCAACTCTTTGCTACCTTTTCAAAACACTGGAAATAGTTGTCAACATCCTTTTCTGAAAATGGAGGCACCAGTTTTACCTCCTGACTGGCACAAAATTTATTTTTAGTTTCAATTTTAATTTTTAGTTTCTCCATTTGGAGTCTTTCTTCTCTATCGAGTTTCTCTAATTCAAAATCTCTCTGTCTTGCAAATTTTTCTAACTCAAATTCTCTTTGTTTTTCTTCTCTTGCTAATTTTTCTAACTCAAACTGCCTTTGTTTTTCTTTTTCTTCCCTCTCAAATTCTCTTTGTTTTTCTTTTTCCTCCCTTTCTTTTTCTCTTTCTTCCCTTTCTTTCTCTTTTTCCTCCCTTTCTTTTTCTCTTTCCTCCCTTTCAATCTCTAGCATTTTTAATTTAAGTTCCATTTCTATATTTGGATTTTCCACTGGAAACTGTTCCAGATCTCCTGGTGCAAACACATTTTCATCAATGTAATATTCAACTATCTCTCTAGCCAGTCTTGCTTTTCGCATGGCTGGTTTTACCTCTGTCAGCTCCAACTGTCTGCAAATTTCTAGCAGTTCTGTCTTTTTAAAAGACTTCAAAACCCCTACGGTTGGTGATGCCAAGAAATCATCCATTGCTGTTGTCAATATATATCTAGGAAAATTCACAAAAACAATTTCACAATTTGGAATGTTAGATTTTCAATAAATTACTCACACAATGGTCTATCCCGGACCTTGAGCCCCCAATTTGTTATGGCCCCAATTTGTTATTACATTTATAACACAACAGCAACAGCAAGGGATGACAAACACAGTTTTAACAACTAAAACACATTTAATTTTTAACGAAGACAAAGACTAATAACAACCTACAACTAAAGACCAAGATTGATAATCAAGAAAAAAAAGAAATAATTACAGTCCCTTTTTTGGTGGGGTGGCTTGGTGATGTCCTGGATGAAGAAAATGCTCAAACACAGGCAAAGAAATCCACAAAAGAAACGTCACAGGTCTTGAACAGAATGGCAGGTCTGGTCATTTTCTTGCAATTTCTCCTACTACTCTAATGTCTCAATTCTATTCCTTATATACTCTTTTGCAGACCCCACCCACATTTAGACCTCTTTTTTTTTTAACTTTCTGAGACTTGCCCCAGACATGTCCAGGACATGTCTATACATGACTCCAGTCTGAGCTAAACAAAAAAAAAGATAAATACTGCCATCTAGTGGCCTATATTCACATTACACAATGGAAAATTGTTTTCCAGTTTTTCACATATATACTTATGTTTGGTATCAAAATGTCTGTCATGTTGTTGTGTAGCCATTAATATCATCTGGTTTTTTAGAACAATCATTTATGGCTTTAAATATGGACTTTTTGAGGCCTTACCCACAATCTTCAGATCACTAAATAGGTCACAGTTCACTTCCTGTATGCAAATTTTGCATTTCTAAACTATTTTCTCTACAGTCCCACAAGTAAGTACATATAACCAGAAGATGGTTCAAATTGGGCTGTGGGCAAATTTGCCTATTAGAAATGAGGACTTACGTCATACATGTACCCGTTTGGGGGTGGTGGCGTCATTTTGAACTTACACGCTATCGGTTGCCATAGGCAAGGGGAGTTGTAGAGGTAAAGAACAGAAGAGGTAAAAGTCAAAGAAAGATGAAAGATGAGCCAGGCGGCAGTGAAAAAAATTCGTCCCTATAGGGAAAAACTAAATGAAAACTCCAAGGAAAGGTATTTGGAGAAGATTAAGGAAATAGACAATGTAGACCCATATGAGTTACAAGCGGCGATAAACCTGGGCTTGTTTGAGGCTAGCTAGGTAACGTTAGGGGTTAACAATGTCATGCCAGGTGAATTTCAGGGCTTTAAAAGTCTACAACATGAACACATTGAAGGACATTTCTAGAGCTTACCCTCATGAAAATGCAGTGAATACACTCTCATCCACCTGGGGATATTTCGGAAGGTAATATCCTTACGTTTCATAGCAGCCACCCAAGCGTCTTCTCGTCACCTCGTCAAGTTGTATTGATCATATTTATTTGAACACTCCAGAGATGAGTTCTAAACCTATATCAGTGCCTATAGGATCCAGTTACCATAATCTTATTGCAACTGTTAGGAAAACTAAGGTTCCTAAGACAGGATTTAAAATAATAAAAAGGCGAACATTTAAGAACTTTGATCAAGAAAAATATGTGAGGGATGTTACAAACGGTGACTGGTCAAATGTGTTCACACAAGATGATGCTGAAGAAGCATTTCAACTTGCTTTTAACAAGATTTTAATGAATATTGTGGACCATCATCCACCACTAAAGAAATCTACTGTTAGGCCTGTCAATGCTCCGTGGCTAGACAATGAACTTAAAAAATACATGATAAAAAGAGATCAGTCTAAATCAATAGCTATATCATCTGGTCTTAAATCTGACTGGCAGGTTTATTGTAAATTTAGGAATTTTGTTGCTAAATTAAATAAAGAGAAAAAGAAACAATATTATGAAAACATAATTCAGGATATAAAACAGGACAGTAAACTTCTATGGAGTACTCTGAACGGATTATTGAAGGGAAATACTAAGCTTGATCCATCTTATTTAGAAACAGGAGTTTTCTTAACTAAACCCAAAGATATAGCAAATCATTTAAATAATTATTTTATAAATAAGATAAATTAAAAAGTACTGCATAGCATAGAAACATTGATTCATCAGTTTAATTAATTGATCAGATCAGAAAGAGTGTACTTTGAATTTAAAGGTGTTAGTGTACCTAAGGTTGAACTAATGTTGATGACATGTAAAAATAAACCTCCTGGAGTTGATGATCCTGATGTCAGGTTGCTCAGGCCCATTGCATCAGTACTTGCTCCAGTAGTTGCATACATTATTAATCAGTGTTTCATCAAAAATAAATGCCCACAAGCATGGGAAATTGCTGGAATAATACCAATGCCAAACAATAGAAAGTTGTTTTCTGAATCTTACATTTGACCAATAAGTTACCAATAATTACCAATAATTACCAATTCTGAGTAAGATAATGGAACAAATTATGTATGAGCAAATTCTGTTTTATTTTTCCAATAACAATTTATTTACTAATTTACAGCTTGCATATAGAGAAAAACACTCTACAGCTACTGCCTTGACTCAAATGGTAGATGCAAAGCATAAGGAAATTGAGCATTAAAAAAAAATATTGGTACTGTATTACTAGATTTTTCTGCAGGTTTTGATATTTTGGACCAGGAGTTATTATTGAAAAAATTGAATTTAAAATTTATTATGGATAAATAGCTATTTAAATGATAGAAGACAAATGATTTACTTTAATGGACGTGAGTCACAATTTCAATATGTGAAGCTGGGAGTGCCTCAAGGAAGCTGCCTTGGCCCACTTCTGTATTCAATTTTTACTAATCATTTTCCTTTGGTTTTAAGACAAGGCTCATATGTTAATATATGCAGATGATACTACAATTAATTTAGCTGAAGCAAATTTTAATGATCTAAATACAGATCTCGATCAGGAAGTGAAGTTGGTTTTTGATTGGGTTAATTGTAACAAACTTATCTTGAATGTGTCTTAAGACGACTAGTGTGGTGTTTGGCACAGGTTATACTGTGAGCTCAAATCCAAAGCTCAATCTTACTATAAATTGTGAGTTAATAAAACAAGTGAAAGAATATAAATTGCTAGGTGTTATTATAGACCAGAAATTGTCATCGGACGCACAAATATTGAGAGTAGTTACAAAAATAGGAAATATTCTGTCGATGATTCAGAGATGTGCAAAATATTTAACAAAAAAATTACCTTACAAGTAATTCAAGCTTTGGTTTTGTCGCACTCGGATTATTGTTTAGTACAGAGTTTGGCCCAATACTTCCCTTGGGAATATAAAAAACTCCAATTGGTACAGAATAAAGCAGCACGTGTTGCTCTGGGCTGTGGAATGAGGACAAATGTCTTTAAAATGCATGAATGTATTTCTTGGTTGGATGTGAGTATTATTTGTTAATGGTTTTCATGAGAAATGTGATCACAACAACGATGCCTTGTGTTCTGTACAAAAAATTTTTTTTTAGTTCTTAGACACATAATTATTCCACAAGGCATTTTGCAGAAGGCTGTGTCAGCTTGCCAAAATCTAAGACCTCATTTCAACGTGCAGTAATGAGGAATGAAAGAATGGAATTCCCTCCCAAATTATATAACACAACAGAAAAATATGCTTAGTTTTAGCGCTTAAAGATTATTATTTAAAGAGGAACTTTAACAATTAGTATCTCTTGGGATGGTAATATATGAACAGTTTACACAATTTATGAACAATTAATGGGCATATTTCTTGTCAACATAATATAAAGATAAGGAAAATCTTGTATTCCTAATGATGGGGATTATGTAATTAAATCAACTATTATGGTGGAGTCAGTATTGGAGTTGTATTTTATATTTTTGCTGTTTTGGTTGTATTTTTTTGGAAACCATATGCAATCATGCAAGATCATACATACGCATGCTCATATAAGTAAGAGAGTGAGGAAAATAGTGTTACATGCTAATTGAGGTGTATGCACTGTTGCATGTTTTTGTTATTGTATGGGATATTGTGATGCAAATTTGCTGAGTTGTTTTATTGGTGTTCTGTGAATTGTATGTATTGTTTTGTATGATGTTGTATATTGTGTATATGTGTAAATTATTTTCATAACTGAAATTGTAAGACCCCAGGAAGAATAGTTGCTGCTACGCAAAAGCTAATGGGGATCTACAAACAACAAACAAACCTCAGAGACCAGGGGGGTATTCTGCGAAGCTGGCTTTGTGACTAAGCCTGATTTTAAGCTGAAGTAAAACTTTAGTCCGTCTTCCAGATTTGAAGAGGTTCCTGGTTTTACTGAGTGCTGAAGTCAGACTTAATGACAAAGCCAGCTTTGTAGTATACCCCCCTAATCTCCCTGCAATCGTTTCCATTTTGGAAAACCAAAATAACCAAATAATAATGCTTCCTCTGTGGTGTTTTTAATTTTTTTAAAAATGTGTTCAATTATGCCATTTCGGTAGTGAGCTCGACAGCTCGGTTGCTTCACAGATCGATTGAGTGAACACGGGTGGAAATAAAACTAAGCCCTTTGTATCTGTGTCCAAAACAGATGTATAAGTGTCCAAAACAAATAAAACTTGAGTTTCAAAATTGCCACCTCTGGAGGTATTACAACATATTTATACATCGGTGTAATGCACATTTCGGCTCACTAAGGATTTGTATGCTTTATTAATACTGTGTATCCGGTTCAGCTCGGTTTGTCAAAAAACACTGACGTTACGTTCCATGGGCTGATTTGGCCAAATCGTTGAACAGCAACCTGGGGTTTGTCATCTGATGTTCTGCATAGTGCTTTGTGTCCTGTTATGCCCTGGCGCTTACGATGGTTATACAAGTGGAGTGTGTATTGGGCATTGGCCTGCTGTTCGATTTGTCTTTTTATGTATTTATTTAAAAAACAAAAGCTATTTCTCGCTCATGTTATTTGAAGCCGTTGGTTTCTCATTTATGCTTTCGGCAATGGTATGTTTGGCACAGGAAATTGTTCATGTTAATTTTCACAATTCCATAATTTGAATAACCGTGGCCAAAAATAGATTAAGCGTTATTCAGATGATGGTTGCCTTACTGCTGTTGAATGGTGGACCAAATTGCAATTGCCATGAATGTTTAAATCAATTGCTGTTAGGACCTGCCAGATAGCTCACTTGATAAAAGCATTGCACTGTGAATCACGACAATCACGACATGGGCTCGAGCCCCGGTCGTACCAACCGGCAGTAGTCAGCAGCTTTTCAGCATAGTGCACAATTGGCCATTGCGCTACTGGGATGCAAAATGGAAAGGGACTGCCGGGAAGGGTAATAAAACATGGTTCCGTTGTTCGTTGCTTAGGCACCTCCTGTTCGCCAGACGGGCGCTCGTCAGAAAGATTCTAAGCTTGTTCATGTTCGAATATCCTCCGCCCTCGCTCTCAACTTGCGATGATAAGGTAACAGTTTGCAAATTGCATCGCATACACCTCTTGACAAACCCGCAACAAATGCAAGCACCTGGAGTGCTCAGCAATTGTTTAAAAAAAAATAAAAAATAGTGGATGTGGTTCCAACCAAAAAATTCTACCTAATGCGAAATGGAATGATCAGGACAGTGAGTAGCCATTCCATTTGGAATTGGAATTTCTGTAGTAACGCAGGTCATACTCAGTCTGGTTTGTATAAGAATTGCTATCATATTTGCATTACCTTTCCAATTGCCAAAGCTCCATGTTTTCTCCAGACAGTGGCAGCAACGTTTTTGCATCATTGTACACGCAATAGTACCCTAGTTTAAGTAGAATTATGATTGCTGTGTGTTTGCTTGGCATGTAAGCCTCGGGTTGCTTGACAACATCAAGCTCACGTCCTCAAGATGTGGCTTATCTTATGCATGCTCAGCAATGCCATGGTGCAGTGACATGTTGCTGATACTTCACCAATATTTACCCCACGTCACCAAAGTAGCTTGTGCTTTGGTCATCAGCTCATCATTTCTTTCTAAATATATAGCTTTGTCTCTGCCTGCTCAGAATGCTCTATAGCCTTTAACTGTGCTAGTTGGTTAAAGGGACTATGTCAGCTGGGGCGCATGCGCGCGACAAATCGAAACTTCTTGAAAATGTTGGTACAACTATTTCAAGTTCATTGGACATTTCTTGTATGCGTTTTCAATTGGTTTATAACGTGTTCATCAATTTTTTGGTAAAAATCAAAAAAACAATCATTTTGTCATATTTCAAGTTTTTGTAGCGTTAATATTGCTTCTAAGTTAGCCTGCGTTGATTGTTATGTCGTCCCATGGCGGCCGTTGAACGGGAAGTGATCGCAAAATGATCTATGACAGCTGCATGTCAGATAAAACGTTGCAACAAACAGGTTCTGCGAACATTAAAGACAGTCACTTGATAAAAATTGCCCCAAACCTCTCAAGGATGCTCACGATGCAAACAGATTGACACTCCACCACGAATTCACTGGTTTACCTTACTTTGCACTTTCAATGTGTTTTCGCCCAAAGAAGTATGGATGGATAGTAAGATTTATTCTTCGTGGGTTTCTGCAAAGATAAATGTGGTTACTCTCGCAATTTCGCGTTTTCAAGCCATCTTCTGCATTTTAAACAGCGACAAAAGTATGCTTTACACACTTACTAATAAGCTTGGGGTTTGTATTTCTGCTCCCTTGATATCGCACTGCATGCATGAAAATAAACTCTACTACACATGTGCACCAGCTGACATAGTCCCTTTAACCCAAAATCCATAAATAAAGACCACATGGTCTCTGGCTCTAAAGACTCTCTGTCATTAGCCTCTGGTCTTTGGTTTGCTTTCAGATTCATGAATGCTCTTCATATTTGCAATCATGGTATTGTATTGTTATCAACTTTATTGAGTGTACAACATTATCTTATAGTATTTCCCCAGCACTGCTTCCACCTGCTGCTCTCCACTAATTGCTTGGTTTTGTGTTCTCTCCATGTCTGCAGTGGGGCCCTGCCCTGGGCATGTTAGTCTTCGCCAGCATCACCATCTGACCCTCTGCCCAAGTGCTGCCCTGTCTCCACCATCGGAACGGTCTGGTCTGTGGCGTCTATCCAGCGAATTACAAATCCTGGACTGCTTGTCAAATGGACTGTTTTGCATTATGGCAACCATGAACTCATACCCCGAGCCAGTCAGAGCAGGATGGACTACCCCTCTTGTAATATTTTCCCCAATGTATATTGGCTTAGGTTACAAACAAAACATGGGATACGCTTGATCCATCCATCCATCCATTTTCTATACCCGCTTATTCCTCACTAGGAGCCTATCCCAGCTGACTACGGGCAGAGGCAGGGACCCACCTTGAACAGCTTGCCAATCCATCGCAGGGTGCACATACCATTCACAGACCATTCACCATGGCACTAATTTCAGAAACAAGAGGCACACAGTCCATTCACTCTCACACTCATGCCTATGGGCAATTTAGTGTCTCCAATTAGCCTGATAACCCTGTCTTTGGACTGTGGGAGGAAACCGGAGTACTCGCCAAAAACCCACGCGAACACGGGGAGAACATGCAAACTCCACACAGAAAGGCCCCAGGCCGGATGCGAACCCACGACCTTCTTGCTGTGAGGCGTGCCGCCCCACGCTTGATCATAACCATTAATTAAGTGGATTTAGTATTTAGTACCGCTTTAAAAAAAACAAAAAACAAAAATGGAAGAAATACAGCGCAGACCAACAAAAATTTGCAACCCCTCTATATTGCGCAACACCCAACCTCACAGGCGATACACAATCTCTCTAGTCCAGCGGTTATGATTCTGCTCTGTTTGCCATGTTTTTGATGTTCTGTCTGATCTCTATATTGACTGACCATGCCTTGGATTATGCACTGTGATTTGGTTACTTAGATTTGTTCATGTATTGTCTAGTATAGTTTTTCTATGTTTTGTATTTTACCATAGTTTCATTCCAGTCCATGTTTTTGTTTCTGCCATGCATTGCATTTTGTCTCCCCCTGTCCGATCTCATTGCTCGCAGCCCCAGTATTGCGTGCCACTCTTTCGGGTGATTTAATGGTTTCTGCATTTCAACCTTCCTTCCCATCTCGTTTACTTCCTTCGCCTTGCTTTTTCTATATTACTAACCCATAATGACAGTTTGTTATTTTGCTAGAGTTACTAGCACAAACTAACATTGTATATAATACTAACTTACTAACGTGCACTAAGGGATTGTATAGCTGCACTTACTTATCAATTAACAAGCTCTCAGCCCTCGCCCTGTTTCTAATCTCCGCCTCTTGTCTCTCCCCAATCTTCTCTGCAGCGTTTCTGTGGATTCTCCACACCTGCTCACGCTGTCCTTTCTCTTATTATCTATGCACGTTAGAACTCCTTGACCGGAGCTGTATATCTGTCTATAGGATTGTCTCGTGATCCCTGTCCGCGTTTTGGCTTTTGCCTATTTTAAGTGATTAGGCTCTTCCTCTTGTTCCCTCCTTTGTAATTAGTATCATTTCCTGTACCTGGGTTCTGTGTAGCATGCGACTTCCTGAGAATGTATATTAGGAGTCTTTTCACAGCACTTCCTTGTCAGAACGTTTCTCTCAGTTTGCTTGTGCCACGCTTTTTCTCGCCTTGTACTCGCAGTGATTCTCTTTTGACAGGACCGTCCCTGTTTTCGATTTTTGGCTTTGTGTTTTTGGATTATTGTTGCATCTGTGTTTTTGACCCATTTCTGACCGACTACAAATTCTGTGATTGCTGCCCTGGTTACGGTTTGGATTATGCCCACTGGATTTTGGCTTTGCTTCTCTGACATGCCTGTGTACCAAACCTATTTTTGCCCGACCTCGAGTACTGTGATTGCTGCCCTGGTATTCGACTCTGTTTTTGCCCAACTGGATTGTGATTTTTGGATAGTGGACTTTGTACCTTTGCCTTCTGTCCTGCGGTGGTTTTCCCCCTTGATCAATAAAATCAGATCTACTGCATTTCTTGGTTCTTGCGACTGGTTTCTGAAGCATCATCACACCAGCCCCGTAAAATTAAAAAACGTTGTGCGGTCAGTCAGGTTTTACTTTCACCGCATCCAGTTCTTTCAAATGTCCAGCCAAAATCTTTCCACCTAAGGAACGCAAAATGAGACTATCCATATGCCAACAGAAAATGCAAAATGAATCCATATGGAATAAAACAAAAAAAAAAAAAATTCTTCAACCACCAAAAAAAGTCCCGGTTGACAAAAAGAAAATCCAGCAGCAAAATACATATAAAAGAGGACAGATCTTACCGGGTGCTGAGATTCTTTCCAGTTGGTGCAGATGGTGTGTCCAAGTCTGGCCTTGTGCTATTTCCACAGTAGCTTTTTTTTATTTCAACGAAATGTTAAAATATACTGACCAAAACTTCCAACGCAACACATACAATTTTGAAATATTTGGTGTACATAAAATGGGATATTGGTTTTGAGCCATGATACATCAACTACAACTTAAAAGCTCAGAAAATTGTTATGATTTTGTCATGTGGGCAGCTCGTTCCGCTTGATTGCTCATTGTTTAGAATTTTGCCTATCCCGTCAGGTTGAGTAGAGCTCATTGACTAATCCTTCGAGAATTTGGTAAATAAATAGCCGTAGCAATGGGCAACTTAAATATTCCTTTGCATTATCCTGGGTCAACGAGTGACCATGCGGTGCCTAGGTCAAAATCAGCAAGAGCGAGCCGTTGGTATGCTCACTGGTTGAATGTCACAAAGAAGGAACGTGGGCGTCCACGTGTCGACCATATCACGTCTCTGGAGCCAGTATAATGAAACAGGAAGCACCGGTGATCGACCACGTGCCCCTAGACCACGTGTCACCACCCCTTAGCAGGATCGCCATATTCGCCTCCAGCACTTGCGCAATCACTTCCTGCCAGCTATAGTCACTGCTGCTCAGACCTGAGGTCATCACCAGAACTGGATTAGCGACCAAACCATACGCAACCGCCTGCGTGAAGCCGACTTGCACAACCAACGTCCCCGCCGTGGTTTGGTGTAGACTCCTGCATGTTGCCACTTCCGTGGCTAGGGTACTTTTGGGCTGGAATGCTCCCAGGTGGAACAGGGTGAATCGAGGTTCAAGTTGAGTGTGTCTGACGGAAGACTGCGTGTATGGCGTAAGCGACGGGAACGTTATACTGACGCTACCATCCTGCAGCGTGACCGCTGGGGTGGACCCAGCGTGATGGTTTGGGCTGGAATAAGCAGTAGACACAAGACAGACTTCATTTTCATCGATGAAAGCCTCAGTGCGGCCCGTTACCGTGATGACATCCTTACCCCTATCACAGTTCCACTCGTCTATCGCTATCACCTAACGCTGCAACAGGATAACGCGAGACAACACGTCACCAGAATCTGTCAGGACTACCTGAGGCAGAATAAGGTTCAGTGTCTTGATTGGCCTGCGTATTCCCCAGATTTAAACCCTATAGAACATCTATGGGATATTCTGGATCGCCGGGTAAGAAGGCTTGATCCAGAACCAGCCACAGTCCAACAGTTGCGTCAAGCACTCCAGGAGGAATGGGACCGCATCACACAGGCTAAAATTTGGCATTTGATTGACTCCATGCATCGCAGAATCCAGGCTGTGTGCGATGCCAGAGGAGGCCATACAAGATACTGACTTCGGTGATCCAGAATTTTGCCTTCAACTGATGCAATGTATTGGAATCCAGGAAAAATCTGTTCTTCATTCCTGACTCTAAAACTGTGTTTTCGATTTGAATCTTAATATTTGTTATGTATTTTTAAATTTATCATAAGAAAATTACATGTGTTGCAATAAACCTGAGTGTTGTGTTGGACGTTTTGGTCTGTGTATTATATTCCTCAGGTCCGTCTTAGAATCCCCGAGATTCACGTCTCTTATTACCCATCACTCGTCCATATTTCAAACCTCCCCCACTTCGCGGCAGAATCCGATTTGTTCCTGAACTGTGCGTTATGTCAGCTGATCAATTTGAAAGCCAACTGATCTGGTAATAGTTAAACAACGGAAAATATCAACGGAAGATGGTATAAAAATTCTGGGGCTACCTACACAGAATGGAGCCATTAAAAGGAGGATAACACTTCTAATTTTAATTATCGCAATTCAATGCACGGAAATTAATGTAACCATAGAATCAGTTACATTATGTGGCATTTCTACACTCTTAAGCTTGGTTGCTCCCAAAATTTCTATTTTGATCCATTTAGGGAGTTTACCCTTGCCGCTGTTGCCATTGGCTTGCTTTTGAGGAGATTCGAGTCAAAGTTTACTGAAGTGCATCGTGGCAATATTTTATTGTTATTAGGTGCTGAGCACTGAGGATGCGAGGACCCTTTTGGAACTGTAGTGGTTTTAATTATTAGGGCCCGAGCACTAACAGTGTGAGGACACTATTGAAATTGTTAGAATTTTTCTTTTTAATTATTATTTTAAACCAAGTTTTCTCAAATATTTGAAGGCCTTGACATGCTCAAAAACTCACCAAATTTTGCACAATTGTCAGGTCTGGTGAAAATGTACATATTTTAAAGTCATTGCAAAAAGGCGGGGCGAAATGGCACCCCTTAGAAAATTTCGAAAAGTCCTCCTGATTGAAGTTAATTTGTCGTAAGCCAACAAAATTTAATATGCACATGTATCATACAAGAAGCACAAAAAAGTCTCTTGAAGTCATAGTCCAACCCCAACAGGAAGTCGGCCATTCTGATTTCAATTTTTGATCACTGGCGATTTTCTCACCTCATATTTTAACAAATTCCTTCCAGGGATTTCACCCAAACAAATTCCCATTTGGTACAGATCATCTATAGACCATGCTGATCAAAAGGTGTGTAAAGAATGTCTGTAGGTCAAACTTTGGCGACTTTTCGTGATGTTGCAATCCATTTTCCAACGGCTGTCACACCTACATACTTTATCCTAACAGCTTCAAATTTCATGGACATGATGATGCCTCCGCCCTGAACGCCTGCATATATTAATATCCTGCCTTACTCATAGCACCCCCGGGTGGTTATGGGAAGTGACCTTTTTTTACTCTACCATGTACTGATCCAACATAGTTGACTCCACCAACTTCATTCCACTTCTAAGACATGCATAACAAGTTAGTGAAGCTACATTATGAACGCTGGGAAGCTACGAGCAATGGCGTCCGTCTGCCGGCGTGGTGACTTTCGATCCTTCACCGTCAAATTACGTTTGGCTTTTTCATGCCTGTAACAAAGTCATAACCTCATGAAAATTGATATAAATGTCAAGAATGGTAAGTACTTACATATGATAGGGCTGTTGCCCATGGGGGGGACAAAATGACTCTAAAGTGCCCTCTTGAAATTTTCTAAAACCCCTCCTCATAGGGCGTTTTTTTGGAGTTAGCGGATAAAAATTGGTACGCATGTAGAAGTTATCCTGACGCACAAAAAAGTCTCTGGCAGCCTTTGTCTACATCAAACAGGAAGTTGGCGGTTTTTTATTTTCATTTTTGATTATCAGCGATTTCCTCACCTCGTATTTTAACAAACTCCTCTTACAGATTTTGTCCAATCAACTTCAGATTTGGTCAACATCATCTCAAGGCCATTGTGACTGACAGTAATCAAAAGCTTTTCTCTACTTCGATGGGCGTGGCCACTATACCATTTTTGATGATTCACCATGCATATTCGAGAAGCTCTCTCTCCCACATACTTTATCCTAACTACTTCAAAACTTCTGTACATTACAAGAGCCCCGGCCTAAACGCCTCCATATGCTCATAGGCAATCTTGCTCATGGCACCCCCTTGTGGAAACAGGAAATGCCATATTTTACATTGACAAACTCCTGACCTGATCAACTACATTTTGTGGCCACGTGACAATCAAGTTGATGAATCTCCACAGTGAAACACGTGTCCTGTCATGTTGCAGGCTGGCCCTGGTGGTGGTGGCGACTTTCGATCCTTTGCTATGAAACATCAACTCATTTTAAATCCGTTGCGCATTGTCCGATTAGCTCGAAACTTGACATGTGGGATGAGGTCCCCCCCCTCGGATGCACCTGCCCACAGGTGGTTATGCTCATAGTGCCACCTAGTGAATGAACGAAACATTGCGTTTCTTTGCTCCTTCCCGTTTTTTTCTTCTTGCTTCACGCAGCAGGCTCCCCGCGATGGCGCGGGAGTGCGAGGGCCCAATCACAGCTTCGGACTTGATCAGTGAACACTGCGAGATATTGAAACTGAGGAATTGTTATTATAATTAGGCCCCGAGCACCAAGCGGTGCCAAGGCCCAAATTTATTTGCAAAGATTATTATTATTAGGGCCCACGCACCAAGCGGCACAAAGGCCCTATTGTACTTGCAAAGATTACTAGGGCGCGAGCACCAAGCGGGGCGAGGACCCTATTGAAATTGAAGGAATTATTAGGGCCTGATCACTAATAAGGATTTATAATTATCAGTGCCCGAACATGACGTGCGAGGACCCTATTGTAATTGCGCGATTTATTATCACGGGCCCAAGCACTCACAGTATTGAAACTGTAGTGATTATTATTATTATTCTACGCATTTGGAGGGCTTTTTGGGGCTTTAATGCATTTCAATTCAAACAAAAAATTTGGCAGAAAAATCAGGCCTGGTGAAAATGTTTAGATTTTATTGGTTTCACAAGTGGGCGGGGCAAAGTGGCTGGATTTTTTTGTGTAATGCACTGGAAGCCTGCTAGGTGGTATTGAAATTTCAAAATAAGGCCATTTTTGGCTATTCCAGGCATTGGAATTTCATAAATTCCTCCTAGGGATTTTGTCCGATTCTAATGAAAATCGCTGTTTGTACCCTTGACCCATTGAAGATCAAAAGCTATTAAAATCATTCCGGTGGGAGTCATGCAGTGGGCTTGGCAGGGCCGCCATTTAAAGCAATTCCCATGTAAATTCAAATGCTTATAACTTCAGTGTGCATTGTCCAACATGCACCAAACTGCATGCATATCATAAGAGTCCCACCCTGAAGCCATTCACATGGTCATATTTAGCCACACTGACAGTGCCCCTTCCTGGTGACATGAGATGACCAAAATTGGGCATGTGTCATACTTTTGCGAACTCTTCCTACAGATTTCATCCGAATGTCACGAAAATGGGTGTGGACACTTTTAAGACCTGTGACATGAAAAGGTTTTAAAATGTTTTAGTTCAGATTAACGCAGTGGGCGTGATGGGGCAGCCATTTTGAGCATCTTGCCGGGAACAACAATTCCCTAATAAATTTAGGTAAACATTGTTCATTACACACCAAGCTTCACACGCAGGTCACTTTCCATAGAAATTTACAAATTGTATTGGTTTTGCAACTGGGCGGGGCCAACTGGCTCGCTAGCGTCCCCTAAACTGCAGCCCCAAGGCCCCCTTCCACATACACTGATGAAAATTGGTGGACATTTGTATCACACTCACGTCTACAAAAAAGTCACTTGACACCATAGGCTAAAGTCAACAGGCCATTTTGAATTGAACAGTCATTTTTTGCCATTTGCATGTACTTTAACAAACTCCACCTAGGGATTTTCTAGTATTTTCATGAAAATTGCTTTGTGTTGTCCTGACGGCAGTGGGATCAAAAGTTATCAAAATCATTCTAACGATGTGGGTGTGGCAGGTCCGCCACTTTGCACGTTTCGCCAAGAAAAATGAAATGCTTATAACTTCAGTTTACATGGTCCGGCATGCACCAAACCTTATATGTGTCATCAGAGTCCAGCCCTTAAGCCATTCACATGGTCATACTCAGCCATACTCACAGCACCCCCTCCTGGTGACAGGAAATTACAAAAATTGGACGTGTCATACTTTTGTGAACTACTCCGACTGATTTCAACTGAATGTCAGGAGAACGGGTATGGACACTCTCGAGACCAGTGACATGAAAAGTTATTAAAATCTCCCCCGTGATGGGATGAGAAATTATCATGTCTCGCCTTGAAACATGACATTGCTACATAGTTCCACCAAATTTAGCGTATTTGTTCTTTTTTGTATACTGACCAAATTGGCATATCAATTGAGCTGGGGTGTGGCCTGGTGGCACCAAGTACATGGCCATTTTGGCATCAAGATACTCAGATTTTTTTTGAAAGAAGTGGGATGATAGGGTTAATAATGAAGTTTTTAGACTTTTTTTGTCAAACAGGAAGTAAGTTATGAGCCATTTTCTGCATTTTTACAAATTTTTCAAACATATTTTTGAGGGTTTTAGCATGCTTGAAAACTTGTGAAACTTTGTATGCAAGTTTCAGTTGTGACGATCATTAATTTTATATCCCACTTGGCACTAGGTGTGACACACTGGCTCTACAGTGCCCCCCAATAAATGGCTGCATTTTTCAGGGACTTAACATGTTTGAAAACTCACAAAATTTTGAACACGCATGAAGCTGGGCATATATTTTACTACAATACAGGTTTTGCACATGGGTGTGGCAAAATGGCTCCATAGCGCCCCCTTGAAAATTTAAACAAAGATACCCTCATGGATTTTTTTAACCAGTCTACTACTGTCCAATAGTTGTGAATGCACAACTGCACCCGTCAGGATCTCGCCCCCAACATGCACAAGGGTGTGAGGGCCTGTTCATCACTGCTTGCAGCTTTAATTATTATTATTGTAATTATTATTATTATTATTTAAAATGTGCAGTTCTGATGAAACAAAAGGTTTCTCTTGTATTAAGTTAAATCATATGACAACATGGCGGTTGTCTTGCACAGTCACTCTACAGTCATCTTTGCACTCATTACCACCTCATGCGTCACAGAATATCTTCCTTTCACATAGGCTGCTGGTCTAGCAACACTGCATAGCTGATGCCAACTGATCTACCACTACACTACTCATGATAAAGGTCCAAATTTCTCTTTCAAAAAATTGTACCAGCCATAAGGCTTTCTCTACCTAGTACACTTTAAAGCATATTTCTCTTGAATCAGCTTCAACTGAAATTCTGATAGCCACTGGGATGTCACTACGCATGGTACATATCATAACATGACATGACATTCAGCGCAGCTAAGCTCACTAGTTTCCTATCTCAATTGTGCCAGCCGTGAGTGGACATCACTCTTCATATAGCATATTTCTCTTTTATTGACTTCAAGAGAAATTGTACCAGCTGCCAGGTTGCCATGACATATGGGACACTTCATATAATATATTTCTCTTGTATTGGCTTCAAGAAAAATTTTGCCAGCCACATAGGGCTGTCACTACACATAGTACACTTGTAGTATATTTCTCTTGAATTTATTTCAATAGAAATTGTGCTAGCCATTAAGCTGTTACTACATGGAACACTTCACATAGTATATTTCTATTGTATCCGAATTAAGATAGATTGTGCCAGCTGCCGGGCTGTCACTACATATAGTACACTCTGCATAGGATATTTCTCTTATGGCTGCCGGGCTGCCACTATACATTGAACACTTCATGATTTATTTTGCATTCAAATTAGCCAATGCCCGGCATGGTTCTGTTTGGGGGGTTTGTTGCAGCTCCCTCCCTTCACTTCCACGCTTGTATGGGCAGGAATCTCTCAGAACAGAGCTATGTCGCCAAACCAAATGTATGCTTGTATGCTAATATGCCTGTATGCTTTCACAAAATTTTCTCTTTTTGACAAAATGGTCCTATCAGAAATGAGACTAGTAATTCCAGAGGAGGCATTCCAAAGTAACCTGAAAAGGTATGGACATTTTTTTGATTCAGAGAGACTGAGGTCTGAAGTTCAAGTCCTATATTCAAATCGGGACTTGTCGGGCAACAGGGGAAAGCTGTGTGATTTCCTGTTGTTTCTGAAAGACGTGGAGTTGGATAATGCAGTGTCTCAGCTGTACAAACTGTTTTCATTATTGGTTCGACAAGGTCACAGACTATTTTCTTGAGAAGGAACAGGGGCAGAATTTACACATAAATAAATTATCATATCTTATGATGTAAGGCGAAAATGAGCTTCCCCTCTTTGAAAAACTAAGGGTGGTTTCACACTAAGGACTCGGGTACGGATCCGAGTACATTTGACCCCAAAGTCCAGTTTATTTGGTAAGTGAGCACGAGCATACCATGCTCAGGCACGGTACACGAGTCCTCTTGGAAGAGGTGGTCTCGAGCACAGACGTGGGCTGTTACAGGACATCTTAACCATTTAACTCTTTTTTTCTAACAAATATAAGCAACAAAACGATCTCTCTGGTCAAAGGAAGAAATTAAATGCTTGTTCGAAATTTGTGCTGATAAAAACAATCACAACTGGATATTACACACAGAAAAGCTGAGATTTATGGAATAATTTGTGAGTATTTACATTTGCGTGTTTATTGCAGAACAATGGAACAGTGTCGCAACAAACTAAAGAAAATGTGGCAACAATATCTTAAAAGTGCTGAACGTGGTGCCAAAGTTTGGCAAATCAAGCAATGAAAAAGGTTCATTTTCGTGGCTTCTTCTTCTTTGTGTATGTTTCGCTCTCTTTCAAAATCACCAAGGTACAGACTGCCACCCACTGTATTCCTTTTTGACAAAAGCAGCCATACTCGGGCGCAGAATGACGTTGGTGGTGTGAAAGCTGACCAACAGGGGGAGAGAGGAGATGGGACAATTGCACTGTGGCACAGTATGGAACAATCGTACCTAGTGTGAAAGAGCCCTAAGACTTCAGATACTCGATGACTAAATGGCATCTAGTACTAAATCAAGCCTGCTCTGGAAAACTCCCTAGGTTTCTGCGTCAACAGTATGGTTAACAATAATTTCTGTTCTGTCCTGTAACCAGTTCCGAATCCACTCTACAAGAATACCTCCGCTAATTGCCAGCGGACCTCATTTTAAAAATCATTTTCTCTCATGCGGTGCTGTGTCAAATGCTTTCTGAAAATTCAAATGTATGATGTCATAGGCCCTGCTCAGATCATACGTCTTGGTGGCCTCTTCAAAAAATTCCAAAAGGTTTGTCAGGCATGACCTTCTCATTATGGAAACCATGTTGGCTATCCATCAAAATATTATTACATTGAAGAAATAATTCCAGCTTATGTTTTATGATAGATTCCGGTATTTTGCATGCAATGCAAGTTAAACTGACAGGTCTGTTATTTCCTGGCTCAGTATGGCCCCCTTCCTTATGCATTGGTATTATATTGGCCTGCTTCCAATCATTTGGTATTTCTCCAGTTTCTAAAGACCACCTAAAAATAACTGACAGCAGTTTAGAGATGATCTTATTATGAGCCATCAGGGCCTGCCACCTTATTGTATTTAGTTTATACAATTCGTCTAATACTTAATTATCCCTAACTTCAATTTCTGCTAAATAATTTTGGGCATTGGGAATGCCCTCTGGCCTTTTAAAAATCCGGTGGTAAAATTCTCAACAAAGTAACTATTTAAGGTATCAGTAATATCTTTATTCTCATACAGCAGTGATCCATCTGTATTCTTTAACTCATTCCCTACGGCAAGCCGCTGCCAACGGCACGGCGAATTCTACTATTCTCGACAGCAAGCCGCTGCCATTGGCGTGGATGACTATTCGTGGTCCGATGAAAACACAAAATGAGTTGACGCTCACGGTGATGGGCCATTTGTATTTCAATACTTTATATTGTGTAATTTTCGGGAAAAGTATTCTATACAAACGCGATAATTTTATATAAAAGTATTCCGTAGGGAATGAGCTAAACACGTACCTTCCTCTTTGACTTTCCTTTTTTTGCCGCATTACAGGAAAAAAACACCTAGGATTAGTTTTTGTCCCTTCTGCAATTTGCCTTTCTGACAGTCTTCGAGCATTCCTGTTCTTTTTTGAACTTGCTCCGCATTTTACTGCATTCAGCCTTCGTAGTCTCATTACTATCCTTTATGTACTGAACGTCTTAAAAAGATTCCTCTTTTCCATCAATCTCTTATTAATAGCCGTGCTCATCCACTGAGAATTCTGCTTTTTAATGGGATGGCATGGCTCAGGAGGTAGAGCAGGTGGTTTAGGAATCAGAGGGTTTCTGGTTTGATCCCCGGCCCCTCCAGAGATGTGATGTGCAGGTTGGCACCGTGCATAGCAGCCTCCGCCATCAGGGTGAATGAGAGGCATAATTGTAAAGCGCTTTGGGGTCATGTCATGCGGCTTGAAAGCATTAAATAAATGCAGTCCATTTAATCTTACTTTTGAGGAAGAAGAAACAAGGTTCATTTAACACAATAAGTAATACAGACTCTGGGCTTTAGCTGCAGTAACAATGTATTACAAATAGGAAAATGAAAGGAAACGAAAGGTTCCTTCATAATGCAGCGCTGCAGTAAACATAAACAGCACTAAGCTTAAAGAGTCTAGAGTTTTGATACGTGAACACGAAGAAAATGTCAAAACAACTTAATAATTCCACACAGATGTGGATTATACAAGACTTCAAAATGAGACTGAGAGAAGCTTGGTCTTAAACAACACTGCTACCGCCCAGCGGTAATGAGAAACAGGTGTGAGTGATAATAGAATAATGAATGAACTGTGGTCCGGGATTTCGTAGTCTGGTGAGCTGGACAGCTTGAGGCGTGTCCTTACAATTTCATTCACAGACTTACAATCAAGGACTGTCTTCTAATTGATTTCACTTAGATATGAGCACATCCTGTCAGTTTGCTCGCCTAAAATTAAAAATTTTGGTTTTCGAAGATACGTTTTTTGCTGGCTATGAAATCTCAAAACTAACGGTAGAATGATCACTAGTCCCAAGTGACTCCATTATCTCTACATTGCAAATTCTATAAGGGTCATTACAGAGCATTTCTCTCTCTCTCTCTCTCTCTCTCTCTGCTTTCTCTCTTGTAGGTTTATGAACATACTGCACCAAAAATGGTAATTTACGACATCTAGAAATTCTTTGTCTCTTTTACCCTGTCCTTTTACCAATTTCCAATCGATATCAGGATAAGTGAAGCCTCCCATAATAATATTCCCTCCTCTACAATCTTGCTTAATCCTCCTTAAGAGTATTTAATTTACAATAATGTCCAAAGCTGGCAGTCAATAGCACACTTCTTTTCAGGCCTGTCTCATTTTTGCCAATGTACCTGACCCAAATATCTTTGCAGGCCAAAAGCGAAGGACTCGCTTACTATGTGAAGAAACTAAACATGCTGTAACTAAGTACTCAAACAAGGCAACTTGACTTTGACGAGCTGATCAAGCCACAGTGACCAGAGGAGAACACTAATATATCTTTCTTAGCAATATGTGTACGCCTAAGGGCCCTCCCGTAAATGTCAGTCCTTAACCCCTCTGCGCCGATGTAGACGCCAGCGGACATGTAGCTGCTGTATTTATGCACGCTCTTACACTATTCTATCACTATATGGCGCATCCAGATCAGTTACTGAATACTCCCTAGCAAGCTGGGCTCAAACACAGTTTAGAATGGGACGAGTTAAGTCCCATTCCTGTTTCTTAGGAGTGGCATGAATTAAACTCCTCTGCTAAGCCTGATGTGCCTCATTTCTTGTCTGGACTGACCATAAAAACCTTGAGTACTTGCAAACTGCCAAGAGACTGAATCCTCGCCAGGCTTGGTGGGCTCTGTTCTTTTCTAGATTTAATTTTCATCTTGCTTATTGCCCAGCCAACAAGAACGTTAAGCCAGATGCGTTTCTTCGAGGTCCCCGACAAAGAACCCTGCACTGACACCATCCTTCCGAAAGTAGTATTCGCCAGTACCATCTCCCTGGATATCGAAAAAAAGGTGAGAGACGCTCAAGAAGATTCTGCTGCCCCAGTGGTTGCCCCACCAATTGTCTGTTCGTCCCCACTGCTTGGGACAGTGGCTTGGCATTGCAGCAACTGTCCTGCTCCACTAGGGGACTGGCCCGGACCACTGAACGAGTGTCTCGAGACAGTGGAAGTTTGCTGTCTTTACTGGCCTTGCACCGGAAAGTGGCGCAAGACAGCAGTAGCCTACGGTCTCAGAACCACTGACTATACAGCCCATGCTTGGAATACTGCAATTACATTGTAAATGCCTGCCTTATCCTTAGCATAACTGTTGGCCTATTCATTTATCTAGCCTGTAATATGAGCTGTGGTATATTAGCTTGCATAATTAGGCTATAGAGTTACCGGGTGAGTTCAGTCCCATTTCTGATGGACAGTGACACTAGCCCTCTGCAAAGCTCAAGCACCTGTCCTACTTGACTGTCTAAGCATTTTTATACTTTGCTCGGAAGGACTGAATGGTAAAGCCATGAAGTCATTTTCTTGGATTTCTAGTGAAGGCAAAAAACTTTTTGGAAATGGCCACCGCATTTTCGAGTGAATTACACGGAGCTGTAATCAAGACTATATTTCAAGTATAAAATCATTAGGCTGTATCACACCCTTCAGCCTGAGAATAGCTATCGTTTTCTATTAAAAATTATGTTTCCATTCTGCATAAAGAAAGCACTTAATCAACCAAGATTAACTGCCGACAGCAAAGCTTGAATACAATTCATTAACATTGCTTGCTAGACCTGCCGATTATTTTTTAAAGTTCACTAGCTAGGCAAGATAAAAATGATCTGTTCTAAGCAGTCATATTTTCGTAAATAAGCTGACACAATCTATGTTATCTCTACTTTATATTTATCGGGTTTTGTTTGGTGTCACTAGGTAGTTTATTGATATGCCAAATTAGTGCAGTAAAAAGTGGCAAGCTACATATTGTTACGCTACATTCATTGTAACAAGCCCATTTTATCGGCTTCAAATATTTTGAACAATTACATTCATAATTTATTTATCAAAATGGCGGGCAAGATAAATGAGTTGGAGGACAGTTATGCTGAGGGTAAGGCAGGCATTTACAATTTAACTGTAGTATTCCGAGCAGGGTCTGTACAGTCAGTGGTTCCAAGACTGCAAGCCGCTAGTCACTTTCCACGGTGCAAGGCCATTAAGGACAGCAAAATTCCACAGTCACGAGACAGTCGTTCAGTGGTTCAGGCCAGTCCCCAAGTAGAGCAGGACAGTTACTACTTTTGTACACTGCTTGTTCAGTGGCCCGTGCCACAGGACAGTTCAGTACACGAAATGTTACAGCCCCTACTGTTGCTTTGCCCAGCCGTGTGAACACTGTATATTGTTGCCCAACCTCCGCCTGCTCACCAGCCACATCTGACCTCCCCTCCTTATCCCCGTCTGCCATAATCCAACTTTGGACTGTTTACCTCCCTAAAAAAGCTCAGTGTTCTTGTCAATCCCTGACAGATGGTCTCAGGATTACTTTGGTAAAAGATTGTCAAGTATTGTTACGTAGTTACGTGTACAAATGCCAGTTGAAGCTTACTGCGGAAATAAAAAGCCTTATTTTAACATTGTCCAGGAGCACCATCGACTTCTCTGAGCTTGCAGACATCTGTAATAAACCACTACACAGTGAAAACAAGAACTGTGGTCAGATGAAGCAATATTTCAAATATTTTTGGTGGAAATGGGAGCCGTATGATGGACCAATCAGACTGTACCAGCAATAAGTTCAAAACCTACCCTCTGTTATGGCGTGCGGTTGTGTCAGATACTATGGGGTTGTGAGGCAAGGGTTAATTTTACCTCTGTGAAGCCAGCATTAATGCTGAGAAGGAAATTTTAAAAAATTTTGGAGCAATATTTGTTGCCTTCAAGACGACTTCTTTTCCGGGGACAGTGTCACATATATTGAGAGGACAATGCGAAACTGCAAAATGAGGGTACGGGTGCTGGTCTGGCCAGCCTGCTGTCCTGAATAGTTTCGAATGTGTGCTGAATTTTGAAATGCAAAATGTGCACTGCAAAAACAAAATCTTACCAAGCATTTAATCTTGTTTTTAAACTTAAACACTTATCTTTATTACTTTTTCATTTAGAAAAAGAAATTCTGCCTCTGATTTGAGATAATTTTGACTAATTTCGAGATTTGTACATGGGGTAAGTAAAATTATCTAGTATCTAGATAATCTAGAAATGAGTAAAGATTCTGTCAAATTAGTGGCAGAATTTCTTTTTCTAAGAAAATAAAATAATTTTTTTTTTTATAATTTATAAAATTAAGCGTTAAAGTCTAAATACAAGATTAAAATGCTTGGTATGATTTTATTTTTGCAGTGTGACAACAATGATCCTTCAATTGTTGTGCACCATTTGACTTGTTTGCAGGAAGAATGGAACTAAATTGCACCTGACTGAATCACTTGGTGACTTCATACCCTAAATGTTTATTTCCTGTTGTCAAAATGAATGGCAACATTACTAAGCGGTAAATACATGACCATCCCAATTAATAAAAAAATATGTTGCAAGAACCAAAATGGAAATGTGTTAATGTTGAAAAAAAAAATCTATTAAATACATGAAGCGAAATGTAAATTAATGTTATTTTGTTATCAGTGTAGTACAGATCAAAATTGCAGTTTTCAGATGTAATTTGGAAAATGCATGTTATCCCAACTTTTAATGATTTGACGTTGCAATATTAGATGGTAAAACGATGTGGGCAGAGGGAATATCAAGATCCCTGAGGCTACTTTCTGGTACTTAAGGAAGGGTTGCTTTACCTTCTGAAGGACTGCATGTGTATTTAGTTTGTCAATCATTCATCATTGCCTGCAGGTTAATAAACTGAAGTGGTCTCAGATCACACCATAGCAATTACCGTATCCAACTCCCTAACCTCCCACACCCTCTCATCACCACCAGCCTTCAAAAATAAGGAACAAGAAATTCCAAGTTGGAGTCATGGTGGTCTCTGAGTTTGGCTTCCCTAAATGTAGATATTGTTAGGAATTATCTAGTGGGAGGAATGGTTGGAATGCCGCGGAAAAGCACGTCAGGCTGGCTGGATTTATAAACTCTGGCCCTTTATGTGTCCTGGGCAGCCTCGAGACGTTCCCGGGCCAGCGGCTTAAATGCGGGGCTCAGCCATGATGGGACTCCTGGGGTTCGCAATCCCGCTAGTATTCCCCATCAGCGCCCGTCATTCAGCAGATTATCACTCCGCTTCCGCAATAAATTCACATGCCTCTCTCCTGACCTCTCTTGCGGCTCTGCAGAAGCCTTCTTTTCTCAGTCAAAGCTTGTTTTCTGTTCCTGGTTTAAGTAGGCCCCAGATGCCAGTATTGAAACACGATGTATACTTACCTTTGGCCAATGCTGTTTTTTCATCATTTTAATTTAACAGCATCTTCATCAACAACCTCTCATCATCTTTCAGACCACGTGAAAGGGGACGGAGTTCGAAAACCAGTTTCTCTTCCTAATAATCACAGCAGGATTGCTCTCTCACCTCTGCAGTACTTTGTGGCGTAGTTTATAAATACTGAATATGATGCACGTGACTGGTGGAGACAGCCAAATTAGCTGTGATGTAGAAGTGTTATCTAGCGAATGGGTGCGCTGTGATGTGATCAGAAAGAGAAGGAAACAGTTGCTCTCCCCATTTTTCAACCATGCATATTTCTCAGAACATGACCCCTCTGTAAACTTTCCCATATCTGTAAATATGTAGCTTGCACACATCAGTATAAACTTAATTTTCCCTTACATTTTTTTTCTTTGCAGTAATATAGTTCTAGAAGTGACCTACATTATCACCAGTGAAGTTAGAAAATGGAGGGCAACAGATTCCTCTATATAGTTGAGTGGGTGCGGAAGGAAGTAATGTTTTTTTTTTTTTAACCAAAATGCCTCTTTCTAAATTTAAGGTAATGAGGGGGGTAAAGAATGCTATTAAAGAAGCACAGATGTTGTACAAAAGATATCAGCACACCGGGATTTTGACCTTTTGGCATTGGTGGGGCTTGTAGTTCAAACCCCATTGATAACAAGCTCAGCTGGCATTTAAACCGGCCGCGCAGATCCCTAGTATTTGCCTCAGATCTCTGTGGCATGTTTAGTGCATCTGGGGTCTACGGCCCCTTTTGCAAAGATAAGTAGGCATAGACCGCGCGCATGCATGGGGGAGCTGGCACAAGTTCTCCATTTGTGTTCATTTGTATGGATCCGGTGAGGATGAAGAACTGAGAAGCCTTGCCTCCAACCCCACCCCACCAAAGGAAGGAACCCGCAAGAGCAGGAAGAAACTTACACGCAATTGAAAAATATGACACCTTGAAGAAAGAAAATCAGTAAGGCATGAGAGATGGCAGACCATCCAAATATTATTCTTGTTTTTGTTCCCATTTCAGTTAAATACAGATGTTAGCTCTCTTATTACCTCTTGTATCCATCTGAGGAGGACGTGAAGTCTCAACAAAATCTCAAAAAAAAAAAAAAAAGACGGAAAAGAATTCAGGTCATCAATGACTTTTTGTGGTATGACACACAAAAATCCAGAGTAAAGACTTCCAATTACTATGATAGTGGAACTTTTGGATTGGCTAAACATTAGCAACATTGGCATTTTGGATCAACATTACAGCACCATGGTACTTCATATGCTGGCGTTATGGATAAACATAACAGAGCACAATGAGACTGTATGTGCCGTCATTTTGGATTGAAAAAAGCGGGTCCGTGCTGTCATTTTGGATTGACAAAACAGCGCCATGAACCTGTATATGCTGATGTTTTGGATTGGCAAAACAAGGTACCATGAAGCTGTTTATGTGGTCATTTGGGAGTAACAAAACAGGGCACCATAAGCCTGTATATGCTACCATTAGAAATTTGCAAACAGGTGTAGCAGGCCAGAATATATCCCTGGCCAGAATATACCTCTGTTTATTCCGGCCTAGGCTAGAATATACCCCAGGGTATATCTCACACACATTTGTTTGCAATACTGTTTCAGAAATGATCTCCGTCCGTACTAATACGCCTGAGAATACATATCACATGACCGCTGGTTGTCCAGGCAGGTAGATTAGGCTGCTGTTGCAAGTTTGTTTTGTTTCTGAAAGCGGTCACGTCATAGAGGTGAAAGACCCAATTCAGGAGTGAATAAGGGTGTCTGCGTCATAACTTTCAAGTCTCCATTTCTGCCCATCCGCATTACAACACATTCCCAGGGCTCTAATTCCTTGGAGCAGCGCAGGGTGGCGCAGCGCCACTTTGGTAATTTGGTAGAAGGACGTGCGCTGAGATGGGTGTGGCGGCGTAGTAGGGGGAAGTGCCACATATTCATCAAGACACAGTGACAATTTTGTAGAAAAAGTCTCAAGCTCGCCAGGTCCAACCTGGTTTACTTTCTGTGCAGGGGCAATTTGGCTGACCAGCGCAAGGTGCACACAGGTCACCGAAATCTCACAGGCAGGTTTCCAGAATGTCAGGCACATTTCAATGCAATAAATAATTACAGGAAGCACTATTTAATGTAACTATCTGAATAAGGACATAAATTATAGTATCTATATCGATTGTCCTGATGTCAGATTAAAGGCGGTTGGCATGGAAACTTGACCTGGCTTGATCAACGCAGCTGAATCTGTGATGCAAACTAACGTCTTCACATCTTTTTCAGCCCACCACAAACTGCCTATATATATATATATATAGAATGCTTGCGTTCTATGCTCAGTAAAGCCACTTGCACACTGGACGCGAAACTCATTTTTCGCACGACTGATTATTGTCAAGTCCATGCAAAGACGTGATAGTCGGACAGGGTTTTAATATAGCTCCGTGTCCGAAAGTCATAAAATTTCTAATTTTTCAGAGTATTCCAAGAATTATTAGACGTGCAAACTTGGCCATGTTTGTATTCGACCTTCACAAAATGCAAATTGATAGCTATCGACTTTTCTTGGTCTTTTTAGCCTATTCGTCTGTTTTCTTCCGTTGAAGATAGACAACAGTCTTTATTCTATCTTTCTTTTGAAAATTTGTGAGATGGATCGAAGAGATTCACGCTTTCTTTTCACAGCAGTGATAAAATAGTGCGTGAGCAAATCAATTAAAATGACCATTGACAGTGTGAATAAATTATCGCATGCGAGATCAAGACCGTCCGTCGCGAAATGCAAAATACTCCATGTCCAGGAGCCAGCAAAAAATAAAAGTATTGATATGAGAACAGATTTATAAAGAAATAAAGAATAAAACTAGAAAAGCACTCGGAGAGCGCAGACCTCTGCCAAGCACAACATTTCCCTCCATATTGCGACTTCCACCATAGATATTGGTCTTACATTTATTTTATCTACATTTTTAGATTCCTTGACCATGAAAACAAGGCAATTTGATTCATAATGCTATATCAATATTAGTTCCACAGCGTCATGTTTCTAGCTTCATTTGTTTTTTTTTTCTTATGATGCAATATTTCCCCTCATGTTGTGAATTACACATAAATATTAGTCCTACATTTATTTCATTTATTTTTTCAGATTCCCTGACCAAGAAAACATACAATTAGCAACTGAATTCATAATGATATCAATATTAGTTCAGTAGTTATTCACGAAAATCAAATTTTCCGTAATGGTGGTTTTCTTCTGGATCTAGTTGGCTTTTGAAGATACAGTAATTCCAGTGACACCTTCCTAATTCTGCAATATCTTGGCTATATAATGGTGTTTGTCGCATGTTTGTGGCTTCATTTGTTCTCTTCCTATAATGAAAGTTATGAAGGTCCCCAGCTTTCGTATTCTGGATCATAGTATTATAGTATGCAGAATTATTCTATTTTCAGAATCAGTCTTTGATATATTGTAGAACATGTTCGAAACTTGTCCTGTATTTTTTTTCCAAGTGCCCTGACCATTTTTGGTGGAGTTATATGCATATATGTCGAAAATGGCCCTATTTCCCAATGTTAAAGAATCCTTTAAAAAATTCCTGCCAAAATCTAATTATTTCTTCCATATACCAATCTGTACAATCCCTGAAAATTTCATCAAAATCTTTCCATAACTTTTTGAGTTATTTTGGAAACCAACAGACAAACAAACAAACAAACCCAAGCAAAAACATAACCTCCTTGGCAGAGGTAAATATATCACCAACAAACGGAACATCCAAAAAAGATGACCTGCAAATAAATAAATGGCCGTGTTCATCGGATGTTCTGTTGTTAAAATGTTTCTTTTTATTCTTTATTTCGTTATCAATCTGTTCTAATCATCCTCTTTTTTATTTTTTTTAGCAGTCAGACATGGAGGCATTTTACATAGTCCCGCGCCGATGTCGACTCTCTTTATTGAGCAGAGCTTAAACAGAAACATTGATTGAAATTCTTGGTACTCATCTTGAAGAACTAAGACCTCTTATCAAAACATTCACGTTTAATATCTTAAAGAGGCAGTAGATTTGGAAAAGAAATTAAAGACATTTAAGAAATTAAAAACAATAATCGACTGTCGGACACGGAGATATATTAAAACCCTGTCAGACTTTTGGACACAAGACACTGCGTTCACCGCAATCTGTCGTGCGAAAATTTGTTTTGCGTCCAATCTGCTAGCAGCTTAATACTAGGCTAATATTATTGTCACTTAGGTTTTATCGTTTTTAGTGGGGGAAAGAAATACAGCCTGGTTGCTATGATGTCGTACTGAGTCAAGATCACATATTGAAAATAAATGTGTAACGTACCTTGCATTGTTGTCCATGCATGTCAATCCCAAAATTTTAAGCAGCAACAAGGTGTAATAATAGGAACACGCTATCCATCGTTTCTCCACCGTCGTATTTCATTCCAACTTCATAAGTTTGAATGATCTGACGTAGTTTCGTTTTGAAATTCCATTCGAGTTCGCTAATGGTTATAATTCGGGAATGCCCTAGCTAGCCAGCTAACTCATATTCGTAATGCTTAATATAGACGTAAGCGGTGCAGAAAACATGCCTGAAGCAGCAAAGTAAAATGCAACATTAACGCATCATGCAGACATAGGACAGAGGCTTCTATATTCCAACACATTAAAGGTGAGGAGAGGAGCTCATTTGATTGGTGAAGATTTGACTTGGCTGTGTCACCAAACACGCCTTCTTTGTCACTTGCGCCAGAAGGAGGGACAGAGCCGGGACAGAGGAGTACTTACAGGCTATGCCAGGCACAAAATTGCAACATACGCCTGGACACACCCCATTGGCGCGGCGCACCCCCCATTTGCCGCGCCTGGTCTATTAATTTAGAGCCCCCAGAGTCAAACTAAAAGGGGGTCAGCAGCATTTTTTGTAGGGTTCAAAAATGCTGGAGTGGTCTGGATACTAGGTGAAAAAGTAGCAAGTTGTACATTTTAAGATGAAAACATATTAGTGTGGACTTAGCCTCGTAATGCTCCCATTTTTGAATGACAAACCAGGGCATCATGAGACTATTCAGTCAATTTGGGTTGACAAAAATGCACTTACGTGAGAATGGGCATTTCTCAAATCTTTTTTTTTTTAATGCTGTATTTTATTGGCTCAGTAAACCTCAACCTAGAAAAGCTTGAGCTTCTTTTGTACCATCATCTCTTTCAGAGCTTCACCCATTTTTTCTTCATGACCATTCGTCATTTCATAGCCTCATTCCCTGGAGGAAAAATGAGGCTGGAATCCTGTCAAACAGGTCATGTTTTGGCTGAAAAGATGCCAGAGCTGGATGATAGCTGGGGCTGTAACCTCTAGCATTTCAATAATGACAGAAGGATTAAAGCTAACATGCTAGTCTGTAAGTCAGGTGACCAGCGGAGAAGGCAAAGGAGACACTGCGTCCAAGATGAGGGTCAAATGAGGAGTTTTCCCTCTTTTATTTTTCACTCAGCTCAAAAAAAATAAAAAAAAATAAAAATAAAAGGAAAAAAAAAAAACTTTCAAATGAATTCAATTATCAAAATGTTAACTCATAATAAAATAAATCAACCAACAAAAATAAATTGTCAAAAGCATAAACAATTACTAAATCAGAATTCCAAATAAATCAGTGCCCATAATAATTAAAGGCTGAGTCTAGGTACTCTCAGTGGTACACCCCATGGCAAACTCAAGAGCCATGTCAAACCCAGGCCTTTTAACTTGACTGGCCTGACCCATTTAATCCCCAAAACTACAATCATGCCAACATTACATTTTATCCATAGCTAATTACGTTTACACAAAGTCAATAATTTAAAAAATGCATTATTTCATGTTTTTACCATCATAGTCTTCTTTTTACACCAATATACAAGTTTTAAGAATACACATGAAAAACCCCCCTTTCTCTAACCGCGAGATGGTATGGGTGACGCAATATGACGCAAGGGAAACATTGAAGTAGCCGTCTCGCACCAAACTCGGGTTCTCCATTCGCCCGGTGAACCTGCTGCAAGCCGGCGGCATGTCTGGTAAGTTTTGTTTGCCACAATCCTTTCAGCGTTTGGCGATTGTAATGAATGAGAATCAAAGATAAAGTGTCCATTTTAACTTGTACCCAGTTGGCCACCCCGAGCACACGAAACTAAGACAGTTTTTAATGTTTCCACAGACCACGCCGCCAAACAACGCAGGTTCCTGTGACTTCGGAGAACACACACACACGCGCTCAATCACACTCTCTCCCCCTTGCATTTGAACAATAAACAATTAAACCACAGCGTTTGAGTCTTTGTTTTTAAGTGACGGACATTAGCTCCGTCACATTTCCCCCTCCTTCTACAGACGACGTATGTCGTTGCCAGAGGGAGTCGCACCCTTTTCAATCATCAGGGCCCACATTCCACACCCACTGCCTATCCTTCATCCTCTGGGATGCGGGACAGGAAGTCTGCCACCTTGTTAGTTGCTCCTGGCCTGTAGTGGACGGTGAACTCATAGGGCTGGAGGGAAAGGTACCACCTGGTGATCCGGGCATTAGCATCCCGCATCCGGTTCAGCCACTGTAGCGCCCGGTGGTCGGTCTCCAACGTGAAGTGTCGCCCCAGCAGGTAGTATCGGAGTGAATCCAGGGCCCACTTAATGGCGAGACACTCCAGCTCCACCGCTGAGTACCTCCTCTCCCTGGGACACAGCTTACGACTCAGGAACGCCACCGGCCTGCGTGCACCATCCACCTCCTGCAGAAGCACTGCTCCCAGCCCAATCCCTGAAGCATCAGTCTGGAGGATAAACGGCTTCTCAAAATCAGGGCTGAGCAGCACCGAGTCCCCACACACCGCCTCCTTCAGGTCCTGGAACGCCTGCATGCTCTGCTCTGTCCACACAACCTTATTGGGCGCTGCTGCCTTGGTGAGATCTGTAAGAACAGCAGCTCGGGACGAAAAATTAGGTATGAATCTTCTATACCAGCCCACAAGGCCCAAGAATGACCTCACCTTTTTCTTGGTGGTTGGCAGTGTGAAGCTTCGGATGGCCTCCACCTTTTCAAGCTGCGGACGGATGACACCTTCACCAATAATGAAGCCCAGGTAGCTGACCTCCCTTCTGGCAAGACTACACTTCTGTGGGTTAATGGTGAGACCTGCCTCCTTGATGCGCTGGAAGATCTCCCGCAGGTGGTCACAGTGGTCAGTCCAGGTCTCACTAAAAATGACCACGTCATCAAGGTATGCAGCCGCAAAGGCACTAGTGCCCTTCAGGACTTGATCCATTAAACGTTGAAAACTTCCAGGCGCCCCCTGGAGGCCAAATGGCATAACTCTGAAATGGTAGAGCCCGTATGGTGTTCGAAAAGCTGTTAGCTCTTTGGCTGGCTGAGCCATTGCCACCTGCCAGTAGCCTTTGCACAAATCGACTGTGGTGATGTACTTTGCCTTGCCTAACCTCTCCACTAGCTCATCAATGCGTGGCATAGGGTAAATATCAGACTTAGTTAGAGCATTGATTTGTCTAAAATCAATACAAAAACGTACCGTACCATCCTTCTTTGGTACGAGGACCACCGGGCTGCACCACTCACTGGCCGACGGCTCAATGATCCCCATGGAGAGCATGGTATCCAGTTCTTGCTTCAGGACACCAAGCATTCGCTCTGGGATCCTGTAGCTCTTCTGCTTGGGAGATGTCTCCTGTTTTAAGACAATGTTATGCTCCACTAACCTTGTCAATCCTGGTTTCTCTTGGAACAGGTCAGGATCCAGCAGTCCTTCCAGTTGGCATCTCTGATCTGCCTCCAGGTGCCCGAGGTCCGCAGCCTGCGATGTTCTTTGGACTGGAAAGTACTGCTCCTCTGACTCTTCCTCCTCTCTTATGGCCCGCACAAACAACTGGTTCACCACTTTCTCCTCCCTAGGGTGGAATTCTTTTAGCAGATTAATATGAAAATTCTGCAGCTTCTTCTTTCTCTCCGGCATCAAGATCTGATAGGTCACCCCTCCGGTCTTCCTCCGCACTTCATAAGGGCCCTGCCACTTAGCCAACAGCTTACTGTCCTGTGAAGGCAGAAGCAACAGTACCTTTTGTCCTGGCTCAAATGACCTCTCCCTGGCTTTTCGGTCATACCAGGTCTTCTGGCTCTTTTGGGCCCTCTGCATATTCATCTGGGCCAGTGTCGTCATCTCCTCCAGACGCTGCCTCATCTCAACCACATACTGGACGATGCTCCTCCTGCCATCACTGGGGCCTTCCCACTGCTCTCTCAATAGATCCAGTGGCCCCCTCACCTGGCGTCCATAGAGGAGCTCAAATGGAGAGAACCCAGTTGAAGCCTGAGGCACTTCGCGGTACGCGAAGAGTAGGTAGGGCAACCATTGGTCCCAATCAGTGCCTGTCTGGGAGACAAAGCGGCGGAGCATGTTTTTGAGCGTTTGATTAAAGCGCTCCACCAGCCCGTCAGTCTGGGGATGATAAGGGGTTGTTTTTATTCCTTTGATCCCCAGCAGCTGGTAAACCTGCTTCAGCAGCAAAGAAAGAAAGTTAGTCCCTTGATCTGTTATCACCTCTCTTGGCAGGCCCACTCTGGAAAATAGCTGGACTAAGCAATCTGCCACTTGTCTTGCTTTTATAGCCTTCAAGGGAAAAGCCTCCGGATATTTCGTGGCATAATCACACACCACCAGAACGTAACAGTTCCCCTTCTTACTTTTCTCTAACGGCCCCACTATGTCCATGGCTATGCGCGTAAATGGGGCCTCCATAACAGGCAGTGGATACAGAGGGGCTGGGGCTACCTTCCTCCCTGCTGTCAGTTGGCATTCAGTGCATGTACGTATAAACTCAGTCACATCTGTATACATCATGGGCCAACTAAAACGACTTGCAATACGGGCCAAGGTTTTTTGTTTACCCAAATGCCCAGCCCATGGGACTGAATGTGCCAAGTTCATAACAGTGATCCTACATGACGCAGGGGCAGCCAAAGCCTCATTTTCTCCTTTAATTTGATAGAGTATGCCATTTTTCACCGCATACCTCTCTTCAGCCAAGCTACTCACCGGGCCTTGTTGCACCCCATCAACCTCTGTCACCTTCTCGAACCAAGTCTTCAGCGTCTCATCATTCCTCTGCATTTCTGCTATATCCTGAGGCATCACCCATGTCATGGATCCCTCTGGCTCCGGCATCATCTCGGAGACTCTCTTCACCACTGTGCCTCTGAACTTCTCTCTCCGCTTTTCTCTCTTTGAAAGCAGTCTTCTCAGGGGTCCTTTTGCCTCCAGGTCTTCATCTGCAAATGGTAACTCCTGTAAATCCATCTTGGCTGCTTGTGCTCTCGTCACCACATTGCAGGACTTGGGTTGTGGAAGGAGGTCACCTAGAATGGGAAGATCTTTACCCAGAATGACATCATGTGGCAAATGAGGGGCCACAGCTACTTCCATCAGGAATGTCTGGCCACTGACTGTCAAGTAGACCTCAGTTGTGGGATAATCCCGGACATCGCCATGCACACAGCACACCTTGACTCTGGCCAGACTAAACTGCTCCACTTCAGGGACTAGCTTCTCCAGCACCAAAGTTTGGGTGCTGCCTGTATCCACCAGGGCTTTGGATACCTGGCCATTCACCATCACCTGCACCAAGTTGTCAGTGTCATCTCTTGGGTTTGCTATCTGTAGGATATTTGGACGAGGCACATAGCATATAGCTGACTCCTGTGTCTTCTTTGCTTTACAGTATGGCTTTGTATGTCCCTTTCTTCCACAGTTATAACACTGCAGGTCTTGCCTGGCTCGGTCAGGTGGTCTGTAAGTGTTAGGCCTACTCTGCTTAAAAGCTTGGTTATCCCCACCTCCATAGGACTTACTGTTGGGTTCTTGACTCCAGTGGCTGACGTTTGCACTTCTGGGGCCTTGTCGTGCCGTCAGGTAGACCTCTGCCAGCCTGGCAGCCTCCTCTGCAGTCTTGGGGTCATGTTCTTTAATCCAGACTTGCATCTCTGTGCTCACCATTCTCATGAACTGCTCCATGACGATTACTTCTGTCATAGAATACACTGTCCGCTGTTCAGGTTTAATCCATTTAGAACACAATTCTTTCAGGCGCACATACAGCTCATTTGGCGACTCTCCTGGCAGAATTTCTAAGGCCCGGAAACGCTGACGGTAAGTTTCTTCATTTATGTCATACTTTTTTAAGATTGCCTGCTTCACTTTCTTATAATCATCTGTATCCCCACTGTCCATTGCTACAAATGCACTACGGGCTTTACCAGTTAGCAAGGGCACTAACCTGATAGACCAGGTCTCCTCTGGCCATTGGCACACTGCCGCCATCCTTTCAAATGTTGTTAGGAAGTGCTCAACATCATCCTCCTTGGTGAGCGGATGTAACTTCGGCTCCTTCATTCCGGCCACAAGACTTCTCTCTGTCGCCGGTTGTGGTGAAGCCGTTCTGGACCTGGCGGCTTTACTGCCCTCTCGGATGTCTCCCACCTGGCCCTGGAGTAACTGGAACTGGTGTTGTATACTCTTCCAGCGTTGGTCTTGACGTGCCATCTCTTGCTCTATTTTCTCATCCCGATTGGACTGTGCTTGCAGTAGTGTCTTCACCAGGCCCGCCAGTTCCGCCACTGCCGCATCTGCTGAGCTGCCCCTTGTAGCCCCACCTTGGTCTTCTCCTTGATCCTCTTCAATATACTCCTCATCTGGGTCCTCCTCCCCAGGGTCCTGTTGACCGTCTCTTCGCTCAATATTCTTGGGAGGCTTTCCTCTACGCATCTTCAGCGGTCTTCCTCGGAGGCTGTTGCTTTACTTCTGACACCAACTGTAAGTCAGGTGACCAGCGGAGAAGGCAAAGGAGACACTGCGTCCAAGATGAGGGTCAAATGAGGAGTTTTCCCTCTTTTATTTTCCACACAGCTCAAAAAAAAAAAAATAAAAAATAAAAATAAAGGAAAAAAAAACTTTCAAATGAATTCAATTATCAAAATGTTAACTCATAATAGAATAAATCAACCAACAAAAATAAATTGTCAAAAGCATAAACAATTACTAAATCAGAATTCCAAATAAATCAGTGCCCATAATAATTAAAGGCTGAGTCTAGGTACTCTCAGTGGTACACCCCATGGCAAACTCAAGAGCCATGTCAAACCCAGGCCTTTTAACTTGACTGGCCTGACCCATTTAATCCCCAAAACTACAATCATGCCAACATTACATTTTATCCATAGCTAATTACGTTTACACAAAGTCAATAATTTAAAAAATGCATTATTTCATGTTTTTACCATCATAGTCTTCTTTTTACACCAATATACAAGTTTTAAGAATACACATGAAAAACCCCCCTTTCTCTAACCGCGAGATGGTATGGGTGACGCAATATGACGCAAGGGAAACATTGAAGTAGCCGTCTCGCACCAAACTCGGGTTCTCCATTCGCCCGGTGAACCTGCTGCAAGCCGGCGGCATGTCTGGTAAGTTTTGTTTGCCACAATCCTTTCAGCGTTTGGCGATTGTAATGAATGAGAATCAAAGATAAAGTGTCCATTTTAACTTGTACCCAGTTGGCCACCCCGAGCACACGAAACTAAGACAGTTTTTAATGTTTCCACAGACCACGCCGCCAAACAACGCAGGTTCCTGTGACTTCGGAGAACACACACACACGCGCTCAATCACACTCTCTCCCCCTTGCATTTGAACAATAAACAATTAAACCACAGCGTTTGAGTCTTTGTTTTTAAGTGACGGACATTAGCTCCGTCACATAGTCTATCCTTCTTTGTAGTGCGTGTTTCCAAGAGTGGCTAAGCTATTTAATCATCTTAATGAAAAGCATGTTCCTTCAACTGCATGAATTATTAGACAGCATTTTGCAGATTTTTCTTTTAAAAAGGGAGACGCATTATATCATCAGCAGTATTCCTTAAAACCACATCATAAGAATGTCCTCACACTTCACAAATAATTTAAGTCACATATAGTGTATTTCTATACCTTTGAAGGTAGACGAGGAAGCTCTGATTATAATTTTTAATGGGGGTTTCCCAGTCTCTATGGCCACTCACTCGACAAAAAAAAAGCGAAAAATGGGTCTGGATTCGCAAAATAGTACAGATTTCATTTTCAGCACCTTGATTAAAAGTCTTGTTATTCCAAACCAAGGATTAATTCAGGATTTTGTGTATGAAGTATGCCAGTCTTCTAATGTGGAGCAATGGAGCCATTTTTCCCAAAAGGAGACAGACAGATACAGCACAATCTTGCCCATGTCTTAGATGCAGCGATTCGTGTGCCCTGAATAATGACGAAATAGAGAGTTCCTCTGGCAGACTTTCTCCATCCAGCATACAAAATGTACTTAAGAGAAAAAGTCCCACTGAGCATATTGGTCATGAAACTAATTCTGTCTCTTTCACTCTTCTTCTCTCTTACTCACTTTTCCTCTCTCTTTTCTCTTAACAAGATTTGTACAAGAAAATTCTCAATTAATCTTGCATTCACGTTCAGGCGGGTTTGCGAAAGAAAGGTTTGTCGAAGGGTCGAAAAACAAAATGCCGTTCCCCTGGTCTTGCCTTTCACAGATGTGCCTTTCACACCGCAAAAGCGAGCACTCTGAAAAGTCCTCCCACCTCTCGGAATTTAATTCTATTGTGAATTGAATTGGGGTAGGTGGGGGCTTGAAGGGGGGGGGGGGGGTTTGGCAGTGGCTGTGTGTGTGTAGTGGGGGGGGGGCGTGTGCAACAACGTTGCTGGCGAATGCTGTTTACACACCGTTCCCTCTGTACTGTATTTCTGCGGGAACAATTGGAAGGCTTCACCGAGCGGAGCACTACGCCGGGCCATAAAGTGGCTGTGAATTTTGCGTCTGAATTCGCAGAGTGGGTGGTCCTCTCCTCCCCTCCTTGCCTCACCTCCAGGGGAGTGATTAGCTCATCCAGTCTGTGAGGCTCTGGCTGTCCAGCGCTGATGTGACCATACGTGGCACAGAACCTGGTTTGCGCCATTCAGATGTGGATTAGCAAGCAGCGACTGGGCAGGACAGGGAGTCTTGTGAAGTGGCTGGAAACAGAGTGCCGGTTAATGCTAATCCTGTCGCTGATTAGCTCTGACATTGGGAAATAAACTGCAATAAATGAAGGATTCTTACCCCTCCCTCCTCCCAAACATCCACCCACAGCCCCTCTATCTCCTGCTCCCTCCTGCGTCGCCTCTACAACACCTGCTACCCTCTCCCATGTCTGAATATACACTTTGAGCTCTGCTTCTGTCAGTTTATTGCTACTTCATGTACTTTAAAGGCTTCAGTATTGCTTTAGATACAGATTTCACATGCTCCAGACTAATACGAACACCTAATTAATGTTTATTTTACTCTTTGCAACTATTGTGCAAGGTACATCCCTTGAGCAGAGGAGCTTCAGGTTCAAAGATGAGATTCCCCCAGAAAGTCGATCAGATCTCATGCTCCTAACTTTGGATAAAGGTCTGAGGTGTAATTCCTGCGGGGTCATTTTTCTCTGTAATAGCTTTGAATTTCAATAGGTCTTACACTACTGTGCAGTGATGATTATATTCTTAACAAAATGAATATTTTAAAACCATGCACTATTCATGTATTTATTTCATGTAATATTGGATCATATAGATAAAAATAAGGGAAAAGATAACAATATATAGTAAAAACAAAATTAATAATTTCTTTTTGACAGAAAAAGTCATCTAGTGTGGCCCTCCTTTGCTTTGATTACAGTATTTAATCTTTCAGGGATAGTTTTCACATTTTTTAAATTTCCTCACTTGCTAAACCATTCCATATGGTTTAAAGTTCATTCCAAAGAGATTCTTTCAATGTTTCAACAGATATACTCAATCGGATTTAGGCCTGGATTTAGAGCAGTTCAAGTCATAACTTTTATGTCTCCAGATGTTTCTTTCCGACTGAGATTCTTGCACAACTTAGAAGTGTGTTTAGGGTCATGATCTTATTGAAAATAAAACCTCAATCAGACCAATCAGCCTCTTTCCAGATGGTAATGCATGCCTCACAAGGATGCTGTGATACTTCTTTTGATCGATGATTAGGTTGATTTTTTTTAGATCACCGGCTCCTTTCGAGCAGACTGAGCCCCGCCCCATAATATTACCACCTCCATGTTTTACTGAAGGAGTTACAGAGTAATATTTGAAATGTTCTCCAACTGTACAGCGCATGTGAGTTCTGTGTTCGGGTGAGAAAATTTTTAAATTTGATTTATCGGTGCAAAGGACTCATTCCCAGTCCATTGGTGTCCAATCCTTAAATTTCTGGGCAAACTCAGGTATTTTTATGATGATACCTGCTCTTTGGCAGCCAGCAACAAGACCAATTGGACCATTTACATTCAGGTGTTTGGAAATAGTAGATCTTGATACTTTCGTGTCTTCCCTTCTGGCACTATTAATACCATTACGGAGTTGTCCTATTGTCAACCACTGATTTTTTTTTTTTTACTTTTCATACACAGATAACAAACATCAGAGGCACTTAGCTTCTGTTTTTCACCTGTGTTGCCACTAGTTTTCAGCAAGCCGGTCTCTTTGAAACGCTTGATAGTGCGTCTTACGGTGCCATGGTAGCATTTAACGTCTTCAACGTCACGTAAGGCCACAATATGGCTACAAACAATCTCAGAGAGCTACCTCCGACATCCCATCGTGTTTAATACTGTGACACTGCTCAAAGTTCATGTCACCTTACATACTGGAACAACTGGCCATCAGAGGTAATTTTGCAGAATAATATTGCCTCAAACCAGTTTAAACAAATTTTTCAGATCAATTATCATGGAATGAGTGTTGAAACATAAATTCAGGCCATGTAAGAGTCAAAAAATTGCCACATCACTCAATTGTTATAAAAAAAATGGATGTTATACATCCAGTAATACAGGAGTATTTTTTTGATATATTCTAACCAAAAAATAATCAAGAAGGAATATAGTAGGATTCCTTTTAGATGAAAGTGGTGGTGTATACTCATCACTGCACACTACTGTATATCCATGGAATGCTAGTGTGTAAGCAGTGACTAATCCATATATTCAAAATCTGCAACATGAAAAACATATAAAATTTCAGGATGGCATGTTAAATTACATTCCAAATAGAAAGTTGTGATTTGTAAATTTTCTTTATCCTCTATGAGATTGCAAACAATACAAAAGAATATTATGTGACATATTTAAAACATTTTGAGACAGGGAAGTATTCACCACAGCTTTTCACAGTACTTCATCGATGTTTAGGACCTGAAGACAGTAAGTGATTAAATATTTAGATGCAATTTCATTCCATTATAGGAAAACCTTTCAATCCGAAACAGCCTTAAGGTATTCAACAATTCAGGGTGTTAATGTCATGTAATGTACCACACTTTCTCAATTGGGGACAAGTCGGGACTGCTGACAGACCAGTGCAACACCTGCACCCTCTTATCATGCAGACATTCCTCTGTAATGCATGCAAAATGCAGTTTTGCATTGCCCTGTTGAAATGTGCCGGGGTGTCTCTGGAAAAGATGCCTGCTTGAAGGCCGCATGTTGCTCTAAAATCTAAGTGTACTTAGCAGCATTAATGGTGCTTTTGTAAAGGAATAAGTTACCTTTGCCAAGGGCACTGACAAAGCCCCTACCATTACCAAGCATACTATAGCTTTTGGACTTGTTGCTGGTAACATTTTGGATGGTCCTTTTCTCCTATGATCTGGATCATTTCCTCCCAAAAAAAAAAAAGACCTGAAATATGTTTCCTCTTCGTAATGGTCCTTCATAGATGCCTCTAATTCCAGAGAAGTCGATGGCATGTCTTCACACTAAACAAAAGACATCCTTATTGCAGCAGTAATGGACAGTAATTTTAATGGACATTTGTGGATGTATCTACATATTGAAGAGCTAGACAAAGATATATGAAGTACTCCTGAGCCCATGTAGTTATATTACTCATGGATAGTTCTTGCTGCTGGGCTGTCTGAGTGATCTGAGATCACAGGTATTCAGCTGAGGTTGGTGCCCTTGCTCTTTATGTACAGAATTTCCTCTAAATTTATCTAACCCCTAAATATGTCATACACTGTTGAGGGTAAAATATCCAAATACCCTAATATCTTTCTTTGATGAACATGGTTTTTTTCATCACTTTCTCAAGCATTTGCTGGAAAATAGGTGATCCTCTGCCCATCTATTCTTGTTTATTATTTCTTCTTAGTATTTTTTTTTCTTCTGCATTTTTTAGGTTTGGTACACTGTATATTGTGAACATAGTTTTGTGTAAAGGATGAAGGTTATTTTATTCACTATGTTAGGTGTTATTGTATGTTAACGCTTGCTATGTTATATATTGTTTCATTTTTTCTTTTTTATTTATATATGTACATTTATATATAGGGTGAGGCCTCGCATAAGCCCTTTCTTTCCTCCTCCTTGCACTTCGCTTATTTTACTACATCATCTGTACTTTTTGTACTGAATTTTAAATCGTGCTAAATAAAATCAAATCAAATCAAATCTTTGCACCTGAAGGACTACGAGATTCTTGTATGTTGCTTTTGTACCAAATTATGATCATAATCACCAGCTGATATCAACTATTTCAAATCACAACTTTTAACTTCATTACTGGCATTAAATTGCCAAACAAACAAAGTTGGACAGTCAGGACGAGACTTAACAGGCAGGATAATGCAAATAGTTAAAGTTTAAAATATTTAAGCTGCATATTGAAAAACATTTTTTTAATCATTCCTGAAGAAAATCACCTCAGCATTCTTATTTAAATTTCTTTGAAGGTGTAGGATTGACATAACTTTCGCAAATAATCAGGGGCAGGGGGGATATGTCATCTTCTGATGACTCTTGTTCCAAATTGGGGTTGTACATGCTTTGCATCTTTGCTCACTTTTTTTTTTTTTTTTTGGGCAGGGGCAGGTGTTGGGGGGGGTTGCTGGTTACTGATATCCACAAGGTGGTAAATGCTATAGTGTGTGCGTATGTATGGTTTAAACTGATCTCGCTGTGACTTAAAATTGCTATGGAAAGTTGGAAAGGTTACATAACTGAATTTTGCATGATTATGAACATCTACTGTGGAGCATCTCCTATTCTGCTCACTGGGAGATAATAGCAGTTCATTTCCCAAAGCTCTGACTCCATCTAGTGCCAGAAAAGGCAAATGGAGACATGACTGAAAATATCACAGACCAGCTGACCATGCATGAGGTAGAGCATCACATTTCTTGCCTGCCTTTCTAGCAAATGCCCCTGCCTATACCCATTTGAACTTACACTAACACATAACCTTTGAATGAATTTCTGCATTTATGCCACCAGATGATTTGTACAATGGAACCATTTCAAGTTGAGTTGAATGTAAATTGAATGTGCTCCTTTATGGAATAAAAATGTATTGTATGCAGTGCTATGCAGAAGTTTAGGTTGCCATAGGTTTTTTTAAAATCTAAATTTGGTCTTCAGTGTGTCATAATCCAGACCAGAAACCAAATGGGGTTCTAATGGTAAAGTTTAATACAATCTAATCCACCTTTTTCCCACCTCCCATGATCCCTTGCGTGATTTATAGACGCGACTTCTGCTGCATCTTGTCACTGAACAGGAACTGGAATTTACCAAGGTAATGGCTAACTGTAATCCTCTTTTTTTTTTGTATTTCACCCTTATTATCATGGTTTCTCCCCACCTGCCACCGCACCTGCAGATTTTAGCCATTAGCGCGATAACTCACAAAATACTTGACATTGGCTTCTCATTTTTAGCATATGGGTAGATATGGTAGACAGGATGAACTGATTAGATTTTGGCCGAGCATGCACTCCTAGGTTTGCCACCAGGTGGTGATATATATTTAAAAAATTTGTTTTTTAACCATATCTCTGGAACAATTACTTACACAGACCTCAAATTTTCCTCATATTGTAGATCCAGTAAAGGGGAATCTAATGAAGGGGGCTTCGAGGATTGGGAAATTTCGGGGATATACCCCTTGCTGTCGGCCTCCGACAGCGTAGGCCTAGTTTAACCAGGGAAGTCCCGTTGAGATTTAAATCTCTTTTTCAAGGGAGCCCTGCTTGGAGATTGAAGTGGGGAGGGAGAGGGCAATTTTCATAACTAATTAGATCAGGGGATGATTAGATCGAAAAGGTCAAAAGAGCCAAGTTGGGACTTTAGCCATGACACCGGGGAACCCCCTACTTTTATCGATGAGTGTCATGGGATGTTTAAAGAGTACAGTGAGTCAGGAACTCCATTTAACGTCTCATCCGAAAGACATCGTCTCCTTCAGTACAGTGTCCCCACCACTGCACTGGGGCATTGGGGATTATTCCACCAGAGAGAAGATCGCAACCGACTGGCGCACCAACGCCTCTTCCAGCAGCATCTTTGTTTTTCTAGGTGGTCTCCCATTCAAGTACTAACCAAGCAGAATGAATAGTGATATGGCTGCTGGTAAATAAAATACTACCCCAATTCCAAAATTGTTGGGATGCTTTGTAAAATGTCAATGAAAACAGAATGCAATGATTTACAAATCTCATAAACTGACATTTTATTCACAATAGAACATAAACAACATATCAGATGTTTAAAGTGAGACATTTTACCATATAATATTTGCTCATTTTGAATTTGATGGCAGCAATGTACACACACTCACAGCCACAATGGGAAAATAATGAATCTATTAAATCACCAAGGTTTTGTTTACTTTCTAGTTGTCCACATTAGTGTTGCTTAAAGGGGACCTAATTTGCGATTTTTCCAAGTTTATATTTTGGTCTTTGACTCCCCTAGAGTACTCCTGATTGCGCAAAGTAAAAAAGGTGCTTATTTCGCTTATACTGCCATCCTCAAAAAACGCCATTTGTAGTTTATTGTAGTCTCTGCCTGAAACGCCTCATTTGGGTGGCTCTTCCGCTATGGCCCCCACTCCCCGTGTGCCCACTTTCTTCTGACTGGCCAGCTCTGTGGAGGACTGGAATAGGGAGTTGGGCCGGTAGAGGCTGCAGAAAGCTTTTCCGAGTTTGCCATAGTCTGCTTCCCCAGAATGAAACGAGAAACACGGCTGCCATCTGATAACGAAGCAGAGGCAAATTCCGCAATCTAACGTTATACTTGAATATGATCCAATGAAATGAACTTGTTCTAATAAATGCAGCGGCGAAAGTGGAGGAAGCAGTGCGAAAATCTGGCAGGGCAAGCTCAACTTTGCTAACGGCTACAGTTTGCTTCCAGAGAGTACACCGGTTCTTCTACTAGCTAGGATGCAGGGAAAGCTAGAATCCACAACATACAGACACATTTGTAGAACGGGTTGACATACCCAAGTGTAGACCGGAGACCGTAGAAATCCAGTAGGTCTGAGTTTACAGGGAAACATGGACAGTGAAGAGTAGCTAAAAGTGAACCAACAGCTTATGGACTGCTTCGGTGTGTATTAGGACTTGCTGGTTCATTTGCATAGCCGTGGTGTGTTGTTAGCGTGGAGTAACGAACAGCTTCCGCGTTGGTATATGAGGGAGGGGCGAAAGCTCCAAGCTAAACGGCCTTTTCCGAAATTGGTGTTAATGATTTACTTATTGCTTCGGAATGACCAGCTTTTCCTCGCGGCAAATGGGCGAGTTATGGAGAGTGCGCAAGAGCTAGATAGAGCTCTATTTATGTAATGAACATAATACAGGTTTTAAAGACTGTAGGTTCCGTCTGTGGGAACCGTTGCTTATGTGGAGCTATCGAATCTATCTCCTCTACAGGAAAGAATTTAATACTTAATCGATGGCAATAAATCGTTTGTTATACACATTATAGCCTTTGCGTTAGCCCTATTACTTTTACTGGTAGCATTAGAGAGCTTGCCCAGACGTTGGAGATGTATCAGGCTTACCCCGGTCATGGAAAAGTAAAGCGATCGTTTCCCAAGCACCCAAAAATGCACCCAAGCTTTGCAAAATCTTCAGCTGGTCTAACTGCACCTCTCCGGTTAGCTTCAACTGTAGTGGCTACAATCTGGCAATGATATGATGAAATTGTCACATTGATGCTTACCGAAGTAACATAAGCATACCGATCAGAATTGCTGCATATAAGTTAACCAGGACTTTGACTTTGAATGTAGGCTAATCTGTCCTGCAATAGTATGCGACAGCTAGAGAGAGCTCGGTTATGTTATGAACATAATAAAGGTTTTGCAGACTGTAAGTTCCGTTGGCGCGGACAAGTTGCTTATGTGTAGCTAGTGAATTGATCACTTCTGCAGGAAAGAATTACCTATTTAATCTCTGCCTTTATTGGCTTTTTATTAGCCACAACAATTTTTAAAGGGGGATGAAATTATGTCAAGATAGAGCAGAGAAATCATTTGTAAACCAGTAGAGCTTTGTGTTTTGCATTGCTTTCATGGTAGCACCAGAGAGCTGGCTCAGATATTTGGGAAATATCTGGCTGATCCTGGTCATGGATAATTGAAGCGATCACTAACTGTTGTGGCTACAATCGGGCAACGTTATGATGAAACTGCCACATTGATGCTTACCGAAGTAACACAAGCATACCGATCAGAATTACGGCATAAAAGTTAACCAGGAGCATTTTTAATTAGCACGACACATAAACTAACATGCAGTAGCTGGTAACCGAGCGGACAAACCCTTGCAATACAGGTTTTACAGACAGCAAGTTCTGTTACTGTGAACAGTTGTGCCAAGCATCCAAATTACAAACAAGTATTAAAAGTTAGCTTCAAATGAGGGTAATATTCGCATACCTTTGTAGAATTTCCCTTGATATCACTCTTGCATATTTAGGACACAAACATTAGCAACAGTAACTTGGCTACGTTAGCCACTGTGCTACAGCCACAATCAATGGGCTATCACGTCAGGTTGGCTTATGCAGTAAAAGTATTCAGTTTCTGTGTCTGTGAGTCACGGACAGTCGCGACTGATACAGGCCTTATCTTCAGATATTTTACCAAGCCTGCGTTTGAGGCCAGTTGTTAGTGCTAACTATCGCTAGCGGTCCTACTAGCCACCCATAACTCGTTAGCTTCTCTTACATTATTCGCTGTTATATGGTTACTTACAACTTGTCGCTTCGAGTGCTTGATCGATGCAACTGCCTCAGGTTTGAGAAGCAGCTGAAACGCTTATCCTGTGTCGAATTATCCCTGATTGACTAAGCTGTCTTTGCTGAAATGTTGAGCATAAGCAGCTAACGTTCCCTTTAGCCATGGCTGTTTGCTGCCAGCAAATAAAAAAGCTACCTTCTGATTTCTGGTGGCATCGTCTTTTGGGAATATATTTGTTTGTCTTCACATCCAAAAGTAAATGGACAAGTTGCTTTGGGAGAGATACTGACAAAATTGCATCTCGAATGATCTGCGGTTCTTCTTTTGTTCCAAAAGTGTAGACGCTATTAAGACGCTATTAATAGTATGATCTGCCATTGTTAGTGCCTGCTAGCATAGTTTCCGGTGTGGGCAGGTCCAGTGCGGTGGTTGGCTCTGGCTAGGTTTGTACTAATTGGACGGCACAACCTGACATCAGGGTTTACCCAGGTCTTGTGAAGATCTCGGGACGAGCTGTTCAGAGAGGAAATCATGTTCTTGGATTACAGCAAAATCCCTGTATCTTATGTTTAGAACCTTTTCTGAGGTTGAGCATGGACAACCAATATGTTAACATTACTAATATGTATTAAAAGAAGGATCAGCATGTTAGGTCCCCTTTAAGATTAAGAGCGCTAGTCGGTAAATATCGACCAGGTTGCGTAATTTGAAAATTTTCGAAATTGCTCAAACTCTCCCAAATTATCTGCTTAGTTGGTTTATGGAAGCCCTGTGAATTTTGGCCCAATCTGAGCAATATTTTGGCCGCGCGGGGATCTTTTTCATTCACCTTTAGTCACGAGCCGACTTTGTAGCGGTTTTCAGCCCTCGTACCGTACCTCAAAAATCGCTATAATTTTTACTCTGTCCCTCGCGGAAACAAAACAAATGTAGTATCAATCAAAACAGGAGAGATTGCTTGACATTATGAGTGCATTTTTTCGCACGTGGGTTGAATTCTGAATATCTTTGGGATTTTTAAATATAATTTACTTTTTCGAAGGTTGTTACGGGGGTTCTGATTTATGGCTTATATCTCCCATGTTATCCCCATACCAGCAATTTTTCGGATCGCTATCTTCGAGAGGGATGATGGAAGTTAGTATTTATCAAATAATATTTCTGGGCTGTGCGAAATTTGACCTTCCGAGAGAACTACTTGTCAACGCATTTTTGACTAATTGTTGACATGTTCCAGGCACACGCTTTTTGTTATTCCCAGGCCAAAAACACTTTACAACTAAAATCCAAGGGCAAGAAACAAGAATATATCAGCTCTCATACATGTTTATTGCTAGTATATTCAACTTACAATTCCAGCACATACCAGGAGCATGAATTTTCTGCGGTAGTGCACGTAGGAAACAAGACTCCTTTCTGATATGCCGACTTTATAAACAACAAATGTTCGGAACCGAAAAACTCCAAACTAGTGGCTTGCAATCCTGCTATGTGCACGAGTCATTGAGTGGTTATTAGCATTGGTCGATTTGGGCCCCGCATTAGCTTCGATTTGAAGGTTTACTACGGCTTAGAACGGGACGCGGGTCGCGCGAAATGCAAGAAGAGGAATGCGTGACAAATTGTGATAAGAACACAGGTAGCCCATATCTTCACAAATGCTTGCAGTGAGCGCGTGATACTCATTAACACTTATTAAACACCTTTTTTTACGGACTAGAAACCATATTTGGTAATGCAGCCGGGAGATCCAAATGCGAAATGTAGACTTATTGTGCAAGACCATGGTCTCTTGCTGTCAGAGAACAGTTAGCACAGCATCGCGCAGAGAGAGGATAGAGATAATCCCATGCCAACTCTACCTACTTGTTTAATACTGCGGTTTGGAATACTTTACATTCGACGACACGGCATCGGGGGGATTTTTCCCCGAAAATGGCCGCATGCGACTATTCTCGTTTCGCCAGTGGACTATGTGGGCCAAGTTTGGGAAATCCAGCGATTGTCGTGTGCGTCCCGCTCAAGAAATGCCACAAAGACATAACAGCGCACAAGAGAACACTGAATGTGACTGATCGTTCTCTCGACAAAGAACATCAGCTTCTTTTAGCTCGTGCCGGTAAGTGTAGTCTGATGCATGCAGGTTAGCCGAACAAATCCTACTTAATTCTAAAGTATATTTTTGCGCTTTATCTTTCTTGTGATTCTTTGCTTGAAAGCGCTGAAAAATTGTAGACAATTGAGAAGGAATGGAGAAGATGAGTTTGTTTTAGCCTGTGAGCCGGTGTTCTGACAAATTTTGCCACCCATCAAAATATGCTACCCCGCGGTTCTGCGCTTGCGCAAACCTAAAATCTTGGGCTGTTTCCTCGCTCTTATCTTAAGTATCTTCAAAAATCATAAAATAAGATTACTTTTCAGGGTGCATTTCGTTCTAAATTTACATAAATTTTAGCGCAAGCGGGCTTCCTGTAGACAGGGGTTGATGTTTCGATTGCGCAACATATGCTCGAACGTGCACACTCGACTCCGGGAAGTGGAGGGGACGCTCCGCCCAATAAGGGTAGGGAATGTTCAGATTTAAGTAGATTTTTTATTTACTTTGGTAAAAGCGTTGGTATCTGAAAGGGGTACCCTTTACGACGTTGTATATGAAAGGCTACGGAATCGAGAGTCAAAAAACAAATACAGAAAACGCTGACTTTTCTATATGAAGGATTCCACATGAGAAACCAAAAATCAAAATTTTCGAAAGTCATAATTCTGGAAAGAGTTTTCGATATTTGGTTTACCTAATATGAAAGATTTATTAATCTGACATTTTTTTCCAAACGGGCTATTCAGTGGGGGGTTCCAAACAGAAAAACAAACCAAGGAAAAACAATGTTTTCTAAATAACTGCTGCAAAAAGATATTTTTGCAAATGCATGTTGTGACAATTTATTGACTATAGCCCCACTAAGTGTAATAGGTGCTACTTTTGATGATTCAGCTATATTTGGAAGCGCAGAAAACCACAGGAATCCCATTTTTAAATAAATATTTAATATTGAGCAATTTTAGCTAAATCTCTCGAAAGAGGGAAAAATGGGTAAGTACTTGAACGGACAATTGTTCACAAGGTGTTAGCATGCAATAACATAACCCAAAGTATTAATTTCACATTCATTTTTCGCACAGCGTAACGTCTGTAACGAAATTTGTTATGTTTGTATCGGGATATTTTCTTTATTACTTAGAAAATGAAAATTCATGCTCCTGGTATGTGCTGGAATTGTAAGTAGAATATACTAGCAATAAACATGTATGAGAGCTGATATATTCTTGTTTCTTGCCCTTGGATTTTAGTTGTTGAGTGTTTTTGGCCTGGGAATAACAAAAAGCGTGTGCCTGGAACATGTCGACAATTAGTCAAAAATGCATTGACAAGTAGTTCTCTTGGAAGGTCAAATTTCGCACAGCCCAGAAATACTATTTGATAAATACTAACTTCCATCATCCCTCTCAAAGATAGCGATCCAAAAATTGCTGGTTTGGGGATAACATGGGAGATATAAGCCATAAATCAGAACCTCCGTAACAACCTTCGAAAAAGTAAATAATATTTAAAAATTTGAGCGATTTCGAAAATTTTCGAATTTTGCGACCTGGTCGATATTTACCGACAAGTACTCTTAAAAGCACATTTGAGATTCCAAATGACACTTTTGAATAATAGAAAATAAAATATAAATGCATATATTTCATTAAAGACAGTTTTCACAGATGAAATAGCCTTGACAGAGCCTGTGAGGCTGTCAGGGATTACCTAGAGAGACAAAAGAAAGTATGGCAATTATTTTTCAGAGGAACTGTGTCAAGTGTCTAATATGCTTGAAACAAACATAAAGCCTAATATCTCATGAAACTATAGAGCTATAGGATAGTATACCCAATTTTTAGGCAGAAGATAGTCACATCAAATATATTTGATTTAGTTTTTTTTTTTTTTTTTTAACGGTTCATGACTCATATATTTTTCAATGTTAAGAATGTTTCATTTCAAGGTATACTCTACCCAAAAAAGAAACTATACATTGTTTTTAGCATCAATTTATTATACATGAAATGTTTTGACAAATGTGGAAAACATATTGAAATATACTCTTCCAAAAAAGAAACTATACAAATATTGAATTATTGATTACACTTTCTTTTCAATATGTTTTCCACATTTGTCGAAACATTTCATGTATTATAAATTGATGCTAAAAACATGTCAGTAAAGACAAGCATGAGAATTCCAGAGTCATAATCAATTTCCGTGTCACTAGTGGGGAAATCCACCGTAATGCACGTGAAACGGATTGACTTATTGCATAAGCACTTAAATTCCGCAAATGAATTTCTTCAGTGCGCTTTAATTGAATACTTGCTGACTACGGCACAGGAACGTCAATGCAAGAAACTGACTTTGAATGCGTAAGCCTTGGCAGCTCTGGTTATTACATTTGAAAAAAAAAACATTAAAAAAATAAATTTTAAAAAAATTCCATTCAGAAACATTTCCTGGACTGGTTCTTCCACCAATTCAGTGTCCTCATCCAATTCAGGCTCAAACATATAAGGCTGAATCTCTGAATGCCATAGCTGCATAAAGTTAGTCTGTCCATGTTCCGAAGCCAGCGAGTGTTTTCCATTTTCCCTACCACTCAGCAAAGCTGTTCACAAGCAGTCTGACCTCGGCTCAGAGAACCTGGGTGAATTCCTGCAGCGGCGACCACCAGAGGGGTCAATTCATGCAGCGACCACCAGAGGGGTCTATTCCTGCAGTGGCGACCACTAGAGGGGCCTATTTCTGCTGAGGCAACTAGAGTCTCGTCTGCAGCTACCTGCTTCGACACAGGCGGCCAGTGTTCATTCCGGTCCCCCAGAGGCCAGAGTCTGTGCCTGCCCGACCTGAGTCTGTTCCGGACGACTTGAGTCAATGGGCATGCCGGGAGTCGTGCTCTGCGGGGGATACTATGAGGCTGTGCCTCCAGCCCTCTATCTAGCCCTCACATTCCTCCATATCTTCTCCCTCGCCCATTATTACTGGCACCTGATGCTCATTAATCACGAGCTGCAGGTAGGCAGTATTTAAGGCTGGGCTTGCCCAAAACTGCGTTGTATTTGTTTTCCACTGCTGGTCAGTGAGTTTTTAACAGCCACACTTTGCCTTTCTTTAGTTTCACTGAGGGTTTATATTGTTTATCTTTGTATTTGTTTCACATTTAGTTGGAACCACGGTTCCCTTTTGTTTTGGTGTTCTAACTCTTTTTTAATTAAAATTATTCATCACCCCCCAGCCTTGCGCATGAGTCCTTCAACATTCTGGTTTTATAGTCCGCTGAAATCTTTAGATTTCAAAACTGATCTTGTGGTCAAAGCTAAAGTTCAAAAATCATATCAACAGTTTCTCAAAATTTTTGTTTGACTTTAATTTAATGTACTGATATAAAAAGGTGCACTGGTGTTTTTATCCAAAAAGCTCAAAGTAATATGTCTGATATACCTCACGTGGTATCATTTTATTAGCATAAAAAGGAAAAAGAAAAAAACTTTCAAATCGACAGTACGAATACATAGCTTCCTGTGGCAGCATTGGCCAGGATGCTGAGGTTAGGTCTCTACTCCCCTCAGTGGCATGTGTTGCATTCAGTCGTTGTCTCAGACGATTGCTTTTAGTCACGGTCTAAGTGGCTTAACAGCAGAATCTTGTAGGAATGGCAAAAGAAACCATGACAATACCAACCAGTTATTTCATCCTCTACATCCTGGGTAAGTCATCAGAGTTCTTCAATACCTACCCAAGAAAGGCAGGAATTTGTTTCCAGTGGTGATTATTCAAATAAAAAAACATCAAATGCACCAATATTTGTACCTCTGTGCAGCATAGTTAATCTACTCCGATGAATGATTCTTTTTGATGAAGGTTCAACTTCAGATTATGGTAAAATTTTTTGGGTGTAAAGTTTAGCTGTGGTTGGGAATAATTCTACTCTTTGCTTCCCTTTAATTCTGCATGTGAATTAGATTTATTCAATGCAAACATCTTCAAGAATGTATGTGTTCCAAGCATTTTTTATTTCTTTCAAAAGGACTTCAGCTGATCTCTGGTGGACATCCTGATGGACCTACTAAATCCACACTCACAACATCACAACAGCCAAACAATACTAGTACCAGTAATTCCACATCCCAAATTAATGAAGCCCCAGGGGTAATGGTCAACAAGTCGTATGAGGGGAAGAACATTTCGACCACAAGTAAAGACGGCTACAATTCAACTGAAGCTGGAATTAGCAGCACAACTGTGGAAATGATCATTTCAAACAATGGAAGTCATGAATCTACACCAAGTGACTCAAAACTCCCAACGGCTCCATCCATAACTCCAAATGAAAATACTACTTTGATTATAAAATATGACAATGATACAGGTAAGTGATGGATCATAAAAGGTAACAAGGCATTAAAAATACTTAGGGCTTTATCTTACACCTGGTGCAGAGTGGCGCCAAGCATGACGTAGGAGTCGTTGCTACTTTATGACTGGTGCGTTTGTCATTTTCCCTTCCAGCACCCAGTTTGCTTTAACAGCAAATGAACTTGTTGCGCCAAACTGAGGCCCATGCATGTGTTGGTCTTAAAATGAGGTGTGGTCAGGCATGCGGATAGAGTGTTGCTATCTAACGACTGCACGATTGACTTACAAAGACCTGGTCAAAAGTCAATTGTCAGTTTTTGACTGCTAATTTAATGAGCCATTTTAAGACAATATTATGCGCCTTTGTTGGTTAGTGCACAACGCGCATACACCCTGCTTATACTAACATACAAAGCAACGAGCAGCTACGCCCACGCATGCAAATGATTAAAAATGAAAAGATTACTCTGTGAAAGATTATAATTAAGATTTTGAAAGAATACGTCATAATGGATAGTGAGATTGACATCCCCCATCAGAGAATGCTCTAATATTGTCTTTTTGTATCATAAGGGAGCCTATTCCATTAGGCAATTTATGATTCAACTTGTGAGGTTACACATGTGGGTATTCACAAATTATCCAGGATAAAGGCATGACCCTTAAATACTGGTGAACTCTGTCATTCCTTCAGTCTTCCAAAGGATTCCCCCAGGAGGGGTGGCTGTTCGAAGACACTGGTTAGCCTATACATTAGATACGTGGAATATCATGTGTAAAACAGTGCTATGATTTTTGTTCCATGACACAAAACATGAACTGTGATAAAACAAATGTTTCACATGCTGAAAATGCACTTCAGATGTTTGGATAAGTCCAGTAGGAGTCCTGCATAGGCCGACCCGCAATTACCCGCAATTATCTCAGAAATAAATTTAGGATCAAACCTGATCCATCAAACCTGAAACAAATCTGTTCCACTGCTATTATCAAATACAAAACTTTGCATTTCATTTGAAATGTGTTTATTATTATTTACAGTTTGGATGACACACAAGGCGGCCTTAAAAGCCAGCATTTTTAAGTAGCAGTAAAGTAACGGTTGACATCATTGTCAACATCTATAATTAATCTAAATTTTTTTCATACGCCGGACTTGACCTTCATCCAAACAGAAGCAGGTTATTTTTTCATTGAAGGGGTTATGGTAGTCTAATTAATTTAAAATTATTTAAATTTCTTTCTTGCTGGCTGTTTTCTACACTAGTTGTACTGTATAAGCTTAAATGCTGCCCCGCGAATTCACTATGATGATTTTTAACATCTGGATATGATTAAAACAATTTTTATCAATATTTTAAAAAAATTTATTGGCATTTTTTGGAGATCACTGTGATCAGGTTTCCATGCCTTCAGCAATGGTTTGCTTTTGCGCTTATAATACAAAACAAATCCACCCTTGTAATAGCTATTTGCCATGGAAGCCCACCTTGCTTTTAAAGGGAATGGGAGATGATATTCTGATTTGTTTATTTCATATTATGGCCAAATTATACCTATGATTAATTAAGAGATTAAATACAACTGCTTTGAACCTTGCACCTTGCTTTGCGCTCAGATTACCGGTTGGTAAACTAGCGAAAATGGATTTGGACTTGCTGTAAATGCATATGCGCCTTGCACTCCAAACCGTGTACTTACATCGTTAAAATAGGCCCTTAGTGTGCAGTTACAACTGTAGCCAATCCAGATAACATGCCATTTGATGAAATTCTTCTACAGACCTATTTCAGGCCCTCAAAATTAGCTATTTTCAGGCGTTTATCTGATTTAAGCTTCCCAATAGCTGACATAACATTGGTGGAGATTCTCCCCCAGTAATTGTGAATTCCATATTACTGTGAATTCAGAGGGCATGAAGATGGCTCTGAGCAGGGCTGCAGTAGGATATGCCAGCCATCCATTGATTATTCCATTGAATCTTAGGCACAGATCTGATGGCACTGATACTCCCTCATTCTCTCTGTCCTTTAAGTTAAAACCAGGGGGTTTCCTGCACATAAGAGCTAAACCATTTTTTAGCCTGCAGTGTATTTCACACTGTGTGAAGCTCACCGTGGAACTACTGTTTTTAGGTCAGTACATGCTTAAAACTCAGAGGGGGGAGGGATGCTGAGCTTTACTCATCGTAGCTATTCAGCAAACTCAGTAATCCTGCTTTGTGATACTGGCTCTGGTCTGAAAATCAGAGCCAGTGAAAGAATAACTTTAATTATACAGTAGCATTGGGCTGATGTGGACAGAAACTCAATCTTGACTAATATTGTTAAACTGCTTCTTTCTGTGACAAGATATTTACAATTTAATCTGGACCCTCCAGGATGCCAATGAAAATGACAGGGAGAATCGCAGCTAGACATGCTGCTGTGGGACACAGACACACTGTTGAAACTTAAATTCTTTTAAAATGGTGTTACTTGTAGCCTGTTGAGCTTGCCAGTTACGCAAGTTTCCAAGTTGCAACCTTGTGCAGGTTGAACACAAGATATATCTCAATATTAGTCAGTGATTGCTCAGTTTAAACAACTGTACATAATGGCTGACTTGTATGAATAAATTTATGACAAAATATCAATGGTGAATAGGACTAACTTGGAGCTAATTCATATCATTTTACAGTAACAACTCAGCTCATAATCCCACAATAATCTACAACGTATTATAATCAAGCGATAATACAACTATTTTTGCTTATAGACATAAAATAGCATAATCAATCAAATCAAAAATACAGAGGGACACACTTTAGATCTGTAGTACACCAGCTGATGTTGTTTTTGTAACTAACAGTCTGCCTTGTGCATATGATACCATTTCCTGTGCACTCGCCGCAATGTGATGTTCCTCGGGTGTGTCAGAACTGCTTTTACACCAGGAAAAGGTTGAAAAAACAAAGACAATGTCAAAGTTGCTGAATATATGTTGTCTGAAATAAGTTTTCAGTCGCTATTCTCCAGTAGGAAATTCACTTCATTGGATTGAACATGATCATGTGTATGCAAACCTACACATGCTCACACGTACACACACGCACACACACACACACACACACAAGAAATCCTGTCTGTAGATTACTTGCTATGATGCGTTACTATTGATAAATGATCTTAAACCGAAACTAATTAAATGTATTATTTATCTAAGTATCTTTATATCTAAATAAATCTTGGTTATCAAAATGGCATAAGTTACCAATTCTACAGTGTTTGCTTGGTAAAGCAAGGAGTATTATTGTGCTGTGAACTGAGTAATGCTTACTCATTGAGTATGGCTTTGGGTCAGGTTTTTGACAAAATCAGGTTTTCAACACATCAATTTTGTTTTGAGGTGGAAGGTGTTAATTTCCATTCACCAGACGGCACATTGTTATTAGTGTTTTAATTTGAGTTAAAAAATAAAATTTCATGAATTTTCCTGAATGAATTATTCCCAGAAACAATATTTAAAGAGCTTATTCCTGAAAAAAGAGCATATTTAATTTTTGTGGCTTATTATTCCCTACTACGGTAATATCTGTAACCACTCAGCACATGCGTCAAAAATTTTATCATTTTCATCAGCAACCATCATCAGTAAATGGTGGTTATAAAATTAGTTTTGTTTTCTTTTTGGCATTTATTTCCAAAAAATATTTTTAATCTCCTCTTTGCAAAGCCCTGATATGAACTGTTTTGTTTCAGGAACGGTAATGTAGATAGACAGTTTCTTGGTATAAGTGCACTGAAAACTTGACCCTCTTTCTTAGTATTAAACACACCTAATGCCCCTTGGATTCAAACTTTATGCACCATAACTTTCAAAAACAGATGTTTTGTATTCTTTTTAATCAGAACATAACCACCATTTTCTTTCAGTGGAGAGTACAGTAGTCCCCGGTACTGCTCTGCATAGAGGCCCTGGTGAGTACGCCTTTCTTTTCAATCTTTCGTCACAATGTCAGCACTCACCCCTGGAGTATTTTAGCGAGTCATAATGACTTATACAATGTATTCAACCCAGTATGGTTTTTTGAAGTGAATAAAATCACAGATAAAAAAAACTGAAGAGGAAAAACTCTTTTAGAGAGAGGTAACTTCAACTTCCGGTCAGGATCATAATTGTGTACACATCTAGTAAAAATTGACATTTCATGACACTTTGTTATTTTTAGATAAAGGCTGTTAAAGTTGGGCACTTTTTACTTTATCTGCAATAGCGGGTTACAACTTACGTACACGATTCCAATGAAACTAATATGTGAAACATTCAAATTTTTTGACATGAAATACTTTACATGTTCATACAACAGACAACAGCAAAAAGTCAACTAGAGGCACTCCACAGTCCAAATCTTGGTGAGTGGGAGCAAAGTTCAGTTGTCGCGTGTCATGGGATTTCAAGATGGCTGCTGTGGTGGGCATATTGTTTCACTGATCGCGGTCAAAATCAATAGGGTCCATCCTTGATGTAATAGCGACCCACCCACAAAATGTCAGAGATATCCATTCATTACTTTTTGAGTGTCTTGTTCAAAAACAAACAAAACAAACCACAAAACAAAACAAAACAAAACAAAAGGCACTGATCACATAACCTCTAGCCAACTTCGTTTGGCGGAGGTAATAAAGTCAAAAAAGTGTAATGAAATGTCAGTTTGTTCATTATGTGTTCACAATTGTGACTTGGAATGATGTAGACTGTGGTTTGAAAAAAAAAGACATACAAGAGGCTGCAAGAGATTGAAGCATATAATGCATTCCATTAATCATATTATCTGTGACCATGTTGTAGGACATGGCCAACTATTATGCCAAATTATTAGACATACCACTCAAAAGTTTGGAATCACTAGCTTAAATGGAAGATATTTAGTCTTTCAGTAAGACAACAAAAAACATACATTCAACCTCTGTCAGGACTTTCTGGAAAGCAAATAATAAGTATTAAGTGGCCAGTTCAATTGCTTTAATGAAACCCCATGGTGATGTTGAGGGATCACCTGGATCCTATAGTCTGTGAAGCGGGCCCATCTTTAAACACGCACCCATCGGTGCTGATAAAGTTTAAATACATTGAGAATGTGCAAAATGAATATCTTGAATGCCTAAAACTTTTTAAGCAGGGAATATATTGCACTGTGGATAATAAGAAATTATTAAGAGAAATAAGAAATTGCAATATGATATAAACATCTTACATTTCATTTTGGCGTCTGTTTCAGACAAGCCCAACCCAGTGAAAGTTGGGATGGTATGGAAAATGCTAATAAAAACAGAAAGCAGTCATTTCTAAATTTACTTCCACTTTTATTTCTTTTCAGACATCATGAAGACAAGATATTTAATGCTATGTCCAGTAAATTTTATTTTATTTGTATATTTAAATCAATTCCTGCCATTCAGGCTTGCAGCAACATTCCAAAAATGTCAGGGCAAGGGGCAATTAAGCACTTGCAAATGTCGCAACCCTCAAGTAAATCCCTTGTGTGTCTCACTGCAATTCAGGAGCTTGCATGTGTATTAACCCTTATCAGTAAAACCTAAAAACTTACTTTGGCGTAAAACGTGACCAGAATTTTAAATAAATTCACAATAATACTGCTCCTATTTTAATGATCAATAGCTCATTTGACAGGATAAACTCTCTACTTTTATGTATGCTTGAAATAAATTGGATTAAAACCATGTGGAAGTTTCACATTTCTCCGTATATGTAGAAAAATGTGAATCTGAAAATTTGTTTTCCTTAATAACTCAAACATTGAAATTACAATCTTGTTGACACTTTATTTCATGCTTGGTACACTGATAATGAAACTATATACCAAATATAAAAGAAGAATAACAAGTAGTTTCTTTTTTTGCATTTTTAAGTAACGTAAGGTAACAATTTTGACAGATTTTGGCACCTCATACCAGTCAAACCATTGTATGAAAATTACCATTTATATAAGGTAAACAAAAAAATTTGTTTCTCTCAGATATTTAAACAATCCTTTCAATCACTCAGCTTGAATGAAATGAGGTAATAACCAAGATACAGTATTATCCACTGAATATGAATCAATAGTAACTGATTCACACAAATAGCTTTATAATCGCAAGCACACTTAGATAAAGCATGAATATTATTTTGGGTTGTATATCTTGTTCTTTTACTTGCCGTGGTTCTCTTCTTTACATTCCTGCAAAAGAAAACCAATATTAGCTGACAAAATCAGAATTTCAGCATGAAATAAGTGACAACATTCACTCGGGTCAGTACTGACCCGGTTGACAATTTTATAAATGCATAAAAACCATTCAAGTGATCCTAAAAAGTCTTTACACACCGTAAAACAACAAAGTTTGGTAAACAAAAAAAAATTGGGAGATATAGATTGAGATTTGTAAAAAATATGAACTTTTTTCTGTGCTCTGGGTCATTTCTGACCCGCGTTTTACTGATTAGGGTGAGGTGTATGGGTGCTGAGATTGGTTTACATCCTGTGCATCTCTCCCCTGAAAATGGATCTCATTGATGGTTTGTGTGCTTAAAGACAGCGTAATAAGTATTAAAGCCCTCTAGATCATGTGAAAGTTGCTGAATAGTAAACTCACTGTCATGTAAGTTGTCCTTGCCAATGTTTAGTTATACAACTCTTTTGTCTAATGCAAATAGTATTTTAGCGACAGCCTTTGTCTCTAGACATTATTCTAATCATTTAGTTGATTCAAACAAGCAATATCTACCATATTGCTGTCAGTGAACTACCAGTTGGATAGTGCTTCTGACGCCATGCTTGATTCCTGGTCCAGACCATGACTAGTAAATTGGCAACAAATGTGAATAATCATATTATTTGAAACAGCTAATGTCAACAGATGATTGTAATCATGATTTAGTGCAAGCGGAGCATCCAGGAAAAGCCTAGTTCTTCAGGAACAAAGATGGGTCAAGGATCACCAATTTGCCCATGAGTGCATGTGAATAAGTGCCTTTGAAAATTTTTGGAAAGATTTAAAAACAGTGGTCCTCAAAGAAAAATACAAAGGAACTAGAAAAGCACTCAGAGAGCGCAGACCTCCGCCAGGGAGCAGCAAAACCCAGAAGCACGGCGAGTGGAACTCCGGGCCATTGGAAAGACTTGAAATGTTGAACTTTGGCATATATCTCAGCAGTACTTTGGACAAGATATGCCAAAATTTAGCTACCTGTTCCTTGACTTAATACCCACGTTCTCTGGAAATTTCATCAAAATCTGTCCATTACTTTTTGAGTTATGTTGTACACAAACAAACCAACAAATAAACGCCACCAAAAACATAACCTCCTTGGCGGAGGTAATTAGGGTATTTTACCACCTACAGTGCAAAAAATAATCAAAAGTGTTAAGAAATTGGGGGAATTTCCATAGTTAAAGGGCAAGGGCATAAGCCTAAGATGAATACCTAAAATTTCTGATTACTCAGACGGCTCTGCATGGAGAACTGCCATTTATAAGCGATACAACCATGTGGGCTCAGTATTACTTTGGCAAACTTTTGTCAAGGACTACAATATGTGGTTACATACTCAAATGCCAGTTAAATTGAAAGCCGTATGTTAATGTCCAGACCGCTGTCAACCTCTGTGGGCTTGGAGGCACCTGTGATTGACACATTGCACTGTGGAAACATTTAAAGTGGTCAGACAAATCAATGTTTATGGTCTTATTTGGAAGCAATGGACATGCCATCCACCTGACCAAGGAAGAGAAGAACTATCCAGACAGTTGCCAGCAACAAGTCCAAAAGCCATGCTCTGTCATGATATGGGGCAATGCAAGTGGCTTTAGTTAGGGTAACTTGCACTTCTGTGAAGGCACCGTTAATGCTGTAAAGTACACTGAGATCTTGGATCAATTGATTCTGCCTTCAAGACAACATCTTTTTCAGGGATGCCCATGCATATTTCAACAACATGATGCAAAATTGCGTTCTGTACGCATTTCAAAGTCATGGCTGCGTGCAGATACTGGACAGGCCTGACAGCAGTCCTGAATTCTCCTGAATAAAAGAATGTGTAATGTAAAATGCAACAATTAAGACCCCATACTTTTGCAAACATTGAGAGATCGTTTGAAAAATGAGACAAAATGACACCTGAAGCACTTAATCTCTTAGTGTCTTCAGTCCCTCAAAATTCATAAAGTACGGAGAAAAGGAATTGCAATATTTCAAAGTGTTAAATACTTTACTGTCCCAACTATTTTGAAATATGTCACAAGAGTCGAAATTGAAAGACCTGTTTATTTTGTGAGATCAACAAAATTTGTCACAACCCTTATGTGTCCTTAATTGGTTCCTTCTTTGTTCCACCAGTTTATGTGTGTTTCTGCGGTTGGCCCCCTTTGATTGATTTATTGTCTTGTCTCTTCCCGTGCTCCCAGGTGTTATCGTTTGAATGCCTTTTGTGAATGTCCTATCTATGTGAGTTCATTGTGGTGTCAGTGCAGTTCCTGGATTGTCAGAGTTTGTACCCTATTAAAGGTCCCCTATTATGCTGATCCTTCTTTTAATAAATAAGTAGTGTTATAATGTTGGATGTCCATACTCAACCTCTGCAAAGTCTCTAAACCTAAAATACAGGGGTTTTGCTGTAATCGGAGAATGTGATTTCCTGGACGTGCTTTCCTCTCTGAACAGCTCGTCCCGAGATCTTCACAAGATCTGGGCAAAACCCATTGTCAGGTCGTTGTTTTCAATAAGGACAGACCTGGCCAGAGCCAATCAAGGCGCTGGACCTGCCCACCCCGGAATGTATTCTATCAGACACAAAGGAACCCAAGCCATTTAACGTGTATATTCATCAGTATTTCTCCCTAAGCTGTTCGTACTTGTTTTTTTGGATGCAAAAAAAAGCACAACAATTTTCTCTTCCAAAAGACGATGCCACCAGAAATCAATGGGTAGCTTTCTTTTGTTCCTATTGATCATCAAATTAACTGATTTACAAATGTGCTAATTTGGTTCTAATTCAGCATATATTCTGCAAAGTAACTAGTAAATTAAGTATTCAAAGAAATGTACAGGAGTAAAAGTACAATATTTCCCTCCAAAATGTAATGGAGTGTAAATATAAAGTAGCGATAAATGTCTATCTCTAAGTCTAATTTCTTCAGATACCTTCAAATTCATCATTTTATTCAAACTCTAATCTAAGGGGCCAGATTTCCTTTATTTACAAGTCTATCATGTCATCCCATGACATGACAATGAATAGCATTAAAGCCAATTGGGAAGAGGAGTTTGGCACTGACATATCGGAGGCTGTTTGGGATAGAGAACAGAGTTGGGTGATTGGAACCTCTTCTTGTGCACGTTTGAGCTTGATTCAGTTCAAAGTGCTTCATCGTATGCACTATAGTAAGGTGAAACTAGCCCAAATATACACTGATATAGATGATATTTGCGACCGCTGTAGGATGGCTCAAGGAGATTCAACTCACATGTTTTGGGCATGTCGCAAGTTGAGGCAGTTCTGGACATCAATATTTGATGTACTAAATGAGGCCTTTGACATACATTTGCAGCCCAACCCCGCAACAGCGATATTTGGGGTACTAGGAGAAGATATGGTAATGCCCAGCACTAAAGAGAGTGTCATAGCCTTTGCGACTCTCATAGCCCGCAGGAGAGTACTTATAGAATGGAAATCAACAGTTCCTCTCAAAGCTTCTGTATGGCTCTCAGACATTATGATGTTTTTAAAGCTGGAAAAATAAAAAACTTTCTAAAGGGATCCACTGCCAGAAAATTTCACAAAACCTGGGACCCTCTGTTGAATTATTTTGATAGGCTTACTTCTCTCCCTTCTGAATAACAGACAGCACAAATGAGTATTATATCCAACTGAGACTCTTATTTTAGGTTATTTATTATTGGTGATGGTATTTTTTTATTTAGTTATTTATTTATTTTTAAAAATATATATATATATTTTTTAATGGATTTGTTTTTATTTTTATGTAGATGTATGTACAGTATGTATATGATTGTTTAATATTGGCATGAGTGTTTGTGTTGGGGTAGGTGGGGAATTATTGTGGGAATTTTGAATTGTACTACTCAGTATTCACTGTTAAGAATAAAAATACTTGTCAAAAAAAAAGTAGCAATAAATGGAAAAACTCAAATAACATAGAATAAAAGTACTAAAAACTGTAATTAAATAAATGCATTAGTTACATCACTGCATATGAGACTGACACTAATTTCAAAGGGGGGGGGGGTGGGGGTAAAATTTCAATTACTTGCACATCCACTCAAAATCCGAAAATCACCTTGCCTTCTTCCCAATGACGTGTACAGTCCTGAAGAAAACTTTCATCTTCTTGCTGGTCTGCTTCGACATTGCTATTAGCGCCACGGAGAGTAGAGGCTCCGACAGAACCCGGGACACAGACACACAGGCAATGTGGCACTTCTACGTTTATGTTCACGAGTATTCTCCAGCTTCATCGTTCTATTTGATAAATAATGATAAATGAGTCGTTTCTGTTTTTATCTCTGGGATACTAAGTTATGCTTTGATTGTGTATTCCTATTGTAACATGTACTGAGTGGACCCAGGAAGAATAGTTGATGTATGTTACATCAGCTAATGGGGATCCAAATAAAATAAAAAAATTAAAAAAATTACTGGCGACACATGGAACAGCTCTTCATCCCAGCCTTAGCATCATACTGCAGCCAGCTTCTTAAGACACCACCATCTCCATACCACCACTTCTCACAGAAGTTTCTGCTCACATGTCCTTCCGCTGCTTTCTGCTCATTTTTCTCGGTAGCCGTGTGCTTTCGTTTGGTAGGTTGGCTCATTCCCTGTAGATATCGCCACATATTAGCGACTTAGCTAATCTGTAGGAGTGCTGGCGATACTAACGCTACCGAGCGGCAGTCATTTCTTGGTTAGTTTAGTAACACCGGCCTCGTAGTAAACAGTCGCGCGTGGTGGCCTGGCCCTCCTATGTACGTGCGCGTGCCTCACCCCACCCCCTCGAAGCTTCGACGTGCAGACAGCGGAGGTGCAGGAGAAAGACACTGCAGCTACACCAAAACGAATACTTCAAATTTTAATCACATGATTATTTTAGTATGTTACTCGCTATGTGGGGAGTAGCCCTCGGAGATTTACTCACCAAATGTTTGGTGAGGCTGTAGCACTGCAGCTAACGTAGCTAAGTTACTGTTGCTAATGTTTGGGCCCTAAATATGCAAGTGTAATATCAGGGGACATTCAACGGAAGATGTGTGAACATAAACCTCATGTGAAGCTAACTTTTAATTCTTTTTTGTAATTTGGATGCTTGGTACAACTTTTCACAGTAACAGAAGTTACTGGGCCCTATCTTACATCGGAGTCCTTAAACTCGTTATTTGGGAATTTAGCATTGCATAAGAGGCGTTCCCCGGGAAAGTTGCAATCTTGCACATCAGCCTTTATCCCTAAAACACCTGCACAACCCGTTATATTATGTAAAGCCGTGGTTTGGGCTTTACGCTAGTTAAACCAATCAGTATGCCAGGTGCCGTTACCTTTAAGAGCAGGCTGCGCTATCCCAAATCCTCAAACCAAAACCCGTGATGGAGAGAGGAAGGTCGCCATGTTTCTCCGAAGACGAAGTTGAATTGCTCGTGCATGAGGTCAAAATGCATTTCACCATGCACTTCCAACTCCCTCTCCCATCTGAAATGAAGCATAGAACAAAATCTCATTTTAGAAAATACCCACTGCCAAATAAATGCCTACATTGACTGCAACTCTTTACACTTTTTTATTTATAAAGCAACTTTGAATATTTAATGAAACGCTATATGAATTACATGTATTATTACATTATTAGTAGCCTACTGATTGCAAAAATGACTTACCAAGCAGGCTGCAGATGACATGACTAGCGGTGTTGCAGCTCCGCTTCCAGCTGGTCCCTCATTACCCCTGATATAGTACGGCTGGCACTATATCAGCATCCGGAGTCTGCACCTGCACTTCAGCTTGCTGCCTTCTATTGTCCGGTAATAATCTATCCTCAAACTCTTGCATCATTCCATGGTGTAGGGCAATGTTGGGCAGCACACAACATGCCACAAGGAAAGATGCTACTTTCTGAGGACCATACTGTAAGACCCCACCTGACCTGTCCAAGCAGCGGAACCACATTTTGAAAACGCCAAATGTTCGCTCAATAACTTGTGCACGTAAGCGTTTTCTATTGAAAGCGAACTCACGCACACTTGTTGCCGTAATGTATGGCACCATGCACCACGTCTTATTGGATAGCCATTGTCACCCAACAGCCACCCATCCAGTAGGGGGTCCCTCTGGAAGACTGCAGGAATGACTGAATGTTTCGTTATAAAAGCGTCATGGCTACCTCCAGGATGATTTTGCGTATACATTCAAGATGTAACGCCATGCACTGCAAATCACCTGGACGTTGATGGAATGGGTTCCCTTACAATTCACATAGGCGCCACTGTTCAGAGCCGGAGCCCGAATCAGAACATGTGTGTGCAGTCGATGAACCCTAGGGAACCCATATCTTGTCAAAAAATCCCGCTTTACCCTACGTTGTCTCTCGGGTGTCACAGGGATGCCAGTGATGTACCTACTGGCATGTCAGACTATGCTGGCAGTGACTTCAGTTATAGTCAAGCTTACGGCAGATTGGGTCATGCCTCGAATTGAGCTGAGTGAGTGTTAGAATGACCCACTAGCATAGAAAAATAGTGCCACAGTAACCCTAACAGCAACGGGCAAGGCATACGGACAGCAACCAGGTGACATAATTCCGTCACAGCCTGACGGGAGAGGCAAAGTTTTGTCACGCATTCTCGTTCTGTGGGAAATAATACTTGTATTGTATTATTATAATTTTAGAATATTATATATAATATATATCATTAATATACTCAGCAACAAAAGTTTCTGTGACACCATTTATGTGTATGTTATAAATGACACGCAAAGATCTCAATGCAATCAATATGTTTATTTAACAGGAGAAACACTGACTTTTCAGTGCCAACGTCACTCAAAATGAAAAATGTCATTTTCATGCGTCATGAAGCACTTGTCTGACGTCTAACCAATTGTGACCTTCACACTTCAATACCGGGTATGACTTCCTCGTGCCATGATGCAAGCAACGCATCTCCGGCGCATGGACCGAATCAGATGTGCCAGAAATTGCTGTGGGATGTCATTCCAAATCTGACGTAGACGTTGTCGCAATTCCTGGAGTGTAGCTGGCGGGTTATCCAACCGCCGCAAACGTCGATCCATCTCGTCCCAAAGATGCTCGATTGGGGACATGTCTGGGGATCTGGCTGGCCATGGCAGGACATTGACATGTTGTTGCATCAGATACTGCTGTGCAATCCTTGCAACGTGTGGTCTGGCGTTATCATGTTGCAGCGTTATTCCGGGACCATGTTGCATCAAAAACGGTACCACCAATGGCCGTAGCACTTCATCGCGATATCTTTGACCTGTCAGATTTCCATCAATAACAAGCAAATCTGTTCTGATTCTAGCCGTGATCCCTCCCCAAATCATGACACTACCACCTCCAAAACGATCAAATTCCTGAACACAGTTGTTGGCATAACGTTCTTTACGTCGACGGTATACACGTAAACGACCATCACATCGGTTAAGCATGAATCTTGATTCATCAGTGAAGAGTACAAGATCCCACTGACGTTGGATCCACCGTCGATATTGTTGTGCCCACTGTAGACGCAGTCGTCGGTGTTGTACTGTGAGTATTGGACGTCTTGCTGGCCGACGTGGGACAATGCCAAAATGACGGAGACGGCAACGGAATGTCTGTGCAGACAGTCGCCTCAAACCAGGTATCGTTCTTGCAGGTTGGAATCGATTTCGGAGATGGGTTGTTCGAATCCAGTTGTCCTGTCTGGAAGTGGTTACTCGTGGACGGCCGCTGCGAGGACGGTCTCTGACATGTCTTGTCTGCTGATGACGCTGCCATAAGTTCCAAATGGTGTTTCGGTGGACATTCAGGCGATGAGCAACTTCCCTCTGCGAGGTTCCGGATTCAATCATCCCAATGGCCCTCCACCGATCATTTTCAGACAGTCTTGGCATTTAGAGGGTAGAGTTCCTGATCCGAAATGGCTGTGTTTTCGATAAGTGATGCTTCCGTCGTTCATCAGGCACAATGTGAACATTCCAAAAATTCTCCTCTTTTATTGCCATCCACAAGCATGATTTACGCACATTTTCACGTGCAAAGTCATTTTCTCGCATTTTCATGATTTCCATTTCAATGTTGTGTTTACGTGTACTGTTTCAGTCTGATATCACCATGTATGACAATTTCATAATTGTGTTATGAAAAATAATTAACAATATTGGTGTCACAGAAACTTTTGTTGCTGAGATATATTACATATAATAATTATATATTATTATAAAAGCTGAAAAAATGATTGATACAAAATACAAACAATAAAGACTTACCTGAAAGGCCCAGGTAGCTGGTCTGCTGGCCCTACATGCGTTCTGGGTGTCTTCTATTATTTAACTGGTGATCAAGGCGATTTAGTACTATCTCTGCTATTTCAACTGAGGCTAAAGCAAGGTGGCTTTTTATAGGCGAGTTAATTCGGGAGGCAAAGCCACATGTGCACGTCCACATGTGTCCAAGTGGACGTGCATTGAAGTCGCCTGGGCGCGCTCTTGTAAAAGCCCAAATGGGTAACGGGTGGTTTGAGGATACGCTTTCCTTAACGAGTGTGGTCAAGATAGCAATTGTAGGGAAGGCGCATAAATACGCCCACGGCCACTCCTCCCGGCGCAAATAAAGGAGTTTGCATAATGTATAGCGGGTAGTGTGGCCGTAAAATACCGTTTAGGGATAGTGGAAGCTCCTGAATGCATAATTCACGGGTAGCGGGTAGTGGCAATGGGTATGGCAGTGTGAAAGATAGAGCCCCCTGTCTGAAAAACCTGTATTGCAGGGTAATGTTTGTCTCTGTCGTTGTTATGAGCTTATATGCAGTAATTCTAATTGATGCTAACCAAAGTAACATAAGCATACCAATGTGGCAGTTTCATCATAACGTTGCATGATTGTAGCCAGAACAGTTGAATCTAACTGGAGAGGTGTTGTATGTGTCTGCAAAGTTGGGCTGAAAAGGCTGCAGTCAGACCAGACGTAGGTTTTTCAGAGCTCGGGGTATGCGTTTGGGTTTGTTTACTGCTACTGTGAAATGATCATTTTACTTATCCATGACCGGGGTCAGCCGGGTACTTCGTCATTGGGTGGGCTAGCTCTCTGAGGCTACCGCGGTGAAAGCAATCGCGAACTATAACATATGGTATAACAAACAATTTCTTTGCATTGCTGTGGCAGAATTTTATCCCCCTTTAAAATTGTTCTGGCTAATAAAATGCCAAAAAAGGTGGAGATTAGATCCAGAATTCTTCCTTGTAAAAGTTATCAATTTTCTATCTCCACATAAGCATTCACAGACTCAGAAACAGTAAGTTTTACCATTTTGTGTTTCTTTGCTGCATAAGTCTAGCTTATGTCATAGCCTGTCCTAAATATGCCAGAGTAATTAATATCAAGGAAACATTCAACAGCAGGTGTGTGAACTTAAACCTCATTTGAAGCTAACTTTTTATGCATGGTACAACTGTTCACGGTAATAGAACTTACTGTCTGTAAAACCTGTATTGCAGGGTAACGATTGTCTTTGTCGTTATGATGACCGCTTGGTTACTACCGTAGATTAGTTCGCATTCCGTGCTACTCAAAAAATGTTCCTGTTTAATTTACATGCAGCAGTTCAGGGGGGTGTTCCCCAAAAGCATAGTTGCTAACTAAGTTAGCAACTTATGTAATTCGTCTATTCACAGTCAATGGTTCGAACTATGTAAGTTATCATCTGTGATTTTGGGAAACACGCCCCAGATTGGTATGCTTGTGTTACTTTGGTTAGCATCAAGGTGATAGTTTCATCATAACGTCACCTGACCGTAGTCGCTACAGTTGAGGCTAACAGGAGAGGTGTTGTGCGTGTCTGCAAAGTTGGACTGATAAGGCTGCAGATAGAAGAGACGTAGGCTTTGCGGAGCTTAGGGTACATGTTTGAGTTTGTTTACTGCTGCTGTGAAGCTATTGTTTTACTTTTCCATGACCAGGGTCAGCAGGGTACTTTGCGGCGGTGTGGGCAAGCTCTCTGATCCTACCGCGGTGAAAGCAATAGCAAAACGCACTATGACGTGTCTGGTATAACAAACGATTTCTCTGCATTGCCGTGGCGGAATTTATCCACCTTTGGAGATTCAGGCTAATAAGCAGAGGTTGGATACGGATTCCGGTAGAAGTTATCGATTCACTAGCGCCGCATAAGCAACGCTTACACAGTTTGTGTGTTTTTGCTACAAACTCATTTAATAGCTTGGTGTCGGAATTGTGTTTCGTTTTGGTAGAAATGGTTAACATGAGCTTTTAGCAAAGTTTCCTCCGAATTGCTAAGTGGTATATAACATGGCTATATAACAGTACAGCTACAATCACATGCAGGCAAGGCGGGACAGTATGAGCAAAACACTAAAATTTCTACTTGCCACTCATCGATATCTTACTGTAAACGTTGCAGCAATGCTTCAACTGCTTCCTCCTCCTGTTCGGTGTCGGACTCGGGATCAAAAAAGTTCAGTCTTACAGCAATAAATGCCACGAAAATCTGTCTTGAAATACCTGCCATCTTCGTTTCCTGGTTTTTCGGGTCTGCACCGTCCCCCCCGGAATTTAAGCGTCCAGGCAGCCAATCAGACCCACTCCTCATTAGCATAGTCTCCCCGCCGACTCAAAACAGCTTGTGTTTCAGGCCGGCACAGAAGGGGTGAGAGAAAAGGCCTCATTTGGCCTGGATGTGTGCTTTTTTTGGTTACTGAATTCTTTATATTATTTTAAAGACCCAGTGGACATATTTTAAACGTCTAAAAACAGCATAATATGGGATCTTCAAGCTTTCCAGTCTGTTTGCGTCTTCAAGAATTGAACTAAACTCCTTTCCAGATGTCTTCGGTAAATTAATGATAAAAAAACGCGTATTCACTCTTCGGAGTCTCATTAATAGGATCAAGCTCCCAAGCCTTTATATCGGTCTCCAGGATTGGGACCATGCTCTTATTAATCCACTGTTCCTGCCTGTTCCCCTGAGTCACTTTGGAAGGAACACCTCCTAAGCCTTCATTCTCCAGGATTTGGATTGCATTTCTGCTAAACTTTTCGGTTCTACTGTCAAGCAGTCCTACTTTCGCGAGGGGGATTCACCACTTGGCTTCTGTTCCAGGACAGCCAACCCAGATAGCAAGCACCTCCACTCCGGATCTCCCCTGGCTCTGTGCCGACTCCATCTGATCCGGCTCAGAGCCAGGCCAGATCCGGATCGGAGGTGCTTGCTATCTGGGAATAGACTTGGCGCAGACATGCACGTACCCTCAACAGTCATTACAATCAATGCTGGATTGCTCCTCAACAATTCTGGGCTACAGGCCTTCCCTTTTCTATTACCATCTTCCTGTTAATAAGTATTCTCTTGTGGATGGTACATTCAACTTGTGTGTGCGCTTCCTTATCTGGATCATAACAAAAATTCATGTGGTGAAACATCAAATAATGTGCTGTTGAAAGCATTCAACATAATACAGGAGAAATCTGTGAGGAGTATGTATAGGAACCACAAGCGAGCACCAGAGGGTACAAAAAAAGGGAGGCTTTATTTCTGAAGGGGGGAGACCCCCAACAGAGTAGGCAACGCAATGTCCACAATCCAAAAATCAAAATCCTGAGGGCGAAATCCAGAACCGTAAACAGGGCACAGAAACGCAGCAGAGAAGATTAGGGGGAGACAAGAGTCGGAGATTACAACAGGGTGAGTGCTGAGAGCTTGTTAATCAATTAGTAAGTGCAGCTATACAATCCCTAGTGCTCGTTAGTAAGTTAGTATTATGTACAATGTTAGTTTGGTTTAGTAACTTTAACAAAAACAACAAACTGTTAGTATGGGTTAGTAATATAGAAAAAACAAGGCGAAGGAAGTAAACATGATTGGAAGGAATGGTTGAAATCCAGAAACCATTATATCACCCGAACGAGTGGCACGCAATACTGGGGCTGTGAGCAATGACAAGACAAGAGACCAGACAGGGGAAGACAAAGTGCAATGCATGGCAGAAACAAAAACATGGACCGGCATGAAACTATGGTAAAATACAAAACATGGAAAAACTAAACTAGACAATAAATGAACAAAACTAAGTTACCAAATCACAGTACATAATCCAAGGCATGTTCAGTCAATACAGAGATCAGACAGAACATCAAAAACATGGCGAACAGAGCAGAATCATAACAAAATCTTATTTAAAAGTCACTATTTTCAGTTTTAAGCTTAACGCTGTCCAAACCTTTTCTTTGTTGGGGTTGTAAAATGAACTGATTTACCTAGTTTTTTAAAAGAAAAAATGAGCAAGAAGTACATTAATGACATGTGATTCCTTAGTTTTGAGTGTTAAGAGTATATCATCATTCAACCAAATGGCTGACTCTATGTAAAACTAACCATGAAGTTCAACCCACAAATCCTCAACCACACTGTCTGAGATAGCACCCATTGCCACTGCAGCAATTTAATTTTAAATGAACACGATTACAAACCCCAATTACAAAGTTGGGACGTTGTGTAAAACGTGAATAAAAACAATGTTTGAATACAATGATTTGCAAAACCTTTTCTACCTGTATTCAATTGAGTATACAAGAGAGACAAGATATCTAATGTTCAAACTGATAAACTTTATTGTTTTTTTGGAAAAAAATTTTGAATTTGATGCCTGCAACATGTTCTAAAAAGCTGGGACAGGGGCATGTTTACCACTGTGTTACATCACCTTTCCTTTTAACAACACTCAATAAGCGTTTGGGAACTGAAGACACTAATTGTAGAAACTTTGTCGGTGGAATTCTTTCCCATTGTTGCCTGATGTACGACTTCAGTTGCTCAACAGTCCGGGATCTCCGTTGTCGTACTTTGCGCTTCATAATGCACCACACATTTTCAATGGAAGGCAGGTCTGGACTGCAGGTAGGGGGGTCTATTACCCACACTCTTACTACGAAGCTATGCTGTTGTAACGTGCAGAATGTGGCTTTGCAATGTCTTGTTGAAATAAGCAGGGACGTCCCTGAAAAAGACATTGCTTTGATGGCAGGAGATGTTACTCCAACACCTTTATGTACCTTTCAGCATTAATGGTGCCTTAGCTGTTAAATAGCTCACTCGGTTAAAGCATCTCATCAAGAAGCAACGGTGACTATCACAGCACGGATTCGAGCCCCGGTTGTACCAATTGGCAGTGGTCGGCAGCTTTTTCAGAGTAGCGCACAATTCACCATTGTGCTACAGGGATGCAAATTGGGAAGGGTCTGTTGGGAAGGCTTCGTTCGTTGCTTCATGGCCTCCCACTGGCCAGCTGGGCGCTCATCAGGAAGATTCTAAGCTTATTCATGTTCGGGTATCCTCCACCCTCGTAATGAACTTGCGAGAATTCAACCAATGAGTGTATAAGAAGCAGCAGGCTGACTGGCGTGTACTTAGGAGGAAAGCCGCAAACTGTCTTCACTCTTCTGAGTTGGCAGCAAGGGGTCGCATATAAGCAAGTCTTGTACATAGTTCCCCAAGTGGGCATTCCAAATTCGGGTGGGATTGGAGATGCGAAATTCACCCTAACACTTGCACGATTTCTGTTCCATCAATGCCGCGGAATGTGTCGCGGCAAGGCGTGCCATTTCGGTGGTACGCAGCGGAGCCTTGTTTGCGCCCTATTCGTGCACTGTACTCGCATAAGTTACACACTGTCTAAGCCATGTGTGGCCAAAAATTTGAACCATACGAGAACAATGCGTGAACACATTTCACACTTCGTGAGAAGTTCCTGCTATGCGCGAATGGCTCGTGATGTGCAGGAGCTATGCGTGAGCTGGGCACCCCATGATCACGTGAACAACTCATGACAGCACCCTAACATAGCAAGCATTGACATGCGCCGTCGGCAGCGTTCGCGCCTGGGTTGATGTTGTTGGCATCAAATTCAAATTGAGTGAATATGTCCAAAAAAACAATAAAGTTTATCAGTTTGAACATTTAATATCTTGTCTTTGTGGTGAACTCAATTGAATATAAGTCGAAAAGGATTTGTAAATCATTGTATTCTGTTTTTATTCATGTTTCACACAACAACTGAACTTCATTGGAATTGGGGTTTGTACATCTGATAGTTGCTGTTATACATGCTTCTAGGAATAATCATGGGCAATGACAGTGAATAATGGAAATACAGTATGTTCCTTTTTTGTCTTTGAACTTATTGCATTTCTTTTCTTTTTTGTAGCATTTTTGATTTTGGTCATCCTTCTATTTATCATCCTAGTCTTTCTGTTTGTTATTTATATCCTGCACAAGAAATCAAAGGTAAGTGAGCTCTATCTTGACTGAAAGTGGAATTGTGTAGTAAATGATGGGTAACATAATACATTTTTGTTTAAGCCAATAAAACTTTTTCATGTCTGTCATATGGACTTCAAACTCATCAGATTTCCCCTTTTATTTTTCATTTTGTATTTATTTTTGGTATAAATGCAATCTAATAATAGCAGTAGGATCTGGATATCTCAGTAATGTGTGTGAAACAGCATGAACCAAAGCATTTTAGGTTGAGAATTCATTTATTTGCACTGTCTCTGTTCATGTGGCTTTATTATTGAATTTCAGAGGTATTCTTTTGACCTAAATCACAAAGTCAGTGAGGAGGCTAGTATACCTTTAAACACTATGGACCAGGAGGGATCATTTCTACCTGCTTTGCCCAAAGAAGGTGATTGCTCATTGTCGTCTGATCCAATTTGAAATGTTTATCTGATGTCATAAAGACTTGTGATGTGCTAGGAAATACACAGATTGTTATAGCTGTATAATGTAGGATATCAAGAACTTAAAGATAAGAGAAGTTGGTTGATTTTTTACATGGATTTGAAAATATTAATTGTGAATATGGACTGGCAAACAGTTCTTCATTTTGTCTGACTTAGTCTGATTAAGAATGTTTTGGTGAAGGAAATACTTGGACAGTTATGAAGTGAATATGAAGTGATTATATTTATATGAATAAGCACACATTGTTTTGAAACAGATTACCCAGGGAATGGTGATGCCATGCTAGGGGAGAACATTGCCAGCAACATCACTGAAGACTTAACACTCAATCGGTCTCCATCAGATACCACAGGACCAATCAGCGATCATGGTACAGACAATAGCATAAGTTTCTGATCAAAAGTTTACATTTTGCTTATTGTTGTCAACAGTTTAAAGAAATACGTTGAAGATCAATGTGTTTTAGTTTTACATGTGGAAGCATTGTTCATTGATCATTAACCACATTAATTGGTGATGTGCAATTGTCAGCTCATTACGATGAAGCCTGAATTGATAGAACCCTTCGGCAAATTTTATATCTTATGTTTAAATTTACTCTTATTAATGGAGTGGCTAAAAAGGAAGTGACCGTTGCTGTGGTCAGTGACAGGTCACCAGCCAAGAGGCCACTGTCCATATTCACATTAGTTGCACAAAAGCTTTCAAAGGATATTCACCATATATGGACTGATGAAATTGAAAAAATTAATGAGTAGAATGTTTTGTATAATTTAATAAATTCCAGCCCACACCTAAAATTGTAGTTCAGTAGATTTATTGAATTGTATAGACATGGGAATTTGTGCTTGATGTAGGATGGGATAGAGAGAAGCCGATGGAGATTGATTCAGGGCAAAGGGGAGCCCCAGGTAACAAAACTCAGGGTGGGGATAGCATCTCTTCTTGGAGTCATAAAGACTCCGAGTCCCCTGGGATTCCTATAGAGCAGAGGTGGGCAGCGAGGGCCGTATCTGTCCCTGGTTTTCACACCAATGTCTGGTCTTTAATTAGTTGATTGTCTCAATTAGCCAAACCATTTATGAAATCTGACGTTTCATGCCCATTTCTTTAAATTATCATGAAACTACAAACAATAGTCTTGTCTCCCTTCATAAAACATTTTCCTTTTGATCGAATCATTGCGAAAATCTATATTTGTGCATGCAATCAATTAACTCAATTAGTCAGGGTAATTGATAGGAATAAAAACCTGCATACACACCGGCCCTCCAGGACTGTGATTGCCCACCCCTGCTATAGAGTGACAGGGTGAGAGAAGAACAGAAGGGAGTAGAAATGAGGGAGGTTGACGGAAACAGGCCTGGATTTTAGAATGAAGGCGGTATAAAAAGGTTGATTGGTTTGGATGCAATCGGATGGAGTGGCGTTTAAGGCGTGGTCTGGTTCACTAACCTGCATTTCGATAACTCCATTTCATGGACATTATATTTTGCTACAGATTCTTAATTGACCAAATTTTTGTCATGTTTGCAACCAAATTTTGCCCATCTATGCAAGTACCTCTCGCTGCCGAACCTTGGATCCAGTGGGCGGAGCTGGAGCACATGCAGCTCCACCCACTGCCTCAATACATTGCATAAAGGGGAGGCGTTAGGTAAGGTCAGGCCAAAAGGGCAAAACAATAGAACGGAGCAATAGGTGAAACTTGATTGGATTGTTTAGTTTGCAGCTAAAGGGATTTGCATAGATAGGCAAAATTTGCTTTCAACACGTAAGCAAAATTTGGCCAAATAAGAATTTGTAGCTAAATATTATGTCCATGAAAAAACAATTAACATTCTGCTTATCATTTACTTCACTATCATGGGTCCTCTAATATTTCCCTTGTCTCTAGCTATTCCAGAGGCTTCGCCTGTCTCTTCTTTTTTTATATATCTTAGGAGCATTTTTACATTTTCTGTATACTTATATGCACTCATCCTTAGGAACATACCTGTGCTTCAAAAAACATCAATATTTACAACCCCAATTCCGAAATAGTTGGGACAAAGGGTAAATTGTGAATTAAATCAAAACACAATGGCCCTCATTTATCAAACTTGCGTAGGATCTGGTGTAGATTCTGGTGTAAATATCATCGTTCACCAAGTGTCACGTCTGATTTACTAAAAGTGTGTACGTTGTAGATTTCGGTGTAGAACTGCTGGGGCGTTGATAAATCAGGCGGCAGAAACCATCGTAATTTACATGACACGCCCCAATAAATTCATGCTTCGTGAGGCATAGCCCTGCCCACTTTACGACATGGACTCTCGAAAGACGGCAAAGAAGAAAGAACTTAACTGAGGAGGAAATATCGTCGGCCTGCTGATAAACCTCGTATCTACAATTTGATGAGAAACAAAAACTCGTATGTCCACGATAATAGCATAAATATTGCAAAACACAAAATGTCATTGATTGGATACATTCTTGGAGGAAAAATAGTCATCCTACCCGAACACAGCTCAACTGCATTCTTACATGCAAAATTAAACTTTTTTTTTTGCTCTCCTGTAAAGTTTATCATTTTGAAGATACAAGGTTTTATCAGCAGGCCGACGATGGATGGAGTAAAACAAAATTATTTTATTTGGAAGTCTTAAGAGTGGCATAAAGGGAGCCCAGTAGGCTGCAGTTTGGAAAACTATTGCTGCTGCAATAGTAAACAATGTTGAGGTGGAAAACCGGAGTGCAGCAGAGGTTTCATTTAATTCATTAATAAATCAAAGTGACTATTCGCACTTAATTTTTGTGCTTTGACGCACTTAAATGACCAAAATTCTTGGTAGACGCACTAATTATTGTGGCCAAGACGCACATTTCTCAATTGCCCACACTTATTTTAAGTGTGTCCAAAGCTAAAATTTTTTCTTGGCCAAACTTATTTTAAGCGGTACTTTCTAAGCGGCACTGGAATGGTCATCAACTTGCGCACTTACAAGTGTGGTCAAGAAAAAAAATTAGCTTTGGCCACACGTAAAAGTGCAAATAACATCAGCCTTAATAAATTCGATTTATAAATCCAAGATATTTCATGTTTTACTGCCTATGTAATTGACAATCCAAATGCTTTGGTTAAAAAAGTGGTCCGATTTTAAAATCGCCTCCAATAATCGAATTGCAACAGCGCACGGACCGGTGGAAGCCAAGTAGATTCCAGCTGTCACAGCACTGATAGGCTCCTACTCCATCGTGGGAATGCGAGCCGGTGGGGACATGGATGAGTCCCCCCTGACTCGATCGGAGCACGATTGAGCACCATGAGGGTAACTGGTAAAATACAGTCTGCAGAGATCACTCTTCATTGTACTTTTATCCGTGTTACTCCATGACATTTTATTGGGTGCCACACAAAACGAGCAGCCACTCGTCACATCTGTCTGGAGAAATTAATTATACTTATATTTGGAAACAACCTGCTTTTATTCATTTATTTATTTATTTAGTCTATTTATTTATTTTAATAATAAGAACAACAACAGCATGACGTCCGCATCGCTGCATATGGTTTATTACTCATTTTGACAGCTGCACTCGTTCCTGCATGTTGTTCGCTGTTTTCAGATTTGCGTACACCTGGTCAGAGCTGGCGTGAGATTTTTGCGGACCGTTCGCTCAGGTCCAGATTGATAAATGCCGATTCTTGCGGGAGATTTGGCGTACACCCATTTTTTTGGTGTACGCAAGTTTGATAAATGAGGGCCAATGACTTTCAAATCACACCAGCCAGTATTTTATTCGAAATAGAACAGAGATAACATAGCAAATGTTGAAACTAAGAAATTTTACAATTTCATCTAGAAAATGAGCTCATTTCAAATTTGATGTCTGCTACAGGTCTCAAAAAAGTTGGGACAGGGGCCTGTTTACCATGGTGTAGCATCCCCTCTTCTTTTTAACACAGAGTGAAGGCGTCTGGGCATTGAGGAGACAAGTTTCTTGAGTTTAGCCATTAGAATTTGATCCCATTCTTGTTAAATACAGGCTTCCAGCTGCGGGAGAGTTTTGGGTCTCCTTTGACGGACTTTTTGTTTAATTATGCGCCAAATGTTCTCAATCAGTGAAAGATCCAGACTGCAGGCAGCCCAGTTCAGCGCACAGACTCTTCTACTACAAAGCCATGCTGTTGTAATAGCTGCAGTATTTCGTTTTGCATTTTCCTGCTGAAATACACAAGGCCTTCTCTGGAATAGATGTCCTCTGGAGGGGAGCATATGTTGCTCTAAAACCTTTATATACCTTTCAGTATTCATGATGCTTATTTACACATGTCCCACACCATTCGCACTAATGCATCCCCATCGGAGAGGCTGGCTTTTGAACTGAATACTGATAACAGGAAGGGTGGTCTTTCTCTTCTTTAGCCCGGAGGACACGACGCCCATGATTTCCAACAAGAATGTCAAATTTGGGACTCGTCTGACTACTAGACACTTTGCCATTTTGCTACAGTCCATTTTAAATAAGCCTTGGCCCACAGAACACAGTAGCGCTTCTGGACTGTGCTTGTCATTGGCTTCTGGCATCTATGGATGGCATGGCGGACACTGTTTACAGACAGTGGTTTCTTGAAGTATTCCTGGGCCCATTTAGTAATGTCAATGACAGAGTCATGCCGGTGAGTGATGCAGTGGCGTCTGAGGGCTGAAAATCATGGGCATTCAGTAAAGGTCTTCAGCGTTGTCGCTTACGCACAAAGATTTTTCTAGTTTCTCTGAATCTTTTGATATTTTTTTGCACTTTCGATGATGAGACCTTCAAAGCCTTTGCAATTTGACATTGACATTTAAAGTATTCTACAATTTTTTTACGGAAGCCTTCAAGGGTTGAGGGCCTCTGGCCATCTTTACTTCTGAGAGACTTAGCCTCTCTAAGACATCCCTTTTATTGCCAATCATGTTAAACATCTGATGCCAGTTAATGTAATTACTTGCTAAATGTTCTTTCAGCTGATTCTCTTATATATTAATTGCTTTTTCAGCCCTTTTTTGCCTGTGTTTTTGAGAACTGTTGCAGCCAGAAAATTTGAAATGAGCTCATTTTTTGGATAAAAATAAACAATGTCTCCGTTTCAGCATTTGAAATGTTATCTATGTTCTATTGTAAATAACATATTGGCTCACGTGATCTGAAAGTCATTGCATTTTGATATTATTCACAATTTACACTTCGTCCCAACTATTGGGGTCGGAATTGGGGTTGTATTTAAAGTAACCTCAGTTTCTGTTTGTTTTGTGCTTCTTTGTCTTTTGGTTATTAAACTTCCCCAATCCTTTCTTGAACTTGAGTGCTGTTCCTAATTGTCTGTCCTCCGTGTACTAGTACTGTGCGCAGGACAGAATTATGACATAATTATGGACAGTGATGTCTCCCTTGCTTTTGCTGCTACTAAAAGGGTGTTTTTTGTTGCCGCTTCATTTTTCAACCAAACTGTAAATAAAAATGATGACATTCAGGGTTTTGTATTAGATAATAGAGGCTGGACAGACGGGTTGCAGGCATTGTATTAATGAATCAGGGCAGATTCAAAACTCAGTTAACTGCGGATAATGGGTCGTCCCATACAAGACTTATCCAAAGATCTGAAGCACATTTTCAGCACTTCAAACATTTGTTCTTTTACAGTTTGTGTTTTCTGCGATGGTAGGAAAATCCACGCACTATTTTAGATGACGTGTCATCTAATGAATACATAGGCCAACCATTATCCCCAAACAACCACCCCTCCAAGAGGGATCTTCTGGAGAATAGCATGAATGACAGAGCTCACCAATATCAAGAAGTTGTGGCTTTATCCAAAAGAATTTGCCAATACCTACATGCATAACCGCACAGGTTGACTCCCATATTAGCTGCCTGTATCACAGCATACCCCGACGCACAGACATCAGTCACACTCACCATTCTGACATGCATTTTTTAAATGTCTAAACAAAAATTTCACATCGTAATTGCTTTATTTTTAATTGGTTGCATGCACTGCTGCTTGTCCCTGCGTGGCCAGTATGAAACAAGCAGAGTGTATGTGCTTTGTGCACTCACCCGCAAAAACGCATCTGACTACGCAACCTGAAATGAGCAGTCAAAAACTGACCATCGACTTAAGACCGCGTTTTTGTTGGTCAATAGAGCGATTGCTTTTTTCAGTCTCAACATAGCAATCCACTTGACCACACCTCAATTTATTACCAACACTCCCATGACCGCCCAATTCGGCGCAAATAAATTAGTTATTTATGCAGTGAGGATGCTGGAAGGGAAGTTGGTATTTTCGTCAGTCATAAAATAATAAAGATACTTGCTTTATTTTTTCCGCCCTTCTGCGCTGAGGGTGAGATAGAAGACTTGGTCAATTATTGCGACTGCAGAAAAGACCATTCTTGAATTTCCAAAATGGCATCAATTCACCATTGTTATTTCTTTAATCTTAGTTTTCTCAGTACAGATATTTGCACTTCTTTGAATGATGAAGATGATAACTGACTGCAACCTATAGTAAAATCTGGACAAAAGGTAAAAAGCAATATTTCTGCATTGAGTCTCTGAATAAAAAAAAAACATAAATATGTTTGGGAAGTAATGTCTAAAAACTTAATGAAAAAATATGTCAAATTCATGTGGTGAATTCAAATGCCCGCACAGAATGATTTCAGGCTCTCACCGGCAATTTTTGCTGCAGTACGCTCTGAAGTGTGTGGCGCAAGTACATTTAGGGTGTATCCAAATACATTTTTGCTAGTTTAATGGTGGGTTTTCTGGACACAAAGTAAGGCCCATGGTTTAAAGGGGTAGTACAGTAAGAAGAGGTCAGAGGAACACCAGGTGCAGGATCCAGAAGTGTTTATTGAAACACAAAACACTAAGGGAGAAATGGCAGACACGCCAGAAACAAAACACCGCGCATAAGCACTGAACAATGGGGAGAACTGAGGTACATTGCCAAAGGCAGGGGGGAACAGAAATACTCTCTCCAAGAGAGGATAAACTACGAAAACAAAAACTGAACCTAACTATACTGACGGACACACTGAGAGACTTATACACAGGGCAGACAAGATTAAAGCGCAGCAAACAGAAAGACTCGGGAACCATACACGGGAGACACTCAGAATTCACGAGAAGCTAAGACTTCACCATGTAGCACAATACGGAGGATCTGTCTGACAACCGCGTCCAAAGCTCCCACATTTATGATCACGAGAGGAGGTGGGGACTCGGAATGCAAATCACAGACTAAAACAGAAACACATGGGATTAATAAACAATTACACGAGGACCGGGTAAAACAATAATGACTTGAGACGAGACGCGGAGATCATCAATCAAACTAGACAGTTTAGATTAAGGTAATCTAAACGTGACACGGAAAAAGCACCACAAGAGAAGCGAAGGGAAGCATAGTTTTAAATGTAGTTAATCAGAGCTCAGGCAGAAATCACAAAAGCCAGAATCACACACACTCGATACATGAGTTAATCAATGTTAATATTACGTGACAAAATATTTACAATCACCCTTAAATTAGTGCTGGTTAGTACGGGTTAGTCATCCTATCAGAGAACGCATTCACTCAGAGTTTCGCGAGACCCGGAATAAGACACAGCTGGAAGTAATGAATGAAATGCCAAAGCCAAACCGAAAGTGGAAACGTGATTGGACGACAAGACACAGGCATACTGAAGGCCGTCACGCGACACCACTGGAGACAGATGGGGAGCGGATTGTCAGACGGCTGAACTGAAGACTGGAAAATAAGAAACAAAAGTAAATCACAAGCACAAATGAGCACGGGACAACGAATGAAAGGGCTGAATCATAAGAGTACCCCCCCCTTAGAGGCGCCACCTGGTGCTTAAAACACAAAAAACTAAGAATACATGAAACACCAAAAACTAAATACAAAACCCCACAAAACAAGGAACACCAAAAAATACTAAACACAAAAAACCCTAAAGACTAACAAGGAACTATCTAAATCTAACTAAATAAAGACAAAACCCTAAGAACTAACACACAAAACACCTAACCAAGGAGTAAACACAAGCACAAGAAACACTAAACAGAAACAAGATACCTTAAGGCCTCCAGCAAAGCTGGGGCTAAGGCTTGGGATGGAACTTGTGGAACTCAGAAATTAACTTTTTGTTCAGAAAAGAATGTGCTGATACCCAGGAGCGTTTCTCGGGATCGTACCCTTCCCAGTCAACGAGGTACTGGAGCCCCCTACCCCTCCGCTGACAGTTGAGCAGCTTCCGGATGGTGTAGGCTTCACCACCGTCGATGATGCGCGGCGGAGGGGGAGGCTCGGGATCCGGGAGACATGAAACACTGGGTGGATACGGCGCATGGTGTGGGGGAGCTTCAGGCGAATGGCGGTGGGGCTGATAATTTTGTCCACTTGGAAGGGACCAAGGAATCTGGGGGCGAGCTTGCGGGATTCCACGCAGAGGGGAATGTCCTGGGCAGAGAGCCAGACTTTCTGAGCAACTCGGTAGGTGGGGGCTGGCTTGTGTCGCTTGTCCGCCGAGTCCTTCATCTGATCCCCCGCACGGACGAGGGCGCGGCGGGCGGTGCGCCAGGTGTTTTGGCACCACTTTATGAAGGCCTCGGCAGACAGAACCCCTACCTCTGCCTCCTGTGAGGGGAACAGGGGAGGCTGGAACCCCAGGCAACACTCGAAGGGAGTGAGACCAGAGGCTGCAGATGCGTGAGAGTTGAAGGCGTACTCTACCCAAGGCAGATGGGCCGACCAAGAGCTTGGGTTTCTAGCGCACACGCATCGCAGCATAGTCTCCAGGGTCTGGTTGGCCCGCTCGGTCTGGCCGTTAGACTGAAGGTGAAACCCAGAAGTGAGGGAACAGGAGGGACCTAGGAGGGACAGGAATGCTTTCCAAAAGCGGAAGGTGAACTGGGGACCACGGTCAGAAACAATATCAATAGGGATACCATGGGGACGGACAACGTGCTGTATAAGGAGGTTGGCTGTGGATTGGGCTGAAGGGAGCTTGGGGAGTGCTATGAAGTGGGCTGCCTTGGAAAACCGATCAACAATAGTGAGGACAGTGGTGTTGCCTTGGGAAGGGCGGTTTTGAAGGAAGAGGTAAACTCGCTTCTACAAGAAAAGGCCGCAAGATCGGTTCCTCTATTGGAAGCTCAAGCGGGATTTTATTCCCCTTAATTCTTGATCCCCAAAAAGTCGGGAGGCCTGAGGCCCATTTTGGATATTCGGGAACTAAACAGTTACATTTTGCGCAGACCATTCCGGATGCTGACGGTGAAAGAGTTGCTGGAATATGTCAGGCCGGGAGACTGGATGACGTCAATAGATCTGACAGATGCCTATTTTCACGTCCCAATCCTACTGCGCCATCAGAAGTTCCTTCACTTTGCATTACAGGGCCGAGATCTTCAGTTTTGCCGCCTTCCATTCGGATACTCCCTGGTACCACGGACATTTTCCAAATGTGTGGAGACAGCCCTAGCGCCGCTTCCGCGGAGAGGGGTGTGGATTCTAATCTGGACGATAAGCTGATCCTGGCCCCCTCCGAACAGATGGCGACTGCTCATACGAAGTTGGTGATGTGGCATATTGCACAGCTGGGCTATTAACTATGATAAAAGCACCCTGCAGCCCAGCCAGACAGCGCGTTATTTAGGAATGCAGTTGGACTCTTGGACCATGACCACACGCTTGTCGGTGGAGAGAGCAGAAGCGATCCTGTCTTGTGCCCAACGGTTACGGGACGCAGTCTCAGTACGGACAATAGCAGTCATGTCGCTACTGGGGATGATGGCCGCTGCCCATCTAGTGGTCCGCTTAGTGGTCCGCTGTGCATGAGAGATCTGCAGCGCTGGTTCATACGCCTTCGGCTGGACTCGAGGGGAGACAAGCAACACATACTCCGCATACCATTGCAAGCACGGCGGACCTTAGCGTTTTGGGCCTCACGCAGCCGGCTCCGCGAGGGAGTTCGGTTGGGGTGCGTGGCTCACTATGCCCATGTATTTGTGGATGCCTCCCTCACAGTGGGGCGGAACTTGCGACCCTGCTTGTGTCGCTGGTACTTAGCAGGGGCCCTGGCGGCACATCAACCTCCTAGAACTCATGGCAGTTCAGAGGGTGCTGCACCATTTTTCCCCACAGTTGGATGGGAGGCACGTCCTGGTGAGATCAGACAACACGACTGCGGTAGCCGTCGGTATCTCAACAGGCAAGGGGGGTGTCAGATCAGTGGCCCTACACAAGATGGCGGCTTCCATCCTAATATGGGCAGATCGACATTTGTGCTCCCTGAAGGCCTAACATGTTCCTGGCATCCTCAACACTCGGGCAGATGGGCTGTCCAGGGGGGCGCTGCCTAAGGAGGATTGGAGCCTCCCACTGGCGACAGCCAAACAAATCTAGAGGCTGTTCAGGCGACCGAAGGTGGATCTGTTTGCGAACAGGGAAAATGCTCTGTGCCCGCTGTGGTTCTCCCTGAGACCTAGCGACAATCCTCCCCTTGGGGTGGATGCCTTGGCCCATCCAACGTAGCCAGCCGGCCTGCTACATGCGTTCCCGCCCCGGCGGCTGTTATTGCCACTACTTCGCAGAGGGAGGGAGCAGCACCTGTCCATAATTGTGGTGGCACCACTGTGCCCGAGCGGCAGATGGTTTCCGGACCTCATCCAGCAGGCATTCGGGAGCCCATGGGAAATTCCGGACCTTCCTTTAACCAGGACTCGGGTGCTGAACGCCGTCCGAAGCGGTAGTGTCAACAATTCAGTACGCGCGTGCCCCAGCCACGTCCAAGGCTTATGCGACCCGTTAGCGGATTTTTGTGGGCTGGTGTTAGGCGAGAAGCCTGAACCCGTGCTCATGCCCCCTTCAAGGGCTGCTGGAGTTCCTTCAGGGGCTCTTTGAAAGGGGCCGTGCAGCATCCACTTTGGGGGTGTTCGTGGCGGCCATTGCGGCAGGTCATGATGGGTTTGACCGCTTCTCAGCCATAAGTCACCCCCTGGTAAAACTTTTCTGAGGGGAGTCCGCAGGCTAAAACCCCCGACGCAGCGCGTGGTTCCGCAGTAGGATCTACAGACGGTGTTGGACGGCCGAGGAGGACCACCATTTGAACCCCTGGACCAGGCAGACCTGCATATCCTATCAATCAAGACTGCCCTCCTTTTGGCCTTGGCATCAGCCAGGAGGGTGAGCGAGATGGGAGGCCTCTTCGTGCACCCACCATGTCTGACCCTAAGTGAGGATAGTGGGTCAGTGGAACTTCGCCCTAATCCGTCCTTCCGACCAAAGGTCAACACCACAGCCTTCAAATCATCTGTGATCCGGTTACAGGCTTTCTGCCTTCCGCCTCATGCCACCAGCGAGCAGGAATGGATGCACAAACTGTGCCCAGAGTGTGCGCTCAGCCTGTATGTGAAACGCACGGCAAGCCTTAGGGAAGCGGACCAGCTGTTTGTGGGCTATGGCGGGGCCCTCTGTCATCGCAGTGCCTCGCCCACTGGATCTGTGATGCTATCTGCAGAGCCTATTCAGCAGTGGGCCTCATCGCCCCGACGGGGCTGACCGCACATTCTACTCGGGGCATTGCATCCTCCACAGCGCTATTTAAGGGCATATCCGTGGAGGGGATTTGCAAGGCGGCCTCATGGTCTTCCGCATCTACCTTCGTGCAGTCATATCTGAGGGACATGACCACCAGCTCGGTCGCACATTCAGTCCTGTCAGCAGGGTCCCCTTCCAACACTAACCAGTATGTTACCACACCCTGAGGCGATGCGCTCTGGGGGTGCCTCGCCTGCGGGTGTGGGGGGTTCGTCGACGGGTTATGACAGCTACAAGCCCCCCCTCCTCATTCTTTCGTTCTTTCATTCTAGAAGGGACCCTATCGGAAGGGGCCCCTTTTGACACCGACTTGGGTCTGGTGTTGTTAAGTGTCTCGGGACCTGGGTCGGGGTACACAGCCTGGCGGTGCCCGCCCCTGGAAGGGCGTGGCTTTGTTGGTTTCTAGATAGAACTCGGGGTGCGGAGCCACCTGAGAGTACATTCATCCCTAACGGCCTTCGCCGTAGCTGTAAACCAATAGCGAAGCCCATTAGAGGATGTAAGCCCATTACCCTGGATGTAACTCCAGTTCTATGAGTACGTGCATAGCCCTCTAACAGCCTGTCCAGCTGGCCCCGAGTGTGAGATGCTGAGTTTCAAAGGGAGACAAGCATTAGCAGCAGTGGGGCTTTATAGGGGGTGAGTATGCTACCCGCTCCTACGGAGCAGGTGAGTTCAATTTTCTTTCTCAGGCGCTGAGGTGGGGCCTCGGAGGGGTAAACCAATAGCGAAGCCCGTTAGAGGGCTACGCACCTACTCATAGAACTGGAGTTACATCCAGGGTAACTATTTGTTTGCTGCTCTGAGTGTGACCAAATTGGTTAATAGGAGGTGACTTAGTAGTCCTTTACTTGGTTCCGTGCAGCATGTAGCCAAAAAACACTGATGTCAGTCAAGTTTTTTTCGGGAAGCATTTCTAGTTCTTTGACGTTTCGCCCTTTTCGTTCAACCTATGTTTGCTTTAATAACACAAAAGGGAAAGCTCGGGGGTTCGCCCCATGGCAGCAGGGGGTGGTGCTACACCTTAAAAAAATTGCAGTTCACGATCAGCACAACCCTAGTGTGCATAATTAATGAAAACTGACCACACCTGTTAATGTCCCTCCCCTATCGCCAGTTCACCAGCCACCCCATAACGGCGATTTAGAGGGGTTTTTTTTGCCTCCCCCCACCCCCCCAAAGAGGACAAATGCCCACCCAAGCTTGACATCCTGGTAATGCCTCTGACTGGCAGTGAGGCTGGGAAAGAATTGGTTCATCCTGAATGACATAAGAACAAAAAAATATCTGCCGATGAATATCAGATTGTTGATATTTCATTCTTGAAATAAGTCAGATGTATAGTAGAAATTTGGGTTAATTACACAATGTCATCTGTTGCTTTCATAAGAACAAAAAAAAAAACTGCCGATGAATATCAGATTGTTGACATTTCATTCTTGAAATAAACCAGATGTATGGAAGAAATTTGGATTTATTGCACAATGTCATCTGTTGCTTTGCTTCTTGCTGAAGTGCCACCTCTTAAGGCTGCTTCATTGTCAGCCAATCTGTAAATTATAATTAGCGCATTGCAAATGAAATGCAGAGCTGTGTGTTTGATAACAGTTGCAGGGTGAATGTGGGGCAAGTATTGTACTCATGAGTTCGAAATGTATTTTTAGATCATTGCGAGTAACAAGTCGATCCATTCCAGACTCTGACCGGACTTATCCGACCTGAAGCACTCCAAACATTCTTTCTGTGCTGAGCAACAAAAACAATGCAAGTTAATACAAGACTGACTAGAAACTAAGTATGCCTGTAATTATGATAAAAGTCTCTTATTAGTAGTACATGCACATTTGCATTCATTCTTCAAACATTTCTTTGTTTTGCAATCACTGAGACTGGGTGACCATGCAAGTACTTTTACTAACTTGCTAACGTGCATTTTTACTGTTACTCAGTATATTAAAATGCATTTCTACTGTTACTCAGTATATTACTGTACAGGTTTTTGACTGGATACTGATTCACACTGTTTTAGGCCTGATATGCCATATATTTCATGGTCTCCTATAATGACCCATTCAGGGGGGATCCACTGCAGAAATAACTAGTTCCCCAGTGTCATGGTTTCATCCAGAGTTATGCATACATGCGTAATCATGCATATTGAATCATAAATCACTTGGATGTAATTGGGCTACTTTCCCTTACAATTTAAATACATTAGACTCATTAGACATGAGCATTCAGTGATGGGGCACGCAGTTGCATGGGTGTGCAATTGATATTACTTGCCATTATGACATTTATTTTTTAAATATCATGATTTCCACAATAATCTTTCACATTGAAATCTTTTCCATTTTTATTGTTTGGATGTGTGTGCGCTGCTGCTCATCCCTGTGTGGGTAACAGGCCGAGCGTACATCCATTGTGCTCTCGCCTACATATGGGGATAACACTATCTTAATTATGTGCCCTAAAAATAGCAGTTAAAAGCTGACAATTGACTTTAGACTTGGTATTTGTTGGTCAATCATGCAAATTGCTTTCTGCTGCCTTAAAGGCCCAGTCACACAGCCGATCACGCACGAATCACTCACAAATCACGCACAGATTGGGTTTGTGCGTGCTTGTGCGTTGAGAAATTGACCAATTTTTCGGGGTGTCGGGGGTAGAAATCTCGGACGAATCACGCATGAATCGCGCATGAACCACGCATGTATCACTTACAATCACTGACATATCGCGCACGTCGACGCATAATAGCAAACACGGTGCAGTATTCCACGAACATTCGACGCACGCCCGACGCATGAATCACCGGCGGAGCACGTCCAAACACGAACGCTTCACGTACATTCCACGTACAAGCACTTTCGTTCCGCGCATGTCGACGCATGCCCCACGGATGAATCACTGACGGATCACGCACGAAAAACGCACCTTCGGCGTCACTATTGCTTCGGTTCAGCGCATATAAAAAGCGGTGAACGACGGGAGTTCCTCAGTACCTTTCGCCAATCAAGAACACTTCAAGGGATGCCACCCTGGAAAGCTCGCTTGCCCTCAAAGACAAGGGTGCATAAGAAGAAAGCTGCTGAAGAAGAAGTCCATGTAGATCCACCAGAAGCTGCTGCTGATGAAAAACCTGCTGCTGGTGCTGCTGCTAGGAAGTCCCGTAGGTCTGGAATGGCAAAAGTGCCCGAAATGGCTGCTTTTATATGCCAAAATACATACGTGAGTTGTCAGTGGTTCGTTAGTGGAACATCAGTGAATCATCAGTTTTCTGTCAGTCAGTCGTGCGTCGGAAATGCGTCACTCGTCAGTGGATGTGCGTCGTTATGCGTTTTCCGTCAGTGATATGTCAGTTATTCGTCAGTTTTATAATTGATTGTCAGTGGATGTCAGTGGAATGAACGTGATACGTGCGCGTTTCATGCGTGATATGAACGTGGGGCATCAGCGGACGGACGTGGACGTGCGTGGATTCAAACCAGTTCTGACACATAAGCACTGACGGCCGACGAGTGTCCCGCGCATAGGTACGCATACTCGACGCATAAACTACGCATGCCGACTCATGAATTACGCACACCAACGCACAGTTGTGCGTCGGAAAATTTTTGAACCGTTCAAAACGCAAAATCACGCACAAACCGCCTTCGACGCACATCCACTTACAATCACTGACAGTCCACGTTCGTTCCACCTACGAATTACGCATACGACGTACGCTCCGCGCAGAAACGAAAATCTGTGCGTAATTCATGCGTAATTCATGCGTTTTCGCTGTGTGACTGGGCCTTTAGGTAGCAACATGCTAACAATGTGCATGACCACACCTTAATTTTAGACCAAAAACCCAGAGGTGCTCAGTTTGGTGCTAGTACACTAGCTATTGAAGCAACCTGAGCACCGGATGGGAAAATCACAACCGTGCCGGTCTTAAAATAGCAAGTATAAACCCATTGTCTTTTTGAGTAAGTTAACTTTGTTCATTTGTGAAATATAGCAGGGATCTTCAAATCAGAGTCATTGAGGGCTGGTTATCTGCTGTCCCTTTGCCAGGGAGTCAGTTGTAAAGACAGTTTGGCCAATCAGAAGCACTACCTGGGAGCAAAAAAAAACCAGGGCTAGATTTGGAATTGAGGTCCAGATTTAAGGATCCCTGAAATATAGGTGTCTCTGCTCAGTTTTCCTCAGTATTACTACTATTTTCCAGCCATCAGAGACCTTTCTTGTACTACCCAGCATTTCAGTTCCCATGGCTTCTCTGATCCTGATGACCATTCCATATTTTGCTTGTTATTCCGTTTTTTCCTGATTTTTTTTTCTTTTTTGTTTTTATTTAAAGAGTACAATGACTGCAGCAAACCCCCCAGTGAGGACAGTTTTGGCTCTCAGGTTCTTCTGAGCCCCATGGATGGGCCTGGGACTTTCACCATGGACATGGACCTCAACACCTCCAACCACACTTCTCTGGAGTCCCTAAGAGAGCAACAAAATGAGAACAATAACAACACTGCCACAGGGGGTCAGCTGAGCTCGCAGCCTTTCATTTATCTCTAATGCAACACCTGAACAAAATACATGCAGCCTTTCATTTATCTCTAATGCAACACCTGCTTGAAACATCTGCAGCCTTACATTTATCTTTAATGCAACACCTGAACAAAATACATGCGGCCTTTCATTTATCTCTAATGCAACACCTGAACAAAATACATGCGGCCTTTCATTTATCTCTAATGCAACACCTGATCAAAATACATGCAGCCTTTCATTTATCCCTAATGCAACACCTGCTTGAAACATCTGCAGCCTTACATTTATCTTTAATGCAACACCTGAACAAAATACATGCAGCCTTTCATTTATCCCTAATGTAACACCTGCTCAAAATATCTGCAGCTTTTGATTCATCACTAATGCAGTGTCACCTCAAAACATCTGCAGCCTTCCATTCATCACTAATGCAGTGTCTCCTCAAAACATCTGCAGCCTTCCATTCATCACTAATGCAGTGCCTGCTCAAAACATCTGCAGCCTTTCATTCATCACTAATGCAGTGCCTGCTCAAAACATCTGCGGCCTTTCATTCATCACTAATGCAGTGTCTCCTCAAAACATCTGCAGCCTTCCATTCATCACTAATGCAGTGTCACCTCAAAACATCTGCAGCCTTCCATTCATCACTAATGCAGTGTCTCCTCAAAACATCTGCAGCCTTCCATTCATCACTAATGCAGTGTCTCCTCAAAACATCTGCAGCCTTTCATTCATCACTAATGCAGTGTCTCCTCAAAACATCTGCAGCCTTTCATTCATCACTAATGCAGTGTCTCCTCAAAACATCTGCAGCCTTCCATTCATCACTAATGCAGTGTCTCCTCAAAACATCTGCAGCCTTTCATTCATCACTAATGCAGTGCCTGCTCAAAACATCTGCAGCCTTTCATTCATCACTAATGCAGTGTCTCCTCAAAACATCTGCAGCCTTTCATTCATCACTAATGCAGTGCCTGCTCAAAACATCTGCAGCCTTTCATTCATCACTAATGCAGTGTCTCATCAAAACATCTGCAGCCTTCCATTCATCACTAATGCAGTGTCTCCTCAAACATCTGCAGCCTTCCATCCATCACTAATGCAGTGTCTCCTCAAAACATCTGCAGCCTTCCATTCATCACTAATGCAGTGTCTCCTCAAAACATCTGCAGCCTTCTATTCATCACTAATGCAGTGCCTGCTCAAAACATCTGCAGCCTTTCATTCATCACTAATGCAGTGTCTCCTCAAAACATCTGCAGCCTTTCATTCATCACTAATGCAGTGTCTCCTCAAAACATCTGCAGCCTTACATTTATCTTTAATGCAACACCTGAACAAAATACATGCAGCCTTTCATTTATCCCTAATGTAACACCTGCTCAAAATATCTGCAGCTTTTGATTCATCACTAATGCAGTGTCTCCTCAAAACATCTGCAGCCTTTCATTCATCACTAATGCAGTGTCTCCTCAAAACATCTGCAGCCTTTCATTCATCACTAATGCAGTGTCTCCTCAAAACATCTGCAGCCTTCCATTCATCACTAATGCAGTGTCTCCTCAAAACATCTGCAGCCTTCTATTCATCACTAATTCAGTGCCTGCTCAAAACATCTGCAGCCTTTCATTCATCACTAATGCAGTGTCTCCTCAAAACATCTGCAGCCTTTCATTCATCACTAATGCAGTGTCTCCTCAAAACATCTGCAGCCTTACATTTATCTTTAATGCAACACCTGAACAAAATACATGCAGCCTTTCATTTATCCCTAATGTAACACCTGCTCAAAATATCTGCAGCTTTTGATTCATCACTAATGCAGTGTCTCCTCAAAACATCTGCAGCCTTCCATTCATCACTAATGCAGTGTCTCCTCAAAACATCTGCAGCCTTCTATTCATCACTAATGCAGTGTCTCCTCAAAACATCTGCAGCCTTCCATTCATCACTAATGCAGTGTCTCCTCAAAACATCTGCAGCCTTCCATTCATCACTAATGCAGTGTCTCCTCAAAACATCTGCAGCCTTTCATTCATCACTAATGCAGTGTCTCCTCAAAACATCTGCAGCCTTTCATTCATCACTAATGCAGTGTCTCCTCAAAACATCTGCAGCCTTCCATTCATCACTAATGCAGTGTCTCCTCAAAACATCTGCAGCCTTTCATTCATCACTAATGCAGTGCCTGCTCAAAACATCTGCAGCCTTTCATTCATCACTAATGCAGTGTCTCCTCAAAACATCTGCAGCCTTTCATTCATCACTAATGCAGTGCCTGCTCAAAACATCTGCAGCCTTTCATTCATCACTAATGCAGTGTCTCATCAAAACATCTGCAGCCTTCCATTCATCACTAATGCAGTGTCTCCTCAAACATCTGCAGCCTTCCATCCATCACTAATGCAGTGTCTCCTCAAAACATCTGCAGCCTTCCATTCATCACTAATGCAGTGTCTCCTCAAAACATCTGCAGCCTTCTATTCATCACTAATGCAGTGCCTGCTCAAAACATCTGCAGCCTTTCATTCATCACTAATGCAGTGTCTCCTCAAAACATCTGCAGCCTTTCATTCATCACTAATGCAGTGTCTCCTCAAAACATCTGCAGCCTTACATTTATCTTTAATGCAACACCTGAACAAAATACATGCAGCCTTTCATTTATCCCTAATGTAACACCTGCTCAAAATATCTGCAGCTTTTGATTCATCACTAATGCAGTGTCTCCTCAAAACATCTGCAGCCTTTCATTCATCACTAATGCAGTGTCTCCTCAAAACATCTGCAGCCTTCCATTCATCACTAATGCAGTGTCTCCTCAAAACATCTGCAGCCTTTCATTCATCACTAATGCAGTGTCTCCTCAAAACATCTGCAGCCTTTCATTCATCATTAAAGCAGTGCCTGTTCAAGACACACGCAACACGCAGTAACAAAATGAGAACAATAACAACACTGCCACAGGGGGTCAGCTGTGCCCGCAGCCTTTCATTCATCACTAATGCAGTGCCTGCTCAAAATATATACGGCCTTTCCATTATGACTATTTTTCACTATCCCCTAGTTCCTGCCCATTGCAGCTTTGTAGCAGAATTCTAAGCAAAATGTGTGCAGTGCTCCGAACAATGATTTGCCTCTTTTTTCTTCTATTTTGGATTATGCATCATATTTAAATGTTTCAGGTCATTTAACTAATTTAAATGCAAGACAAACATAGCAAGAGTAAACACAGCATGTTGCCTTTAAGAGCCATATTCTGAGAGAGTGGCCCTGGCAGTGGAGTTGACATCTCAGAATTGTATGAAATTTGGCAGAATGGCACCCATACATGTGTAATGGGAAATCCCTGAGCTTTTTTTTTTATCGATATGGCTACAGTGCCACCTTGAAGTGGAAGTCAGGTACCAAATTTTTTGAGGAAAAATACCTATATTTGAAGGAATGTTGTGGAGAACTGCATCAATATCCCAAAGAAGTTACGATTATGTCTGATACTGCGATACACAAACTTTTAAAATGCGAAAGTGCCACCTGGTGATCATGTTGGTTATACGTGCAGTGGCAAGAAATCTGTGTACAATGGGAATCACTGTTTTTACTAATTCAGGCTTAATTAATTTAATTTTTAAACCAGACCGGTGCCAAATTTATCTTCCCTGTTTTCTCTTAAGACATCGAAGGTGACAAAAATTTTGAGGTATTTAGTCTGGCTCTTTTTTGGTTTTTCGAGATATTTGCTCCCAAAGTTTGGTGCGGGCAAATTTTTTCCTGTTTGTACAGTGGATTAACATTAAGAGCTTTCATAGTGCCGTTTCAAGCCGCGATATTTACGCCTCTGTAACGTCTTACCTGCACTATGAAAGCGCCAGAAGTGGGATGGGGGGGATCAAGTGATTCCACCTCTGTAACGTCTTCAGAGGTAGTCACAGTGGCGTAAAATTGGTGGGACTGTTGGAAGCGGGACCACTATGAATTGGCCATCCCGGCAAGGCATAAAATATGATGTCGCACGTGACAAATTCTTCTTTCCTCGATCAGTGCCAACTCACTTAAAAGAACCATACCTCTTCGTCCCCGGCGTGCAGAATCAGCTCGCCTCTCTTCCTCGAACCGTCTCTGGCTGCTCCTATGTTCTCCTCCAGGGCATTTTTAATAGCAGAAACACACCCTTCACTCGCGTCTGACAGTCAACGAAACATGTTAATCAAAAGGCACAACATTTTTGCCTGAATATGCAGTATCTGTACAGCGAGAAACAGCACAATGTTCAGTTCTTCAGTCCCCTCTCATTCCGCGACGCCGGGCTGCACTATGAAACGTCCCCAATATCACGCCTTCCCAGAATCACTATGAAGGCGCCAAGGTGAAAAGCTGGCACAGATCTTCATGGCAATATAGGGGGACATTCCCGGGAATGGACTATGAAAGCGTCTATTAATAACCAGACACCTGTGGGGATGTGAAGGCCATTAATTTGAAACTTCCGTAGGGCTAAATAAAGGACCCCAGAAACATCTTTAGCACTATGCTCCATCTTGTAGCAGCAGCTACATACAGTTTGACAAAATCTCCAATTCGCCTATTTGTAGTGATGTTCTGGGGCCCATAAAAATGTTAACTAAGATACAGCTTTGAAATTAGCGGAGTCTCCGGCCCTTTCAGGATATTTTAATGTGCCAAAGGAAGGTTTATGGCACTCTTTGTGAATGTCTGGATATAAGGGGACAAATGTTCAAAAATATATCAGTATAGGGGCGCTGTTACTAATATGTCAGATCTGACAAAACCAGACATGTGCCATGGAGAAGTTTCTGGAAATAGAATATGTGTTTTATGTACATTGTGAAAACAATCATTTTGTTTTCGCACTATGTTGGTTTAACTAGTTATGCCAATAGGTGGCATCCCACTGTACCACCCTATTCAGATCTCGCAAAAACTAGACGTGTCACAGAGAAATCTCTTGAAATCAAATATTTGCAATGTACACATAGCAAAAACACTGATTCTGCTTTGGCAGTTGGTTGGTTTAACTTGTTACAGAGATAGGTGGTGCCCATAGAGGTACTGGTGCAAGATGAACTTTAAGGTTGGGTGTGTCTGGGTATCTGGGTGTATCGTGATAAATTGAACCCAATATTCAATTAACCTTTAGCATGCTAAGTAAATTGCAGCCTATTACATGCTGGCAGCTGAGTTCTGGATTAGTGTAATATAGCCCGCAACTGGCTTATTTTCAAGACTGATCCAGATATCACACCTGCTGATACAAAAAAATGGGTCGTTTCCGCAGAAATAACCCAGAATTACAGACCTCAACCACTCAATACAAGCCATTACGATGAAGCAATGGAGTCTCTCATATTCTGATATATGAATGGCTAATATTGGCCACGTGATCATTGGTTCATTAAATATAGGTTACAGCGCAAGGGTTTGTAGCGGATTGGAATTTCAGAACAAGTTGGGCCACGGAGAGATTTTTATCGCACAAGACCAAAGTTCGAGTGCGGTAAACATCCTACCGTGGCCCGACGAGATCCGAAATTCCCCAGACATTGTATGAGTGTACTGGCACTGTACTACGTACATACAATGTAGTATGAGTGTACTGGTACTGTACAGCGATCACAGCAGTCATTTTACATTCGCATGTATGATGAAAAATGTCTAGATTTGCAATATCTGTCCAACAAGAATTGTCTACATAGCTAGCTAGAACAATGCAAAACAGATGTGGGACACAAAATCCATAATATCAGCATTTGATAATCTGTCACATTTGGCAATGGCCGTATGCTTAGCCACTGACTCTCCAATGCTTGCTGTCAGCATGACCGCACCCATACTGCGTCATGTACTCACTTTTTAAATAAAGTTACATTAGCACTTGCCGCTGAAATGATATTTGGATCATTCGAAATTGTCGAGAAGTCAATGGTCCTAGTTGAACAGAGAGAATCCAAGTCATCTCGAACATAACAGAGGCCATACCTGATAGAAATGTTGACTGATAATCCTTTATAGCTCCTTCAAAAAAGCAATCGATCTGGAAAGAATTCTAAATGGGAAAACTAATCATCCGCAGGGGCGTAGATTTAACTGGGAGTTGGTGGGGACTTTGACACGGCCTTTATGACAATTAGTCCTGGCCTAATTATTTTATTGGCCTCATTTATTTTTTTCCTGGCCTAGAATTATTTTCCTTCATCGACGCGTTTTCAAATGATCGTAATTGGCAACTGAAGACACGGTTGCTCTCTATATGCGATTTAACTCCACTCTTTATGTGTTGATGCAACCCTGAACAGTCCATAATGAACAGGTGCTGCTTGTTCTCTCCGAATAAGTAAGACGGCAATCGGTCATCGGTATGCGTATTTTCTGTGTTTAAATCAACGTTATTCAAAATTGCTTTCCTGTCGACTCACAGGCAAGCAGTAAATTAATTTTGAATTTAATTTACCCCACCGTATCATCGCTGGATGCTGTTAGATCGCATATAGAGAGGAACCGTGTCTTCAGTTGCCAATTACGATAATTTGAAAACGCGTCAATGAAGGAAAATAATTGAGAACTGGCCAGGACTAATTGTCATAAAGGCCGTGTCAAAGTCCCCACCAACTCCCAGTTAAATCTACGCCCCTGATCATCCGTATTATTTTGAAAATAACACTTGTTTCTACTGCCTGAGGTGCCACAGAAACGTCCGACTTGAAAGTAGTTCCTACCATTTCAGCCCCGTATGGCACTACGGCGAACATTATGGCACAGGTGTACTGGTACTGTCAGCGAGGTACATACATATAATACTTTTATGAGGGAGGGCATTCCTAAACACAGTTCTTCTTGTCAAGCGATCTCGCTGGCTGTCAGAACAGATATAAACAAACATGGCGACTGTGGTCGCTGGCAGTTGCACAGCATAAGGAATATAAGGGTGAGTATGGTCGGCGGCTGTTGCACAGAATAAGGAATATTTGGGCGAGTACGGGTGCGGCAGTTGCACAGAATAAGGAATATATGGGCGAGTACGTTCGCCGGAAGTTGCACAGAATAAGGAATATATGGGCGAATGCAATCGCCGACAGTTTCACAGAATAAGGAATATATGGGCGAGTACGGTTGCCGGCAGTTGCACAGAATAAGGAATACATGGGCGAGTACGGTCACCGGGAGCACGCTAAAGGTTAACTGCATTTCAATCAGGACAGACAAATAAATTGCTTAAACATTTATTACAGATTACAGAATGAACAGCTTAATGGCTATGATGTTAGCCATAAGATCTTTGGCCCTTGGACTCGACAGGGAGATTTCCAAACTGAGGATCCTCTGGCCTGAGGTGCAGCTGGATAAATCCCCCCATGGAGTCCAGATACTGGTGGTGGTGGTGGCTGATGAAGATAAAGCAGATGAACCTGCTGAAGCTGCGCGGTGATAGGGAGGTGGAGGGTGTGCGCGACGGCAGCCTGCATTTATTAGGAGATGTGAGAATCATATTTAAAAAGACAGCTCTGAGAGGATAGGCCAACAATGCAGTGTTATTGCATGGGTGAGGTCAGCTGATGACTCCATTGACAGCCCCGCATGATCACAGCTAGAATGAGAGCATGCGTTAGGAGTGAAAGCAGATTGAATGAAAATAAACTGGCGAGAGCATGCAAAGAAGAGTTTTCCTGACTGAACTTCTGCTAAAGCTTCATTATAATTGGTTAATATACGTTGTAGTACCTAAGGAGGAAACTAATTTTTCACATTGGGCTGGGGAGGGTTTGATGGTTTTTGTCCTTTAGGAAATATTTCATAATTTATAAACTGCATTTTATATTTATTCAGGTTATCTTTTTCCAATATAAAAATTTGTTTGATGATCTGAAACATTTAAGGGTGGCAAATATACAATGGCTTCTCGTGCTGTTTAACATGCTTCAGGAAAAGTTGTCTGCATAAGTGCACTCTTCCACTTAAAATGATGAATGAATGAAACATTAACTAATGAAGGAAATTGTGTTTTTTCAAGGTCTTGAGAAACATACAGTAGGAATGCTAATATTGGTACTTTCGGGGTGGCATGATTACAATGTTCACATTGCTCATAGTCTTTTTGCTGTTTTGCTGCAAGATTACGTTCCTAAAACTGCTAGGTAGAACTTACAGTGCAGGGCAACAAATTGTCCCTGTTTGACTCCAAAGATCTCTGTTACCCTGGATGTTTTTCTATGTGTTGTCTGACTAAGTGTACTCTTGAAAAATTTACATGCCCAACTGTATGCTTTGGTCTCCTCCTAAAATCCTGTGTGTGGGCATTGATTCATACAGTTCCCATGATTGGCACCTCTCTTTCACAGATGACCCCTGTCAGGCTTCTGCCGAAATTGACCACAACAAGGACTTCGCTGAGATGTACCTGGATGAAATTGCATGAGTGTGGTCATGTGACCTGGGCCCTCAACTTAACGGTGAGCTTCGCATAGAGACCAGTTACATGATTCCAGAGCAAGAAATATTGGATGTCAGAAGTGATTTCAGCGCAGTAGTCTACCCACAGACACAAGGGTACAAGAGATGTATTTTACATACTGTACCTCTACCTTGAGAATTGAACCTCATTATTAAAGAACAAACCATAATTATAGCAAACCATTAACATATAATGACAAGGGCCAGTTGACCCTTCTCCTACGAAGGTCCGCCATTTGATGCAGGTATTATTCTGTTCCCTGTCCAGTTTCATGAGTGAGTACGACTGATTTGGAGGAAAAAATGAGTAAGAAATATCTATGGAAAAGGAGAAAGAATTTCAAATGATTTTGTGCATTCTTGACTGATGTTCGTCCACTTCACTCGTGGTGTTAATGCAAACAGGATGTGGGGTGCTCACCTGCACCTTGCGACAGTGTGAGGAAAGCGGCTTTCATCGCACTCTGAACAGCCGATGATAGCTCCTGATCTTTCTCGCTTCTGCAGAAACATTAGCCATTAGTGACCATGGAGCATGTCTGCCTGAACAAGCCTTGCTAAAATTCTTTACATCTTTTGTCCATTCCTTGGGGAGTCAGGTCTCATATTGTTCCCAGGTATTGCTATATTCAGGTCTAATTTCTCTGCTCTTTCAGAGTAATAAAATTAAAACATACGGTGAACACTAGGCCTGTGGAGAAACTGTAGACACAGTGCTTAAATGATTGATTGATTTTGGTGTCATGCACATAATGTGCCCAACCCTCATTGGTTTATAAGACACGAAAATTTCAGTTGCAGTAGTCACTTGGCATATTACAATTAATTTCCTTCCAAGAATTACAGATTCTTTCACAGCATGGTCTTAAACAGAAGATTTTGCCTTCTTTCTCAGGCTTGAGTCAGGAACTTTCCTATAAAAAAGGTCCCCTTCCTGAAGCACAACTTAATTTTTTCATACTCATCCACCCTAAAGAAATTGGCATAATTTGATGATATTTGAATTAAAAAAAAAATCCTTCCCTTAAATCATCATATATGGGATGTAAAACTGTAAAACAAAAAATGAATCTCATTCTTAATATCGCCTAGACTACATAACATGCAGAGTCTGCCCACCTCTGGAGTGTCTTTAAACCTACCAGTCTCCAGAGCTAACGGTAACGTTCCTGACCAAACCTGTGCACAAAGTACAAAGTGATCTTTGTACTTTTTTAAAACTATTCTTCACATAGGGGTCTACACCACAACCATCTTCTATAAGATGATAGGTTCATAGTTTTGGTTTGTACAATATATCAACACACCATTTTTCTTTATACATAAGGAACAACTTGCTCCTTCTCTCCTGAATGTTACAAAACATTCAAAAGAAAAAAAAAAGAAAAGTCATTCATTTTAAATAATGATTTTAATTCCTTTGCCCAGGAATGACAATGTGAGATGTCCCACTTAAATGTCATGTGCTCATCCAGCATTAAGCCCAAGCATTAAGAGACAACACATCTCCCTGCCTTACTCCAAACTGTTGGTGAAACCATCCAGTTGTATAGTCATTAACTTAAACATAAGCAACAGGTGCTTGATAAAGGGACTTAATGGCATAATAAAACTGCTAATTAACACCAGCTTTTAACAACCTATACTGAAGGAGTTCATTATTGATCCAATGAAATGCCTTCAATAAAGCAAACAAAAGTACTGTATATATATATATTATCCATAATTCTTGCACGTATAATAGAAGATACTACATATATATGGTCAATACAAGATCTGGCTTTTCTAAACCAATTTTGTTCATCCGCAAGGACCCCTGTCCTCTCAAGACAGTCTACGGGTCTACACTTCAGAAGTGATGAATATAGTTTATACACACAACTAATAAGACGTATACCCCTATAACTAAGCGGAAGCTTGGGATCATTTCTTGAAGATTTTGGAATTGGTTTGATAAAAGTCTTACACCAGTGTGTCAGAATGATACTGCTGTGAAAACAAGACTGAAAAAAATCATATAGAACATCAAAGAAATGATTTATAAACCCAATATTGACCATCTTTTAGAAGTTTGTGCTCTTGAAAACATAGCATGATCAGGCTTGACTTAAAGCTTAAAGCTAGATACCATTGAGTCATTCAGTATCTGAAGGGATATATTCACAATAGTATAAAGAAACTGGCGAGCTTAGTTGGGCTGAAAGGCCTGTTCTTGCCATTCATGTTATGTTATGTTATGTTATCATTTTGTGGTAAGGTAATCTCAGAGATGATCACTCCTTTTCACCCAGTTTAAACGGGTGGTAAACACTGATTGCTATGAGATACCATGAAAATTACTATTGTTCACCTAAGCATCACTTAGGAAGAAATGTCAAAACTGATACAGGGGACAGTAATGTGAAACTAACAGGGCGTGCACTGGTTACAGATTCAGACCACTGTGTACAAGGCAACCAAAGGGAGATTTCAGATCCATAATACATTTCAATGATGAAAACCAGAGAATGATCACATGATCTTTTAGCATGAATCTATGAAGGAAGTCATGTACATACTCAGATAGACACGCACACCCACACACCAATCCACACAGATGAAATGCCAGTGAAATGTGTGCTGTTTATGATGTTCCTCAGATGCCAGAGATAGTGATCTTTTCATTGTGCTCAGTATAGGTAGTCTTGCTCCAGGGAGCCACAATGTGTATGCACACAGAATGAAATGAGCCAAAACTCTATTTCCAAACAGGAAGTGGCTCACAATAATCTCTAGTATTGCAAAAAGTTAAACGCTTGCACAACATTCAAGTTTTTTCAGCTCTCTTAGAACAGTATTCTTTTTACCTTCTTCTTGTTAGTTTGCTGCTTGTTTACTCAAGTCTCTGAACTATGACAGTGTAGACACATTTATTTCCAATATCGGTTGGGGAAGGAGAGATAATTTAAAACGATTAAGCGGATGTGTCGGCCCAGGAAGGTCTGTAGGGCACAGCATACACAGCTGGCATTGTGCTGCGCTCCTGCGAGTCTACTCCCTTCCTGCCAGTCCCTGCATAGGGTCTCAAGGACTTGGATTTGCAGGACAACCTGTGGCGCCATAACACTGAGACTAATGGTCAGGTTACCCACCCAAGAGGGAGGGACACGGATTAGGAGAAGGTGGAGGGGGCGGAGGCGGGGAGGGGGGTCTGCAAATTACAAGTTCCTGTTTAATGACCAATTGGTCCCCAGCATTGGCCTCTGATATGAGTGTTGGTTGTCCATTGTTATTTGATGCACTAAGTGGAGAATAGTATTAACTTCTTCCGTCTTCGGGGTTTACATAATGCCATTGTGTTGAAAAATATACCAATAAGAAGCACGTTGTAGTATTGCCTTTCAAAGGCAAATGAACAGTAAGCCCAAGTTCCCTAGATCGTTTAAAATGTACTTATCAAAGCAGGGGACTTTAAATCATTCTTTCATTGGTAGATTGTGAATATGCAGAGCCTAGTGTTCAAAGTACTGGGAAAATGTCTTTTATAATTACCAACATAAGTCAATTTTCTCAAAATAGACATTATGTGACTGCAGGATTTCTAGCGCTGGGCTCTTCAATTAGCAGATTTTATCTATCTATAACAGTATATTTTCAGACCCTTCTTCCTCAAAATAGGCATTTTTTGACAAGTACCTTTGGCACCAAGGTCTTCATATTGCTTTATGTGGTTACAATAAGAATGATATGGATTACCCTCTCAGAGATTTCTGCAAGAAGGTAGCCCAAAAAAGAAAGGTCTTTTCACATTAAAGAATCCATATGTGCCTGAAGCGTAAAGCCAGTCAACAGTTAACATGCTGCAAACCTTCTTTTGTATCTTCATCAAATAGCAATCTCTTGTACTGGACCAAAGTAGACTAAACCTCTCATAAACCAGATTGAAAGTAATGACTGTGGAAAAGCCCAAGAAAGTGGTCTTTCTAAACCTCTTTGGCATGAAGTACACAACATTTGCAGTCTAGCAAGCCTTACTACAATAAGGATATCTCATTACTGCCAGGCGGAGTTATCGTTAGCTGAGAAAGAAACCAGCAATCGCTTAGTCTTTCATATTTTTAATCATCAGCTATCAAGGGTAAGTCAAAACAATGTGCTAATGTTCAAGTTGAATGAAATTCAACTGCTGTTGTGGAGAATGGCATACAGTTGAAAGTATAATCCAATTGACTCGTAATATACATGTCCCCCGGTCCGCGTAAGCGTTCCCACCATTTCCGGACCAAAACTCAGAAACCATTTGATATATTTCCATGAACATTTGCACAGATTTGCATCAGGTCGTGCAGATGTGCCTTTTGCTATTTTTAGGTTATTAACTTTTCTACTTTCTTCTCAAATACTGTACCTGTGAACATCAATGAGGGGCAGCTGTGTTTGGGCTGGGGGGAGACATTTATTTTTTGCCTAAAAACCATTCTAGTTTTGAAGAGAATTTTTTCCCCCTAAAAGTATTTAAATCACTAAAGCAATAAAAAATGATCAACTGAGTTGAAGAGGAAAAAGGAATTCTGATCTCGCCATTGATGTGAGACCTAAATATGTAAGGTAGTGGTTTGAAACATGTATCCAGTGCTTGCCAGAATGTAGACATTTTATTGCAAATGCAAAAAAAAAAAAAAAAAACAACAGTGAAGAAGAAGAGGTTTGCATTCTTGGTATTCGGCTATTGCAGCAGTCAGCCTGCGCGATAATGGCCGTTGATCACAGCCGTCAACCAACATCTCATATCGAATGATCAGACATGACCCTATGTCCCATTATGTGGTCAAATTAGACATGACCCAGGCTGGATTATTTTTCAGCGTGCTTTAATGCTCAAAAGCCTACATTGTGTCGACCTGGTTCCCCTTAAAATATTAGAAAGAACAAGATTTTCCTCATAAACATGTCTGAAGTAATTATAGCCGTGTGGTCTTTGACCAGAGAACTGTTCACCCGGGTTGGGGGAGAGGGGTATGGAGAGAATAGCGGAGTGACAGGGCCATAATTAAAGAGCGCTTTAATTGCCCAAACAGTTGTTTAATTGGAGAAACCAGTCGTTTATTCGGGAAGTATGCTCCAGATTCATGGACTAGACAGGAGATTGTAAAGACCGAGTACCTGTGCTTTACGAGGGTCGCGCAGTAAGGATGTCTCTTCATACCTCATCAGAGCATAAATCTGGCAAGGAACGAAACCGCACTGTCATTAGAGTAGAAATATTTTTGAAGTGAAATAAACTTTTCTGTTGCTGACAACTGGGAACAAGAGCTGGGACAGTGAGACAGACTTTAGTGTTTCAAAATTAGTGTTACAAAAATTTTAGCCGATAAATTTTGATTGTCCTCATCAGTGAGAAGGTGAATTTTTTATTAGGCTTGTGTATAGATTTTTCAGGCGGCATATTCTCAAATAACTTTAGGGCATCTTACCACTTTGATCAGAAAAATTAAAATAAAATAAAATAAAAGTCCTGCAGTGACAAGGGTGCTTTTTCCTTTTTCTGAGGAAGCATATGCCTTTGGACTCCCCAGTGCCTACCTGTACACGTGCCTGATTTGCAGGAATATACTGTATAATGGACACATTTTTGCTTATTCCACATTGTAAAGCATGAGGTTTTGAGTCTTGCTTCATAATTATGGCTCAGAGAAGTGGGCAGTGTTTCCTGAATGTTATTGGGTTTATTTAGGCTGTGGGTATCCTGTGTACTTTTACAGTTTGATGTGGTCGGGATGGGAGGTGGTGGTTTGTTTATGGCTTTCCGGTATCTTGTGGAGATCTCTGGAACGATGGCTGCAGACATGTCCAGCTCCCACAGCAAGCAGGTGGTGTTAGTGACTCATCTGAGCTTTTTCCCCAGGAGCTCCTTGTAAATACCCCATCACATCTGCACCTCACTCCTGTTATTGTTCCCCAACAGCCACCATTAATCTCCTGACCCCTGATTAGTCCTCAGGGCTAGGAGGGCTCTATGTGGTACAATGCTAACTGTGATGAGCTCATTACAATTTGGCTGCAGGTTTCAATTCCAGGTGAAATGAAAGAAGTCATGGACCGGCATAGCAGTTCACTGTTACCAGCTCAGTTAATATACAGCCATGTAGATTCACTGACAATATAATCTGTAATTCAGGCATCGACTTATAAAATAAATAAATGTGGTAGTTCTGGTATGGTAGAAACAAGTGCAGAACCGTATATTTGCAGATTGGGTTCATTAGATATGGACATAGGAGCCCAAAATGTAATGCTGACTCTCTCTTTCTCTTCTTTACTCTCGTCAATTGATTCAAATCCACTGCATTGTTCAAACCTTAAGAATTGTCCAAATACTAATTGCTCCATATATAGCCCACACGGTATCAGGAAAGCAAAAGCATTGGTGTAATCTGTGATATTATGGCCTCAAATGCGATTGCCTATCTGACAAGTTTTAGCCGTGCAAAGCATGTCAACCATTCATTGGGATAAATGCATAGTAAACAATAAAACTTCAGCAAATGCCAAATAAAAGTGAAACATGTAGTGAACATTTTTAAAGCACCTTTCATAAACTTACTCACATTTTGGGAAGGATAAAGGAGTTCACAGTTGCTTAGCTGTTGGCTCAGATAGTTCTTTGAGAAGAATGCTGATAAAGGTCAAAATCTAATGCTGTGGATCAGGATTAGTCAGTTTCTGGCATTTGCCCACAAAGCACTCCTTTCACACAGGACAGGATATTGCTTTAACATGGAACTGACACTTCGTGCGATTATAAAAATACTTCCAGCTATTGTATTTATATAATTACCTAACAACATAAAAAACATTGTTCCTTTGGATTCAGAATTGCATGAAGCGTTCATTTCCAAGACTTAAATAATTTAGTATGATATATTTCACAGTGCCTCTGTCTTGACTGTGACATTAAAAAAATAAACATCCGCCTAAATTATAGTATGACTTGCTGATCAAAGGTGAATGGGCATTTCCACTAAACATTGCTTTGTTTTTCATTATTTAACTTGGTATTCAAATTGCAATTATATTTCATTGGAAAAATCACTTTTTGAGAACATGCAGAGAATAAAATGTGGTGTTCACTTAATTGTCTCTTTAAATTTAATATTTGGAGCTTTTTTTTAACTTCTTATTGCAATCCTTGAAATTTATACTTGCATTCAACTGATGATGCTTTTTTTCTTTTGCAATAACTGTTTTCCGTCTTTAGAAAGGTGTGAAAAAAACAGGTGAGGAGAAAAAAATAATTAAAAACAATTTTTAAAAAATTTAAGAAATTAGAAAAAAAAAATACATTCCATTAATCACTTTACACTTGATGCCTATACTGTACATGCACCTCGATCTACTTCACATTTATGTTAACACCCACTTTTCTTCCAACATGACTCGATTCAGAACAAACAAAATTAATAATACCTTCACTATTTTTCCCATATTTTTTTTTATTCTGGTTCTCGGTTTCTTATACAATATGTCAATTTCTCCATTTGTGCAATTTCATTTATTGACTCCCTCCAATTTTTTATTGAAGGTACATCTGGTTTCAGCCAATTACGGGTTATCTGCTTCAAGGCTGCGACCCTCAAGATTCTGAACAGGTGCTTATCGGTGTCTCTTTTAATTTCTGGTGGTGTAATGCCAAGGATAATACACTCTGGTTCTATCCCCTGACTAATTTCAAAAATTTGTTGCATATACCCAATGATTTCCTCCCAGAAGCTTTTTAAAATTGGGCAGAGAAAAAAAATGTGAGAAGAGTCTGCATTTATTTCAGCACAGTTTCTCCAACAATTTAATGTTCTGAAATTCTTATATTTTACTTGCATTTTTTCACCCGGGCGCACCGGCTCTCCCATGGGAAATCTAATGAGCAAGTATCCAGGCCTAGGCTGATAATTGTTGCCTTTCTAACAAATGACATTAAGCAGAAGGTATTGAGGGCAGCGTGGGCCAAGTAGGAGGTATTTTTCAAAGGTACCAGAATATTTTGGAGCATTGTGATTGAATTCCCGCAACACGTACCGCTTGCTACTTATTTGTACAACCACAATTCCAAAAAACAGTAAGAATGCTGTGTAAATTGTAAATAAAAACAGAAGGCAATGATTTGAAAATCTCATAAGCCCACATTTTACTCACAATAGAGCATAGACAATATATCAGATGTTGAAAGTGAGACATTTTACCTTTTCATGAAAAATATGAGCTCATTCTATATTATGCGATATGAAGGTCATTCACGTCAAATATTTACGCACTAAAGCGTCTTGTCGCACTGGGCTTGACTGATGGGTCATATAATGAGGAGATATCCACTGGGTCATTCCATATTAACTCAAGCAAGAAGTCCCTTGGGGCACCCCGGTGGGTCATCGGTCGAAGCGCGTGCACCATAAAGGTCATGTCCTTCTCGCAGCGACCCAGGTTTGAGTCCAGCTTGCGTCATTTGCCGCATGTCTTTCCCATTCTTGTCTATCTCCACTGTGTAACCATCAAATTAAGGAAAAAATACCCAAAAAAGTTGGTTGTACCTTTAACTGAATAATGAAAGGAAAAGGAAAGGAAAATTTGGGCTTAAACTCCCAAGGGTGTCTGAGATAGGGTCTTCCAAAAATTGGTGCCACATTGCATTTTGATTTTATTCACAATTTACAGTTCGTCCCAACTATTTCGAAATTGGGGTTGTATATTCACATTACCAACATCACCCCAGCGCTTTGGAGTGTGAGAAAATGGAAATTATTGATGCTTCATACCTGGGGGTGAATTCCATGTGGCTAAAGCGATCAGCCAACCCCCCCTCCGCATTATTTGGTCATGATTTGTCTGTTATAGATGCCAAACACCTTGACAAATGGGCTCAGTCCCTGCAGAGTGTCCATTCTTGTGCATTCCCACAGCCTTATGACTGTAAGGTTGACTAGTACCACTAAAACAAAACAGACCTACAGTCTGGTATGCAAGCTAGTGTCGGCATTGCTCTGATAAAAATAGATACCATTTCCTACTTCCCTTTCCTATTCAGATGTGATCTCATTGTGAAGTGCAATGTCAGTCCATTATTCATGCAATTAATCCAACCTAACACTGAGCTGAAAACAAAATTAGGGTCTGTAAGTGTTTGATGAAAGTAAAACTTTGGTGCTGAATAAATCAAACATCTCAATGGTCAAATCCTTCAAATGTATTTTGATCATGGATTTTCAAAACTTCAAAGTTAAAAGGATTAAAGTTTCAAACATAATGAATTTCCTGACCGATGACCCCTGCGTGCACCAAAAAGTATTAGCGTGGGTGAGGTGGCTCTTTCCTGCTCTTGTCCCTTGACCTTCAGTGACCCTCTACAGAAGGCGCTAAATGATAGTTCAGAGGGCAAACAATCCAAATGAAAGGGTAGACACACTGACCATCTGTGGGAGGAATTGTGTGCCCTGTGTGTCAGTCACCTTTCTGGCATTCCCTAGCAGTCACCGAGCGTGTCCCTACAGAGATCAGGCTGCCAGCCCAGGTGGAACATGCATTGTTAGACCTTTATAGTTGTCTGTCTATATCTTCCAACTGTATTCCTCTACTGTGGGCCCTCAGTTGAAATCCAGCACAAGTGACTCATTATTCATTGCAATTTGTTTGCTTTTATAATCAGACTGATCAAAGGTCTGTCCACTTTCACTAAAAAAACTTGCTTCAGTTCACTTTCAAAGAGAGCAGTTGCATTTCATTGGAGGCCAAATGTTTCCATATTTTCTCATTGTCTCAGCCTCCTCGGTGTCTGTGTAACTCAGGTCTATTTATGTCTTTGTCTTTTGAGTCCCATTCAGTTTTTCAGCCCTTTCTTTGACAAATGACCCTGCAGTGGACACCATGACCTCTGTGCTCTTCTATTGTTTGAGAATTCTCAAAACATGGTAATCTGACCCATAGCCAATTGCTCCCCCTTTGGTAAACGCAGTGGTGGTACGACACCCACGCCAACCAATCCACAACATGGCAAAAGAATGTTTTGTAAAAATATATATTCGCAATACCATTTTGATAAGACGTGCAATAATCGTAATGCTCAAAATTCCTGCTTTAGTTAAAGCTATATTTTCAGCACTTGGCTTATGCAGGCGACAGCTCATTGAACAGCTGTTCGTGAGGTATGGTTTCTGCAGCATGCAATCCCATTCCCCACGGCTTACACAGCTTTACTGATGTGAGCGGTCAGAGAGCAGATACGACCAAAAACAGACCAGACGCAACTTGCTTAAAGTGTAAAAAAAAAAAACATTGTAATGAAAAAATAAAAAGAACCCCACTTCCCCATCATGCACGTATAATATCCAAACGTGGGAGAGTATTTCTCATGTTGTACAAACCATGTTGCAAGGTTTTGGCTAAGAATAATTTACCCTTGACCTGAATATTGTGAATGGTACTTCCTCTGCAGCTCAAATTCAGCTTCCATAACACTGTGAGCCGTACTGTTTGAAATGGTGGGGTAAGGTCAATTCTCTGCATGAATATTATTGGAAGGTCAGAGAAAGGGGTGTTAAATGGTAGCTAGGGTTCATTCATATTCTTCCCATCAGTGGCATAGCCAGCGGGTGTGCCAAAACACGCCCCTTTGTGACAGCAATCATTTTCCTTTATTGACGCGTTTTCCAATTATCGTAATTGGCAACTGAAGACACGGTTTTTCTCCATATGCGATCTAACAGCGATGAAATCATGGGCTAAATTCAGTTCAAAAAAATAATTAACTTATTAATTGGCCAGTTGATTGAACTTGTCCGCATTCTAATGAAATATCGCCCTTCACTCTCAGTATTGCGTGGGTTGATAAAAAAAAAAGTGGCTCTCAGCAGTTAAATAGGCTATAAAAAGCATGTGGCTCAAGCTATTTGGACAGGTATGCAATTTTGAATAACATTGATTTAAATACAGCAAATACGCGTCCAGATGAATGATTGTCATCTTACCTAATCAGGGAGAACAAGCAGCACCTGTTAAGTGTGGAGTGCTCTCAGAGTGAACCTTTTGTTTATCATGAAAATGACTGAGAACATGTCAGGAGTCAGGACTAATAATTGTTTTAAACGGATGTTTTGTGCACCCCAATTTTCAGTTTTGATTCTGCCTGTGCTGAATTTAGCCCATGATTTCATCACCGTTAGATCGCATATGGAGAGAAAACATGTCTTCAGTTGCCAATTATGATAATTGGAAAATGCGCCAATCAAGAAAAATGATTGAGAACTAGCCAGGACTAATTGCTGTCATAAAGGGACGTGTTTTGGCACACCCGCTGGCTACGCCACTGCTTCCCATAGACTGTATGAATCTTCCTCATGCAGCGCGTCAAAAAGATGGCAAGATTGCTGCAGGTCAGCATGTCTCAGCTCTGTCGGGTAAGCATGTTTCAGCTTTTTAGGTTCAGAAGTCTCAGCTCAGTAGCTGAAATATGTCTCAGCCCAGTGGGTCTGGCATGTCTCAGCTCTGTAGGATAAGCATACCGGAACTCTGTTGTAGCAAACCTCAGCTCGGTTGGTTCTCTGATAACCCTCGATCATGTGAATCCCCATTGTTCCTCCATCCTTCCATCAACGTGTGTGTCTTTTAGATATTTTGTTTCCTTTGACTGGATTTAGCGTAGTGGTAGGATAGCATGTCTCAGCTGTCAGACAAGCATACCTTAGCTTTGTCTGTTCAGATTTAAATTTTAGCTCTGTTTGTTTAGCATGAGTTCTGTCAGTTTGTATGTCGGTATTTTAGATTTTGCATGTCTCAGCTCTGTTGGTGCAGTATTTCTCTAATCTTTTGGTTTAGCATGTCTCAGGTCTCTCTTTTTTGCACGTCATAGCTTGGTCTCTTTCGCTTGTCTCAGATCTATTTAGCATATCACAGCACAATTGATTTAGCATGTCTCACCCCTCTTGGTTTAGCATGTCTCACCACAGTCGTTTCAGCATGTCTCAGCTATGTCATTTTAGTGTCTCTCAGGTGATATGGTTTGGCATGTATTAGCTCTGAAGGTCTAACGAGCCTCAGCTCTGTAGACTTAAAGGAGGACACAGCACCTCAGCAAAGTATATTTCAGCGGAAATTAGAATTCTTGAAGTGTCTTAAACTGCATAGTTTTATAAATTTAAGTTTGGTAGTTATTCAGTGCGACGCATTTTTAAACCCGAAATTCTTCAAATCGGCGTCAATACCAGGAGGCAGACATATTTACTTGGGGAAGCTAAGGCTGCGTTCGGAATGCACACTTGTCCACTCGCTAACTCACTCTCTAGATTGTTTTCAGTGTAGAACATTCAGTACATAGTGCCCTATATAGTGGGTGTGTGTGCATTTCAAACGCATTATCCAATGAAACACCAGTGCCGTGATTCTGGCGGCATCAGTTATTCTCTTACTTGACATCAGTTGTTCTCTTTCCTTTCATCTGGGGCATGGAGGAGTTCAGAGAGCTTTCAATATGCTCTCCCTTAACGGCTTGGCTGCCCGCAAGCTGTTTTTATTCAAGCTGGTCTGATTAATAATCAAACAATTTAGCAAATGAGCGACCAAGACGAATATATGACCTATAATTAGAAATGGTAATGAGAAGGTGAATTCCTATTGCCTACATTTATTTTGTAATTAATGTGGCATTGTAATTCCAAAACTTTCGCTGACTTTGCAGCATTTATTATCACCATCCTTTGGATTGACACTCAGCTGGGCAAACTTACAGTGCCCTTTATCTGTGACATCAGAATAAAGAACAGATTCTCGCAGCCTCGCAAACTAATTTACGCACATCTCTGCTTAACCGGGAAACTAGGGCTTAAATTATAAAGACATATTTATATTTTACATTGTCATTTATACACAGAAGTCATAGTTTTATGGTGCAATGCATAATAATGCTATTGAAAAGTATATTACATATCAAAAAACTGTCTTCGGTTTTTAACGATTAGTCTGAGCAACTGTGGCTAATCAGGAGATGTAAACTGTGAAAGGTTAAGGTTATTAAGCATTTTTAAAGGGGAGGTTTCCAGAGATCAAATTCAAAATCAGAAGATTTTCCTAGTAAAAATGTCTTCCACCTGGTATTGAAGCCAATTTTAAGACAAGCTAGTTTAAAAATGCGTCGCTCTGGATCATTACCTAATTCAAATTTATAAAACAATGCGTTTTATACACTTCAAACATTCTACTTTCCGCTAAAATATACTTGGCCGGATGCCATCTCCTCCTTTAGCATTTCTCTGCTCTGTTGTGTCTATGCTCTTAGCACAGTGGCCTCCAACCCTGTTCTTGGAGAGCTACCAGTTGGAAGGTTTTCACCGCAACACATCCAAAGTAAAGCACACCTTATTTTCCATTTAGAGATTTTGATAAGCTGCCAACTAGCCAAATTAGGTGTGTTGTTGGACGAAAAACCTGCAGGATGGTATACAGCAGAGAAAATAAGTATTGTATACGTCAACATTTTTCTCAGTAAATGTATTTCTAATGGGGCTATTGACATGAAATTTTCACCAGATGTCCGTAATAACCCAAGTAATGCACCTAGAGGTGGAATACAGCAATGCACCTCTAGGTGGCAACAAAACCCAAAATCAGAAACATAAAATGCACAGAGTTGTCTTGGCATGGTGGAGGTACCTGTGCTCTCTCAGCACAGCTTTAGTTTGTTTAGTTTAGTTTAAGATCTGACATCGTAACAGTGATCATAACTCAGCCACGATGCAGAAAGCAAACAATATTCACAAACCGTACAGTGAAAAGACAAAGTAAAATGAAGCTATCAATAAATTTTTACAATGCTAATTTCGAGAGTGCACTAACATGCGGGTAAAAGCGCATCCATAATACATTGTATTAGTATGTAGTATTATTATACATTATTATACTAATATAATACAGTATATTAGTGTAAAGTATCCATAATACATTGCGTGTTTGTTGTCATTTGGATATTGCTGCGTGTCCAAGTCAAAAACAAGAAAGTAAGTTTAAATTTGGTCTAGGTGCTTTGGTGCTTTTTGAGCAGAAACATTATGATACCATGAATTTTTTTTTTTTTTTTACCAGATTTTGGGGGCGACACCCCATAATCGGGTATTCTAAAGCTGACAGGGCAAAATCACCCGTCACCCCCGTGTGTTTCCGATGTTGGTCTTGATTATTCAGTAAATAAATTGTGAAATTTTTAATCAAGGGATCTTTAACAGGAATGGCTTGAAAGCAATTATGCGTTTAAGGATCGAAGGCTCGCAGCACACCATTGAAAATCCTGTAACCTAACTTTAGAGAGTTAACATCTATCAGCTATAAAATGTCTCAGCTCTGTAGGTTTGCCATTTCTCAACTCTTTTGATTTAGTTGGTCTCAGCTTTGTAGGTTTAATGTCTCAGGTTCTGTAAGTTCAGGGTTTCTCAGCTTCTCATCTCTGTCGGTTAAGGATGTCTCAGCCCTCTAGGTTAGCATTTCTTGGCTCTGCAGGTTTAGTAACTCTCAGCTCTGTCTGTTTAATGTCTCAGTATGATATGACTGGTTTAGCACGTCTCTTCCTGTTATTATGTCTCAGCTCTGTAAGTTTTAGGAGCCTCAGCTGTAAGTTTTTAGCAGCGTCAGCTCCTTAGCCTAAGCTTGTCTCAGCTCTGTGGGTTTTAGCATGGCCATACTTAAGAAGGTTTCAGCTCTGTTGATTTATCTGGGCTCAGCTCTTTTACTTTAGCATATCTCGGCTCAGTAGGTTAACAAGTCTTTGCTCCGTTATTTTAGCATGTCTGAACTACATCAGTTTAGCATTTCCTAGCTGTGTTGGTTTATCTTTCACCTCTGTTCGATTAGCATGTCTCAGTTTTGTAGATGTCTCTGCTCTGTCAGTTTTGCATGTATCAGATCTGTCAGTTTGCCATATCTCAGCCCTGTCAGAGTAGCATATCTCAGCACTGTCAGTGTAACATGACTGAAAATCTGTAAGTTTGGCATGTCTTTGCTCTGTTGGCTAGCACAGTGGCCTCCAACCTTGTTCCTGCAGTGGAGCAATCCTGAGGGTTTTCATTACAACCAATGCAGAGCACTCCTTATTTCCGAGTTAGTGATTTTGATGAGCCACTAATTAGATGAATCAGGTGTGCTGAATTTGAGTTGAACTGAAAACCCAAGATGGTAGCCCTAGTGGACTAGGGTTGGAGACCACTGGTTTAACGTCCATCAGCATTGCTGGTACACTCTGTTGGTTTAGCTTTTCTCAGCTCTGTTGATTTAGCATGTCTCATTTCTGTTGGTTTAGCAAGTCTCAGCTGCAGAGGTTTTACTAGTGTCAGCTGTATGGCCTATGGGTTTAGCATGTCATAGCTTTGTCAGGTTAGCAGCGGTGGCTCGTCGGCCGTAACAAAGGGAAGCCAGAACCTCGCCCTTCAAAGCTTAATGACTTCAACATTTCATAGTTCACTTTTCTTTATCAGCAGTTGCTCATACGAATTGGTTGAAGGACAATCAAATTTATTTTCGATAGCAAATGACGACGCAAATTATCAACACGTCTTTATAAATTAGTTTGCGAGGCTTCTTTCACAAGAAGCCACGACAGTCCATTTTCTACAATCTTAATATAGAAGAAAAGAATGCAATGTTGCACAGCTTATTGCTTAATGAGCCTCACTAATCAATTTGCGCATCTGTGCCGTTTCGTGAGCTTCTTGAGCGCGGAATTTATAGCGTAGGCCTATGGTAATTTATGTCGTAATTTATGTGTGAAAGAAAACCCCTCATAATTTTGTGGTGCAATGTATAACAATGCTATCGAAAATAAATTTGACTCAACTGACTGTTCTAACAATTCGTATGAGCAACTGCTGATCAAGAAAAGTAAACTGCGAAAGGTTTAGGTCATTAAGCTTTGAAGGGCGAGGTTTTAGCTTAACTTTGTTACGGCCGACGACCCTCCACTGTTTAAATGAATGATTGAAAACAGGTGATGAACAATCATTAACATGATTGTTTGGGCTTCCCCTGTTGCCAATTCACGAGCCGCCACTGCAGGTTAGAATGTCTCAGCTGCGTACGTTTCGCATGTCGCCTCTGTCAGTTTGAAAGGTCTAATCTCTGTAGCTGTTGCAAGTTTAAGTTCTGTAGCTGGTCTCAGCGCTGTAAGTTTAATATGCCTTAGTTTCAGCATGTCTCAGTTCTGTTGATGTAGCATGCCTTAGCTAGGTTTGCATGTCTTAACTGTGTATCATGAGTTATCATGTCTCAGCACTGTAGGTTTAGCATGTCTCAGCACTGTTGGTTTGGCATGTGTGAGCACTATCAGTTTAGCATACCTCATGTCTACACGTGGAGTCTCTCAGATCTTTTGGTTTATTAGGTCAGGTCTCAGGTCTGTCAGTTTAGCATTTTTCATCTCTATACGTGGAGTATGTCTGAGCTCTTTTGGTTTAACATTTTCAGCCCTGTTGGATTAGCATGTCTTTGCAGTGCAGGTTAAGCATGCGTCAGCTTTGTTGGCTTAGCATTTGGCAACCCTGTCGGTTTAGCATGCCTGATCTCTATACATGGAGCACATCTAAGCTCTTTTGCTTTAGTAGGTCTCAGCTCTGTCGGTTTTGCATGACTCAGCTGTGTACATTAGCATGTCTCAGTGCTCTTTTGTTTTAGTATGTCTCAGCTCCACAGGTTTAGCATGTCTCAGGTCTGTAGGTTTAGTACATCACAGGTGTGTAGATTGAGCAAGTTTCAGCTCTGAATCGGGTTGTCACCCTGTTCCGTATTTGACAGAATCGTTCTGTAATTGAATATAATTTTTTTGCGTTCCTTCACGAAACAATACGGAAAGCCATTTGTTCCGTATTTTATATCTGAATAATGAAATTAATTATATAAAAAACTGACAAACAGATTCTCTCAATAAATAATTTAATAAATAACTGTATTAAAGCCCTCCCAAATCATTCAAAGCCAAAAAACGTTCATGTATATAACCATCTTTTTGAGAGACATGGCGCACACAAACTGACAGTTATTGTAAATTATTGTCCCTGGCCTTATCAGCCACTATAGCATACATGCTGGATTCTTTCAAATTCAGCCACAATACTCTCAGTGACGTCTTCAGCACAACACTGAATAATCTGTCACATTCCATAGAAAAGTGTTCAAAATTTGACTTGTTACCATGGGAAAATGAGCAACTACTGAGGAACTAACTGCCTGTGAACCACAATGAGCCGTTCTTGCGTAACTCTAATCAAATTTTTATAAAATGATTAGTCAATGGAAGAACAAATAAGAAATAAATAGCTAGCTGATCTATAAAATTTGATTTGGGGTTAATCAAGAACTGCCAGTTAACTAATGGTGTACTGCCAGTTAGTTCCTTTTCGGTTCCTAAAATAATCATTAGTTACATTTTAAAGGTGACTAAGAGTTCCTCAAGAACTTCCACTTAACTAATGGATTTCTAGCTGCCCTCTTGGCCAGGTCACTCTTGAAAAAGAGATTTTAAATAAATGAGTCTTACCTGGTTAAATAAAGGTTTAATAACAAAAAATAATAATAATAACTAGCAGTTAATTCCTCATTTCTACCTTAATTCTTCCCTGGTAACTACTCAAATTGTATACTTTATTGTAAATTGAAATGAAAAAAAAAAAAATCAAGTCTGTGATGTGTTTGAAAGGCAAGTGGCATTAGAAGGCATGTAATGCTCAGACAGAAAAACTATTCTGGAACTTCATTTTGCCAATGGCGCGTCTCAGTTTTGTTCTCTTTAATAGAGTCTATCTCTTTGAAGTTTGACTGCATACTCGCTAATTTCATTACAAAATGGATCTTTATTTCAATAAGACATTCAATTAACTTTATCCTGTATTCTATTTTTGTGATTTCAAACATCAAAACAACATTTATTGTTAAGTTTCTCATCCCTACAAACATCTATCACTGATCAAAGCCACATGCCCACTACAGAGTTCTTACCACTTAACTGAATTGAAAAGCATGGTCGACAACTGACACAAGAACAGATTTTGCGTATGGGTTAATGTAGGGATTCAAAATAAGTACCCATAAAATTGGTCCGTTATGGCAGTTTCATGATAGGTTGAGGGTACTGTGGTGGAAATTCTTATTTCATAGGGTGTACCTCCTGAACTGTAGGTGTCGCTGTTTATATAAGGATTTGCTTAATGTAACCTTCCGGCCCTTTCTCTTTGTTCACTGTAACTCCTCCCCTCCTGTTGGGAATAAGATCTGTGGTCACCCCCGTTTCTAGGAGGGCTCTACCCAGGGCTTTTGTCTGTAGAGTGTGGCTTCCCATGCACTTATAAACTAATATCAACTGCCTTTGACTGAGTGTGTTATTACTTATTGCTTACAATACTTAAAATACACAACGCAGAAGGGGAAATCCCCCACAGAACTCACTCATATAACAAGAGAAAAAAGTTTCATGCGACTTGAAATTCGCTCTCCAAAGGTTGCTCCTTTCCACCGAAACCATTTAGCCGACGGTCTTATTTTCCATGACGTCACATACAGGTTGTGTACTCTGAAAGTACCAAGATGTTCCATAGCTATAATACAGTGAACATTGTGAAAACTGTTTTCAATTTTGTTTTTTAAGCTTGACGAGTCAGAACTTTTAATAGATTTCTTCCAGATCTTCCAGTAGTTCACAGTTTTAGATCCCATATTTAAATCTTTTTTTTAAAGCTACTGTCGCATAAAGGTGATTTCTTTCAGCAATGCATATTAGTTTTGCTGCTTATTTTGGTTTGTTCCGTGCCTGCAAAAAGTCCGGTCGCCGCTTTGGCTCTACGCTATACATGTACACGTTGTCTAGTTTAGAGAGAAAATTATGTTTTTACTGGAGTCATGCTACCATTCCGAGGGAGGTTGGATAAGCCAAAGCTTGACTACAAAAAAGATAGTAGGGGAGACCGGGGCTTGTTGTCACATGGGTAAGTTGTCACACTGCAATTATCTTCTCCACTAGAAGGCGCAACTAAAAAGTGGAACACTAGTTTTCTACCTTTTCATGGTCAGGTTTCATGTCCTGTGTGAGAAGAGAACGACACATTGTTAGTTGAGATGAGCACCAATTAACCAAATTTTCACAACTCAAAGTGAAATATATTAACTTTATATCTTTTAAAATAAGCTTCTTTCAGAGAAAAATCCTAGCAGTGATACACATGGACTTGTTAGAGAAGATATTAAGGCATCCTGTCATACCTCAGTCATTGTTCATTGTTTTAAGCTAACTTTAAGCTAGAGCTAGCATTAGCAAACATGGTAGTTTGGGCCAACTTGTCTCAGTCATTTGGGGGTTAGTTGTCACATGTGAAGAAAACAAGTTAACCAGCAGAGAAAGAAGAGAAAAACTGCTATCCTCACTGGCACACGTGTGAAGGTGGCACTTGAAGCTGAAAGGCATGCACAAGGGAAAAAAAGGCAACTCAAAAAGAAAGGAAAGGCAACCAAATCCAAAATACCAAAGAAGCAAAGCACAAGGAGGAAACTGAGGGCAGGTACAAAAAGAAAAACTCCAGATGACTTCTCCTCGGAAGAAGGTGAGCCCCTGTGCCTGGTCTGTGTAGAGCCATTTGGAAACAGCCGCCCAGGAGCAACCTGGGTGCAGTGCATAATATGCATAGGATGGGCCCATGAAGAATGCACACCTGGCAAATCAATCTACAAATGCCAGAACTGCGACTCAGATGAGGAGTCTGACTAGTGAGGTCAAGTTTTGTTTGAGATTTTCTTACTGGATGTTCCAGGACTGACTAATGTGGTCAGGTTTTGTTTGAGTTTTTTCAATAGATCTCTCAGAACTAGTTTAAGTTTCATACGTTTCATAATGTATGTTGCATAATATTTTATGTTAAGATTTCTTCACTTTCAAATAAAAAAATAACAACAATAATTTTGCCCTTGTTTTATTAGTTGCGAAATCCAGTGTGACATCTTACCTCATATTTTGAGACAACTTACCCGTTGGTGAGTCAACTTGTCACATGGTGACAATCTCTATTAGATTGCTTATAACTCTGCACTGACACAGGATATGAAAATGTCTTGGATACAAAATATATACCTGAGACTTTGCTCTTTCATCTGGTACACCTTTTTTATATATGATGTATTGATTCCAAGAAATACATTAGAGTGTAAAAAGTGTGACAACACCCGGTCTCCCCTATTTTATGAACACAATCAAGTGGACTCTCATAACAGTGATTAACTGATATAGAAATATGGAGTGACGAGGTCGATGCCATTTAGAACATAATCGTACCCCTCAAATATCTCCACCCAATACCTCAAAAGGTCCGCCTGTCCGGCTGTACTTCTCATGCACTGAAGTTCAATTTTAATTGCTTTTTATAGTTGTTGTAGCTCTTTCCCTGGTTTCTTCAACTTCTGATCCTTCCTCTTCCATGATGGCCAAAACGAAACAAAACCTCAAATCTAATAACATTAGGTAGTTACAGTATACGCAATAGAAAGATCTGACGACAGGCAGCTGCAAGTGCATGAACAATATGTATTACTGCGAGAGAAAAGAGAGAGAATACACTCTAAATCTCTTCTTTTCTTGTTCCATCGCTCTTATCAAGTCTACTTTTTTTCAGAGTCATTGCGCGAAGATGGCTGCACCTCTGTCGGCAGCTTGCCATCTGAGTTGGCTAATGTATCTGTTCGTCCTGTGTGTGTGTTTAACGGTATGTGTGTGCAGTGCAACTCCAAAGATATCTTTCGATCGACTTACCCTCTTAAACAGCCGTGAATCGTGATGTTACCTCTATCTCATCGATCGAGTAAATGGAGTTCCCACTGGGTCCCCCATCGCGAGATCCCTGGGTCCATCTGGGATCCAGCCTGCTGTTGCCCCTGAATGAAACGATGCAGGCGATGGGGAAAGCGAGATGGAGTGGCGGTGAAGCTCTGGTGGCTCGCAATTCATTCCCCTGGCTGAATGGGGATATTGGCTATTTAAAACGTGAATACCGTAAAATAGATATGCTTTGGAAATCCTCTTCCCTACATATACATCGGCTACATCTAAAAAAACTGATGTCAGAGCTTAATGAACAGATTAGGAATGCCAGCCTCTTATTTTTCTAAACTAATCTCTAGCAAACACAACCCCAAAATACTATTCAACACAATAAATTACATTGTCAGTCCACCCCCTCCATCTATTCCTGTGTCCTGTAAGGATGATTGTGACCACTTCCTGTCATATTTTGTTAAAAAGGTGGCAGCTGTGAGAGCAAACATAACCTCCATAGCCACCTCCACCTCCATTCCCCTCTGTCCAAACAATCATGCACCACTGACATGTTTCTCAGCCATCTCCCTTAAAACCCTCATTGAGACAGTAGGCTCCATGTCCTCGTCCTCCTGTTCCCTGGATTCACTCCCAACCTCTATGCTAAAGGAAGTCTTAACTTCGATTGCCCCTGGCCTGCTCAATATAATAAACTGCTCCCTTGTTTCAGGTATTGTACCGGCCCATTTCAAGCAGGCGATTGTCCAACCCCTCCTTTAACACCCCAACCTCGAGCCCTCCCTACACCTTAACTACAGACCCATCAGCAAACTCCCCTTCATTGCAAAGATATTGGAAAAAATAGTGGCCAATCAGCTCACCACATTCCTGAATAAGCATAATATAACCAACTACTACCAATCTGGCTTCCGCATGCGTCTCTCCACTGAATCGGCTCTCGTCAGAGTCACTAATGACATCCTGATGGCCGCTGATGTCGGTGACTGCTCTGTCTTAGTCATGCTAGACCTTAGTGCAGCCTTTGATACAGTGGACCATAGCATCCTGCTGGACCGGCTGAAGGAATGGATTGGAATATCTGGGAGCGCACTGAGTTGGTTTGCCTCGTACCTCAGTGGAAGAACATTCTCAGTGGCTGTTGGTCCCTTTACATCTGACCCCTCCCTTCTGTCATGCGGGGTCCCGCAGGGCACAGTGCTGGCACCAATTCTGTTTAACATGTACATGCTCCCCCTTATACAACTTATCAGTTCCTTTAAGGGCATCTCATACCACCTGTTTGCCGAAGACATTCAACTCCTCTTCCCATTTAATACCAAAGACCTCAAAAGCCTTTCTACCCTTTTCAATTGAAGACCTGTTTGCAAGAAATACTTAAGTCACATTTTCCAAAAAATGAGTTGACACCGTTATTAAAAGCCACAATGGCTGGAGCATCATCTGATACTAAAGATTTCTCCAAAGAAGCACTCAAGTCTTCCATTTCCCATCGTCATTATCTGCAACATGTTTTGAAAACTTTGACCCCCAGAATCTCAAAAGTATTATTTTGTGACTTAGGTGCTTCTTGTACCCAGGTCTTCAATTGTCTGTCTGCCATTGAGCAATGGTTGGCAGACAATTGCCTCCAATTAAACGCTAGTAAAACAGAGGTCCTGATCATTGCCAACAACACCACTGCCTCTAGAGTAGCAAACCACCTAAGGTCCCTAAAGCGAAATGTCCGTCCCATCATCAGGAACCTAGGGGTTCTTTTTTACTAAGCCATGCTCCTCAATAATCACATAAAATCTCTAACTCATTCCTGTTTTTAACACCTAAGGAACCTTGCTAAATAACAGTCCATCCTCTCCCACACAGAACTGGAAATGGCTATACATGCCTTCATTTCATCACAACTAGACTATTGTAATGCCCTGTTCACTGGTCTCAATAAATCCTCTATTGATCAGCTCCAATGTGTTCACAATGCCGCAGCCAGACTGCTCACCAGGTCCAAAAAATCTTGTCATATCACTCCCATCCTCTTCTCCTTGCACTGGCTCCCAAATCACTACAGAATCCAATTCAAGGTCCTGGTTTTCACCTTCAGAGCCCTCCATGGTCACTCCCCATAATACATCTGTGATCTCATTCCACTCCACAGCTCAAACCGGTGTCTGTGGTCCTCAAATCAGCAACTGTTGGCAGTACCTCAGACTTGGTTGAAAACAAAAGGTGATAGAGCTTTTGCAGCTGTAGCTCCAAAACTTTGGAACACCCTTCCTTTGGACCTGAGATCTGCACCCTCAGAACTGTGCTTCAAAAAACTAATAAAAACACACCTTTTTAGGCAGGTCTTTGGGCAGATGTAATCTCTTGTGATGGGTATACTACCCCATTTTACTGTGTTGCGTTTTGTATATTGTTGTACACTGTATCTGGTTGACTGGTGTTCGCTCAAACATGACTTTGTTGTCTTATTTATTTATTTACTTTTTTCTCTCCTTTTTGGTAATTTTATTTAAACCTTTGCACAGTGCTCCGTGCATTCGTGCTGTGAGGAGCGCTTTATAAATAAAGTTTTACTTACTTACATTTACTCAGCGAAAAATATCATAATAAATTAAGGTATCAGTCCATTAAGGTATCAGCAAAACAAAAGCCACCACGCCAGTGTAAAATGACTTTACATAAACTCCAAAAATCCTAAGGACAATCAGGTGTCACCAGTTCTCATTGTTAAGTTAAAATGAGCGCTAATAATTCTTGACCTGTTGTCAATCATTTTGCTTGATGAACACATTTTCCAAAGAATAAAATAAGCCATCGGCAGTAAAACGCGCTGCTTTCTTCTTAATACAATGTGTGCAATGATTAAAGAAAAAATATTTAGTTCACTTTGAAAAACTATAAACTATAATGCTAACTTCTGTGTTTGCTGTGAGCACATCCTGCTCTTCATGATTATTTAATTCCATTTCCGGAGTCATAATCGGTTTTCATATAATATGTGAAATCCACCATGACGCATATGAAACTGATTTTTTTTAAAAAAAGTTTCTCCATTATAATTTATCAATCTCAAGTAAAGTACAACTCAGTTTTAACCTTAAACTAAATACAACGCTTAGAGAGAGACATAGTTTTTCTATTGACATGTAACAAAGCATAGCTTGCAAAACCCTTTTGTTACGTCATCCAAAACGGGCCTCTTTCCTAGCATCATGGAAGTATTCACGTTTGATAAAGTACTGTCATTTCATGCGTGTTTCCATTTTCTCGTGTTGATAATGTGACAAAATGACATTACATTGCATTATTTGTGTTCTAAGCTTTCCATTGATGTCAAAATTGCCATATTTCAGTTTTTCCTTTGAATCTCTACTTTAAACCAATTTTGAATGTTTTAATCCATTGGTTCCCAACACAGATCTCAAGGACCCCCTGCCCTGCATGTTTTTGCTTCAGCTCTACTCTTGCACACTTGATCCATTTAAGGGCTTCATACTGATTAGTTGAAAAAAATCTACCTGAACAGGTTGTGCATGAAGGTGCATTGAGCCTTAAATGGATTAGGTGTGCAAAAGTAGAGCTGAAACAAAAACCTGCAGGACAGGGGGCCCTTGAGGACTGGGTTGGGAACCACTGTCTTAATTGCACCTACTGACAATTCGTCTAAGCCACGCACTTGACTTTTTTAATACTTCCTAATATTAACAGAATCACTGCTATCTGTGCATTTATATTGAAAATCAGTTAAATCTGTCGCAATATCTCAAGTTTTTAAAATCAGTTTGTCAACGTTAAGCTATGAAAACCCTCTAATGTTGGAGTACACAAATGTGGTTGATCAAGCTTGCTCATGTGGCGGTAGCTAATCACAACAAGAAAAAATGTGAAATTCACTGTTCACTTTGCAAGATGCAAATAACATGAAGTATTCATTTTCATCAACCATGGAAGGCTTATATCTAATAAGTAAAGGTTACCTTTAACATTTTAGGATTTCTCAGATCCTTTTTTTTTTTTTAGCTAGCCCCCAAATGTAATGTTTCAGCCGTTATGGGCTATGTGGGTGCAAAGACCTTAAATTGGCTTATAATGTTTCCGGGCTTTCTGGTGGAAGAGGGAGGCTTTTATGAGAATGACACAGACTCATAAGCATAACTTCGATAACTTGCTAACACACACCGAGAATATATTACAATATAGGCTGAAGACTCAGTTGTTGCAAGAGCTCAAAGTTCATACTCGTCTAATTTTTTAGTCGTAAGAAAAGACCCTGGGCTAAAGAAAAAATACCCCAGGCTATAGCCCAGTAGCTAGGCCCTAAACACACCCCTGAGTTACGGTAAAGATCCCCAAACTGATAAGGCAGTGAATCTGCAGTCACATGAATATTCAGGAACCTACACATTCTGCCATGGAGGACTTTTTTTCATGCTAGAAAACTTGTCAATAACGCCTAATTACTTTGCTTGTTCGGTTAGCTTGTTTTTTTAAATATTGATACGTGTCTCAGATATTCTGATTTACCGGCAGGAGATTACGCTAGACTGTGCAGCACCCAGTAAAGGTACTTAATGATGCCTGGTTCACTTTTTTTCCCCAACGTGCGAGAAAACTATTTGGGCACCCGTTTTCCTCCGCAAAGTTGTGCAAGACCCTCAATTGGACGCTATCTTACACAGACTTAAGCAGCACTCCGTAAAAGCTGATCAATTGGTTTTCAGTAAGCTTCTGCAAGAACACAAAATTTTTCCATCAAGTTTCCGTATGACATTATGTTACCTTATGTGTGTACCCTTGCTGTATAGTGGATCTACCCAGGTATAGATCATTTTAACCCCATAAGAGTTGGACCCTAACAGAATGGACCCAGTACCAGTTGGACCCCAGACCATTTTGATTCAGACCAGTCGGACCCCTGACCACTTGGACCCCAGACCGCACCCAGTTGGACCCCATGCTGTTTGGACCCCAGAACTTAATCCTCACCCTCAGCTAGCCCTAACCCAGCTGGTCAGTGGTCCAACTGGTCAGAGGTCTAACTGATCTGGGTTCCAACTTGCCTGGGGATCCAAACTGTCGGGGTCAGGCGTACAACTGGACTGGGTCCAACTTTTATGGGTCAAACAGGTACAGGGGCCAAATGGTGTGTTCCTGATCTACTCCATACGGAAGAAATATCCACCTGAGTCTTAAAAGATGAAGAAAAATTCACTGAAAGGTCAGGAAAAGAAAACATGACAATGATTAGTGCTATCAATAAAGACCAATTAGTTTAGCAGGACTGCCCCAATATAACGTCGCTCAGCCCCTAACTGGAAGGCTCTGTTCTACATGGAGGACAACTGGCTAGCTTACTAGAGAAATTCGTTTTTTCACAGTTTTGACTTTGTTCTAAATAAATATTTTGCCTTTTGCTCTAGCAGTCTTTCAGTAGCATTTATTATTTTTCCAGCAGTTATCCAGATTGCTCCAGCTTTTGAAGTATATGATGATTGTTGTGGCAGAAAGCCAAATTTATCTGGCTAAACTCATTTTTGGAAGCTCTTATCCTTGCTAATTAGCAGATGGGCTTTTCGTTTTATAATGAATATATTTTGATGAATGCAAGAAGAATGTAATGTATAGTTTATTTTTCAACACAATTGACGAATAATGAATATTTCCATTCTTCATGCAATTTTTAATGGTGAAAATACATTTTTCCATTTTATTGAATGTTTTTGATTGATTTTGTGACTCTTTCCCTAATAGTAACCAGGCCTTTTTCCTTATGCAATTTTATGTCAAAACCCAAAGGCCAACTAGCAAGCTGTGCCTAATGAAGTGGTCGGTGAATGTGTATGTGTGCATGTGCGGGTGTGTGTGTGTTTGTGTGTGTATTGTATGAGGAAAAAGATTGTCAGGTTTATTCTGATCGGTTACCTTATTATTTTGGTGTAATATCCACCCATTATCTCAATCGCCTCTTCCTCATTAAATTTTCTGGGGAGTTGGAGTCTACCCTAGCCAGCTGTGGGCAGGTATGCACCCTGGACAGCTTACCAATCTGTCGTAGGGTTTATGCACTGTTAACTCATGCACTTATACCAGGCCCTGTAGCATGCATGTTTTCGGGCTGTGGTAGGAAACTGGAGTACCCACATGAACACAGGGAGAACATGCAAACTGTACTATAAAAAAATCACTTGTGAACATATAATTAATTTAGTAATATAAAATTTAAATGCAATTAAGACAAAGTGATAAAAAGTATATTAGCTCCTGACAATGGCAAGGTATTTCAGTGTATGCAAGCTAGGTGGCAACCCCAGTTCCTAAGGTCAAGCATGTCTCGGGTCTGTAGGTTTAGCATATTTCAACTCTTTAAGTCAAGCATGTTTCAGCTCTGTTTTATCATGTCTTAGTTTATTTTGCTTAACCAAGTCTCAGCTCATTTGGATAGCATGTCTAAGATGTGTTAATTCTCTTGACTCCATTAACTCCCAGGCCAGGAGTAAGCGGGTGAGATAATGGATGAATCTAATCTCAACATCTTATAAGCTGGGTACCGTACAGTTGGATGTCCAATTTGAGAATGTTTCTGAGTGTTTGTTTGAACATGCCTGTATTATCAAACAGTTGAGAAAATTTTGTGATCTTTCTTCAGGGTTGTTTTTAAAGTGACCCCGTGAAATCATCTGAAAAGCTGTTCATACCTTTGTGGCAACAAACATGGTTGTTTTAGAATACCTTTCTAAATGGGCTATGGACTGCTGTTCTGCACCACTAAGGTCAATGATGAAAGATGAGGACTCACCTGATGAAAAGGCATCCAAGCACTCAATCCACATTCGCTGATGAAAGCAATGAAACTCAATCACATGTGGGTGCTTTAACTGTCAAACATTATCAGTTTTAACTGCAACACTGTTATAAACTGGCACCAGTTACAACTGGCACTTTTTTCCAGTTATTTTAACTGTAATTTTACAATCAGTTTATAACAGAGGTTCCGTATATGTTAAGGGCCGTTCCACGTGAGATTGACATTTGGTGCGCAGTTGACCCCCCTGGAATTGAATGAAACTTGACCTAGGTAGATACGGGTGTCTCACTGAAAAAGCCACATTTTTAGGTCCATATCGTACTTTGCCTGCCGGTAGCCCCACATGGAAGCCATTAAAGTGACTTAGTTTTGCTGTCAACACCATATTTTACGTCAACGATCATGACTTAAGGACACACAGTACCAAATATGTTATACTTTTATCATGACCTTAGACACTTCAAGCCTGGATAGACATCAGCGCCAAACTGGGTAACTACGTTATCGAGCCAGAATTATTTGAGAAATAACAGTAAAAAATGAGAATGGGAATGGGAATAAAATAATATCCCAGATATATACCAATCTAGAATGCTTTATTATGTGTTTACACACAACAAGAATATCATTTCAGTGAATAGTACCTTGTTACTGGATTAGTGCAATGGACAGCCGGAAAGATGGTCGAAATGGATTTTGGTGCATGTTTGCAGTATATTTTCTCAGTAACCCAGATATGTCTTGAGGAGGTAAATACTATTTGTTGTGCTTTTGGAACTCTATTTTCAGGAATAACAAGCATTTCTTTGGTAACATCTACACTTTCAAGCTAAACAGAAGGTAAAGTGGAAGAAAAACTCAAAATGGACCATTTCATAGCAGATTGTCCGTGTTTAGGTGGCATTACTTTGTTTACCTAGCAAGGTAAACGTTGGGGTCCATTACAGCATTTGTAAAAGCTCAATGGAAGTACAAATGTGTAGTTGATATTCAACATCAAAAGTTGAAAATTTAACCCTCAGGGGGGTGCTGTATGTTGGAAACAAGTACTTTTTGTCGAACTGAAAATAAAGTTACAATACAGAAGCGGGTGAAGTAGGCTGAGCCGCATGAGGATGATAAGATTGACTAATTTTGTGCTAAATTCAAACTAGTTCTGAGCTGTTATGTTGCACAAGCTTGTGCTCCCATTCCCTTTCTGCGCTGGTTGTTTAGCATCATACCTTCAATTTTTTCTGTCATCATCTGTTTTATTTCTACAAAGTACACTGCCCGGCCAAAAAAAAAGTCACCGTTTGGAAGTTAATGAGCAAATTCTAAAATTGGATCATTATTGCGGTTATTAATATGTTTCAGATGGCAATAATCATTTTAACCCTGACTGATGAAGTGCGTCGCAATTCATTTCTTACAAAATCATGTCGGAAAACACATTCCCTGATGGTGGAAACGATGTTACAGTATTTCAGAACGGGCAAGTTATTGGCCTGTATTTAGCAAAGAAAACCATGAATGACAAAACCAAGCAGGAGGAATCATTTTCACAAACAAATTTTCCACCACAAAGTCCTGACCTTTAACATAATAAAAGTTATTGGGATGTACTCAAGACCACCGAGTGGTTCAACCATTATGACGAGAAGACAAGATCTTTGACAAAAATCATGGCATTTCTGATCGAAAAGAAATGTTCTGGCAGTGCATGAGGGAATCATGAGTTGTCTTTCATATTAATGACATTGAGCAATATTTACATTATCGCAGGTCGTACCATCACTAGTCATAATGGGGAACTTCCCAGAGCCCTATAATAGTTCTGGGATCTGGGAAGTTCGCAGCTCAATTTGATCATTACACGCTGCTGGAAAGTTTAGCAAACCAATGTGTGTTTTAGATAATGTGGTTAGCCTGGCTGTCATCATTTTTCACACACTCTTCTATTTCGTTGGTTTGCCTTTAGCTTTGATCACGGCATGCATTCTCCCTGACATTGTTACAACAATCACATGCAGTCTTATGACATTTATTTTCGCCCGGAGTTGCATCAATTTCTGACTGGCATCATGTATAAATGATGATAGAGAGTCAAACTACTCCACAATTCAAACTACTTTCACAATTCAAGCCCAGTTAATCTTGTCATTGTCATCCTGGATTGTGCCTTTGCTGTAAAGGATTTTTTTTAAATTATTGATGGGATAACCTGGTCATTCAGTACGTTCCAGTAGTCTGCTGACTTTATTTCATTGCTTCATAATGTTGCTGAGCCTGGACTTGACAAATTGAAGCAACCTCAGATCATAACACCCTCTTCAGAAGCTCATACAGTGGGCATTCTGCATTATGGGTGCATCTTTTCATGGGCCTCCTTTCCTACCCTGACGCATCCATTGCATTGGAATAAGGTTTGTAAATCTGGACTCATTAAACCTTTTTCCATTGCTCCATAGTTCGATGTTTATGGTCCCTTGCAAATTGAAGTCATTTTTTCCTTATCAGCCTCAGTAACAAGTGGCGCTCTTCTGGCTATGCACGTGTTTAGTCCCAATCCTGTGAGTTCTTGTGGCATTCTTTGTGTGAAAATGCTATTACTTTCACAGTGAAACATGACCATGAGTTCTAGTGTTGATTTTTAAGAATGAAACTTATCCAAGCATTTTGGTAATCTCCGATTGTGATCATTCATGATTTTTTCCAACCAATTTCTTCTGCTAACCACTTTCCTTCTATTTATATCCCTGAACGCGTTCCGGGGGATATTATGTTTTTGGTCCGACCTCCGCCGCCGCCGCACTACGTGTTAACGCGATAACTGCAGTAATATTTCAATTAGAAATTCCAAGTTTTGAATGTAAGTTAGTATCATAAAGAGGAAGAACTGATTCAATTTCTGAGAATTTACTATTTCTAGATTGGCCTCCAGGGGCCAAAAACTGAAAAAATCACTGTTCCGCGATAACTTCGGTAATATTTCAATTACAAATTTCAAGTTTTGCACATAAGTAAGTATCATAGAGGAAGAACTGATTCGATTTTGGACAAATTAAGATCTCTAGATTGGCCACCAGGGGCCAAAAACTGATTTACATGCTAACGCGATAACTGCAGTAATATTTCATAAGTATGTACCATTAAGAGGAAGAACTGATTCGATTTTGGACAATTTGCAATATCTAGATTGGCCACCAGGGGCCAAAAACTGAAAAAATCACTGTTTTTATCATATTTCTGGAAATATTTGTCCGATTGACCTCAAATCAAGTGCAAATGAAAGATCATGACCTGAAGATGAGTCCCATGATGACATTATTCCTGTTTTGTTCAAAATTTTGACACAAGGTGGAGCTTTGTCACATAAAATTCACCATTTTTGCTATATCTTTGGAACTATTTCTCCAATTGACATGAAACTATGTGCAACTCCAAGGTCATGACCTCACAACGTGTCACATGATGACATAATACCTGTATGGTTCAATATTTTGCCACCAGGTGGCACTTTGTGATGGAAAATTACTATTTTGGCCATATCTTCAGAACCATTTGACCGATTGACCTGAAATTAAGTTCAAATGAAAGTCTATTCAAGGTCACTTCAAGGATTGTGGAATTGGAGAATTGGGGGCGTTCAGGGATATACCCCCAGTCGTCGCCTCCGACGGCATAAGCCTAGTTTTAGTAATGTGTTAGACAGTTCTTAACCCAATATTGGTCATTTCAGCAATCTCAGCTAGAGATTCAGCAAGTTGTTTCCTTCCCTTGATGCAGAAACAGGGTTACCTCTTTTCCACAACCACAGGATGGATATGTCTTTCAACATTAATGTTTAAGAAATGAGAAGCAACTGCATCAGTTAGGGTTGACTCATTGCTAGCTGAAGCATATTTATCATGGCAGTAATTATCCAATGGAAAATAGAAGGCTCTAGCCTATTTGCTCAGAGAAATCCCGGTGTTGACATTTTTCGCCAGGCTGTGTATATACATACGTATATTCTGATGTTATTGACTTTGCTCATTAATCCTTCTGTTAGGTTCCAGACAAGGAACCAGATAACCAGATGTAGAGATGGTATTATGGGATAAGGGTACGGTGTGTGTCCACGCCCTGCCAGTGGCGTCCTGGAGCAGAAGTCAAGTGGTGTTCACCCTCACCAGGGCAGAACTGCCAGACTGCTAGTCCGAAGGGTTTAGCTGGAACACAGTCCACTCTTTTGGAGGTGTTCCTAAAAAACGAGACGCGGTAGCGTAGTGGTCAAGTAGGCTTGACTTGAGATCGTAAGGTCCTGAGTTCAAGCCCTGGCCACAGCCTTCGCGGTGTGTTCTTGGGCAAAACACTTTACTCCCTCACTCCACCCAGGTTAATAAATGGGTACCAGCAAATAGGCAGGGAAACTAATCTAAGAGCTGGGGGGAGTACCTGCGACGGACTGGGATCCCATCCAGGGGCAGTAGCAATACTCCTAGTCGCTTCATGCCATGGAAACCGGGGTTAAGCACCAGCCCAATAGGCCACTAGGCTCGTACAGGCTTACTTCTAAAAAACGAGGCCAAACGTTAGTGACTAGTTTACGGGTACATCGATGATTTTAAACTTTAGACAAGCGCCCACCCACCAGGAAATAAACACTTGTCAATGACGACTGCCCATACTTTGTACCAAGCAAAGCGAAGTAGCAGAGTCTGGTTTTACCAGGCTAGCATACAGTAGCCAGGGGATTAATTTTTATGAGGAGGAATTGTTTCAATGGTTTCTGACAAGAGGAGGATTCATCAAAGAGTTTTGGAATCAGCTTATTCAATTAATAACTCAAATACAATCGCACACCAGTTCAGGGAATGGGAAGGGTATATATGAGTGAAAATTTAGCTACATATTGGTAAAGAGACCTGATTGAAAGAAGTTTTGAAACTGTTGTAAAAGCAATCACAACCGTGGCTTGGAACTTAGGGGAATTTGGGCTCTCCAAAATTGTTTGTTGAAACACGCAGGAACATAAACAAAAAAAAAAAAAATCGGTACAGTATTAATTTTTGGTTACACAATCATAATATTTGAAACTTCAGTTGTTAAGGCATCTAACTGTGGCTGTATTATTTCTCTAGGCTGATGAGGTTTGGTCACAGTGCCATAGGGGCAGAATAAACTGTAAAATCTTTTTCTGACTAACAAAATCTTATATTTCTAGTGTTGTTGCTCAATTTGGGTAATTTTTTCAGCAATTTGCTTAGTGTCACCCTGCAATCAAGACCATGATTATGCCTGTCATCAAAGTGGCTGAAGCACAGTTAGCATTTTTTGTTTGGGAGCAAATTGGCTTAAAAAAAGACTGCACTTTAAATGGATGAGGGCATATAACAAGGCCAGTCCGCAAGTCTGCTGGACACAAAGTAAGGTTTTATATTCCTAGGAACAAGAGGGAGTGGTTCACACAAATGGATTACACCTGAAAGGGGGAGGCACACAAGATGCTTAACCAATTATGGAGACAGTACTTCTAAAAGACATGCAAGTTGCTGGGAGGTAGGAGGAAACAATTCAGCAGGCACAAGGGTTGTGACACCTTTAGGATAATACATATGTAACTACCTACATCCATTCATACCGTACATGTGACTCTGTATCCTTTTTTAAGCTCTCTATAAAAGGGTTACCTGTCTCCTGCCTCCTGTCCGCTTCTTGCCAGTGCGCAGCACGGTGGACATATTGTGGTGGATGTGTCCTTCTTGTCTTCCTAATTGGTTAATTATCTTGTTAACTGCCTTAGCTGTAACAACACCCTCCTGTCTGCAGTAGGCTCCCCCTCTGCCCATTTCGTAAGAGGACAATCCAGCCAACAGAGGAGCCAGCAGATTGCTCCCTAATGTTACCTTTTTTTTGAAGACCCTTCCAAGTATGGTGGGTTTTGCGTCTCCTTTGTTTTCTGTTTCTGAGTCGCCCACCCATTCTTACAGGGTATTAAACATAACATAACATGAATGGCGAGAACAGGCAGTTCAGCCCAACTAGGCTTGCCAGTTTCTTTGTGCTATTGTGAATAGATCACTTCAGATACTCAGTGACATCTAGCTTTAAGTCAAGCCTGCTCTTGAATACTCCAAAGGTCTCTGCCTCAACAATATGGTCAGGCAAGCTATTCCACATCGAAATGAATCTTTAGGTGAAGAAATATTTCCGAATATCAGCGCTAAATTTTCCTTTGGTCATCCTCCATTTGTGACCTCGAATTCTACTAACAACACTTAGTTGAAGGAATCCTACATAATTCACTTTGTTAATCCCTTTAACATATTTAAAGACCTCAATCAGATCACCCCTAAGCCTCCTTTTCCGAAGACTAAAGAGATTAAGGATCTTCAGCCTCTTCTCATAGCTTTCATCTTTTATACCCGGAATTAGCTTAGTGGCTCTTCTCTGAACTTTCTCTGGAGCCTCTATATCTTTCTTAAAGTATGGTCCCCAAAACTGTACACAATACTCTAGATGTAGTCTGACGAATGTGTTGTACAAAAGGGGCATCGCCTCCTTGGATTTGTACTCAATACTTTTGGCAATATATCCCAGCATCCGTTTGGCTTTTTTAACTGCTACGGCACAATGGCTGGAGCCTGTGAGAGTTTGGTGAACAATCACTCCCAGATCTTTTTCTTGTGGAGCACATTCCAATTTAAAACCTCCCATGAAGTAATCCCATCTAGTGTTTTTATTACCTACAAGTACAAGTTTACATTTTGCAACATTAAATCTCATTTGCCACATTTCTGCCCAATTCTGGATTCTATCCAAATCATCCTGAATCACTTTGGTGGACTCTAAACTATTTGCCAAACCTCCCAATTTAGTATCACCTGCAAATTTAAATAATCTCCTCTCAATATTCCTATCAAGGTCATTAATCTAGATGAGGAACAGCAGGGGCCCCAACACCGATCCCTGGGGGACGCCGCTCCCCACCATACCTAGCTCAGATGAGATACCACTGACCACCACTCTTTGTGTTCTGTCCTGCAACCAGTTTGGAATCCACTTCAGAATACCTCCTGTTACTCCAATGGAGCTCATTTTAAAAATGAGTCTCTTATGCGGTAATGAGTCAAATGCTTTCTGAAAATCCAAGTATACGATGTCATAAGCCCTGCTCTGGTCATAAGTCCTGGTGGCATCTTCATACAATTCCAGAGGGGTTTGTCAGGCAACCTGCTCTTTAACTTTCCTTTTTCTGCTACAGTACAGAAAGAAACGCTTAGGGTTAGTTTTTGCCCCCTCTGTGATTTGTCTTTCATACAGTCTTCTAGCATTCCTCTGCTCTTTTTTGACCACAGCCCGCATTTTACAGTATACAGCCTTAGCAATCTCATTGTTATCCTTTATGTATATCTTGTAAAGATTCCTCTTTTCCATCAAACTCCTACGAATAGCTGTGGTCATCCACTGCGGATTCTGCTTTTTCAGCTTACTTTTGGACACCTTTGGAATGAATTTGCATTGTTAATCTAGTAAAACCCCCTTAAATCTTTCCCACATCTCATTTACAGACTTATGAGACACCTTTTTAACTTTCCATGAAACCTCAAAATTAACAGTAGAGTGATCACTATAGTCCCAATTGCTCTAGTACCTCAGCATTGCTAAGTCTATCAGAGTCATAAAAAAGCACCAAATCTAAAATTACCTTCTCTCTTGTAGGTTTATTAACATACTGCACCAAAAAATTATCATTCATAACATCTAGAAATCCCCCCCCCCACTCTGTCCTTTCACCATTTCCCAATTGATACCAGGATAATATTAGTCTCCCATAATAATAGTCCCTCCTCCTCTACAAGCTTGCATAATCCTCTTAAAGAGCATTTCATTGACTGTACTGTCCAAAGCTGGTGGTCGATCGCATACACCTATGTTTAAACCTGTCTCGTGTTTGCCAATGAGCCTGACCCAGATATCTTTGCAGGGCAAGGAATGTTCAATTTCAGGTATTTCCTGGACACTTATGTTTTCGTTCACATAGAGTGCTACACCCCCTCCTTGCCTATTGCATCTATCCTTCCTAAAGAGCTTATAACCTTCTATATTATATACATCTCCATCCTCCATCGCTAGTCATTTGCTTGACTAGCGATACAGGGTACCTTACTGCCCAGCATAACAGGGCTTCTGCTGCCTGGTCCTGTCTCGGTTTCACCCAGCCACTTGCCTAGCATAACAAGATATCCGCTACCTTGCGTTGCAGGATTACCGCTATTTGGTTCTGTCTTAGGGCCACCCGACCACTTGCCTTGCTATACAGGGTTTTTGCTGCCTGGTCCTGCCTTGTCCTGTCCTGGGAGCCACCTTGTTACAAGGTACCTGCTCACCAATAATGCATTTCCAATGCATTTCCATTTTAAACCTTTCTGTGTATTTAAACCAAAAATTAATAGGTTTGGAACCCAAAAAGTTGGTTCCCAGCCGGAAACAAGAAATAGCAGGTTTTTTCAGCAAACCATGATGACGTTAGCCACAGCATTTGCTTGGTTACATGGTTCAGCGGATGCATATGCTGCACATGCCCTAGCAACCCAGTGTGTAATCAGCAACATGGCTGTTACCATGTATAACAGCACTAGAAATTAAACTCCAAATTTTCCTGACTGGATGTATCCTTAGTGTTTTTGCACACCAGAATGTTTCTTTGGGTACCAAAACATCAGGGTAAGCCAAAAAAGTACTGATTTCATTTGATATTGGTGGACTTTGAATGCGGAATTCTTTCTACGTTTGAATGTGTGTCGCCTCCAAAATACCAGAATGTATTGTATTGTTTTACTCGGTATAACAGTAGCTTTTAGCAGTTAGCTTGCGTAACATCTAGTGCTCCAAGAGCACTCCACAGTTAACAATGATTGTTGTCTTACCTAATCGGGGAGAACAAGCAGCACCTGTTAACTGCGGAGTGCTCTCGGAGTGAACATTCTGTTAATTATGAAAATGACAGAGAACAGGTGAGGACTAAAAATTCTATTAAATGGAAGTTTTGTGCAACCCAATTCTTTGTTCTTGTTCTGCAACTGTACTGAATTTAGCCCATGATTTAATCGCTGTTACATCGCATACGGAGAGAAACTGTGTCTTTGGTTGCCAATTACGATAATTGGAAAACACGTGAATAAAGGAAAATGATTGAGAACTACTAATTGTAGTCCAAAAGGGACGTGTCTTAGCACCCCTGCTGGCTATGCCACTGATACTAAGTTATCATTCTCAGTGGTTTTGCATGTGGTCTAAAATATTTCCCATAGGTCTTTGTCTTTCAATATGACACATTTCACAAATTTTACAATCCAGGTGATCCCAGAAAGGCTCCACAAGTTTTAAGTGGGTAACTGAAATTTGGTAATTGCCCCTCATCTTCTCTCCCTTCCAGACAGTCACTGCAGGGTTTTGATCTGTGGTTTGGGTGATTTTTTTGCTGCACCTCAAAAGTTCTTTCAATCTATTTGAAAATCACCAGTGATCCCAAAGTTTTGGACAGTAGTGTATTTAGAGCCCTTAGCGCAATGCCTCTAACAATTTCAATCCACCTAGTATTTGGCCTATCGCAATGAGTATGGGACCATGTTAAACGGGCCCGCATTTAAGGGTTATGAAGTTGTGACTTCAGAAACTGAACTGCAGAGTCTTTATTTGACCGGAAAAAAAATATTGAAGAGAAAAACGTGTGTCAAAAGTGGTTTAATATGAGGGATCAATACATAAGTAATCAATTTGAGCCAGTCCCGGAAAGTACCTTTTATCTTATGAAAGATTTGGTTGCTCTTTTAAATCACTCATTAATGATAGTGAAGTGATATCTATGCACTAGGAATGTCAGGTCACTCTTTATTAAACTGGAGGCCAAAAGATATTCATCAAAGACAAAAACAAAATGTCTTTGTTAGGAGGGGAGCCAAGCCCTTATTTGGTTTTGATGGACACCAGATAGGGTTCCGACAAAGAATGCTGAAGACTGGATTAGTCTCACTGTTTTATCCATCCTCAGGAAATCCCCATAGGAATTCCCAGTCTTTCTCTGACTAGATCTCCTCTCTAACCAAACACATTCAGGGCCAGCAGGTTGCCACAACACCTGTCCTGAGATTTGCCGTCCTTATAACACACGCCCGTATAGCCAGACTAATGATGTTTAAGCAATAACTGATAAATATCTGTCTCCGATGACCTGCTGCTATGCAGGAGTAGTTAGAGTAGTTACTTGTTTTACATGAGTGATTGAGAGGCTCATTGAATAGTTACATACTTTGAGGCACATTCATATTTTCATGGTGACACTGTTTAAAATGTGATTCCTATACATTTTAAATAGAAGCAGACAGCCTTGATTTTTATTGCTGAGAGAAAAAACAAAAGGCACTGTCCGAATACTTACAGACCTCACAATAAATTTTACCGATAGTAAGCAGTCAATTGCTTTCAGCTGTGCCTTCATTTTTTATACCCCGTCAACACGAAGTGAGAGGGGCATATAGGTTTGACCTCCGTCCGTCCTTCCGTCCGTCCGTCCGAGATAAAGGGGACAGCTTTACTCAGAAACTACTACAGATACAGTAACCAAATTTGGTGTGTAGCTTCAGACCATAAAGGCCTTGATCGAGTTCGAAAATAAGAAGCGCACGATTGGCGGGGGATGATGTAGACCACCACGACTTGTTTAATTAAATCTTGTCAGTGATTACCCAGAACTTCTGGATCTTGGCATACTCGTAAGTGAATATTGACACCAAACAATCGGAGGAATGCCACAACTCAAGCTAAACTCTCATTATTCTATTCTGACATTGATTTTGTCTGCAACTGTGAAACTGTTTTATAAGTCATTTGGTGTCAGGCCAGCATTAGCTGTCTACATCTGGGAAGGAACAGAAATTGAGAAAATACTTGAGTAAATCAATTGATTCAGTTGGCTTGCCTGGATACACGGAGCATACTTATTTTACCAATGAGAAGTCATAGTTTGCCGCTGCAGTATAATTTAGAGTCCTGCAATTGTATAGTGCTTGCCTGGGTAATAACATAGTAGCCTGGTGGTAACATATGCTCATACTAATGATTGGATAATCATTATCACTTACACACAATTTCCTCTCTGAGCATCATATTCTTGAGCCTGGGCCATCTTCCGACATTGAGGGAAATTTTTCCTTATTTCTTCTCTTTAAGCAAGAGGAGGAAGTTGCTTCCATCTATGTCTGTGGTGATTCTTGCATTTTAACGGAGGTGAAACCCATGAATTTTACAACGAAGACAAACTCTCACCAACCTGTCCCTTAAAATAAACCTTGAGGGCCAAAACAAGTTCCTGTACTCAAATCCCTTATAAATCACACTACTTTCTGCCATGAAGGTCAAATTAACCTGGTAATTGAACCTCAAAACAGATGCTCAAGAGTCATTGCAAAGGATACATTTACTTGTAGATTACAGACTGTCAATCAGCGATGGAAATGAAAGAGAGATGAAAACCAATATTTCCCCAGAGGCAGCAGGGAGAAAACAGTGTTTATTTTAGAATTTAACTAGCTATCTTAATTTGAGTGTAATTTAGTCTTGTTCCCTTAAATTCACAAGCATAACTGCGTTCTGGACATTATAGTGCAATGCATGTTCGACGGTCATTCACGAGCATTCAAATGCTCATTGCACTCCATATGAATTTGGACAATGACACTGGAAAAAAAAGCTTGGCAATGTATTGATATGCATTCATATTCTGGCAAACTGCATCCATACTTTTCATTTTCATTTCATTTTCCTTTCTTTAACCAGATGAAGCCTTGTTGAGATTAAAATCTCTTTTTCAAGAGTGACCTTGCAAGAGCAGCAAAGACAAAATTACAAACAATACCAGCAAATAAAAATAGAACTGACATACAGTACATTGCAGACAAATGAACATAAAATTCAGTTGAATACAAACAGGTGAAGAGCAAAAGTCCAGTGGTGACACATAAATAGGGACTAATTTCTAAAAGATTAAGGATCTAAAATTTAATTTAACAGCAATCACGTTTCCTGAGAGAACTTTTTTTATGATCTTTTAAAATGGACTTAAATTCAATTTACTATAACTGGTACTCATTGTTCTCATATTAAATGGAAATGTGCTGCAGTATTGATCCACAAGGCAAAAAATTTTACCACTGTCCCACTAAATATGGACTGCGCTTCACATGACACAAGTGTACTTCAGTCGAGAGAATGCACATTTTCATTTCACATTTTAACTGGAGACCATCTGGAATTCTGCTGCAATATCGTTGTGGGCATTGCATACAGAATAGCTCAGAACACACTCATCTTCGAACTCCGGTTTCCTTTATATCACAACTGTTCACCTGTGAGGTAAGAAGGCTGCATCCTAAAGGGTTGCGATGTTACCCTGTTCACTAGAATTGTCCTCAGACTGACAGTCAGACTCAACTATAAACCCATGCATAAATGCTAAAAACAGCTTTCCATATAGGTCTATAGTAGTTCAGAGAAATTTTGCAGTGGTTTAGCCTGATGACACACAGATCAATTGAAAACAATTCACTATGGCGGCTGGTAATGACCATACATTACTAACAATAAAAGTGTGGTGCTGCTTGAGGTGGCACTATCCTACTTTAGAGAAAGCCAGGAACATCTTCTTTACTATACTGCAGGACTTCCTTAATCCCCATTGTACCTTCAAGCAGAGCTAAATAACACCTAGTAGCTGCGGTGTGAAGGGTGGGCGAAATTGGTCAACAGCAAGAAATTCAAACTGTATGGAAGTAAGACCACAGTGATGTTCTGAATGCTGGTTCAATTCAGTGAGGTGCGGTTGTGTTTAGAGACTATGTGAAATGCCTACACGAGGAAGTGCATGCTCGCAAAGTCGACTACAGGTTGGCTTCAAGCCAGAGATTCCTATCCATAATTGCTTTGCACTTTTCATGAGCGCTACTCATGTATTCTACTGTGTTCGAATTTCAGCATGAAGACCGCACGTAATGAAGGAGGTGGTGAGACGGCAGATGGGATGGGACCTCACTGTCTCCAACATTGATCTACGGTTGCCTAGTTTATTGGGAATCTGAGTCACGTGCATGCAGCAAATGTACAGGTTTTTTTTTTTTTTTTTTTACCATTTCAATGCATTTTGCCTATTTGGCTTTCATTCTGGCTGCTTCGCTTCAATATGTTTTCAGCTAGCAGTGAGAATTATACAAGTCCTCCATGCAGTCTCATTGTCCAGGTCCAGCCCTAAGATGACTTTCCTTGCATTGTGATTATGATTTCTGGTTAAAACTACTGCACTGCAAGGACATTCCATGAAAATACAAATAATTTATGTCTGTAATTCTTAATTGAGCTTGGACAATAATTAACATGCTATGCTTGTCAGCGCTTGCTGCATTAAATGCACAGCAGAATTTCCTGTGCAAATTGAGTTTCACCCGGGCACATTGTCCAACTGGAAGTTTTTGTACTTTCTCCATGTTTATTTACCTTGGAACATTTTAGAGTGTATATATACATGAGGAATCAATAAATAATGTTTGATATGTATTTCGTAATGGCTGTATGCATCTTCCTGCAATCTGGAATTACAGTCTGCATAGTGAAAAGCTGTGTTTTCTGAGGAATGGTTTTCTCAATCTGAGTGCATCTTCAAATTTGTTTTCCAACTGGAAATAATGGGAATTTAAATAAATGTGAAAAGAACCACTTTATTTCCATGTAATTTTGTCTTTTCTTCGATTTATTATTTTTGAATGATCAAAGTTGATATGGTAGATATCTTTTGACCTTTGTAAATTTAAAATGCAATAAACTGTCCATTTCCCCAAAGAAATGTCTTTTTTTTCATGGTCTCCAGTTCATTCGTAAATAGGATGGATCAGTGTGATGCTGTCAGAACTTTGTCATGAAAAATGTGAGGATTGCCATAGAGATGGATAATTTAACTGAGAAAAAACATTAATCAGGCATTGTTAGAATATAATCTTGAGTGTGGGTTGCTCTGTTGAAATTGGTGCTGGGACAGGAAGCCCTTAATCCTGGATCTGTTCACTGCTGCACTAATGCTGATTCACTTGCTCTTGCCCAACACAAAAGCAGTCTGCTTTGTCACAGTGAATTAGTGCTTTGCTGCTGGTATACTCTGGTACTTCCACGAACAAATGCTAATAGCTTTGTAGTCTGTTACAAATTCTAATTTTCACAGTTACACTGTAAAAGAAACCATGGCATTTAGTGTGGCATTTAGTTGCTGATGGCAGTCTATCAAAGATAACATTTCTTTCAGAATTATGCTGCTAATTCTTCAGCAGTAAAATACAGACTTTGTTGCAACAAAGCCGATTCCTGCTGCTGCTGAACTTCTGGTTTTTTAATGCTCGAAGTTGGTGACGCTACTCCAGTTGTACAATGCAAGTTGTTCACGGCAATGTTTCTCCACCTGTGCAAACTTTAGCACTGGTATGAAAGGGTTAATGCAAAGATATAAGCAATTCCATCATAAGCAAAATTGCTGTTTGTTCAAATCACCATTTCAAGTTGACTTGTGATCTCACAAGCACTTTACCATTTTTACCACCACAAATGTGAAGTATTAAATGGCCACTTCAGGAGCAAACACATTCGCGCCTGTGATGGCGACAAGAATTCCTAACAGCTGGGTCACAGATATTTCAGAGGCAAACCGAGTTCTGTTGAATGACCATTTGTTTTGAAAATGTTCTCTTGTTACAGTATGGTTTTGCAATTTGAGCATATTGATCAACTAGACAGTCTGTCGCGTGCTGGTCAACTTGTATCCCTGTATCCCGGAAATCAATCGCTCCCAAAATCAATAGACTTTGTAACCTTATCACACATAAAGCCCATGCCAAATATGAAACAAATTGGCGGAAATCTGTGCTCTTTAGAGCGCTTATAAGCAAATCTCTACAAATGTGGCGGCGAACACGATCGCTGATCCATAGTATCCTCGACCCGTCGTCCAGGGATAAAATTAAACAAAATCTGAATGAATGTAATAGTTTATGACATTTGTGTGGGTAAACACGTGGTATATACTTCTGTTATTCGGTTTCACAACTTTAAATTTTCAACCTGGAGGTTAAATCTTTCCAGTTCTTCTCTGCAAAAAGGCACCTTTCAAGATGTGCATGAATATTTACGGTAGACTCTTAAGGTGCTCTGCAGAGTAGCACCACAGCTGCGTCTTACACTGCTGGCGTGTGTGATCAATGGACATGAAAATGAGGACTGCATAAACATGGGAATTTAACTTGATCCCATGGGCTTTCCTCACATCAAACACCCTTTTAATGGGAAGTCAGGGTCCTTCCCTAATGCTATTTTGAGCTGGTCTCCAAGGCCTCTGCTTCACTCTAAGCCCTGCTTTGGCCAATTTCAAAATACATAAGAAACACTGAAATAATTGTAGTTTACAAGGGTTGTTGCCACAGTTGTTAGGCGTGGGGGGGTATTGGAATGCCAGCTGTGGACGCAGTCAAGGAAGGACCATTCCATTAGATCTTGGGGCAGGGGAACACCTCATTCCTTCTTCATCAAGCTGCCCCCACTGGGGCTCAAAAGTATTAGGTTCATACTGGCCTATTTATACAGAGCGCATACAGTATTTATAGGAGCCCATTATTTGAATGTTACCCTTGGTCTGAGAGCTGAAGGAATGCAATGCCCTCTTTTGGGAGGCTATTCTAAGGTGGGCAGCTTTAGCTGCAAGTGGTTTGGGCCTAAGGTGCGTCCCATCTAAATTCAAAGACTTCAGATATCCCAGAATGCATGGCCTAACCTGAACCTGATTTCCTTCCTATTTGCTGACCATGGTCATACTGTTGGTTAATTAGCAGTCTCTTAGTGCACTGTTGCTCGATTTGTGAACTGTTGGTTATCAATTCAGTCCATCTGTTCGCCAGTGGAATATTGTCAGTTTTTCGAGGATGATGGGCTTAAATAGGAGCTATAGGTCACCTATAGCTTACCGCCCCGCAGGACGCAACTTATGTGACGCCACTAAATTTACTGGAGATAAATGAGCAGCTAGGTTACCGTTGTACCTAGCCGAATACCAGGTCTAACTTTGCTTGGGCTACAAGATGGCTTGTGGATGAATTTCGAATGGTGAAACGACCGTAGCCGAACTACCTGTGCGGTTCCACGGTTTTAATGCATACCTGCCAGCCAATCAGAAAAATGTATTCACCCAGACCATGGTATAAATCATGTTACTGTATGGCATGAACAGTGCGCCAGTAATGTCCCCTGTCATCATCTTCTCCCACTGAGGAGAGCTTGAATCTGGGGATCCGGGAAGTTCCTGTCTGGAGCCCAGACAGCAGACATAATAGCCTCCCCAGTGACCCAGCTGCTAAATGACAGATTAAAAAATCATTTTAACATTGTCCCCCCACCCCCCACCCCCATATCTTGGCCCTATCTTTTGAAAGAACATATTACATGGAAATGTCTTACTGCAGGACAGCTTTTTAGTGCATGAGTACTGGTGCTGCATTTACTCAACAGTCCCTATGTATTTGGACAGTGGCAAGTTGAAGTAGAGACCACAAGCATTAATTTATGGTTTCTTATATCCACAACTTTTAAACTGCTTCAGCTCACATTTCAGCTCTTTTTAAACTGTGTCACTGTCCAATTACTTAAGGACTATTAATTACAATGTATGCTGCATGCCAAACTTCCAGTGTTTACAGATTAAAGCTAAACTTATATCCACCAACGGAAAGATGAGATTGTGCCAACGTATCACTTGTGGTCAAAAGAGGAGAATTATGAAATGTATACAAAGGAGGTAAATAACAAGGGGTTATATGTGTATAAAAAGCCCAGTTTGTTTGTTTCTATAGTTACCCATTTCAGTGAGCTCCTTGGCTTGATTTCCTCTTGGCAGAAGAGGTGGACCTTATTTTAGTGTGCAATAAAAATATGGAGCAGAAACGTATCAGAGATACATGGCATCTCATGTATGATACGATCGGGCGAGTTTGTAACAGGTGTTCCTGGGCACTGTAAAGTGCTGTCCAAACTGCGTCAGCATCTCCAGTAAACAGAAAGTCTTTTATTAATAACAATCTTGTAAGTGACATTGAGGAGGATGTTATTAGAGTCAGCTCTTTTGGGCAGGTTAAAAAAAAAATCGCATTAAAGGTGTGAACTATCTACTAAGGCTTGGTTTCTGGTTTTATTGGCACAATGCCACTTCTGATTAAAATGTCACTAAAATTGAAATATGATTATTATTGTTACTTTTATTATTGCAAATATCAGATATTTTTGAATTGAGTGGCATACCAATTTATCTATCTGGATTGATTCAACCAACTGTGGAAAGTCTAGGGGTGAAAATACTATGTGTTTTTCCAACCCTTATAATCCGCCGGCTGATTTCATCAAATACCTCTTTGTTCCGATCAAGGAACAATGAGCTAATTATCAGCTCGAGATGAAAAATATTGCATTGGAATTTACCTTTGAAATCTGGATTTTCTGCTTTTATCAAAACTGTTGTTTCCAGAATGCAGAGCTTTTCATGTTCGTAAATAGATTTAAAAATTTTCAGGCTTATCATGTTTCCCCACAAAGAACAATGAATGATTCGATTTTGTCAAATGAAATCAAGCGAAGGTCAAAAGTTGTCAGTGGTCTGTAATTTCAATTTATTTTATTATTTAAAGCTTAGTTAACATTCTAAAGCCCATCATCCCCCTAGCGGCAATGCCAGCATTATGGAATATTCTGTGGCATGTCGTAAGCCTCTGACCCTTAAATGCATTATTGCTTTCAAGCTGTTCCCATTTATTAATAATCACACAATGTATTTACTGACTAATCAAGACCAATATATAAGCCTGTAATAATCAAAAAATTATGAAGAAATGGGAGAGATCACCAATGGCCAACATTGATAACTTAGTGGTGATATTGTGGGGAAAAATAATAATAATTAATTAATTTGATACTTTGAATTCCATCGTCCATTTAAGCAATTTTTTTCAACAGTGCAACCTAATTTAATCTAGGATTACACTTAATCAAAATGTTTTCAGCATTCAAAAGAATAGGCTACATTTGTGGGGAGGCATAGTTGCATATTAGTAGCTGCGATGCGATAGTAATTAATTGCTTACATTGAAGCGTTGTTAATTGAATAATTTGGTAAATTGGTTATTAGTTCATCATGAAGGTTTGATGCCTAGCATGTATTTTTAAATAAGCAAAAATGCATGCCATGCATCAAACTTTCATGGTAGCAAAATCATTGATAAGGTCTTTAAAATCCAGCTTCTGGGAAAGTTGTAGGAAGGCTGCAATATGAGATTGTATGAACAGCAATTATTAATTAAGTAATTAGAGATGAAATCTAAGCTTTATCTAAATACCATCTTTAGCAGCATTAACCAGGAAAGCCTCATTGAGATTAAATGTCTCATTTGCAGGAGTGTCCTTCCTCATACACGCAGCAGCAAACTTACAGACATACAACATATAACAGTTAGAGACAATAAAATTTCAGGTCAAGAATATAAGATTAGAGTCAAATATGTCCAGGATCACACACAAATAAGCAAATACACGTAAATAAGTGAAAGCATCTATAGCCTGATATGCCATCATCCAATGATTTCAATCTATTTTTGTGAACACCAAGAATGACCAGCTTCCTCAGAGCCAAATCCTTCTGCAACAAATTCCGAAGGAGCAGCATACCCAAAACCCCTTTTTTCCATGACAAGATGGATTTCAGGGACAGATAGTAAGAGTGAATCCTGCGAATAGGTCTCAGAGTGGTGACAGTAACTTCCAGCATTTCTTAGATGGATACATTTATATAACTACAGAGGAAACAAGTTAAGAATTGCCTTATAAATATGGACGTTCCAGTGATTAAGTCTACAGATGGACAATACAGGCCAACTAAGCCCAGCATACATGGAACCCTGATTTGTGAGAGCCATCGAATTTATAACAAACCTCAGTGCTCCACAGTAGACAGAGACTAAAGCATGAAGGCATTGAGAGGATGCATGCATATAATATCACAATAGTAATTTGCAGGCATGAAAGTTGTGTTACGACCCGAATTGAGAGAAGGACGGGTGGGGAGAACTATAATAGGCATGAATTGCACGCAGTCCCTAACCGCCTAACCAGAGATTAACCACACCTATGGCTAATCTTGCAGTAAGAAGTCTTTTTGAATAAAAAGAAAAGCAAGACTTGAGATAAAAACCCAGCCTAAGCTTCCATCATTTTTCAAGTTATAGAATAATAGGCATAAATGAGAGAATCGTCAATTACAAATATTAGGTATTTGTAAGAAAATGCAAACTCAGTCACATTGCCTTGAAATGGACCAAATGACCCCATGTTCAACTCTGGTGTCACTGGCACTGTGACTTGTTGCCCTTGACTTGTGGTTAGCACTGCTGCCTCACAGCATGAAGGTCGTGGGTTCGAATTTGGCCTGGGGCCTTTCTGTGTGGAGTTTGCATGTTCCTCCGGGTACTCCGGTTTCCCCCCATCCACAAAAACATGCCTTATAGGAACACTCCAACCAGTAGCCCTGACCAAGGAACTGGCTTTAGAACATGAGTTGGTCCCCGGGCGCTGCTCTGTGGCTGCCCACTGCTCATAACTATAGGATGGGTCAAATGCAGAGGACAAATTACCCCACGGGGTTCAATAAAGTATATCTATCTACTCAGCAATATATACACTCATAACTAAGCATAATGGATGGGTGAAGGGACCCACTCGCACAGGCTGGTACAAGCAAAAAGATGTTTAATAAATATACTTAAACAGACAAAAACAAAACAGGCGAGCAGCAGCAACACGCACGGAGCTAAAAACGCCAGAATGCAGCTGCCCTGCCAGATTGGCTGTGCAGCTCTACAGTTCACCTCCACTTCAATGAGCAACAGGTGTGGCTCGTCGAAGTGGAGGTAAAGACAGCAGGAGGAGGAGGGACTGCAGGGCAGAACTAACACAGTACCCTCCCCCCAAGGCACGCCTCCTGGCGAGCCAGGAAAGGGCCACCCGGAAGTCATGGTGCTGCCGGACCTCGGAACTCATGGCACCACTGGACCCGGAACACTACGGGAAAACACCTCCCCCGGACCCAGAATACCACGGGAGATCACCTCTGCCGGACCCAGAACACCACGGGAGAACACCTCTGCCAGACCCAGAACACCATGGGAGAACACCTCCGCCGGACCCGGAACACCTCAGGGGACCACCTCTGCCGGACCCAGAACACCATGGGAGAACACCTTCGCCAGACCCAGAACACCATGGGAGAACACCTCCGCCGGACCCGGAACACCACAGGGGACCACCTCTGCCAGACCCAGAACACCACGGGAGAACACCTCTGCCAGACCCAGAACACCATGGGAGAACACCTCCGCCGGACCTGGAACACCACAGGGGACCACCTCTGCCAGACCCGGAACACCACAGGGGACCACCTCTGCCGGACCCAGAACACCACGGGAGAACACCTCTGCCAGACCCAGAACACCATGGGAGAACACCTCCGCCGGACCCGGAACACCACAGGGGACCACCTCTGCCAGACCCAGAACACCTCGGGAGATTGCCTCTGCTGGACCCGGAACACCACGGGAGATCACCTCTGCCGGACCCAGAATACCACGAGAGAACACCTCTGCCAGACCCAGAAAACCAAAGGGAGAACACCTCCGCCAGACCCAGAACACCATGGGAGAACACCTCCGCCAGACCCGGAACACAGCTCTCCTACATTAATAACACTGCTGCTTCACAACCAGCCAGGCTGAGTCCCAAGCTAGCAACTGCATTTTGTCATGGTAGGGTGGAGGGACCCACTCGCACAGGCTGGTATAACCAAAAAGATGTGTAATACTGAAAAACAGACAGGGGAGCAGCAGCAACACACCGTGCTAAAAAGGCTAGAATGCAGCTTTTTGGCAGCGCAGCTCTTAAATACTCTACACTTCATCTCCACTTCAATGAGCCACACCTGTGAAGCATGACCATAATGGCCACACAATGTAACCGCTAGTAAGATTTTAAAAGAAAACCTGCTTAAGGTATTAGTAAACATTACAGAGACCTGCAACTAATCATTCAGACAAATGCCTTGCCTTGTGAACTGCAAAGTAACGCAATGATGTCGCTCATTCTAAAGCCACAATTGTACATTCACAAACAGAAACTTCTTTTCGCACTACAGAGGTTTCATGGAAGCTGTGAATAATATATGGCCATTAGCACAAGGTGCAATCAGCTCCGCAATGAAGTCTTGAGGGATACACAAGGAGTATGGTGAGATTCATAAATATTTGGACAGTGATACCTTTTTTAAATGTGTTATTCCCACACTGTTTACTTAATATGGATATATACGTGAATCTATCCATTATCTAATCCTAATCTAGTCAGGGTCACAGGGGTGGTGGGTTGCAGTTGGAGCCAATCCCATCATATTGTGGGTGAGAATCAGGAACACAACCCAAGCAAAAAACATGAGCTTCACACAGAAATGCCCCAAATCAACGGTGAAACCACAGTCATCTTGCCGTTAGACAAAAGTGCTACCCTGCACCAGCATGCCTCCCTTTGATATGGATACATTGCCCTAAAATTAAAGCAGACATCCCTCACTTTAATAAAAGGGTATGTATATCCACACATGCCATGCAAGCCATGTAGGAATCTCAGCCCTGTCAAACTGTGTAACTGTCCAAATACTTACGGTCCTCTCAGCAGCTCCTCCTCTGATTCATCCTGTCTTGCAGTATATTAGATCTCCCATGATGCTCCACCTCCATGCAGTGGAAAAGGAGCCCAAAGCCAAGCCAGTTCTCTCTACTCTGACATTGGCTAAAAATAATGTCTACTGAACACTATCACTGCCTCTTGACTATTTTTTCCCATTATTGCTGAATGGTCTATGCTGTTCTCACACCTTATATCAAAGCAACAGATCATGTGTCATTTTCATAAGGTGGACATATGAACATCCCTGTGTCAGCGGGAGGGCCACTGGGTAGATATGAAACAGAAACCTAGTGACAGCAACCGCAAAAGATATATTTGGACTTTCTAGGAATGATTGGGCTACATGAAAGGATTTCACCTCAGGATCTTTTGGGCCGTGGTCCAACAGGTTTTGTTACTTTGTGTAATCAGACCAAGAAAGAATTTGCCCTCGCATTTGCAGTACCGTTTATCATTTTATCATGACTGCAACAGTGGTATGGATATTTGCTTGACTGTGATCATAAGCTTCTGAAAGCTTCCACCCACTGCCCTTCCACCCTTGTTATATTTCAGATCATTTCCATGACCCTCACCCAACATCTATCTACAGCATGCAAGCACTTTTTATGGAACATTGAAAACATGAAAACACACTGCTGAGACATGTTTTTATTCACAGATATAGTTACTCTTTTTGTCTCCCATAATTGTTAAATTGTGACAGTTAGTCATAAATAAACAGATCACATGTGAGGTCATAAAATCAGCAAACATTACTGACCTGGAAATTCACACGCCCTATGACCCTAAAACCCTGTAACAGTTACTGTCTTCGTTGGAATGAGAAGCATTTAGTCTTCAAAGATAGCAAGCCCTTGGCAATGTTCTCCAAATGTATGCACTCTACATCCTCTAATAGCACCTAATCCTCTACCTTGGGGGAACCTGGAAAGATTTGGTAAGGCAGCAAACTACACTAAATATCTTGTGGAAAAGCATGCACTATATTTGTCGAAGAATAGATTTGTAATGAAATTCTAGGCAAAAAAAAAATAAAGTCTCCATACAGTACAGTGCGTAGCTTTTAGGCATATTTAAAACAATTCTGTGCGGCAAGAGGTTTCCAAAAACATGAAAAGAAATTTCTGAATTTTGGAAAATGTAATCTAAAGATTTGTGAACTGTTAAAAAGTAAATCAAATCAATATTTGGCATGGCTACCCTTAGCTTAAAAGTGAGGAGTACTGTCTTGCAGTTAAAGGAGGAGACAGCTCCTCGACAAAGTATATTTCAGCGGAAAGTAGAAATCTTGAAGTGTCTAAAACGCATTGTTTTATAAATTTTAATTTGGTAATGATCCAGTGTGAGTCTTCAAATTGGCTTCAATACCAGGGGGCAGACATTTTTACTTGGGGAATCTTCTGATTTTGAATTTGATCTTCGGAAACCTCTCCTTTAAAAATGCTTAATAACCCTTCGCAGTGTACATCTCCTGATTAGCCAAAGCTGCTCAGACTAATTGGTCAAAACCGACGACCTTCTAATTTACTTTTGATAGCATTGTTATGCATTGCACCAAAAAATTATGAGGCGTCTTCTGCACATAAATGACGACATAAAATATCAATATGTCTTTATAATTTCAGTTCTACTGTTGCTCGTTAAGCAGCACATTTGCGGAAATTAGTTTGCGAGGCAGTGAGAATTCGTTCTATCTTCTGAATGTGGTTATGGCTAAAGGGCGCTGTAAGGTTGCACAGCTGTGTGACAATCCGAAGGATGGTGAAAACAAATGCTGCAGTCAGCGAAAGTTTTGGAATTACAATGCCATATCAATTATATAAATGTAGGCAACGGGAATTCACCTCTCATTGCCATTTCTAATTATAGGTCATGTACTGGGGTCTTGGTCGCTCAGTTGATAAATTGTTTCATTGTTAATCAGGCCAAGCCGTAAAGGGCGAGCTTATTGAAAGCCCTGTGAACTCCTCCACGGCCCGGATGAAAGAAAAGAGAACAATTGACGTCACGAAAGAAAATAACGGACGCACAAGCACCACGGCACTGGCGTTTGATTGGATAATGCGTTCAAAATGCACACTCACCCACTATACAGGGCACTATGTAGTGAATGTTCTGCACTGAAAATAATATAGAGAGTGAGTGAGCGAGTGGACAAGTGTGCATTCCAAACGCAGCCTTAGATTCCCCAAGTAAAAATGCCTGCCCCCTGGTATTGACGTCAATTTGAAGACTTTCCGGTTTAAAAATGAGTTGCACTGAATCATTACCAAATTAAAATTTATAAAACTTTGTGTTTTAGACGCTTCAAGAATTCTACTCTCCGCTGAAATATACTTTGCTGAGGTACTGTCTCCTCCTTTAAATAGTTTCATCAGATAATTAGCTGTATGGTTGTTCCAAGCGTATTGAAGGCAAATTCCTCTGCAGGCTCCCAGTCTCTCTTGTCTGTCTCTTCTGGTAATCCCCGATGGCACAGATGATGCCAAGAGCAGGCTTCTGTCAAGGCTAGACGATCTGTATCAACTGTCTTCAATGAAATACAACGTACAAACATTTTTGACTTTTTAAAATCAACATTTGGTGACTCATATGTGCTCCAGAAACATCAATGAGGAAAACAAAAATGAACATCTAAGGCTAAATTTAAATTTTAAAAGATCAAGGGTGTATAAAAAAATTTGCACAGTACACAACTTTTTATGGTTACAGCTTCTTTAGCAGGGCATCATAAATGAATACTGGACGTCAAAAAACATCTTTTATAGGTGTCAGTGCGTGGAAATTGCCTGCCTAAATATAATTAGCTCAGCTGGATACGATGGATACTGAAACCAATGAGAAGTAGATGGCAGATTAATGTCATGTGGAAAAAGTGTACTTTTTTTTTTGCCTTTGTGTTTATACAGTATGGTCCATAAACCATGCTCAATTTAAATTGTATAAACTGCGAGTGAGAAGGGAGGGGGATGTGTGAACAAAAGACAAAAGTATTCAAACAAATCTGATGATTCCAACGAGGCCTGTGTGTGGAGTGAATATGAGAGTACTGGGTTCAGGGCCGACCCCTGCACACACCAGGAGTCGTGTGACAAAGTGGGGCACTATGGTTCATTACCACAAATCACAATCTGAAAGGACCTAGTGTTCACGTGAACCCCACTGTGAAATTACTGTGGCAATCTCTGATGACATGTCAACGCAAAGAATCTACGCACAAAGTGCCTTAGTACTGTCCACCTTAAAGGTAGATAAAGTTTAATCATGATGTACATACATCAAAATTCAAATAATATAAGTAATATAAACAGGAATTATTTTAAGCAGAATCTTCACATCGCCTGTTGAATATGCCTTGGCGAAACTGGAAGAATAGGGCTGGTGGATTTCAGAGCGATATTTCCAAAACTTAAGATGAACAACCCAAGCGCATATTTATAATGACCTGACAAACAATTCACACGTGGATAAATTGAATCATTAAAAATTTTTTGCATTCCAGTCAGTACAAGAAGCACCACCGTATGATACAGTTGTGCTGAAAAGTTTGCATACGTTAGCTGAATTGGTGAAATTTTGTCATTTATTTTGAAAATATGACTCTTCTTGCCAAAGACTTGTCTTTTATTTAAGGACAGTGATCATGTGAAGTCATTTATTGTCACATAGCTGTTTGGCGCCTTTTAAAAATAATCATAACTGAAATCACCTAAATGGCCCTGATCATAAGTTTACATACCCTTGAATGTTTTACCTTGTTAAATAGACACAAGGCGACACACTCAGGTTCAAATGCCTATTAAGGTTTCCACACCTGTGGCTTTTTTAAATTGTGTACTAGCGTCTGTGTCTAGTCATTAAGGTTGTTAGCTCCTGAGTGGATGCATGATCTGGCTAGACACTCAGCCATGGGGATCGGAAAAGAACTGTCTAAGGAACTTCCTAACAAGCTAGCTCAACTTTTTAAAGATGGTAAAGGATATGAAAAGATATCTTAAGACTTGACAATGCCAGTCAGTACTGTTCAGTCTGTGATTACGGGGTGGAATATTAGGGGATATGTTGATACCAACCCAAGGTCAGGTAGGCCATGAAAGATTTCAGCCCAAACTGCCAGGAGAAATGTTTAGGACACAAAGAAAAACCCACAAGCTACCTCTAGAGAAATACAGGATGCTCTGGAAAAAGATGGTGTGTTTGTATCAAGGAGCAAAATAAGAAGGTACTTAAACAACAATGAGCTGTATGATCGAGTTGCTAGAAGGAAGCCATTATTGTGCCAATACCACAAAAAAGCCCACCTAAAATATGCTAGGCAACACCTCGATACAACTCACAGCTTCTGGAATACTTTCATTTGGATTGACAAGACCAAAATAGAACTTTATGGTCACAACCATAAGCACTATGTTTGGAGAGCAGTCAGCAACATTCCCACTATAAAGCATTGTGGTGGCTCTCTGATATTTTGAGGGTATGTGAGCTGTACTGGCAAAGGGAATCTCATGAAAATTGATGCCAAGATGAATGCAGCATGCTATCAGAAAATTCTGGCAGACAATTTGCATTCTTCAGCTGCGCATGGGACGTACTGGGACTTTCCAGCATGACAATGATCCAAAGCACAAGGCTAAGTTAACCCTCCAGTGGTTTTAGCAGAGAAAAATGAAGGTTCTGGAGCGGTCATCACAGTTTCCTGACCTCAATATCATCGAGCCGCTTTTGGGAGATCTCAAACATGCAGTTTATGCAAGATGACCAAAGAATTTGCCAGAGTTGGATGCATTTTGCAAGGAAGAATGGGCAGCTATACCACCGAGAAAATTAGGGGCCTCATTGACAACTATCCCAAAAGACTGCACGATGTTATTGATGCTAAAGGGGGCAATAGACAGTATTAAGAACTAAGGGAATGCACACCTTTGAACTGGGTTCATTTCATTTTTTTTCCCTTATTTCCATATTTAACTCGATAATTGTGCCATGCTACATGACCTACAGTTGAATATGAATCCATCCATCCATTTTCTATACCCGCTTATTCCTCACTAGGGTCACAGGGCGAGCTGGAGCCTATCCCAGCTGACTACGGGCAAAGGCAGGGACCCACCCTGAACAGCTTGCCAATCCATCGCAGGGCGCACACTCACACACCATTCACTCTCACACTCATACCTATGGGCAATTTGGTGTCCCAATTTGCCTGATATGCATGTCTTTGGACTGTGGGAGGAAACTGGAGTGCCCGGTGAAAACCCACGCAACACGGGGAGAACATGCAAACTCCACACAGAAAGGCGCCAGACCGGATTCGAACCCACGACCTTCTTGCTGTGAGGCAGCAATGCTAACCACTGTGCCAATAAATAAAATAAAATTTTAAAAAATGTAACCTATTTCACAAATTCAGTCAGGGTATGCAACCTTTGAAGCCCATGTGTATATAGTGCAATGATGTTATTCTAAAAATAAAAATTCAGAAACAGAGCCTGTATAGAAAACCATTATCTACTTTTTTTTCCCAAAAGAGGGCGCTAAAGTTAGCTTTTTTGGCTTTAATTGACGGGATACAAAGCTGGCCAGCGTCTTTTCGGATTATAATTATTATTTTTTTTAACATACACATTTCCTTAACGTGAAGTCATCTTTACACCTCGTGACAACACGCGTCAATTTTTGATTCGTTCAATTGTAGGATTTCAATTTGAAAAATTAAATAAAAGTAAACACTGAATATTCACCGAAGAGAAAGTTGCTCAAGGAAAGATAAGATTGTGGTCAAGATACTTTGGCAGAATGCCTGCCTTCAGGCTCATCAACATCGGATACCGTAAAAATCTATATTACTAACTATGTCAGCTATTTCAGTGCGCTTTAATTTGTTCACGTTTGCAAACCGGGATATTTAGATAATCTGAAACTTTTAAACAGACCGTTTTATTAAACTAGTGGACCTACGCTGTGCATGAACGACGCTATTGCCTATTTAATGCAGACTATTGTTTTTGCATTTTTCTCAAAGTAAATAACCGACCCAGCCGCATGTTTGGGAGGCCATGCGCTACCTTACCTCAATTCCCCCAAAATATCCTGCACCTTTAAAATATTTGCGACCAAAAGCTCGCACCATAACGACCCACTAAATAATAATTATAGTTGAGTGAAAGTGTCAGTGAACGATCTCAAAATAACCACAGCAAATCGCATTGCAGCTTCAGAAGAGTTGCAGCAATTGCAGCCGGCGAAAATAAAGCATGACTATTCGCCTCAGAAAGAGGAGACGCTTCCGTTTAGTGAAGATTACACTATTGGAGATTCCTTGGGACAGACTTTAAAAACTGGGACAGGGGCACAACCACAGTAAGTTTATCGCTCTGAGTCTTCAGAACGTTTGCATTACCTGTGTATGCGATTGGTTATGTATTAAATTAAAAAAAGAAAAAAAATTAAAGGGGGGAGAGAGAGAGAGAGAGAGAGAGAGAGAGAGAGAGAGCGCGCAGGGGATAAGTTAAATTTATAAGGGGCGGGGGAGGAGAGCTTGTGCTGAAATGGGAAGGGTCTGTAGACAGTGTACTTGCTTTAATTAGCCGCGGGGCAGGAGGGCAGTGTGTAGGGTGGAGCTTGGGTGCGGGCTGTCTGCTAGTTAAGTATTACCTGCAGGGAGATTCAGTTTGTCAGAAGTGCATTTGTGTGTGTGTGTGAGTGTGGAGGGAGGAGAGAGAACGGACAGCTGGGTTTTAACTGGGAGCTTTTCTCTCCCCCTACTCAGTGCTGGGCTTTTGAAGAAAGTACATCAGATTGTTTTTCCAAAAGCGCAGAATTGTGCTTTGGGCAACTAGCAACGGGCATGGCTGGTTGTCTGCAACGGACAATTATTGGTAAATTCCAGGCATGGCTGGGCAGCCATATCTTTATATTTCTCAGTTTGGCCTGGTGTTTTTCATGTGCACATGGGGAATCCTTTGACTCCGCTTACCTGTACCGCCACAGACCCAGGCCTGACTCAGAATCGATTCTGGTGGCCAACAATGGAGTCAGAGTGCCTTTTGGACGATCTGTTTTCTTGGACCCTATTAATGACCTGGTGACTGAAGTCCAGCCTGGAGACCGATGTCAAATCACCGTTCTGGATAACGACCCACTGGCCCAGAGACCTGGAGTGCTGACGCCTAAGAGGTTCCCTTGTGCTTTTGGTGGAGAGGAGGTGAAATACACCCACTTTGGGTCAAGGAGTCCGAACATTGACCGGGTGAAGCTGCAGCTGAGGTACGACTCCCCAACTGACACTATCGTCATACCCTTTCTCCTGGAGGTGGAGGTGGTGTTCCAGCAGCTGGAGGTGCTCACTCGAAACATGCCTCTGATTGTGGACAAGCTGAATGGTGTAAGCAACCCTGTCGAGAAAAAAGGTCTGGAGTTCTCATTTGATGACACTGTCTCATCCTGTAAAGTCACTGCTCTGGTTGGTGCCGGTGGCCTTCCCAGGTATGGCACACTTCTGAATTATACCAGCAATGGGCAAATTATTGACTGCGATGATTTCCTCAAAATGGGCCTTCGCTACAAGCACACCTCTGTCACTGAGTCCCCAAACCGAGATTATATTCCCATGCTAGTGGAGCTTCAGGACAAGGAGGGAAACACTGTGCAGCAGGAACATTTCCAGATTGTGGTGAGAATCAGAGAGGGCATAGAAAACTCTCCTCCGAAACCAAGTTTTGTGGCAATGATGATGATGGAGATTGATCAGTTTGTCATGACTGCTATTACCAGTGATATGCTTGCAGGTGAGGATGTTGAATCTGACCCAGATGACTTGATTTTTAACATTACCTCACCCCTGGGTGATCAGCAAGGTTACATAATCAGCACAGATGACCAGAACCTGCCTATAACATCGTTTTACCAGAAAGACATTAAAGACTTAAAAATAGCTTACAAACCACCCTCTGAAGACTCTGCTACGGAAAGAATTTTCCAGATTGAGTTTGAGATTGTTGATACTGAAGGTGCCGTTTCTGACACTTTTGCTTTTATGATTGTTGTAAAGCCCATGAACACGTTAGCTCCGGTGGCTACCAAAAATACGGGCCAGCTTTTATTTGAGGGACAGTCAAGAACACTCTCCAGTGCTCAGAATTTAGAGATTAGTGATGAGGATAATCTGGAGGATGTGAAAATCACTGTGATTGATGGGCTGAGGCACGGCGAGCTAACAGTGCTGGGGTCACGCAGGAAATTTTTTACTCCCTCAGATCTGGACGCGGGGATTGTTGTATACCAACACGATGGCAGCGACACTTACAGTGATAATATCATTTTCCGAATGACAGATGGCAGTAATGAGGTTGAGTTTCTTTTTCCTATTACCATAGCTCCGACTGATGATGAGCCTCCAATTATAAATGCCAACACTGGACTTGTGCTTTTCAAAAATGAAATTATGCAGATTTCCCCTTTCATCCTGAGTGCGACAGATATTGATTCTGAAGACTCTACTATTAAATTTATCTTAGAAGCTCCCTACTCAACACTTGGTGAGGTGCTTCTGAGGCAAGTTGAGCCACCAGCAAATCCCTCTGCATGGAAATTCAGCCCGACAGATGAGATGTTTGAACAGGTGGTGACAGAGTGGTTTCAGCAGGACATTCTCGACGGGAAGCTGTTTTATCACCATATCGGTCCTCATCGCACAACCACCGTCACAGATCACTTTGTGTTTCGAGTCCAAGATGACAATGACCCTCCAAACCAGTCTGGTGAGCACACGTTCACGATTAAAATTCACCCAGTGGATGACCTCCCTCCAGAGCTTTACCCCAGCACCACCCTGCACATGACTGTAAAGGAGTATGAACTGACCCCCTTTACAAAGCAATTTCTGCGCTACACGGACCTGGACTCAGATGACAGAGATCTTAAATACAGTATTGTTAGGCCTCCCACTGACACAGATGACAACAACCCTGTCCCACTGGGCGAAATCGTGCTGACAGAAAGCCCAGATGCTCTCATCACAGAGTTCACACAGGCTCAGGTAAACCACCACAAAATAGCGTACAAACCCCCAGATCAGGAGCTAGGCATCACTCCTAAAGTGGTCCAGTTCACCTTTACTGTGGAGGACACTGCTGGGAACTCTGTGGATGGCCTCTTTACTATTTTCCTACAGCCTGTTGATAATAAGCCCCCCATGGTTATCAACACAGGTTTCACAGTATTAGAGAGGAGTACATACGTAATTACAAAGGCAGAACTTGATGCAACTGACCAGGACACAGATGATGATAAAATTACTTTTGCAGTGATGCAGGCTCCTGGTTATGGACAGCTACAGTACCTCGGCATTGACATGTCGGTTGGAGAAACATTTGATTTGGAGGATATTGACAGCGGGCGACTCGCATATATTCACAGTGGAGAGGAGTCACTAAAGGACACAATAAAATTAGAGGTTACTGATGGTTTTCATGAGGTTCCTATCATTATAAAGATCAGCGTCAAACCTGTCGATGATGAAACACCTACCATTATGCTTCCCTCTGGCCTGCTGGGGGCCTCCATCGATGTCTTGGAAAATGGGGCAACAGAAATTACCAGCAATGTCATCCAAGGCAGAGACGAAGACACTGATGACCTAATGTTGACGTTTATTGTGGAGGAGACACCAAAGCTTGGTGAGATCATGGTGAATGGGGTTCCTGCTGAGAGGTTTACACAGCAAGACATCATAAATGGAGTGGTTGTTTATGCCCACACCAGTGGGGAAATTGGACCAATCAAAGAGCATGACTCATTTAACCTCACAATCTCTGACCTGTCTGATGAGTGGGTGATTGGGGGGAACAAAGTGCAGGGAGTCCGAGTGCATGTGACCATTCTTCCCGTGGACAGCGTTGCCCCTATTGTCAGTGTCAAGGACCAGTTCACTGTAGTGGAAGGGGAGAAGAATGTCTTCACGCTGGAGAACATCCATGCTGAAGATACAGACACAGACAATGATGACATCCTTTGCACCATTATTGTGCAGCCAACATCTGGCTATATTGAAAACATATCTCCTGCTCCGGGATCTGAAAAGTCCAGGGCGGGTACTGCCATCACTGCATTCAGCATGAAAGACCTTCGGCTCAATCACATTTACTACGTCCAGAGCATTCACAAAGGTGTTGAGCCAGTGGAGGATAGGCTGACATTTCGCTGCTCTGATGGCATAAACTTCTCGGACCGCCACTTCTTCCCAATCGTAATCATTCCAGCTAATGATGAGAAGCCTGAAATATTTGTGCGTGAGTTTGTGGTCATGGAGGGCATGAGTTTAGTTATTGACACACCCATTCTGAATGCAGCAGATGTAGACATTCCAGGGGATGATTTGGACTTTGAGATAATAAAGCCTCCCAAACATGGAACAATAGTTCAGCAGCTAAGCACTGGCACTGTCCCAGTAGTCAAATTCTCCCTGGAGCAGATTAAAGAAAACTCCAATATTGTCTACGAGCACGATGACTCGGAAACTAAGGAGGACAGCTTTGAGATAATGCTCACAGATGGGAAACACAATGTGGAGAAAAAAGTGATCATTATGGTCATTCCTGTGGATGACGAGACTCCAAGAATGGCTATAAATGATGGACTGGAGGTAGAAATTGGGGAAACAAAAACCATTTCCAACAGAGTGCTAAAAGCTACTGATCTTGACTCTGAAGACAAGGACCTGACCTACATTTTGCGCTATGGGCCAGGCCAAGGCTATCTACAGCGCATCACCACGTTTGGTGATGTAATTGGAAACATAACAGTGGAGATGAACTTCACTCAAGATGAAATTGACAAACAGCTGATTCAGTATGTGCACACAGGACAGGAAGGCGTTCGGGATCTCATGAAGTTCGATGTCACTGATGGCATTAACCCCCTCATTGACAGGTACTTTTATATCAGCATTGGAAGCATTGACATGGTATTCCCTGATGTTATTAATAAAGGAGTGACTCTAAAAGAAGGGGGTAGAGTGACACTTACCACTGACCTGCTCAGTACCTCTGACATTAATAGCCCCGATGAGCACCTTAGTTTCAGCATCACGCGTGCTCCCAGCCGCGGCCACCTGGAGTGCACTGACTTCCCAGGCGTCCCGATCTCTACTTTTACCCAACTGCAGCTGGCCGGAAACAAAATCTATTACATCCATACCTCAGACGATGAGGCCAAGATGGATAGCTTTGAGTTTGAGGTGACTGATGGGTACAACCCAGTCTTCCGTACTTTCAGGGTGTCCATCACTGACGTGGATAACAAAAAGCCGGTCCTCACCATCCACAATTTAGTACTGAGTGAAGGAGAGGCGAAGTTGATCACACCATTCGAGCTGACAGTGGAGGATCGCGACACTCCAGACAACCTTTTGCGCTTTATAGTCACCCAAGTCCCAGTCCATGGGCAGATTCTGTACAATGGCACTCGCAGTGTCACCACTTTTACCAAACAAGACCTGAATGAGAACCTCATCACCTACAAGCACGACAGTACAGAGTCTAGCGAGGATAGCTTCTCCTTCACGGTGACGGATGGCACCCACACTGAATTCTACGTCTTCCCTGACACTGTGTATGAGACTCGGAAGCCCCAGACGATGACCATTCAAATCCACTCAGTAGACAATGGCGTCCCTCAGATTGTGATCAACAAAGCTGCTCCCACCTTGAAGGTGCTACACACCGGGCATCTGGGCTTCCTCATCAACAGCAAAGTCCTGAGGTCAGAGGACAGAGACAGCCCTCACAAAGTCCTCAAGTATGCCATCACCGAGCCCCCACATCATGGCTTCATCATTAACACAGCACTTGGGAATGACAGCATCACAACGTTCACTCAAGGTAAGCTTTGAACTCCCCACAGCAAATGGGTTGAACAACACTAAACTTCGGATCCTGGATAACAATACAAATGTATATGAAAACCACAAAGGAAAAATGAGTCCAAGTTTTGCATTTTTGTATGTTTTATATATTATTATAATATGTATAATAACATATCATTTTATACGTATTTTTATTATTATTATATTTTATATATTTTACATTTTTGTTCAGTGCTTTGCTCCTAAGATTGTTTTGAATTTTTAATTCCTACATCTCCCCAAAAATGTGACTGATCATTTTTCCATTGTGGTCTTCATATTAATGTTTTCCCAAATACAGTGAGTCATTAGCACTGAAATAACTGTTATTGTGGACATCTTATTCAGATAAATAAATACATGAACTATTGTCCTGATCACAATCTGAAGTGATTTCAGTTCACAGCAGAAACATACTTTACACATAATATCATGTGAAATCAAGCTTACTTTGTTTGCGGTAGCATTTGATACTGATTCTAGCAGAGCCTGGTGTTTGTAACAAAGCTGTGATGGTAATGTGCACAATTCTTAATTCTTAATGATGCTATTGACAATGTTTGAATGGTAATATTTTATTTCCATTTGCTCCTTGTATTTATGATTAGTCGACATTGATGAAATGAAGATCTGTTATGTGCTGCATGATGGAGACAATGCCACCAGCGATATTTTCTACTTTACTGTTGCAGACAATGGTAAGTTACATTTTTTATAACATTCTACACCAGATATATTTATATGTTCAAAAGTTATTTTGTTTCAGAACTAGGAATATTCTGCATAGATGCCTTGTACTTGTCGGCCCAACTTTTTGAAGCAGAAAGGAATGTATACCCCCAACTTTGGTGTCAGGCAGTGCATTGTTTGCACAACAAAGCGCAGAGCAACTGGATATGATTGACAGGCTTTGAGGGCAAGATGGCATGGTATTCTCACCCCATTGTAGTGCTTGGTGGCTTTTGGACAGGGAGAGGTCATTGGAGCCTAGAGTGGTTTGTGTTCTGGGAAGTATGAGCAAAATTTTTCTTCGCAAAGATCTGCACATTGTTATTAATTGACAGTGGGTTTCCTCCTTGTTCTTTTGGGGCCTTTGTTTAAATGCTATGCAATGTAATTTCCTCTCTTTCTTGCTATCATGAGAATTACATCTATCGACTAGAGTATATAGATGGCCACAAACGTAGTTGAGAATGTGGATATGGGCAATATATTTAGTTAAACTTTGTTTGATTAATTCCTTATTGATTCAGTGTAATTCAAATTTTTTTGTAATGTAAGGCTGTCTTTTATTGCATTTCCCAAAATCTATCTATCATGTGCAATAGATGATCTTTTATAGCACAGAACAGTTGATAATGGGCTGAAATGTCATCAGCTCTTTACGGTCTCCACTTTAATTTTGCAAATATCTATCACGTTGGTTATATTAGGTGGTTAGTAAGAGTATATTATGTAAGAATCTCAGAAATGCTTGGTAACTTAAAGTTAATGGATTCCTCATTTGAACTGCTCCCTCTTATCTTGTGTAACAAGAAAACAAAAAGCTATTTGTGGAGCTTCCTGTTAATATAAGATTTAGAACCAAATGCCTCAGTACTCTGCACTATAGCACTATAGCTGGTTCAGTGGTCCTGGTTTGATATTAGTTGTATCCTTTAATCTGAACAATATGGTTTCATAATGGGGTTGTATAGGCACACATACAATATCCTCTCATTTCATATGCAATATGCATGTGTATTCTGAAGCAGTCATGACATTTAGGAGGGTATATCTTTTTTTCTGTTCTTTTTTTCAAATTCCTCCAGGCTGGGGTAAAACTCTTCCTCTTTATTTTCCCATTAAGCCACACTTGAGAAACCTTCCCTTTAATTAACACTCGCCTGTGGAACAGACCATTAGCTCAGAGGAAAGCAATGAATGACCCAGCAGTTAAAGCTGCACCCTACTGAATTTACTTGCAGAGAAAATGACTGGTTCTATCAGTTCTGTTTTGCACAGCATCTGCTATTTATGTTATGAAATCCAAGCACTTTCAAGTATACTGCGCATTGTCCAAACTTGGGTGCAATGATACTAATTTTACTCTTACTATTACAAGAACAAGTTCGACTAATGTCACTATTATAACTACAACTACTACTACTAAGACTACTACTAATAGTGACAATAATAATAATAATAATAATAGTCACCATCATCATTTTTATATTTGGATTTGATAGATTCTTTGAAGTCTTTAAATACTGTTTGTGTCTCTTCTTTTTGTCAGTTGTCAGGGAAAATGTAGTACCCTATCGTATTTCCTCTTTACATTTATTGGATTGCTTTATTTAATACAATGTGTTTTTTTAAACCATACTATAATTTATTTCAGTCTTAGGCTTATGATTTGAGAATGTTGGAAAGAGTTCATTTCAAAACTGGCCAGACTTGCATGTTTTTTTCACTCATGTTAGAAAGATACACAGGAATTTAGCTGTTGCATTTAGCCAGACTACATTGTCATGTTTTTCTCTTTTTTATTGATAAATATGTGCTGTTTATGACCAGCATGATGGAATTTACTGGCAGAGACTGTCCGGGATTGTTATCATAGTAACATTACAAAAAATGGGAAAAAACAAATGTTTTCCTCTTACCATAGAGTTCTGTTTCATTTAGTAATTCATGCATTTTCCTTCAAGAATGATATTTTACTTTTAACAAAAAATAGCTTTTTGTATAAATCATTCATTAAGCATATTTTCTATACATATTGTGCACATTTTTCCCACGGAGCTGCAGACTCTCACTGTGGGCCATGCACGGCAAATTGTGGTCTGTAACTCACCTCCTAATGAACATTTAGAAGGGGTGCTTAGTGGGGAGCATGCGCATTCGCTTTACACACCATGGGTCTGCATGTTTCTGAGCTTTATAAATTGTAACCTCTAGGCAAACCTCCACAACAATGTAGAATCAAATCGATTTTTACTGTCATAAATTTGTCAACTTAGATGCAAATGGTGTTGCAAAATGGATGGAACTTATATAATAAACATAACTACTTAAAAATAAAACAATAATAAAAATCTAGTTTGCAATTAATTACAGAGATTATAAAAATCAATTAGGTTGGCTAAATTTATGATAATAACTTTCCTTCGATTTTGTTTTAGATTGGGGGTTAATTGACATGCTACAACTGTGCTACAGCCGTTTTAACCTCCAGTAATAAAGTTATCTGGAGGTTTGCCTGTAGTCATGAGCAGGGTCTATTTGGACCGAAGAAAAAGAAAAGAAAATAGTACCAATTGACTTTACTGTTTACTGTCCCTTCATTTGCGAGTCCTGCTAGCATATCTGACCCAAGTGTAATGTTGGCCTAATGCGTGTTTCCTGCGGTCATTGTGTCGCCAAATGTTTGGGCCCAACTTGCATGCATTCCAAATTCTGTGGGTTAGATGAAAGTCTGGGCCCTGGAAGATTCGACCCAACCAATGAAGCCTGGGACAGACTGCTCCTGATAGAATAACGGACAGTATATCCACAGGAATGTGAAGGAGCTTATTGGCTGAATTACACAGGTTAGCGATTCTGTGAAGAACAGCTGAGGAAAATGCCTGTATGAAATGTTCGAGACATCCACTGCGGCATGATATTGAAAGGAAAATATGTATGTCAGTGATTATTCCCAGCAGTTTTTTGTGAACGTGCGTCCTTGTAAGCTGAGCTTGCATGCATCCAGGCATGCATAATAATTTGGACATTAAAGGATACGGTAGTTTGCTGATGATTTTATCCAATGTGGCTATTATGATCCTGCTTTGTCTGATCATGTCTTGCCCATGATTCAGCCTTGTTTGCCCATAATTATGATCCTGCTTTGTCTGACTATGCTTTGATTGTGATTCTGATTCCATGCCTTGTTCTGTTTTTTGATTTGTCTGTATGTCTTCCATATTCCATCATCCCAGTTAGATTCCGGTCCTTCTTTTGTTTCATGCCATGCATTACACTTTGTGTCCCCTGTCTGGTCTCATGTCATGTGATCGCTCACTGCCCCAGTATTACGTGCCACACTTTCGGGTGATTTCATGGTTTCTGGGATTTCAAGTATTCCTTCTAATCTTGTTTGCTTCATTTGCCTTGCTTTTCTATAATTACCAACAGTGCTAACAGTTTGTTATTTTAGTTAAAGATACTAACCCAGACTAACATTGTTTATAGTACTAACTTACTAACGAGCACTAGGGATTGTATAGCTGCTCTTTACTAATTGACTAACAAGCTCTCAGCATTTGCCCTATTCCAGTCTCCACCCCTTGTCTTTACTCAATTTACTTTGCTGTGTTTCAGTGGATCCTCCGCACCTGTTTCACTCTGTTCTGCCTTGTTATCTGTGCACGTTAGAACTCCCTAACCGGAGCCATATGTTTGTACATAGGCTGTCTTTGTAATCCCTATCCGCATTTTGGCTTTCGCCAATTTCATGTGGTTAGGTACTTCCTCATGTTTGTTCCCTCGTTAATTAGTCCGATCCAGCTCACCTATTTCCTATTGTAGCATTTCCTATTGTAGACTTCCCCTACGTGTATTTAAGCAGTCATTTCACAACCAGCCTTCGTCAGAACGTTTCCCTTGTGCTACGATTGTTTATGCCTTGTATTCTTTGTGAGTCTCTTCTGACTGGACTGTCCCCGATTGTGATTTTGGCTTTGACTTGGATTTTTTTTGCATCTGTGCACTGAACCTTTTTTGCCCGACCACGAGTTTTGTGTTTGCTACCCTGCTTACAACTTGGATTACGTCCCTGGGATTCTGATTTTTGGATTGTGGACTTTGTACTGTTGCTGCCTGCTCTGTGGGGGTTCACCCCATTCTTAATAAAACACGAGTATTTGGTTTTTTTTTTGGATTGCTTGGTTCTCGTGTCTGGTTCCTGAGCGTAACCTCACAGTGGCTTACATTCGTCGCCTAGGATGATTAGAGTAAGGAGGGTCCAATCCGCCCAGGGCAATGTGTGGTGCCACGGTACTAATGGAGTGAACACGCCATAGAGTTGTCATATTATTTCCTTGGCAGCAGTTCAGTCAGAGGGCTCAGGTATGGGAGTAACCACTGCAGCCACTTATTACCTCCACCTGGAGGTTATGTTTTTGCTTCCGTTTGTTTGTTTATTTATTTATTTATTTTGCCTGTTAGCGGGATATCTCAAAAATGGCAGCATAGATTTTAACCAAACTTTGCAAGGTGTTAAGAGTAGCAAAGGAGGAACAAGTGATTAAATTTTGGCATAACTAGGTCAAACTACATCTGAGATATAGGCCAAAGTTCAAATCCAGCTATGCTGGCGGGGGTATGGGTTCTCGGCTCTAGTTGACAGAGATTTGACAGATTGTAAAGATCCTTTAGTTAAACTTTTCTCACAGTGGCAAGATAGTTTTGGTAACGGACATCCAGGCTTTACCACTGGACAACTAAGAGAGAGAAAGCAGGCCAAGCTGACTTAACCCTGTCCACGCTTTATAATATCCTGGTCTGATATTTGTCCTGGTCTCCATAAGGTTTCAAGCAATAATGAAAATGCTGAGAAGGACACAGCAGCGCAGTTGCCTGAAAAGACATGGCTGGTTTTGTCACCATAATCTGGTTGTAAAAACAATACCTCTCCTGTGGGGGGTGTTTAGCAGAATCTGTTTTAATCAAAGCTACATAGGCATAGATTTGGGTGGGGATGGTCCCTACTAAGTTTTGAACATGGCAAGAATATCCCACCAAGTTTCAATTAATGGAGAAAATGGAAGAAACTCTACATTGTAAATGTAACATGTCCCTGTCTGATGTAATGTTAGTGCTTTCACAGTTGTCGGCTTTGTCCAATTCATACACAGTCATTGATTTAATCTAAAGTATTTATCTCGGCTGTAATCAGGTAGCTGATGTTGTTTTGAAAGAAACAGTACAGCCCACAGAAGAGGCAAGATTGCGAATTGACTAACTAGCTTACGTAGTAATATCCACTCAATTAGTTACGCTTTCCTCTCTACCAGAACTAAGCAGGTTTTGTCAATACATGGAGGTGATTTGCTGCAGTCACTGAAGGTTGTGGAGAGTGAACAAATTTCAAACATTATCTCATATTGAAAAACAATTGCACTCGAGCCCATGTGTGTGGGGTATTCATAGTCAAATTTCATCCGAGACTGTGACAAAATCATTGTTGCTATTGTATTAGTCCAAAAAAACCAAAGCATTATCAAACGAGTAGGGGTGAATATTACCTAGCATGTTATTTCTTGCTGTTATCAATTGCTTTCTTGTTATGTAAATGACAACAAAGCCAAACAAATCTCAGTTATGGGAAGTAACATTGTTTGTTATGCTAATTTATGAATGTTAAATAATCATGTAAACATGTTGAGGCTCCATTAGACCTATGTAAGACAATTGAATTTTTTTATTGTAATTGTGGTGAGGCTGCATACTTTCTCTTGATGTGATGGAAAATATTTTGCTTTCTTTTTGTAGAGATTTATGGGAAAAAATTATGACCAATCAAATGTCCAAGTAGGCTATTTTGATTAGATATAGCAGCCTTTCTCAGTGTCTCAATATCACTGAAAATGTCAACGAAAAAGTAAATGAATGGGAGAAAAAGTAGAGATGAAATTGAGGCGAGGGTAAAACTGGCAAAAGTTGAGGACTTTTTTGTCTCTTAGTGCAAAGTGCAGCAAAATGACTTTTATGGGCAGCTTGCCAGTGATTATTTGCTTCCTGCTCGACCATCTTGCTCACACAAGACATTCAGGAACTGGATGCGAGTACCTATTGAGCACCCAGTTCTTATACAAAGATAGAGTGGACACTGATTTGGAGATATTGCATTTACAAGAAAGCGTTTAATAATGGAAAAATACAAATTTTGCCGTGCTATAAATTTGGGATGGGTCAGAAAACAGTTCTTCAAAAATTCTTTGTACTAACTATTGTCTAACTCAGGGGTCACCTGAGTTACCTGTCAAACTATTAACGGCTGTACAAATCCCCGCTCAGTTTCCAAGAAGCCCAACACCCTGCTAAGTTCCTACATAAGTTAGATCAGCAGCCACCAACCCCGTTCCTGGAGAGCTACCATCCTGTAGGTTTCTGCTCTATCTCCAATAGACAATACTTTGTTAAGTAGCTAATTAATTGAATCAGGTGAGCTGAATAGGAGGAAGAGCAGAAACCTACAGGATGGTAGCCCTCCAGGAACGGGGTTGGTGGCTGCTGATCTAACTTATGTAGGAACTTAGCAGGGTGTTGGGCTTCTTGGAAACTGAGCGGGGATTTGTACAGCCGTTAATAGTTTGACATAAAGTTGGCTAGATCACTACTTAGCGAGCTATCTAGCTAGCAAATAAATTGTTGTTACAGTCGCTAATAATACAACATAATATCACGTAATTAAGTTACTAATAAATTGTTTAAAGTGTGATCAACTGTTCAGTTTTGGTAAGCTTCATAGGATATGTTTCAAACATAACAGTTGTTAAGTCATTCAGAAAAATGGCATCTATCTATGAAAATGACAGAGGCATCTTGCTTAGCACAATAGAAAATACGCAGTATTTGATGGAGGAGGCAATTTGCATTAAAATTATTGCAAAAATTTTTCTACCTCCGGCGCTATGTGCGCTCGCATGCACATTGCATAGTTCCTTCTAACTCTCAGATTAAGCTTACGCCCTAGCAAGCCTGAGTCAGTTGATGAACAGTACATCGAATCGTGAAAATATGCACAGGACAGCAAAGCTTTTAGGCACCTGCATCACATTTAATTAGGTAAGAGGCACCAGCCGGAAGATATGTGCGGAAAACAGCTGGCCAGGATAAATATATGTCCGTGAAGCACAAGCACTACACAGCTTAATGTGTTTGGCCATTGGGTCTGTGCCTCATGTAAAGCAGACACACAAGCCATTGCAGCAGGTGTGCAGGGACCCAGGGAGAGGCAGCTGGCTGAAACTGCATGATGTAGATAAAGACGGTACACACCTGGGCAGGTGTGGGATTCTCTGCTTTGAGAAACAACTCAAAGAAGAATGCAGTGCTTTTTTATTTCTCCTTTCTCTTTACCTGGGTATATTTCCATGTAACACAAATTGCAGTTAGCACTTAGAATTCTAAGAACACAGAATTTTGAAAAGAGCATTGAAAAAGCAAGCTTATTTCTGATACTGAGTGAAATTCAATCCAAAATGAACCAGATTTCCTGACTAACTGAACCACAGCTCAGAATGACCTACCAACACAATGTATGCTTGTGTAGTGTATTTCATATTCCACGGAACACACCCATAATTTTTAAGGTACCTGGGATTTTTTTTTTTTTTTTTTTGATGGGGAGAGCAGTCTCCTAATTAAATTTGAGCAGATTAAAATATTATCTCTAAAATTAGCAAGAAAAATTCAATATATCTTATTTTTGTGGTGTTTGGAATAGCTTATGACAATCAAAGTGGTTGTTTGGGTGCATTTAAATATTGGGTTTTGCGACTCTTTTGCAAGAGCTTGTATTCTCTGTTGTAAATCACATTAATTAAGGTGATATTTTATTCTGATTTTATTCTGATATTCTGCCTGACAGAGTAAGTAACCTCAAGGCTATAGCTAGAATATTGCTGCGAGGAAGTTTCTAGCCATAACTGCTTTTGGTAGGGTAGGTGTGTTTCACCGCACCAATCAGATTTTAGTATTTATGCAGCCACATGTGGGTATTGGTTACTAGGGGGCCAGAATATGCATTGAAACAATTTCTTTGAACTGCATGGTCATCCTTTGAATGAATCATTATAATATTCTTGCTTTATTGATTTTAACCATGCGTTGTTTCAAAATGCTGGTGTTTGAGAACTTGCCAAGTGATGGCAGTAAGTTTAACAATGAAAATTCTGAATATCTAGATATGTTGTTTGCTTAAAATGATAGCGAAAATGATACTGACTTTCTTAGCCTGAGGTACGAGAAATTCTGATCTGATCAATTCAATGCTGAAGTGTCCCAGGTGGCAAGAATTATGAGCGGTGTGTTGTCATTTTATAAAAATAACTTAGCATTTAAAGGGTTAATCACATTTCACTAGGCCGTTGCCTATTCTGATATCTGCTGAGCTGCTATACAATGAATTTCGGATGGTAGCTCCTCTGGTATGAAAAGCTTAGAGTGTTAGACTAGTCCAAGAGAGCTACTGATAGGTCATCCTGAGCTGACGGCACAGACTTTCAGAACGCCAGAGTGATTTCACTGTTAGGCAAGAATTTTGTCTGTGTCTTTCAATTTTTGAGAAAAGCAGAATGATTGTATCATAACCTGGTCGATTAAGCCGTCTTTGTGCCTCGCGCCCCGAATCCATGATATTCTGGATTCCTGTGTTTTCAGCTGTAAAGAACTGGTAGACACAACAGTATTGGTCATTTGGTGAATGTAGTCTGAGCCCTGATGATTATATAGTTTTCAAGCTGAGCAAATTCTCTGGTAGCTACATAAGTTCCTCCAGCCTGAGGATGGACATACACTTAGTCGGAACAAACACCTGGACTTTTAAGGGTCTGGCCCTCATTTGAGAGAATCACTACGACTTTGATGTACATTTTAGCCTGAAACTCCCAACACCAGAGGCAATACTTCCCAGGTCTCATTATGTTACAGTTAATCTCTGAGCTGCCTGGGAAAACAGAAGCAAGTATCTGTTTAGCTTTTGGCTCCCAATGGCCTGATTACATATCGGTTTTTAGGCCTGTATATCACCTGAATGCATTGTAATTACCACTAATTCCCTGAGCATATAAACTGTGCTTTCTATTAAAAGTGACAATGAAAATGTTTTACATCTCTGCATATTGCTGCAGGCTGCTTAGCCAGTAATGAAAGGTCATGTTGCCAAATGTGCTATTGTCATGTGGGCTGGTCCATGGGTGTAGTGTTGGGGGACCAGAGTCACCTGGTACTGTTGCCCCATGGCCAAACTCTGAATTGCCCTCTGAATTCCTGCCTGGAGAATAACCACACAGCTGTTGTCTTTGGTTGTCCATCACACTTGTGTCTGCAGCCAGGGGCACACAAAGCCAGACAGGAGCAGGGCGTGTAGAGACATTTATGACCCTCTTTTGTCAACTTAACAGCAGTGGGAGAGAAGACAAAGAAACCGTGATTTTCTCAAGACAAGAGACAGACAGATTACTAGGCTGATTATTCTCTCAGAAACCAGATTTGGTTTTTTCAGCAGAAAAGGATTGGGCGCTTGTTTAAGCCTTCAGATTTGACACAGAGATGCAGGGCACTACATAAATACCAAATTCACAAAATTATTAATTTTAAAGTCTTTTTTTTTTAAATTTGGGATCAAACTTTTTCTCTGTCGGAGCACTGTGTCATTCAGTGAAAAAAATTTTTTTATGAATCTTAATTCATGCCATCTGGAAATTTTGAAGGCCTTCTCATTTTTCATTTGGCCGAATCATGATATTTTCATTCACGTCTTTTGGTAGTTTTGCAGTGCATGAAATCCACTTACATCACTGTTACATCACTTGCAGTCTTATTCACATACAAAATTCGTGAATGAAAACAAAACACACAGATCATTGAACCCATTCCTGATATTTTCTGGTTTTTCGAAAAACTAAAGGAAATTACACATAACAGGTGATAGGTAGGCCTGGTTATGCAAGCTTACCACCAAATTTTGACAAGTAAGGAGCTATTTGTGACTCCTCGTGCTCGTTGGTAAGATATTTCAAATACTGAAGTCAACTTTATTCATGTATATATTCATAAATACTGTATTTACAAAAGGTATTTATAAATACTGAAGAGTCCTGCACCTTTAGCTATTAGCATTATCAGTGTTTAGGATTTGTCCCGATGCTCCCGATACTGTGCTCCTCTTTTCCTGGAAGGAAAAGGTCTGTCATTTGTTGGACTTTGTCAAGTCTCTTTTTAAAACATACTCCTTAAAGCTGATTACAATATTTAACATGCCCAATATATAACACTTAACATACAGAAACTTGACAAGTTGTTTATGAAGAATCAGCAGCATAAGCCATTTCAGCCAGCTGTTCATAGCTGTGTGGCAGTGCTGTGGAAGCACGTCCTAACTGTGTTTTCAGATCTCATGCATCAGTCATGTCGTCTGATGGGCTAGAATAGAATTATTGTCCTCAACAGTCTGGGCAGTGCCTTTCTCTTATGTTGTTTGACTCTGCGATTAAATATCTGCCTCTCCCACCAGATGCTCAAATACAGGCCACAAGTTATTGCTGTCATGCCCAGATGGCCAGGCAAGGGGCTATCGATGACAGTGGTGCTCTGTCTTCTAATCGTCTTGTGTTTCCGCAACCTTACAGTTGTCATAGATTCCACACCTTTTCATGTCAACTTCCTGGCTGTTTCTCCCCTGCATTTATCTCTTCCTCTCATTTTCCCTCCACTATCTTTTTACTTTGTGTTTTCAGTGTGTCTCTATATATTTTTTTTTTATGTAACCTTTATTTTACCAGGAATAAATCCCATTGAGATATAAAATCTCTTTTCCAAAGGAGTCCTGGCCAAGACAGCGGCATAAAAGTTTCACACAGAAAACAACAACAGACAATGAAAGGCAAAAACTACAAGAACAATACATTAACCGGTTTTAGCAGTAAAACATGTACATATGCTGATTAAGTAAGCCTTAATTCTGGTTTTAAAAACATGTAAACTTATGCGATGATCCAGTTTAAGGTAATTCTGTGGCCTGGACCAAGATGAGGGAGCAAAAACAGAGAAAACTCGATTTCCAAAAACAGAGCGAATTTGAGGGATGGCAAACATGATGTGTCCGTAAGAATGAAGATTAAAACTGCTTACATTTTTTGGAGTCAGCAGAGAACATAGATACAAAGGCAGTTCATGCAGGATGGCCTTATGCAGGAAGATGTACCAATGTTCCATTTTTCTATTGTATAATGAAGGCCAGCCAACTTTCTCAAACAACATACAATGATGCGTGTGGAAACCCAGATCAGAAATAAATCGCAATGCAGCATGGTACACAAAGTCCAACATTTTCAGAGATCATGCGGTTGCATGCATATAAAGAACGTGACCATAGTTGATTACCAACAAAAATGTTGCTTGAATCAGTTTTTTCCTTGCTACAAAAGAAAAACAGCTTTTGTTTCGATAAAAGAATCCTAATTGTACTCTCAACTTTTTTGTTAGATACTCAATATGATGATGAAAAGACATTTTTTCATCTAGGAGGAAACCCAAGTATTTATATTTATATATACACATTGAATCACCTCATTATTCTGAGTAAAAATCTGATAACCATCTTTGATTTCCCTTTTTGGCCTTGAGAAGAACATCATTTTGGTCTTGTTTAGTGAGTGTACTGCGCTCACTAAAGAAGATTAAGTAGTATATATATAATTGTATAGTCAGCACAAAAGTGAAACTTTGCATCAGTAACATTTTTATATAAATGATTGAAATAAATAATAAATAAAATGGGACGCAATAAAGAGCCTTGCGGGACACCATTCTTTATATTTAAAAAAGTCAAAGCGAAACCATCAACTTGAACACACTGTGTTCTACCACTCATATAGTTTTCAAACCATTTAACAGATTTTGGAGAAAACCCTATGTTAGTGAGCTTCTGTAAGAGAATTAAATGGTCAACAGTATCAAAAGCCTTAGATAAACCTAAGAAAAGTGCAACACAGTGTTCTTTAGAGTCAATGGCAGTTATGATGTCATTTCATTGTAACAGTGACTGTACTATGTTTTTTTCCTAAAACCAGACGGCATATTACTGGCCATTTTTAAATAAAAAAATCCTTTATTTGAGAGCTAATAAGCCCTTCCAGTACCCTGGCTAAAGCTGAAAGTTTGGAAATAGGCTGATAATTATTCGGGGTGGATTCGGCTCTCTTTTTCTGTCACTCTCTTTCTTAATCCTGCCCTCTTTCTACAATGCAATAGTTTGGCATATATATGCATACTGTACGTACAATCAACTCAGACTGTGAACATATGTGAGAACCTGTAACGTTGGTGTATGGCAGTAAAATTAGTCGAGGCTTGTAGTCTCTAACCATGCTGGCAACAAAATTGGTTGAAGAAAGCACAATTTCATGCTGAAAATGGGCTGTTTCTGTGTTAGGCTTGGGAACCATGCAGTCACAAATGACTGGACTGTCTTGTTTGTTTATTGCTTTTTACAGATGAACTGTCACAAAAATGCTTTATTCAATGGCAGTAGCACAAATGCCTGACCTAAGTACCCAAAATAATTTATAAGCCAATAATCTCCCAGTATGGGGAAAAACCTCAAAGAGTGGAGAGAAAATACTACCCCAATTCCAAAATAGTTGGGACAAAGTGTAAAGTTTGAATTAAATCAAAACGCAATGACTTTCAAATCACACCAGCCAGTATTTTATTCACAATAGAACAGAGATTATATAGCAAATGTTGAAACTGAGAAATTTTAAAATTTTATCCACAAAATGAGCTCATTTCAAATTTGATGGCTGCTACGAGTCTCAAAAAAGTTAGGACAGGGGCTTGTTTACCATGGTGTAGCATTCCCTCTTCTTTTTGAGTGGAGGCGTCTGCACATTGAGGAGACATATTTCTTGACTTAAGCTATTGGAATTTGATCCCACTCTTGTTTAATACAGGCTTCCAGCTGCTGGAGAGTTTTGGGTCTTCTTTGACGGACTTTTCATTTAATTATGCGCCAAATGTTCTCAATTGGTGAAAGATTAGGACTGCAGGAAGGCCATTTTTAGCACACAAACTCTTCTACTACTAGCCATGCTGTTTTAATAGCTGAAGTGTGTGGTTTTGCATTGTCCTGCTGAAATACACATGGCCTTCCCTGGAATAGATGTCGTCTGGAGGGGAGCATATGTTGCTCTGAAACCTTTATATACCTTTCAGCATTCATGGTGCTTTTTAAAACATGCAAGTGTCCCACACCATATGCACTAATGCATCCCCATACCATCAAAGATGCTGGCTTTTGAACTGAATGCTGATAACAGGAGGGGTGGTCATTCTCCTCTTTAGCCCGGAGGAGACAACGCCCGTGATTTCCAACAAGAATGTCAAATTTGGACCTGTCTGACCACAGGACACTTTGCCACTTCGCTACAGTCCATTTTAAATGAGCCTTGGCCCACAGAACACAGCAGCACTTCTGGATCATGCTCAACAATGGCTTTTTGCATTTTTTGCAATTCCTTTTTGCATAATAGAGTTTTAGGGGCATCTGTGGATGGCACAGAGGACTATTTACAGACAGTGGTTTCTTGAAGTACTCATGGGCCCATTTAGTAATGTCAATGACAGAATCATGCCGGTGAGTGATGCAGCGGCATCTGAGGGCCCGAAGATCATGGGCATCCACTAAAGGTCTTAAACCTTGTCCGTTACAGAGATTTTTCCAGTTTCCTGAATCTTTTGATGATTTTATGCACTGCCGATGATGAGACCTTCAAAGCCTTTGCAATTTGACGTTGAGGAACATTGTTTTTAAAGTATTCCATAATTTTTTTACGCAAGCCTTCAGTGGTTGAAGAGCCTCTGGCCATCTTTACTTCTGAGAGACTCCGAAGACATCCCTTTTATAGCCAATCATGTTACACACCTGATGCCAGTTAGCTTAATTACTTGCTAAATGTTCTTTCAGCTGTATATTAATTGCTTTTTCAGTCCTTTTTTGCCTGTGTCCCAACTTTTTTGAGACCTGTTGCTGCCAGAAAATTTGAAATAAGCTCCTTTTGTAGATAAAAATGTAAAATGTCTCAGTTTCAACATTTGAAATTTTATCTATGTTCTATTGTAAATAACATATTGGCTCATGTGATCTGAAGATCATTGTATTTTGATTTTATTCACAATTTACACTTGGTCCCAACTATTTCAGAATTGGGGTTGTACTACCTCATGGGCGTAATAGAAAAAGGCAGCCTTAGAAGTGCTCTGTATCTGCATTTCAAAGGACGCCTCACAATCAAAAGTGACTCCAAGGTTTATAATGACTGAACTTGAAGGCACAGAGACACCATTGAGATGTTGCGCGATATTTGTGAATTTGTCCCGATGGGCTCTGGACAGGTACAATCATTGTACGGTAATTTATTATTTACCTGGAAATGTCTCGCTCAGTGTCTATGAAGCCCTACATCCAGCCAAGTTCCCACTTAAGTTAGACAACAGTTCTATGTTTGTTTGTTTGTTAACACTTCAACAGACTCACCCCAAATTCGGTTTAAGGCTTGCCACTGACCCAGAATAGATGTCTATTGAATTTCAGAAAAGTAGGTCAAACTATGTGTGAGGGGCAGGGTTTGATGTGCCTGGCACCACTTGTTGAGGAACTGTTTTCTGACTCCTCCCAAATTTATAGCGCAGCAAAACTCCAATTTTTCCATTATTAAACATATTCTTGTAAATTTAAAATCTCCAAGTCAGAGTTCAATCTATCTTCAAACAAAAACTGGGTGCTTGCTAAGTACTCACATCCAGTTGCCGAATGTCAAGCTTTAGCGAAATGGTCGAGCTGGAAACAATAAATCAGTGGCATGGCATATTGACCAAGAAAAGTCATTGTGCTGCAAATCGAAAATGAGACAAAATGGTCTCATAGCCTCAACTTTTGGCAGTTTTACTCCCGCCTCATCTTCCTCTCTTCTTTTTTTCCTCATTGTGTGCTTTTTCTTTGACAGTATTTTCAGTGATGTTAATCCTGTGAGAAAGGCCAAATTGTGGTTCCCAATCTCTCTCTAGACTAAGTCAATGGCACCCCTTATTTCGCCACAGCCTTGGATGCAATTTGACCACCAATACCCAGCACACATGAGCTCAGGTGCAATTGCTCCCTCAGTGTTTCCACCACTCATGGGCAAGTTTTTCAATATCAGCTAATGTTTGAAATTTGTTCACTACCGCAACCTTCACTGACCACAGCAAATGACCACGCACTCACAAAACCCACTCAGTTCTGTCAGAGTGGGCAGTGTAACTAATTGTGTGGATATAGCTACGTTAGCTAGCTAGTCAGTGCGCAATCTTTCCTATTCTGTGTGCTGCACTGTTTTCTTGAAACAACGTTACCACACTACAGCTGAGATAGATGCTTGAGAGTAAACCATTGACTGTCTATGAATTGGACAAAACCATCGACAGTGGATGCACAAACTACAATGGACTGGGGCATGATACGTTTACAATGTCACGTCTCTGCAATTTTTGTCCCCCGCCGCAATGCGGAACGGGGGACTATGTATGCAGCAGCGTCCATCCGTACGTCCCGTTTCTTGTTAACGCGATATCTCATGAACCGTTGCACCTAGAGACTTCACATTTGGTATTAGCCTGCATTGGGGCATTACGCAGACACCAGTTGATATGGGTGACCTTGACCTTATTTTCAAGGTCACCAAGACACTTTCACCACTTTTCCAACTCTTCTTAACGCGATATCTCATGAACTTCTGCACCTACAGTCTTAAAATTTGGTATCAGCCTACACTGGGGTATTACACAGACACCAGTTGATATGGGTGACCTTGACCTTATTTGCAAGGTCACCACGACACTTTGACCGCTTTTCCAACACTTGTTAACGTGATATCTCATGAACTGTTGCACCTAGAGTCTTCAAATGCGGTATCAGCCTACAGTAGGGCATTACGCAGACACCATTTGATATGGGTGACCTTCACCTTATTTTCAAGGTCACCAAGACACTTTGACCGCTTTTCCAACTCTTGTTAACGCGATATCTCACGAAACGTTGCACCTAGAGTCTTCACATTTGGTATCAGCCTACATTGGGCCATTACGCAGACACCAGTTGAAATGGGTGACCTTGACCTTATTTTCAAGGTCACCTCTTTGGCCACTTTTCAAACTCTTGTTAATACATTGAAGTATTTACTGAAGCGGTATGTCATGAAGCGGCGGGGGACATGGCCACCTTTAGTGGGAAACACTTGTCCCTATTGATTTAAAGTTGGTCGGTATATTGTTGTCATTTTCAAAAATGTTCAACCCATTCCATTCCTTAAGTTAGAACGATTGGAGGATTTATTGTTTGTAAGTACAATTTGGAATCATTCTTAGAGATAGGACTTGAACCAAAAGAGCCCCAGTCCTCTTAAGCAATTAAATTTTCTGTCTTATTTTAGTGTATTGCAAGGCCTTTTCATATTTCTACATTTCAAAAGATTCTTTTTTGTATGCTATTCAGCAGACACTCTGCTCAGAAAGTAGGTTTTAATGTATTAGCATGCAATCTGCTGATATCTTTAGAAGAGTTACTGTTCCATTTACACAGAAAGACTCTTGTGGCCTGAAAATGCATAAATATTAGAAGGATACGATGGAGAACCATCGCAAGTTTAAAAAAAAAAATGGCACTTGTAAAAACACATTCGAACCACAGGACTATTGGGGTCAAGTTGCTTTGTGACAGATGAGAGTGGGACTGACACTTGCTCAGACAGAGACAGGTGTGCTGGTGTTTGGTCTAAATCACTTCCTACAAAAGTGGCTCATGTCAGGTCTGCGCTGGCAGCCCCTCGTCAGAATGCTGTCTGTTTTGGGCCACCCAGCCAGACAGTTTCTCATGCCCCCATTCCCCCCTGCACCACTGAGCCCCCCACCGCCCCCGAGACAAAGCCACTTCCACTAGCGATTTCAGTGGTTAGATGGTAACTACCCCTGCTGTCCTCTTCCAAAACAGTGCCCTGAACAAACTCCATTTAGCTCATGGCCGTAGAGAATGTCAGTCGTCAGATTATTGTGTCCTTGAACGGAGCGGATGCATTTTAATGACAATAGGCTCGCTGAGTGTAAGTGTGAACAGAGCTGACATTCCCGTGCAGCGTTATTCTGGGGGGGGGCCTTGTTCATTGAAGCCATATGTGATCCTTCAGTTTTTCACATGCAGTGCCACTTTCTTAACTCCTGCTTTTTTTGTGTGTGCGCATATGTGTGTGTGTGTGTGTGTGTGTGCATTTATTGCGTGACTTGTGAATCGTAACAATTATCCTTTTGGAGTGGTGTGGGCACTGATGCAGCCACTGCTCTCACGTCAGTCAGTCTTCTTTTTTTGCATGAACACAGCAGCACGGCCGTGGTGCTATGGACTGGGTTACGAGTCAGGTATCGGGTCACAGCCATGGAAAATTAAAACTTTCAATCAGCTGTTTATTTCATCTGTGTTAGTAATCTAATGCTGTTTTCAAACAAGCCTCAAGTCAGGCGGTGATTGGTTAATTATAGCAAAGGGATGTGACGGCTTTTAAATCTGGCCTGTCGATTCATCAATCTGATATTAATGGAGGTTATTGGGCATTATTTGGCTGAAGAAAGGTCCACTGTACCGCTGCATCAGGTTTGTAAATCTAGTGAGAATCTCTGCACCCTATGTATACTCAATGTGGTTTACCTTACATAACCAATGAAGTCCACATGCTGACAAACAGCTATGTGAGAACCAGTGTTTACCCAGATACACAACCGTATACAGTGTCATGTGAATCCCTAATATTTTGGATTAAATTAAATGGCCAGATACAAAATATAATGCAATGAAAGCTCAGAACTCTATGCACTGAATTGCAGATTTTGTTAGTGAATGTGCTTGTGTAGTAAGTAACAGTATGTACCGGTTCAACTAGGGTTTACTGGGCACATATGAGGAGAAAGAAATGGGGTAATGTTTTAGAACAGCCAAGCATATGTACATTCAGTGTCAAGTCAAAATTGCTTCTAGAGCTTTTTCATTGTGTCAATACCATTGTGTGCACTTCTACTGGTCTGCTCATAGTCACAGATTTAACACATTACATCTTGACAATATGGTTCTAAGTGTTTCATTTTGCGCAATATTGTGATATGCTGTCCTCAAATTTCTGTGATAATAGTAAACAAATAGCCGAACTAGGGTAAGCTTTATTTCCCAGTTACAGCCTCATCCATCTCATTGAAATCTTGGGATGACATTAATGTCACCCCAGCCCTACCATGCAGGGCCAAACACAAAAATTAGAGGAAGCGTTCTGTCAGTGCTTAGTTTTTTTGATAAGAGTCTGTGTTTGATTCTTTCTATCAGGAAACAGAGACGTCTACCCAGCAACAGTGCTATTTCTGCATGATTGCAGAAATAGCAAATTATGCTTGATTGTTGATTGTGATTAAAACACAATTCTGATGACACTGAACTTGGGAAGATACAGTGATGATGGTACCTCAAATTTAAGAGTGAGCTTCTGAGCATTTCAGCCTGGTTCCTAGAGTTCTTGAAATATGAGCGCTGATCTAGAATCAGTTTTATCATTTCTGCTTATGGAACAGGTGGTCAGGAGGTGGGCAGGTTAAACTAACTTGGGAACATTGCTCCTGCTTTTGAGGTGCCTTACAAATACAGGCCTCTTGACTTTTACTTGCATGAAGTTTCAATGCATAAATGTGTTAATTTGACAATGCTTTTGTATGGTTGAGCACAATGACGGTACTTTGCATAGTGACACAGAAAGATACAAATCATTTCACTGGACAACTGGCACTCTTGCATTATTTGCTTATAAATCAGTTGTCCCTGGTGTACTTATTAGCTCTTGACAAATCTAGAGCAGGCTATGACAAGTGTGATGAATTTTTCCTTTATTTTTAGCCAGAAATGTGAGCTTGGTCAAGGCTGGCAGCAGAGCTTGGGACTACTGCTCCCCAGTGTCAGCCCAGGCCAGGGGCCTTGTGACTTCAGGGCGCGTGTGTGTGTGCGTGTGTGTGTGTGTGTCCATCCTCAGTGCACAAAGCAGAGATTGACAGACCGGGTTAGAGGGGGAGAGAGAGTCTGTGTGTGTGTGAGAGAGAGAGAGGGCAATAGGGAGGTAGGAGGGGACAGACATGAAACCTGTACAAGAACAATGAAGGGAAACCATATGCACTGCATTTTTGGTGTTAATATCAGCTTGCATCCATACCGTCAAGTGGCTTCACTTTCACAGGAGACCATGATTGCTGAAAATATCACTGATGTCTGAGACAGTTGGGGTTACGCAGCCCAGTGAAGAGAAACGGTGTCTGAAACCCACTTGTTGGTATCAGCTGGTGTGTGAATTTCCAGCTATGGCCAGGGGAGGTTCTGGGGTATACGTTTACATATGGGCCCACTGAAAAACCCTCGTTTTATGTCTTGGTCCTAGAATATTTACATTCTTAAAAGTCATATAGCAGGAAGCCTTTATGCCTTCCTCAGTCAGGCTGAACTGTTGGGATTCTGGGCAGTTGACTATACAGCCAAACAGACAACTATGCTGTAAGCCCACACCGTTTGTTTGTATTTCTACACCATTCTCTGGAAACCCGTTCTCTTAAACCTTCCTGAAACATTCACAGAAGTAATGAAAGTCAAAATTTTGCAAGATGTTGTGTAAAACTATTTTGGAATTATTTAAGGCCTTTTGATCAATCATATCAATGGACGTGCAAGTAGACCACAGAGTCAATTTCAGATGGTCTACATTAATCACAATTACTGCATTTGGATTGTAACAGGAACCCTGGTAGTTCTTATGGTCATCTACCGCAGTCTGGCCATAACTAAGCCATAACACATAGCCACAGTCATTTAGCCAGTGGGAACCTCGAATTGCATACTTTTTAGTGTCATCTCAGTTTGGGGGGTGACTTGACATTGAACTTCTTAAGCTCTCCACTATCTGTGGGCTATATTTATTCCCTTGAACAGGGCTCTTCAGGTTTCCATCACTGTCCCCGGTACTGCTAAACCAAGCCGTTTGGCCTTCTGCTTTCCAGGTTGTTTTTTTCTCTGCTTTATTACTACCCTTTGGGAAAACTCATTGCTCAGTCGTGTATTTTTTCACCCTCATGAGTTTAACTCATAGTGGAATCACATTGTGCTTAGTTATATCAGGGCTACTTCTCCTAAATGCCACTTAGGAGCAACCAAAGGGACAAAGCAGAGATGCTCATCTGATGCTTATGAGCATCAGATATGATGCTCATAAGCATCATATGAAAATGATGAGCAAGTAATGAGGTAATGATTTGGGCAGCATTGGAGAAGCATCATCTGCAGAGATGCTCTCCAAACAGACTCATTTTTGTCCACTTCTTCAATCTGAGAAAGGTGTGAGAAGTGCAACCCATAAATGAGATCAATAAATCTCATATTTCTCTTGAATAGAGTAGCTAAAAAATACTATAGCAGTTAACGAGAAGTTATGAATATAATGGTAATAGGAGAAGTTTAAAAGTAACATTTCACATGTTAAGACTGTGTTACTTTTAAACTGGCCTGTCTCAGTTTAAAATTGGTTTACAGCAGGTTCCTGTTCTGCAGCACAATAAAAGACAGGATCACAATACAAAACTCAAAAAAAAAAACCACAGCAAAGCATAAACAGCTACAGAGACTATACAGAAAAGAGGACTTTGTTGGCGAGTGTGAAACAAATCAGTGTTTGCAGGTGTAGCCTCCCATCAGGAAAGTTTTGTATGCCTGTTTGAAGAGTGTGTAACTGAGTGAAGAGTTACTGGTTTGGATCTGAAAGTAAAATTTTATGGCAAGATTCTTTGTGCAGTTCTCCAAGGCCAAGGCGTAGAATGTGAAAGTGCAGTGCAGTGGTGAGTCCATGGAGGAAGCATGTCATGGATCTTATCAGCTTGATTGTGAAGTCTTACCATCGGTTCAATGGTTTTTTTAGCAGCAGGGGACCAAATTAGGAGATGGTAAGATATTTTTGACAGCATATTTGCATGTAGGTATGTTTTCTGAGACAGTATGGGTGAGGTAAGGTCTGATCCTTTTATAAACATACAATTCCTGGTTGAGTTTCTTCGTTAAGTATGATTTTGACTGGTGAGATGAGAATTGAGGAATACTCCAAGATATTTGTTAGTTTCTGCAGTGGTTTGTGTTTGATTTGCAAAATGAATGGGATCAGATATAGATATTGATTTCTTAGCAGAATGGAAATGCACCTTTTCCTTTACACTGATAACGAAATTATTTGAATTCAACCAGACATGCAAATCATGAAGATTAGTAAAGAATTTTGGGTTATAAAAAGAAAGTAAATTACTGTCATCGGCATAAAGTAGGCAATTAGAATATTTGCCCACATTGGGAAGGTCATTAATATACATAGCCTTTCACTGGTATTTATTTGGTCGTTGGTGGAAAAGGCCAAAGTGCAGAGTCTTGTCAGCTTAATTGATAAGAATTTGGATGTCAGAGGCATTTTATAATATGAAGGGTGAGGGCTAAGCTCCTCAAGGTCTCCCCCATTGAAATCTGTAAAATGGCATTCATGGATGATGTGGGTAATATGATGCCTGCGGCTTATAGAGAGGACTAGAGCTTAAAGCTGCTGGTATGGTGAACCATGTTTGAGATTGGTAATTTTCAAAAGTATCATTTGTTAAGAAGCACACTTAAACAATAGCCTTTAAATGCAATATACAATGGGGTGCAAAAATGTCGACTGGTTTAAATCTATGTTATAATTAATCTCCAAGTGATTGAAAGCAAACCTGAACACTAAATGTGTTCAACATGACACCTCTCTGCAAATTTCAAAGCAAGGTTTTTTTTTATTTTAATTTTAGCTTTTAAATGATTAGAAAGGGAAAAGGGCCCTGTACAAAAGTTTGGGAACCCTTTTGGATTATTCTTTGTTACCTTTTAAGAAGATGATTATGAAGGGCCAGACCCAGGTGATTTACTCGTTAGGGCTTCAATGAGTCAGGTGAATATAATTCCAGGGTTGAATTATAAACTCTGAAGTAACTCCATGTCTTCTAAAGTATCTGACTGTGGTGTCTCGTGTCGAACACCATTTGTTACTCTAAACAGTTGTCCAAGGATGTCAAAATCATTATAATTCACTTCCACCATCAAGGAGAGGGCTACAGAAAACTCTTGCAGTGTCCCATTTCTACTGTCAGAAACATAGTAAGAATATGGAAAATAAATGGAACAATTGAAGTCAAAACAAGATCTGGAAGACCAAGAAAAATTTCAGATAGAATGGCCCGAGATCTGGTGAGAAAAGAACCCACACATCACTACAAAACAGCTGCAAAAAACAGTAGCAGATACAGGTCTAGTTGGTCACAGGACAACAATACAGCGTACCTTAAACAACAAGGACCTACATGGCAGAGTTGCAAGAAAGAAGCCTTTCCTACGACCTCAACTCAAAATTAAGCGTCTGAAATATCCAAAAGAAAACCTTGAGAAACTTCAAGCCTATTGGAACAATGTGCTTTCGACTGACAAAACCAAAATTGAACTCTTTGGCCACAACCAAAGAAGGTATATTTGGAGAAAAAAGGGTGAAGCATTTGTAGAGAAGAACATGTTGCCAACTGTTAAGCATGGAGGTGGATCCATTATGCTTTGGGGTTGTGTAGCAGCAGGGGGCAATTGCAATATTGTGCGGGTGGAAGGAAGAATGGATTCCACCAAATATTAAGACATTCTAGAGGCTAATGTTCAAAGCTCAGTCCAGAAATTGAAGTTGAAGAGATGATGGATATTCCAGCAAGACAATGACCCAAAGCATACCTCAAAATCCACCATGAAGTACCTCCAGGAAAGACGGATCAAAGTTTTTGAACGGCCATCACAGTCCCCAGACTATTATTGAAAATCTGTGGAGAGACCTCAAACATGTCATGCATGCAAGAAGGCCGAAGAATATTTCTGTGCTAGAGGTGTTTTGTCAGGAAGAATGGGGAAAAATTCAAAAGACAAGCATTGAAAAACTCTGAACAGGCTACAGGAAGCGTTTGCGAGCTGTTATAGCTGCCCGAGGAGGAGCTACGAATTTCTAGCTGACAGGGTTCCCAAACGTTTGCACAAGGATTTTTTCCTTGTTTTATTATTTTGAAACTGCATATAGTTAAAAATAAAAATTATTCTTGCTTTAAAATGTGATTAAATGTGTCATGTTTAACTTTGTAGCATTTTGTGTTCAGGTTTGCTTTCAATCACTTGTAACAGACATTTAAACCAGGGGTGCCAAAATTTTTGCACCCCACTGTAAGACCCCCCTTTCCTGTAAGTTTGGGACACTGTGTAAAATGTAAATAACAACAAAATGCAATGATTTGCAAATCATTTAAACCTTACATTTATTTGAAAATAGTACAAGGACAACATATCAAATGTTGAAACTGAGAAATGTTTTACATTTAAAAAAAAAAATATCTTCTCATTTTCAGTTAAATGTCAGCAGCACATTTCAAAAAAGTTGGAATTGTTGCATGTTACCACCGTGCTGCATCATCTTTTCATCTAGCAATACTCTGTGATCATTTAAGAACTGAGGAGACCAACTACTAGTTTTCTAAGAAATGTCTTTTCTCATTCTTGTTTTATAATAGATTTCAGCTGCTCAACACTTTGCAGCTTCCTTTGTGATAATTTTAATTTAATGATGCGCCTGATATGCTTAGTGGGTGACTAATCAGGACTGCAGGCCAGTTTAGCACCCTGACTTTTTTAGCCAGGTTGTTGTAATACATGCAGAATGTGATGTTTGGCTCAGATAAGCAAGGTCTCCCCCCAAAAAAATGTTGCCTGGTTGCCAGCGCGTATTGCTTCAAAACCTGTGTATATCGTTCAGCATTAATGGTAATTTCACAGATGTGCTAGTTACCCACGCTATGTGCTCTATTGCACGCCCATACCATCATGGATGTAGGCTTTTGAACTGCGCACTGATAAGAAGTGGGATGGTCCCTCTCCTCTTCAGCTCAGAAGACACAGCGTACATTTACATTTATATTACACTTGGATTTCCAAAAAGAATTTCACGTTTTGATTTGTCAGACCACAGGACAGTCCAACTCTTTGCCTCAGTCTATCATAAATGAGCTTGGGCTCAGAGAAGGCGGCAGCATTTCTGAATCTTGTTCATATATAGTTATATCTTTACATGGTAGAATTTTAGCTTGCACTTGTGAATGCAGCTACAAACTGTGTTCTCTGAAAACATGTTCCTGAGGCCATGCATTGATTTCCACAACAGAATCCTGTTTGTTTTTAATGCAGTGCCACCAGAGGGCCTGACGGTCATGGCCACTCAATATCATTTTCCGGTTTTCCAGCCTTGTACCTTGCATACAGAGATTTCTCCGGATTCTCTGAATCTCTTAATAATATTATGTACCATTGATGAGTAAATCCCCAAATTCTGAGCAATTTTACCCAGAGAAACATTATTCCTGAACTGTTGAACTTTGTGCCCATGCAGTCTTTCACAGAGTGGTGAATCCCTCACCTTCTGTGCTTCTGAAAGACTCATCCTCTCTGGGATGCTCTTTTTATACCCAATCATGTTACTGACCTGTTGCCAATCAACCTAATCAGCTGTGAGATACAAAATACACCAGGTGTATTTTGTAGCATCATAAAACCTCTTCAGCCTTTTACTGCACCTGTCCCAATTTCTTTTGAAATGTGTTGCTGACATAACAATGAGCAGAATTTTTTCAAAAAATAATATGATTTCTCGGTTTCAACTTTCTGTATATTGTTTTTGGACAATTTTCAATTAAATAAAGGTTTAACTCATTTGCAAATCATTCTATTGTTTTTATTTTCATTTTACATAGCGTCCCAACTTTTCTGGAAATGGGATTGCACCTTCATTACCTGATGTTGAGTTTTTCAAAATGGAAAAACTATATTCCTGGTAAAGATAATTCATTTGGATACAAATTATTGAGTCAGTAAATGATTTGAACGCACATTAGAGCATGGCTGTTGTTGCAAGGAATGCTAGTGGCAAGCGAAGAAATGCAATTCATCTTATGGCAGCCAGTTATCTTAAAGACTGCAGAGGGGGTCTTATCCAATCAGAATGCAAGTCCATCAGCTTGACTTGATTTGTACGTCTAAATGAGGGGGGAAGACAACATTCTCAGGCAAAAGGAAGCCCATCTCACACACTGGGTGTATAGAGAGTGTAAGACGTGGTGTCTGTCCTAGGTTTCTGCTGTTTTTTCGGGGTCACCGAGTTAAGTTAGCTCCCCTCCTCCTCCTCCAGGCTGTCTCGACTTGTGATATAAGGTCAGACACTGGGGAGAGAGCTGCCTCTCACTCTCTCAATAATATGGTCTTTATGGCCTGGGTTTTAGGCCTCCCACAAGCCAATAAGCAAGATTTAAAACCTTATTAGTATTGTACAGCATACATGGATACTTGTTACCAAAAACATTTTTCTCTGTCAGCATGTGACCCATAAAATTTTTGAGCCCATCTGGTGCAATTGTCCCACGATCGGGGAAAATGTGCGAAGTCAAGAGCAGCTTGGGTGGTTCTGTGAACAAAGACAGTTCAGAGACAGGGTATAGTTCACTCGTTGTGTGGGGGAGCCCCGGATTGACTCCTCATCAGGGTTTTTCCACACAGCTCACAACCAGAATTCTGCTTCATTCAGATGGCTTTACCTAATGCCCAGGTTACGATACAGCCTCACTATATCACCATGGCGACGTAGGGCCGCAATTGCAATTACAAGCATCAAATCCACCGAGTTCAATGCTTGTTTGGAAATGATGTTTTCCGTCAAAACCATTCTTTTCAAAAAAAAAAAAAAAATTCAAAAAATTCTTTTTTTTTGGTAGGCGGAGGCGGCACGGGATTTGACAGAGGCAATTGCCTCGCAGTTCTTGATGCAGGAAAAAACCCTGCTTATATTTTTCTCTTTCATTATTGCATCCTACTTTGTACAATACTTGATTTCAAAAAGGCCTCAGATCCTTCTGAGTAACTCACTCGTACAGTTGCAGCTCCAAGTTTTTTTGCATCTTCTAATCGGTTGTCCTTCGTTTTACAGGTGGAAACAAATTGAAGCCACAACCATTCCGGCTCAACTGGGCCTGGATATCCCTGGAGAAAGAGTATTACCTGGTGGATGAAGACTCCAAATTTCTGGAGGTGACTCTGAAACGCAGGGGTTACTTGGGAGAGACATCGTTCATCAGTGAGTATCAACAAAATACTCAGTTGGTTGTGGTTTGAATACGGATCATTTGACAAAGCTTACCGTGATTACAGGAGAAATGTGGACGTAGAGGTCCTGCTCAGAGCTAAGATGGTGCGTGAACTACTAGATATTAGAGATGGAAACATGTTGGTTGACAGTCTAAGCCAGGAGGAGGTTTTTTGTATGATCAATGTTTTATGTACGAACTAATGCGTCACAGATGACTTTTTATGGATATATGTCATTTTTATTTGTATTTTTATAATTGTACTTATTATTCCTGTCTTATTTATTATTTTCATATTTTTACTTCTTCCTACTCCTGTATTTATATGCTCACTTTTTCAATTGCCATGTGTAATGTACATATGTGCGAAATAAACATATTATTAAAAAACAGTCATGATGTTGAAAAGATCTTGAAATTAGTATCTGCTGTAGAGTCCAATCATATCCAAAAAGGCACTTTGATTCCTGATTTGACTAATAAATGAATAAAGGTATTCAATCAAGACCTTGTTTCGTGAAATAAGGAGTCAGGTCTAGGTTGAAGTCAAAAGCTTCTTAAACACCAGTAGTTTTCAGATAAGATTGGACACCTCTGCTCTTTTGGAAGTTGCCACCATAAAGCCCATTTCTAGGCTGGACATGACACAGCATGCTTTCCAGGGTTATACTGAAAATGAAGCCCTTAGGGTAGCAGATGTGTCACACGGTCACATTTCCTCCCCAGCAAGTGAAAAGGTCATGCAATGAGCAGAAAAAAAGCCTATGTCACAGAGGTCAGCAGGCAGTTTGCAGTTGCCCTGCAGTTAAGTTTTATTGTTTCCGAACTGCAATTGCAGGTGCGTTTATGAGGGCAATTCAAGTGACCAGAAGCCCTGTTAGTCACATGACAATAGGAAGAATCTTGGGCAGTCAATGAAAGGCCATTGGTCTGCCTTAGAAAATCATTTGCACTAGGACAGCTTCTTACAGCTTGCACGCGTCCAGGCGCATATCCGTCCACTTCTAGAGGAGTCAAAAGGTCAAACCACAAGAGAGTGCAAGGATGAAGTCTTCATAGATTGCTTCCGCTTGAGGTTATTTCATTTTTACACTTCATCTTCCCAGGCATCAGCACAGAGGATGGAACTGCGGAAAAGGACAAGGACTTCCGTGGTAAAGCCCAAAAGCAGGTGCAGTTTAACCCTGGCCAGACCCGGGCCACCTGGAGGGTAAAGATATACACCGATCAGGAGTTTGAGACCTCCGAGACCTTCCAGATCCTTCTGTCTGAACCTGTCATGGCAGTTTTGGAGTACCCAGACTCAGCTACTGTGGAGATTGTGGACCCTGGTGATGGTAAACACCTTAAACCCATCACCACTTATTCTGAGGAAGGACTTTAGGGGCAAATGTAAATTTTTTTCCCCCTTGTTTTATATTCAGATTTATCTTCTGGTATTTAATAGTTGTGATATTCAGCTTTAAAATAGCAAATGTGTTAGTTTCATTCAACTTGTTCAATTCAAATAAGCAGTGAGCATTCATTTATGACTAACTATGTGTCATTTTTTGATCATGTTATTGATTTTCACAGAATTTCAGTCATAGAACCTGCATATAGGATGCATAGATTATTTAACTTGCACACAAGACCCACTCAGAAATATCCAAATTCAGTTCTGTATTCAAGGGGAAAAGGAAGGAAAGAGGAGGGAAAGTTTGCTAATCATTCAATGACAGTAGCATATTGAAAATGCAATATTCCCAGGCATTCCTGAAGGGAGGTTCAGTTTCTTTTTACTTGGTCTCATTTTTCTGCACACAAGACTACATAAATGTCTTTCACCCTCACAGAGTCCACAGTCTTCATTCCTCAGTCAGAGTATAAAATCCAGGAGGACATTGGTGAGCTCCTGATTCCTGTGAAAAGGTCCGGAGACGTCAGTCATGAGCTCATGGTCATCTGTTACACACAGCAAGGTAACACCAGCGACGAATTTCTGCGCAATCACTGGTCCATAAAAACTGTCTTGTCATTCCAGGTGATTGGTGCTTGAATTGTTCAGTTACAGCCTTAATAAAAATAGGAGCAGTTCTGTGAAGAAGTATTTGCCCCCTTCGCAATTTCTCAATTTTCTATTTTTGCTTATTACCTCCGCCGACAACGAAGTTGGCACGAGGAGGTTATGTGATCAGTGTCATTGGTTTGTCTGTTTGCTCGTGAACAAGATAACTGAAAAGTAATGAACGGATATCTCAGAAATTTTCTGGGTGGGTCGCTATTACAACAGGGATGGACCCTATTGACTTTAACTGCGATCAGTGAAACAATATGGCCGCCACGGCTGCCATCTTGAAATCCAATGACAGGTGATAACTGAACTTTGCTTCCACTCAGCAAGATTTGGACTGTGCTGCCTTGGAGGAGGTTTGCATTCTAGGAGTGCCTCTTATTTAGATTGTGGCACATTTGCTGCATTTTGCCTCCTGCCAGACAGGTGCTATTGAAGTGGTGTTTAGATTCAACAGGTCTGGCAGTAATCATGCCTGGGTGCTACTAGTTAAATTTAAATTGATTATCAATCAAATCTGTTGAACTCGTTAATTTAGTTTCTAAGGGGCTATTACTTTTTCACATGGGGCTATGTAGGGTTGGGTGAGTTTTTTTCTTTGATAAATGAAATCATCATTTAAAATGGCATTTTGTGTTTACTCGCATTATCACTGTATCGTATCAAAATTAGTTTGATGATTAGAGATAATTAAGTGTGACAAATGTAAACATGGAAGAAATCAGGAAGGGGGAAAATACTTTGTTTTTTTTTTGCCCTGTATCAACATCTGTTTTAATGCTCCAATTTAACAGACATGGAATAAGCTTAGTCGAGGAATAAACCAGAGTTTTGTAAGGAAAATCGCCATTGAAAAATAAACTTAGTTTTAGGCTAGGATTAAACTTTTTCTGTGAAATCTGTCCAATACATTTAATTGTAACATGGCAATGAGAGTGGAGGGATCATAGACCTTACATTTTTGAAGCATTTTTTTTTCCTAGATGCCCTTTGTATTCTCTGGTTATTCCTGCATGTTGATTGGCTGTCTTTTATCAGGCACTGCCACGGGCACTATCCCCAGCACAGTGCTGTCATACTCTGACTACATCAGCCGTCCCGAGGACCACACCAGCGTATTGCGTTTTGACAAGGATGAGCGTGAGAAGGCCTGCCGTATAATCATCATCGATGACTCGCTGTATGAGGAGGAGGAGAGCTTTAATGTCACGCTCAGCATGCCAATGGGCGGCCAGGTGGGCCTCCTCTACCCCAGCACCCGGGTGGTCATCCTGGAGGACAGCGATGACGGTGAGTCTGGAGTTCAATCTCATCCACCATTTGCACTGACAGCATGTAAGGCCAGCGTCATGAGAAATAAGTTCCCCCTCAGAAATAGGTTTCCCACTTTTTGTGCGTTACATTAGAATTTCTGGTGTTCTTAACTGCCTGTAGGGCCAGTGTAATGAAAAATTAGTTCCCCGTCAGACATAAGTTCACCCCTAATGCTTTGTGTGATGGTGCTTTTTTAGTGCTGTTTAACGATTAAATCCAAGTCCATCTTTTATTGTCAGATAATTATTTGATTCTCTTAAAGAAGGACTTCACTGCTAGAAAGAATGTTTTTGAATGAAACTTTGCTGTTTATGCAGTAGAAAGACCAAAAAAAATTTAATTGGTGCTACATGACCTGAGAAAGCAGAGAGAAAGGGCTGTGGCATTCAGCTTTGCCCTAAAGTTAGAAAACCTACTGTAATCAGAATGGACTGGGTTCGTTGCCTGCTAAAGCCACTCTCTAGCCACTGAAATGTAAAGTTGAGTTCTCCCTTAACTGTGACAAACAGCCAGTCGGTTCAAATAACATTAGGCTACACTTTGATATGATCGCCGAATACCAAAATGGCCCAGTGTAGGTGTTTCCTCTGGGCTTTGTGAATAAAAAATGTGCTGTATGATTTCATATTGTAATGCTGTCATGTAAGTAACCAAACATTGTGATTAATGCACACGTTGACATCGGTTTGTACCCGCTTGCTTGGGTTTTTTTTTTTTAAATTTTTTTTTTTTTTACCAGTTTCTTTTTGTGGTTCTGAATTATGTCTCCAGCAGTCCCCTGTCCGTGTGTGGCCCTAAGTATCAGTGTGATGTTACACATGAGCGAATTCCATCCTCAGCAGAATGGGCAACTTCATCCAAAAGAAACTGACCTCAGTGAAATTCGCTGCCGCACAGCCACTCAGCTTCTTTTTCCATTGAGCGCATTTACCGTAGCAGCACCACCACTGCTCTTCTTCAGTGTCCTCACCAGCAGGCAGCGCCTGACTCTCAGCTTCCTCCATACGACGTCATCCCGCCACAGTGTTATCTAGCTCATATAAGTAACCTCGTATATCTGAGTCCATTAACCCCTTAAACTTTAACTTTTCACTTAAGTTTTCCCTTAAGAAAGTTCAAAGTCAGAGATATGATTTTTTTTCCATATTGCAGGACAATGTGACATAAATATCCTGTATCTACTGGTTACAGAACATCACTAAAGCTACATCACACATTGAGAGAAATATTCAAATCCAGGACACCATGTTTTCATGGTTACAGCATTACATCAAATGGAGAATATCTAGATTTTGATCATCATTTTATACACATTTCCCTGTAATTCAGCTGGACGTATTTGGGACAGTGGAAACATTTGGATTGTCACTAGCATATAAAATAGGCCTAAAGGTCTGCAGATTTGAATTCAGCAGCTGCATTTAACGGGCTCATATGTGGGTCCATAGTTTTTGTTGGGTTAAACTATGGAAATCTTGTTTTTCCGCATCTACAGGAACATTACGTTTTGCTTAGGTATTCAAAATGTTATTTGACGAGTAAAACACATCACTGACAGGATGTTTTGATTTTTGATCCAATGGGCTGGCCTCTTTTGATCCGTGGAGGAGGTAGACATGCAAAAAATGTGGTAGTGCAATCCATAATCCAACAGCTTTTGAGCCAGAAATTTTTTATTTCTAGAAAATGAGATTGGAATTCTTGATGCAGACCACACTGCAGAAAGTTAAACATTGTTTATTTGCATATTCTAACCACACTGTATGATACAGAACCAGTTGAAAATCAGTTAAGTATCCCTTTAATTCAACATTAGTTAGTTTATCATTTTAAAATTCTTTTAAACTGTCTCTTGCTGTGGCACCAGCTGTCACTACTCGCTGACTCTCTGAAATAGACATTCCCTTTAAATCCTGATGTAATGATGAAAGGGAGGGGGGGAACTTATCTGGCATGACACATGGATATTTAGGCTGGGTTAAATAGGGTTATAGACTTCGTCTCTCTGAAATTGTAACATGACACACTGCTCTACCATTGCACATATCCAACAGTGCTTTTTACACCTGACACTGAAAGCTTACACATCTACAGTCCTGTGTTGAAAAACATTATACTATCAGCCCTGAATATAAAGTATTTCTTGAGGACAAGTCATAGACTGCAGTCTGTTATCAGTGAGTTGATTTTTCAGCAAGTTTACAATGCTTACAGCTTAAAAACAGCTGATGGATTTAGCCCAACTGACCCACATTCTGTTCAATCTCAGTCACTGTTGCTGTGAAATGGTAGCAATGCAGTAATGTTGCTACTTGCATCACAGGAAAGGTGCTAACGAGCTTAATGAGAGATACAGCATAAGTTAGCCGTGTTCACTGCAAGTGCCAATAGATTTGGCCTAAGTGGAGCCTCTCGACTGAACTCTGCCAGCCTGTGCCCAGCAATGGTAACCTACCGGAAAATTCCGGCTTAAATTACACTCAGCAGGTCAAGCTGGTCTAAGATGTATTTTCAACACTTTCAGCTCTTCGCCAGCTGATCGTCATGTAGTCAGCTAGTCTTCCAGTTCAGCGAACTTCATCTTAACTAGTTTAACCCAGCGTTGTCCAGCCACAGACCAGCACTGATGAGGTCTTGGCTGATCATTTCAGCAGGGCGTAAATAGTGCCACTCTCTTCCTCTCCAGCGACTGTGACCCAGTTTGCCAAACCTCTGGATTGCAGTCAGCCTTGTCCTCAACCAGATCATATAGTCACAAAAAAAATCTCCTCTTTTGTAAAGACTACCATTATCTTTTTGAACCGCTTGGCTGCATTTCCTGGTTTCAGCTTATTCCCTGTAGCTGATGGTCATTTATTTCAGATCAGAGGAGCTAATCATGCCTTGGCTGTAATTACAAGTCCTGTGAACTTTCTGGATCCGGGGCTCTCAATTTACGAAGCGGCTCTCTCATCTCTGTCTCTTCCTCATCTGGGTGTGGCGAAAAACACAAAGAGGATTAGGGAGGAAGCCGAGTTTCTGATTTAGGTTTTCTTCATCCACAGTGACAGAAATGATTTGCTGTTTCTGCCGTACTGTTCAGAGCCTTTCATCTGTCCATGCGGATCACAACTATGGAGAACCAAACAATTAATTGGAATTGAATCAATGATTAAGCCTTGATAATAGCTGACAGACTCAAGGAGTGAAATAACTCGGTCAAGTGACATCTTGGAAGCATACACGCACTACTCAATGACAAAAATTTATTTTATATTCTCTGTCCTAAGAAATTTTCAGAATCAACTGTGATCAGATTGACGTCTGAAATGCATTAGGGAAAATATAAATTCTATGTGACATTATGAGGGATCACCATTGCATTTGATGTTCATGGGGGTTCAGGAAATAAGCTTTTAGAAGTCTTCACTCTACCTCCAGCAAATGTTTGAACACAAACACAAACTGTCACTTTAATTGCATGGTAATCTAGTAAAGAGCTGGTTTGTTGCTTTGGTGTGAATACTTCTTTTTCATTCACTTCTTAGAATCTTTTGTAATTTGAACTGTCAACAACAAAGTCAAGCCTTTTCATTGTTTTTAGAAAAATTCTTCTCAGATTTGAGCATGCAATCACTTGAGGCTTTGAACACTGTTTTTGATTTTCATAAGTTCTCATTGACAAAATTGAACTTTCATGTTGTGCGTCCCTAAATCCTTTAGAGGGGAACTGTCCAATTAATATTTTACTTCCTCTGTCCTGTAGGAGTGAGTATATGTGAGTGGTCAGGCGTGCATACTATTCTAAAAAAAAAATGTTGCAAATCAGATTTCAAATTCTAATAGTTTTGATAGTTTGAAAAGCTTGTAGTTTCCTTCTAAGTTGATATCCACACATCAATGTACCATACAACTGCAAAATCCCACGCTTTTATATATTTACAATAATTGAGTCAACCAAGTGAATCGGTCTTACAAATGGCCAAATTTTCTAAATGAAGAAAACCATGAAAACTGCTCAGAATTTGTACAAATATAAGCTGGGAAATTTGCTTAAAATCATAAAAAACACTTGGTTTGATGATGTGCATAATGTGCAATAATTAAATATATTTTAGAAAAATTGTGATTCATGAAAAACAAGATCACCACTGAGCCTCAGCTTCAGTAGATCCCTTCCTTGAAACACGTCATACGCGTGCACATAGTGTGCAATTGTCACTCAATTAGCCTCAACTGACGGAGGACTCAGAAAAAACAGAGCTGTCTCAAAAATGTTATTGCTATTATTTTTTGTTTGTAAATCAGAGGCTTTGCACTTGTTTGTATTTCTTTCTCACAAAAACGCTTTTGGAAGGTTGCTATTCATTCATTCTGCAATAGAAAAGGAAACCAAATTCAGCCATTCACTGATATGAGCATTGACCTCACCAAAACGTATACGGCGCATGTATGACCTTTTCCTTCATGTAACATACAACATACTGTCTGCGGACACTGATTGATGGGGATAAGTTTCCCTCAGCAAAGTACATACATATATATGGTAAAAAATATATAGATAAATCAGAAAACAAGTGCTATTCAGGCATTTATTTCATGTTGTATTGGATCATATAGATGAATAATAAGTAAACAGGTAACAATTTACAGTGAAAATAAAAATGTCTTTTTGAGAGAAAAAGTCAGTATCTAGAGTGGCTTCCATTTATTTTGATTGGAACATTTTCAGGCATAGTTTGCCCATATATATACATTTTTCTTTCCTCACTCACTAAACCATTCCATGTGGTTTGAAGTTCATCCCAAAGAGATTATTTTGATGTTACAACAGATTTGCCCAGTCGGATTAAGGTCTGTATTTTTAGCAGGCCAAGTCATAACTTATATGTCATCAGACGTTTCTTTCCGACTGAAATAATTCTTGCTCAACTTATGGTCATTATCTATATATATATACATTCGGCTCAAAAATTTCTGGCACTCGACTGGCAATACAAAAAAAGTGCTTTAAAAATTTCTAAAAAAGTACATTTCTAAAGAAACTCTAAATAACAACATGTGAGAAATACTCTACGATTTTATTGTTCCAGTCGAACCAGCCACCAGTCATATACTGATTTAATTAAGAATCAATTTCTTCCAAATCAATGTTTAACAACTGTTAGCACCCTTAAAAATTGTGGTAAATTACATGTAAAGAAAGAAAAAAGGAAGAGCACTCACCAAAAGTTGTAGAGGTGCTGACAACGGGAAAACAATAATATTTGAAGAAAAGCAGTCGCACACTCATAGCCACAATGCAATAAACTTAATGAACAACCAACGTTTCGACCAAACAGTACTTCCTCAGGGTTTAAGGGAACAGTGATACAACCACCAATCTGCATACTTTTCTACAATGAAGCAACAGGTTCACTCAGTTAATTAAAATGAGAATAAGCACTTAAGCAATAATAAAAAACGGGAGCACTCAATCAGGTATCCACAATCACTTTTGAAATTGGAGTGTAGCACAGGCTGATTGGGTACCTGCAGCATATCACAAGAAAAAGGATGGTTTTTTTTAAAACCATCATGAACAATATACAAATCTTCTTGAGGTCTGTTATTTCAGTGACTTAGAGAAGTTCAAAACAAAATCCCTTGTCTGGGAATAAATCTTAATTACATTCGGCCAAAAGTTGTATTAAAAATGCACTTGAAGACGGACAGAAAAAATAAATAGTTTTTGATAGGTGCATCAAACAAGCACCTCAAAGACACAAGAAATACAGTACAAAAATACATATGAAAACCATATGAGACCAAATGCCAATCAGTCTATACATAAATGAAAAATCAAATATGAAAGAACTTCAAACAAAATCATAGAAAAGTTTTTTAGTCAAACTCAACATTTAGACCATTTGGAACAAGGATATTTAAAGAAAAAATCCAAAAACCTTCTCTCTTTAATAATAATTTGTCAAACCCCTCTTCTAGGACACACCACCTTCTCAATACCTATGTACCATAGAGCAGATATAGAGTGACTCGCCTCAATAAAATGAGTGGCAACTGGAGAAGTTGGATTTTTACACCTAATTGAACTGCGTTGTTCTGCAATGCATACTTTGAGACAATGTTTGGTTTTGCCAATAAGGGCAATAAAATAATAATATTTACCACACGGGAAAGACCTTTGAAATAACACCTTTAATAGGGATTTTTTTTCCTGAACGAGGGTGGGTAAAACCAGTGCACCTACAGGTACTGTAGTGCTGCGAACATGCTCCACACCTACAGTTACCGTCCAGAACAGGGGTTAAAAGACAAGGTTTATCCATTTGAGGCGGCAGGTCTGAATGGACTAAGGAGTCTCTGAGGTTTCTACCTCGTGAAAACACGACCCGAGGAGGGTCATTGAAAACATTCTTCGTACTACTAGGGTCAGATTTTAGTATGTGCCAATGGTGATGTAAAATGGATTTGATCTTTTCAGCACAACGTGAATATTTAGTAATGAACAAAGGAGCTTTGTTCAAATTTTCACTTTTATTAAGTCCCGATCTGGGAATCTTATTCATTTTACTAATTGCTACATTCATTTGATCGTCATTATAGCCACATTCTTTGAATTTCACTCGCATTACCTGTAGGTTTCTATCGAAATCAGAAGGGTCTTTACAGATACGCTTAAACTGACAAAACTGAATAAAGGGTGAGCTGTTTTTTGAAGAAAGGGGATGACAGCTGTCAGCTCTAAGTAGGCTGTTACGATCAGTAGGTTTAGTGTATAAATCAGTATATAAACTGTCAGTTCTACAGATGATCCAAGTATCTAAAAAAATGATTTTTGTGGATCAAAGTTGAACATAAATTTAAGATGTTCTGAGATGTAATTTAAAAAACAAGAGAAAGACTCCAATGCAGTTTTTGTGCCGCTAAAGAGGCAAAATGTATCACCCACATGCCTTTTATATACCAAAATATTTGGCAAAAAAGGATTGAACCCTCCGTTAAGGATATTTGTTTTTTCCAAGAACTCAACACAGAGGCTCGCAAAATTGTTCGAACCCATTGCAACACCCTTACATTGCAGGAAAAAGTCATCCTGAAACATGAAGAAGTTGTGTGAAACAACAAATTTACATCTACCAAAACATCTACAAAATTACACCAACCAAAATTAAACCAGATATTAAATCCCAATTATATGAGTTTTATACAAGTTTTAAGGAACTATATTGAGCCATTACCTCACTTCCTGTTTCACTGGGGTATATAAATGAGGTGACACACATGAAATATCCTTTTGCCATCCAAAATCATGAAAAAACATAAGAACTGTCAGTTCAAAAGAGGCAGACCTTCATAAATCTGGTAATGGCTACAAGAAGATTCACAAATGATTGCATATGCCACTGAGCACAGTAAGGGCAATTATTTAAAAATTCCAAAGATGAGGAACTGTTGCAAACCTCAATGGTAGAGGATGGCTGTGGGCGCAACTGCATTTTGCCCCCCAGGATACTGAGAAGGATGGTTTGAACAGCAACAAAATCCCCAAGAATCACTGTGAAGGAAATGCTGGCCTTGCTGGCATCTTGGGGTCACCAGGTTTCTAAAGACACCATCAGGTGCCACCTTCACAACCACAGGCTCTTTAGTAGGATTGCCAGAAGAAGGCCTTTTCTGGCCAAAAGACACAGAAGCAAGCACTTGGAGTTTGCCAAATGTCATTTACAGTATGACTGGAGCAAGGTGCTTTGGTCAGATGAGACCAAAATTGTATGTTTTGGTCAGATACAGCATCAGCATGTTTGGCATTAAAACAGGGATTGATACAAGGGAAAGCACCCCATACCCACGGTGAAATATGATGGTGGATCAGTCATATGTTTGGGCTGTTTTAATTCAAGAGGTCCAGGGGCACTGGTGAAGATTAATAGCATAATAAATTCCACCGAGTATCAGGATATTTTGGTTGACAATCTGGTTGCCTCCGCCAGAAGGCTGGGACTCCGCCATAGGTGAACTTTCTAACAAGACAATGACCCAAAGCATACCTCAAGACCCATACAGAAATGTGACAACAAAGTCAATGTTCTGCAATGGCCATCTCAGTTACCAGACCTCAATCCAATCGAAAACCTGTGAGCTGAGTGGAAGAAGGCAGTTGATAAACGTCAGCCCAAGAATGTGAAGGATCTTGAAGGGATTTGCTGAGTGAAATGGCCCAAAATCCCCCCAAATGTGGGCCTTAACACTGTCAAAAATGACAGGAAAAAAATTCCATGTTATCGTTGCTAGAGGTGGTTGCACAAAGTACTAAGTGAAGGGTGCCAGTTATTATGAAACCTTGATATTAAAAGATTTTTGGTTTTTTGCATCGATACATTTTTGAAGTACAGAATTTCACACGTTGGTATTTTCCGTGTCTCTATAATTATAATTTTTATATTTTATTTGTATTTGTTTGTCCATTACCAGTCAGGGGTGCCAGTGATTTTGTAACCCAATATTTTTTATTTTAATTTAATTTGCCGTGGTTATCCCGGGATACTAATCACCAGTGGTAATTTAAGTTACAGGACATTTAAGTTAAAGAAAGTGTTAAAATATGTTAAAATATAGCTAGGCTAAATTTAATTTAATCATACTGCTTCCACTTCTCTAATATTAGGCAAATTATTGGCAATCGAGTTTGAGGAAATTTGCTATTATAGAGTTATGCTCCCCACTGAAGCTTTCTTCTCCTTTGATATAGACAGTTTTAAAGCACTTGTGTCTCCTATTAATGCTGTCTTTTAACAGACTTATGTTTTGTTTGACTTTAGTAGCACCACAGTGGCTTAACTGGCTAGTAGCCTGACAGCCCCCTCCTGACATCATAAAGATATCACTATGGAGATGTGTTGACAGGTCTGTCCAGGAATCTCCTACACTGTTGATCAACACAGGGCTTGGGGGGCGTTTCAAACCTTTGGCAGTGCGTGTGTCTATGCCGCTGTGCTTCGAATGGAGAAACCAGTCCCACTTGGAGAGGGAAGGGGTGGCGGAATAAGGGTCAAGTGGCAGGGCAGAATGAGGAAATCCCTCAACCTTAGCTGAAGCCTTAACAATGGCTAAGGCTCAGAGAGAAGCACGGTGAGAGGTAGTCCTGATAGTTGAAGATTAGTTGGCTGTCAAGTTGCTCTGTTTGTATTGTTCTGGGTTCAAAGCTTTTACAGTAAATTAAAGAAAGTGGTTCGCCAAGTAGTGGAGGCAGACTATCGTGATTTTCAAAACCAGGTGTGATACAGTGCCAGAAACCATCTGGTTATTAAATATGTGGTACACTTTAGTGGTAGGAGAATGGTAAACGTCATTGCACGGAATTACCTTTCCACTGTTATGTACTATGTAGTGTTAAAAAGTCAACCTAATACTTAGCTCATATAGATTCTGTGTATTTATGTGGCACTCACAGTATTTAATGCGATATTCTTTGTTATTGTTCATAGGATTGTATAATCTTTTCACATTCAAAGAGATGTTTTTCAGCATATGAAAAGATATGTTTCACCACAGTTAATGGTGGTATGTACCATATTCTTATCTTTAAAAAGACCTCTTCTAGTGTCCTGCAAATGTTGATGAAGCTGGTGCGGGAACTGAATTTTGCATTGTCTCACTGCATGGAGGGGGTTGAGTGCTTGCTCAATCAGCACATTCTGTCTGGGCTGCCAAGATGAGGTGCTGAGAGGCTCTGGTTATATATACGTATACATACGAGTAGGCCACCCCTGGAGAAGACAGGTGGGCAGATCCCCGGACCTGAGCGTGCTTTGATACACCGCTTTAGGGAGCCCCCAGTGAGCCTTTAGTCTATGCATGCTATTTAAGCCCCGCTGCATCGTTTAGTGGCGCCACAACTAAAGCCACATATTTTAGCCCACCAACTGAAAACAATAACAACCCATGTGGTCGTTTATCCATTGCCTGTCTTTACTTCCTCCCCCCCAACACACACACACACACACACACACACACACACACACATACCATCTGGTCAACTTTCTGATCCCAATAAAACTATTACCCCCACACACACACAAAACCTCCGTCCCCTTGTTTGCTCGCAAAGGGGCTTTTGATTGTACAATTTATCCTATGTATCATGTGCCTGCTGTCACTGGCTTCTTGGCTATTCCAGAAAGGGAGCAATATGCAATACCCAAAATGCCATCTCTGCTGCCTCGTTCTGTGAACCCATTTCAAAATTAAAATTTAGCAAATCCAAAATGTCAACCAGCTCGTCAAAATGCCTTTGTTTATTAGTTAGTTCATTGTTTGTTTGTTTGTCAGTTCATGGGATATCTTAAAACGTTATGGATGGCTGTCAGCGAAATTCTGTGTGTTGATGGATACTATATGCTAAGGAGGACATGATAAAATTTGGTGAAGATCTGACTCATACTCTTGATCCAGGATCTGAAAGAATTTGTATGCACGTAAAGACGGCACTGCAGAGTTCAATGATTATTCCTCCACCAATAAAGTTTAAAATGGTGGGGGTAATGTGCTCCCTGAGTGTACATTTTTTCTATTATGTTCGCCTAAGAGAATGGGGGAGAAATCTGAGAATTCTTTTTTGTGATCAGGATGAAACAATTCTATTGATTGCAAGAAAAATAACAAGTCCTCTTGGAATCAATGGCAAATGCACCAAGCTGGGATGTCCTCACAGATTTGCTGTTCTCAAGCACGCAAATTTGTGTTGTAATCTTCTATAGTAAATTCTTAAACCAAGAGCAGAAATGATGGAAGTAAGGCTCAGATATAATGATCAATTCTGATGATCCGGCGTGAATAAGTCTATGTTTCCCAGCAAATAAACATTGTAACATTTACTACCGAGAACAGGAGGTGACATCAGTCCACTTCCTAAAATTTATTGGTTTGATCCTGTACTTTTGTCATCACCATTAACAACATCACTGCAATATGGGCCAGCCAGGGCAGTTATAGTGTTAGGTGTTATCTTGCAAGGAGTTAGCTTTACAGCAGCATAAAATATGGCCAAATACAAGAGACTTGTCAGTGAGTCATTAGTGTAATCAGAGTGTGAAGGCAAGGCCTTGCTTTCACCTGTCAGGTTTGGCTGTAGGGCTGTGGAGGCTGATTGCATTTTTCCTCATCGGTGACAGAAGAGTTAAATTTCAGACAAAGGTGATGACACCCTCTCACTGACCCCAGCAGTGCTCCCCTGAATATCTGTCAAGTTGCTCAGAGAACATTTTTGCCCATTATCACTTCACCCCGCGGGTGCTGGCATCCAGGACATGTTTTATTTTCATAGCTAAACACTGTGTCCTTGAACATTAAAAAAAAAAAAAACCCAAACCCAAAAAACCCTGAACAATTCACCGTACTGCCATGAAAGTTACAAAGCATTTTGTAAAATGGATTCAGCAGATTTCTCTCAAATGCGAATTTGACAATTTTGACTCGTCTATAGTGATAATTTTATTGAATTAATTTCTATTCTTGCACCTTTATCTTCATACCGAAATAAGTGTACACAGTCAGGGATTTTTGCATTTATTGCATTTATTAATTTACAAATCTATCTCTCTCTTAGAGCCTTCACTCTACTTTGGAGAGACTGAATACACTGTGGATGAGAGTGCAGGCTACGTGGAGGTTCGTGTGTGGCGGACCGGAACAGACCTGTCCAAGACGGCGACAGTGACAGTTCGCTCAAGGAAGACAGACCCCATGTCTGCTGAAGGTAACTGGGCAAAACAAGAGACTCCTTTCAGTCCTGGTTGAAAGCTTTCAGTTTTTGTCAGCCAGTGCAATTTAATGATTAAGTTGTGATGCTTATTTATAGAAAGCAAGGATCAACTGCAAATTCAAGTAATTACAATATAGCCTCCCCTGGTGAAGCCATATTGCAGTTCACCTAGCGAAGACGACTGGCTCATTTTTGCAATACAATGTGATATAATAGCATAAGTAGTTTATTAGACTGTATGTGTAAATTGTAAACTAAAAAATATTGATCTAAAGTAATTGTAGAGTACTGAAAGTGCTCATTTTCACACTCCTTGAGCTTAGGATGGGAAGACGTCTTCTCTGGTTACCAATGTCGATTTTCACAATTTTCTCAAAATGGATATTTTGTGACTTAAGTATTTTTAGCTCTGTGGTCTTCAGTTTGAGTTGTGGATGATGTATAGCGAAGTTTAATACTAAAATCTTATCCCCCTCCACAGCTGGGGTAGACTATGTGGGCATTAGTCGAAACCTGGACTTCACCCCCGGGGTCACCATGCAGACATTTCGGGTGACCATCCTGGATGACCTGGGTCAGCCGGTGGTTGAGGGCCCAGAGCAGTTTGAGCTGGTGCTGCGAATGCCGATGAACGCTGTCCTGGGGGAACCCAGCAAGACGACCATCACCATCAACGACTCAGTTTCAGACCGTGAGTGTACTGCAGAGAACGCTTATTCAGCTCATTTCTTCAGGTTAATTGCATCAACTTAGTGCGGATACACAGCAAAAGCCTAAACATTAGTCAGTCCTGACAAAGATTTTAGTATTTATTGAAACTTAGTCTGCATTTAGATAAAAAAAATGTTATTAAAGACACATTCAGCAATTCTCTGTAAATTTCTGGTGCCCAACTGCCAAAATGTCTGATTTCTTGAGTGCGGATGTGGAAATGGCTCTTTGCTCCAACAGAGTGGGACCGGCTGAAGCTTTCTGGTAACACAGCAAATTACCTGAATATTAGTGTAAGACAGGGTTTAATTTCAGGGGAACATCAAACACAGAATCAAAGGCAATTTGGCTAACCTATATTTATCACGCGAAAAGCATTCTGCAGAGGATGAAATAATTAAAAACCGCAGTGGTAAAGTAACCCTGTGAAATTAACTTTTGTTAGCCATCCAAACTCAACACTTTGTAGCCTGGGTAGAAAAATTTCTACATAGTAAGGCAACTTCATTGCATCAGGTCAACAAAATAGATAATATTTTAATCAGGGGTCACCAACGCTGTTCCTGGAGAGATGCCATGCTGTACGTTTCTGCTCTATCTCCAATATTGCACACCTGTTTCAACTAATTCGCTACTTAATTGCCCAGCTCGTGATCTTGTTAAGTAGCTAATTAGTTGAGTCAGGTGTGCTGAACAGGAGGTAGAGCAGAAACCTACAGGATGTTAGCTCTCCAGGAACAGGGTTGTTGACCCCTGATTTAAATGAATTGGGAAACGTCCTAGATGGAAAATAATAAGATTGTTTTAAGACTCGGCATGTTCATATACTGCTTGTTACTAGGGCATCTCAGATAGCCTGATTGCAGGCAAGAGCCACAGATTTTTTAAAAAGTAAAACTAATTCTATTTGGTCAGAAAACAGACGTGACTATTGTCTATGCCAGGGGTGTCCAGTGTTATCTGAAGAGGGCCTATGTGGGTGCAGGTTTTTATTCTACCCCAGTGCCATAACACCTGAATCATCTAATTAACTAATCATGGTTAATCTAATTAAATTAATCTAATTAACTATAAAATCAGATGTTGGGCTGTTAGGGAAACCAGCACCCACACTGGCCCTTTGCGGATAAGTTTGGACACCCCTGGTCTATGCTGACCCCAAGCAAAGATTGGGGAATACAAAGCAGTGTTCTAAGGATACTACCAACATCCTAAACCCCAGTGTCCCCTTTGGGGTAAGGCTGGCATAACATGATTGTCAGTGACGTGCAGTGAGCATCTGACCTTTTCATGCATAATTGCTTTCGAGCTATTCCTGTTCAAGATGGCTTGATTAATAATCACACAATTTATGAACTGAATAATCAAGACCAATATACATTATAAGCCTGTAATTATTAAGAAATTATTAAGACATGACAGAGATCATCAATTAAGTACTTCGACAGCGTACTTAAAAATGATATTGTAGGGATAGAAAAAAACATAATTAATTAATCCAATACTTTCTCCTTTTCCCCATTGCAACTAAATTTATTTTAAGATTGCACTTAATCATAATGTTTTCAGCGTTCAAAAGAATAAGCTATATTTGCAGGGAAGCGCATTTGCACACTCATTGCCATGATGCAATAATAATGAATTTATTGAATTACATACACTTTGACGTAAGAAGCGTTGATAATTGAATAATTTATTGAAATAGTATTAGTGCATCATGAAAGTTTGACACTTGGCATGCATTTAAAATGATTTAAAATGCATGCCATGCGTTGAACTTTCTTGGTAACTTTCTGGGAAAGTTGTAGGACGGCTACAATATGAGTTTGTATTAATGACAATTATCTAATTAATTAATCAGAAACAAAATCTAAACCTTATCTAAATACTAACGTCAGCAGCATTTCCTACATAACATTCTACTTCAAGATGGAATTTCGAGAAATTTCAGTTCATTGATGTCTATCCAATCTCATATTGTAAACTTCCTCTTTGATGCAAAGCTATATGTTTTAATCATTAAAGGCTACGCAGGTTGTAGGTAGCCTATTTGCGCAGTGAATTCATTCAATTCTTAATCGGAAACAGGTTGAAAGTTAACCTGTTTTATGGTAATGTCACTGGGTGCAGACAGAATTTTATTTTTACATAAGCATGCTTAACACTTGGACCTGAGTCGGCAAAACAACATTTTATAAAACGTTTTCTTAGGCCTCTCAAGCCGATCTGACACTGAGGCAGAAAAAATATGCCATTTTGTGAGCTACAGAAATTCAGAAGCTTTAAATGAAATTTACGTTTTATGTCGCCATTAATGTGGATAGGAAAATAACTATTGAAAACCTTTGCAATTAATAATAATGAAAGTACCAGCGAGAGCAGCATGCGAGGATGCTTGTACATAATTCTCTCACTAGATTTTCCAGATTCAGTAGGGTTTGGAGATCCACTAACATTTATAATCAGCTGCAGAATCTGGATCTGCATCCAGATTGGTCTGGAAATTTGATAACCTTCTCCCATTTAAACAGTCCAACAAAGTCCAAATTTTGTGGTAATCCATTGAATACTTTTTGAGTAATATCGCTGACAAACACGTGCACTCACACACTTACACACAAACACACAAGCACACACACAAGTGATCACAATTCCTCTTGGCAAAGGTGATTAAGACTATACTTTCTGCTGAGCATTTAGAATGTTTTTCTATCCCATTTTTAACAATTCCATATTTGAGTAAAGACTTCCTGAAGCAAAGCCTCTTCATATTCTTGATGGTGCTTATTTAGAAATAGTATGCATTAAAGTCTTTTGTGATGGTGTATGAATTCCTTTAGGATAATTTGTGTAATGCTGTTGTTCCTTGGCCACACCCTCCCTTTTGTATCAGTGCCCACAGTGCAGTTTAAAGATGCCGTCTACACAGCCGATGAGGCGGATGGGCAGGTCAGCGCCATTGTGTACCGCAGCGGCGACATCGGCCTCAAGTCCACTGTCAGGTGCTACACCCGCCAGGGATCGGCTGAGGTGATGATGGACTATGACGAGCGACCCAACACCGATGCTTCTATTATCACCTTCCTGCCAGGTGAGAACAGCACTGCTGAGGAATGAGTCACAGAGGTGACAAGCCATACATTTAAATCCACTAAGGAGTCCACACAGACTCATTCTCAGCGCATTCATTGGTTGCTGGTTGAAAGGAGAGTTGAACAGTTAACCGCCACTTTGGCCCAGGACTGCTGTTTGACACCCCCTGTCTAACCCAATCATTAATGCCATGGATCTATCTGGACAGATAAGTCAATATCCACAGTGGCCAATTTTGCTGTAATTTATGTTTCAATAATAATGTTTTTCCAAACTGCAGCAAAATGTGTTAAAGTGCCCATTCCACGAGAAAATGGACTTATCTGTTTGTATTTGAATATGGTAGGTCCATAATCAGTTTGTGCTGTCGTGGTTCTTGAACTCCAACACCACTTGAAGTTTTGGTTTTTGCTAATAGAAGGAAATAGGTGGAGAATTTACGCCAATTGTAAACGCGTTGCGGTGTTTCGTAACACCGCAAATTGAATATTCATGTTCTCGCCGGTTCTCGCCCACTCTGGAGTGTAACTGCCTACTCAAGGATTCATTAGACAACTGTCCAGATTTAATCTCTAATGTGCACGCGAAACTCATTGATGTCTTGCAACTTTGTTGTAAAGCAGCACATTAAAGGCTGTATCAGCGAAATGAGGTCACTATTGTTGACAGGTGAAACACAACAGAGCCACTCTTCCCTCCCCTGCAGAAGCTTGGAACATCCAGGCGCTTTTCTTAAAGTGAAACTTTGCATCTTTGCATTGACTTTGAAAGTAATCTGTCGTGCAAAAAATTTGTTTCACGTGCGGTGTGAAAGCAGCTTAAGAATGGCTCACTCAGCTAGGTAAATGGCTGTGTACTGCTTGTTGTGATAAACGCCCTGTAGCAACAATGACTACCATTGCCAGATGATAAATTTACACCATTAGCGCAAGCTACAACAAGGTATCTGACAAGTATCTTAGCTCGCCATTACAAAATGAGTATTAACAACGTCACATTGATCAACACTTTTAGCTAAATTTGTCACGCGGTCATACATTCATCAACGAATTTCAACTCTGAGTACTAACCAGAGAAAAAATGCTATTACACAAACACAAACTCTAGTTTGATCAGTCAGAATTAGCAAACTCACTAGCTTGCCAACCGAGAGTTAGCAAAAGTTGCTAACTCGCTCCAAAGAGGAAATATCGATCTCTCTACTGTTTGATTCATTCTGACCAGCATGATCTATGCAAGATAGCCTTACAAAAACAATACACAAGCTTCCCTCAGTTTTGCTTGGGATGACAATTTACAATTCACATCCAACTGAGTTAGCACCAGCTCTACTCACCTCAAGCAGGGACAAGGCGACCTGGGCGTCAGAATTAAAACCATTCAACTCTCGGAATTCTCTCCAACGTTGGTATGCTTTCCCTATGTTTATTCGAGACTTTGCATCGCGTTCCTTTTTCCTCAACATGCACTCGTTCAAGCGACTCTTTTTCGGTTTAGCTTCCACCATGCTTCACTCTGCCGCCTCCGTAGTGCCACAGCCAGTTCCTTTCATTGCTCAGTCCCACCCACTTTTTGTGCATGAGCGTGGAACTGGCGCAGAAGACCCACCCCTGTCCTCTGATTCATTGGAACACTTTTGTTGATGTTTGGGGACGCGGGTTGGTCCCCACGAGTTTATGTATCTTTCTCAGTGTCTACCTGGCTATCAGTGGCCTACAGAGACAAGAGTTTTTCACCGCCCACTCATGAGAGGAGCTGTTAACAGTTTGCAAGGAAAAATCTCCAGTACAAATTATGTTTTGGCTCAGAATCGCTGATACAACCTTTTAATGGGAAATGTGTGCTGTACGTTGCTAGAACTACCGATCTGGTTTGATGTTTTGTCATCGTCTGCTTATGCCAGTGTGACAATCACTGCATTGCAATGTTCATATTCCACAGCTTCTGTCCCCCCCCAGCGCAAGCTTCACTTGCATCGCGGTCAATGTTGCCACTAGCAACACGGAAAGTAATTACGACTCTAGGCCTCTAGCGCTTTTTTCACTTGAGGATTGAAAGCAATGCATGTGTTTCATGATCATTTTGATTGTTTAAATGGAATAAAAGAATTTGAAATGTCTTAAATCAATGCCATTGCTTCCAATTCCTGAGTAAAGACAAGCGTGAGAATTCCATAGTCATAATCGATTTCCATGTCACGAGTGGGGAAATGTACAATAATGCATGTGAAACTGATAAACTTTCATGCACAATAACATTCAATTCCATTCTGCAAGAGAATCTCTTAAATGCGCATTAATTTAATAATTGCTGACTACAGCACAGTAACATAAATGCCACTAAGAGGCGTGACACTCACGCAGAATGCTTGAGAGTTGGCAGCTCTGTAATTGAGAGGGTTGCGAGACATTTCATCTAATTTGTTAGGTCGACTAGTACAACCCCAATTCCGAAATTGTTTCGACGAAGTTTAAATTGCGAATAAAATCAAAATGCAATGACTCTCAGATCACGAGTCAATATGTTATTTACAACAGAACATGGATAACATTTCAAATGTTGAAACTGAGACGTTTTACATTTTTATCCATAAAATGAGCTCATTTCAAATTTTCTGGCTGCAACAGGTCTCAAGAAAGTTGGGAAACAGGCAAAAAAAAAGGGCTGAAAAAGCAATTAATATATAAACAAATCAGCTGAGAGAACATTTATCAAGTAATCAAGTTAACTGGCATCAGGTTTGTTGCATGATTGGCTATAAAAGGGATGTCTTAGAAAGGCTGAGTCTCTCAGAAGTAAAGATGGCCAGAGGCTCTCCAACCTGTGAAGGCCCCTCCTCAACGGCTTTGAAGTTCTCATCATTGACAGTGCATAACATCATCAAAAGATTCAGAGAAACTGGAAAAATCTCTACGCGTATGGGATAAGGCCAAAGACCTTTACTGAATGCTCGTGATCTTCGGGCCCTCAGATGCCACTGCATCACTCACCGGCATGATTCTGTGATTGACATTACTAAATGGGCCCAGGAATACTTAAAGAAACCACTGCCTGTAAACACAGTCCGCCGTGCCATCCACAGATGCCACCTAAAACTCTATCATGCAAAAAGGAAGCCATTGTTGAGCATGATCCAGAAGCGCCGCCATGTTCTGTGGGCCAAGGCTCATTTAAAATGGACTGTAGCAAAGTGTCCTGCGGTCAGACAAGTCCAAATTTGACATTCTTTTTGGAAATCATGGGCATTGTGTCCTCTGGGCTAAAGAGGAGAAAGACCACCCCTCCTGTTATCAGCGTTCAGTTCAAAAGCCAGCATCTCTGATGGTATGGGGATGCATTAGTGTTGGTGCATTGGTGTTGGACACTTGCATGTTTTAAAAAGCACCATGAATGCTGAAAGGTATATAAAGGTTTTAGAGCAAGTATTGCCTCCCTCCAGACAACATCTATTCCAGGGAAAGCCTTGCATATTTCGGCAGGACAATGCAAAATCACATACAGCAGCTATTACAACAGCATGGCTTTTTAGTACAAGAGTCCGTGTGCTGAACTGGCCTGCCTGCAGTCCTGATCTTTCATCGATTGAAAACATTTGGCGCATAATTAAACAAAGTCCATCAAAGGAGACCCAAAACTCTTCAGCAGCTGGAAGAGTGGGATCAAATTCCAATGGCTAAACTCAAGAAACTTGTCTCCTCAATGCCCAGACGCCTCCACTCTGTGTTTAAAAGATGAGGGGATGCTCCACCATGGGAAACAGGCCCCTGTCCCAACTTTTTTGAGACCTGTAGCAGCCATCAAATTTTAAATGAGCTCATTTTGTGGATAAAATTGTAAAATATCTCAGTTTCAACATTTGCTATGTTATCTCTGTTCTATTGTGAATAAAATACTGGCTGGTGTGATTTGAAAGTCATTGCATTTTGATTTTATTCACAATTTACACTTTGTCCCAACTATTTCGGAATTGGGGTTGCAAGATTACCACTGTGAAACGTCCATTGTTAGACGTGTTGGTGGCATTTCCTGCATTGCATCGGCCTCCTCTTTAGATTCGGGGTCATATATATATATATACAGTATATATATGGTAATATTTGTGAACTTTGTGTAGCCGTTGCTTCGCTGAAGTTTTACCATGCTACCTGTAAAATCTGTCTTTTCACTGTTCACTATGGTTGTAGCTAACTAGGCTCTCGGCCAGTAGAGTGTTGGGGCTATTAGATATAGAATATTAACAAATGTTGCTGAACTATCCTATCAGAGAAAAGCTTTCTTAAATGCCGGATATTCATGAGGGAACTCACCCGTCTTCTCAGACTGCCTTTCAGTGATGCTAAAAAGGTCATCAAATAAGCGATCCAAGGCACTTTTCCCACAAGTAATAGTGTGAATACGATGGCTGGGCATTGGGGATTAACACAAAATGTTGGGATATGAGTGGAATGGGCGCTTTAATGTGAAAATGTCATATTTTCTCATTTTGGAGAAATTTGACCATTATCGATTAGAAAACAAAATTTTATTTATTTTCGTCCGATTGTTTATTGAATTTAGATCATGTTGGCACGTATCCTTGAGTTCTGTCGGGTGGGATCAGGACAAGTAGCTAAGAACACCTTGGCAGTGAAATGAACAGCAAAAAAAAAAAGAAAAAGATGCGGTATGATGTGATATTATGATGTAATATCCCTTAGATTTGCCTATAAAATAACGTTGAATATAAGCAATGCCTTGCATCTCCCTTCGTCTGACTGATGGCAATGTTTATAGGGGAGAGTGAGAAGCCGTGTGTGGTCACTCTGGTGGACGACTCTGTGTACGAGGAGCAGGAGGAGTTTCGCCTCGTGCTCGGAACTCCGAAGAGCCAATCAGCGTTCGGTGCAGCCCTTGGGGAGCAGAAGGAGGCAGTTGTCAAGATAACGGATGATAAAGATAGTAAATATCACTCAATTTTTATGTTGTCAAGCACTGCTGCATACCTAGTCTCAGGATAATAAAATTCCAGTCTAGCAAGATTTAGTCCCATTTAAAATGACATACTGTTCAGTCTAATTGCTTTTAATTATATAATAAGATAATTGTATTGTAATAAGAATGATAAGAATGTATTGGTACATTCAGAATTCAGTACAATCAGAATATATTCACAATTCAGAAAATGAAAACAACATTGCCAAAATCATGAAATTTCAAGTCAGCTCCTGAAGTGTGACACATTTTGGTAATGGCTGAAATGAACAGCACTCCTATAAATAGCTTCAACACCAGGGAAAGCTTTCATGTTGGCAATATTTTGAAGTCGAATTCTGGGCTACAGCTGTGGGCCGATTCTAATTCCAGCCATTCTATCCTTGGGAAGATCTTTCCATAAACATTCCCCCATTAACCTGTCTCTGCCCTGGGGGACATGTGGAAGGAAGAAATGCTGGTCCGTACTGAGTGGACTGCCATTGCGTGCCCTTTGAACCATGCACGATAATGTACACTTTGAAATGTGCGGTGTGGCATAAATCGTCCAGAAAATTTTCTTCATTTCCTCAGAGCCCATCATCAGATTTTCTGAGATCAAGTATAGCGTCAGGGAGCCACAAGTCGTGGGCGAAATTGCTGTGGTCAAGATCCCGGTCCTCCGCTTGGGAGACACTTCCAAAGTGTCGGTGGTGAGAGTACACACCAAGGATGGCTCCGCAACATCTGGAGAGGACTACAACCCACTGTCTGAAGGTGACAAAGAAAATGCTTTGGAAATTCTTTTTAGTCTGCTATTAAGCCCTGTACGGCAATGTTCCCTACCCTGTTCCTGGAGGTATGCTGTCCTGCACTACAACCTTAACAAAGCTCATCTCAGTCAACAGTTAGAAATGTCATTGAACTGCTAATTGGCAGAATTTGGTGTGTCAAATTAGGGTTGGAATGAAAACCAAGATTAAAGATCTGGAGATGGTAGTGAGCAGCCACATTTTAAGGCATTATCTAAGAGATCAGCACGTCCCCAAATGAACAGTCTGGTGCTGCTCTAACAATCACTGAAAACAATGGAGTTGAAGAATCCTCCATAGAATGACAAAAAAGCATTCAAAGAAGCTGCTCCTGTGAAAATTCAATTTAAACTGATGATCGTAGTGTCAATAGAGCACCAGAGTATGAATGGTCATGACTGGGCGTGAATGAGTGGTTTAACAGACTGTGTTAAAGAGATATGTGTTTGCTCTGTCCTCAGATGTAGAGTTTAAGGAGGGTGAGACGGAGCACGTGGTGGAGGTGCAGGTGCTTTATGATGGACAGCGGGAGATGAGAGAGGCGTTCACCGTGCACATGAAGCCGGATGAGTACATGGTGGCGGAGACACAGGTGAAGGGGAAAAGGCTAGCGGCCTCCTCACCCCGCTGTATAAATAACTGGTGTATTTAGGGAAGTGCATGCAGAGCTGCTTGCGGATACCGCGGGTTAAAATTGCGCGGTGGCAGCAGCTGCGGCAGTCAGCACGGCTCAATCACCTTGTGTTGTAGTGACATTAGGGAGCAGGGCTGACCTCTGCAGTGCGTGAGTGCTTCTCGGAGGGTGCGCTGACCTAAATATGCGGTCCGTGTCTGTCCCTCATGACTTGCGAATGTGTAAATAATAGATTTCAAAGAGTGTAAAAATATCTGTCTTGAAGTATCTTGAGTGCCATGAGTGAGATTGTGGTGGCATTTCACAAAGCAGGATTAGTGAGTTAGCTGAATAACAAAGCTACATGAAACCTTTTTTTCATTTAACTCCATATTTCAGATTTGGGAGGGTTCTGGGCAAACTCAATAATCCTGCTTCCTTCATCACAAGGCAGGATTTTTTTTAAAAATTGAAGCACTGATTACTAAAAACCCCACAAGTCAAGTCAAGTCAAGTGTGACTTATGGGGTTTTAGTAATAGGTGCTTCAATTATTGAAGCTTTTTTTAACCAGGGAAGTCCCATTGAGATTGAAATCTCTTTTTCAAGGCAGCCCGGGGGGGTTGAGGTGGAGAGGGATAGGACAAGTTGCATAGCCAATTAGATCAAGGGATAATTAGGTGGCAGGTCGAAAGAGCTTGGTTGGGAATTTAGCCATGACACCAGGGAACCCCCTACTCTTGTTGAAGAATGTCATCGGATCTTTACTGACCACAGTGAGTGAGGATGATTGACACAGCTGAATAAATGAATAAATCACAATCAAAGTCAAGCCCAGCACTTTCATACATCTGCAAGAGTATTCAGGATGAAGAGCTCTCGGCACAATTAACACAGTTGCCCTGCTTTGTTCAATATTACTGCGCTTTATGAAATAGGCTATAGTGTATTTGAGCACAAGTGGCTGTATCTGGTGTCAGTTGCCACGTTTACATGGTGTACTTGAAATCAGATTGAAGTTCAGTGTCCTAAATACCTCGATCTCATTGAAATATCCCAATCCAAAAGGAAATCTGTGTATTGATCTGCGTAATTTCAATCAGAGTGAAAAAAATGTGTTCATGTTAATACATGTACTGAGTGAAGGATGAATGTGACTGTTGAAGCAATGGGTTCATAAGTGAGTGAGCATTTCACTGATTCCCATTTCCCTCCATTAGATGAGTAAGGCCATTGTGTACATCGAGGAGGCAGACAGCGTAGCTGATGTCACCTTCCCCGCAGTACCCCAGGTGGTGTCCCTCCTCATGTATGACGACACCGCTCGTGCCAAGGAAAGCCCACACCCTCCAACTGGGTACCCCATCGTTTGTGTGACGGTGAGCCGAATGTAACTCGCTCTCATGTAGAAGCGTTGGGTCCTTCCCATTATTTTACTCCAACCACTGGATTTGCCCTCTCACAATCGCGTACAGCTGTAAGGTAGTGTTATTGCCTGAAATCAGCGAGCTGAGTTCATGGTCAGAGTAACAACATTGGAGGATTTTTATTTTCTGACCCCATAGACTTTATGCTTCAATGTTACTGGCTCTTCTCTTCTGGATAGCTGCAAAACCATGCAGTGGCGCAATAATGTTGATGGAGGAAACCTCACCTCAGCAAAGTAAATTTCAGTGGAAAAGAGAATTCTTGAAGTGTCTAAAACACGCATTTTAATTTGGTAATAATCGAGCCTGATGCGGTTTCAAACTAGTGTGTCTTCAAAGAGGCTTCAGCATCACGGGGCATACATTTTTACGTGGGGAATGTAATTTTATCCAATGAAACGTCAGCTCTCTATACTGTGCCACGGTACTTGTGACATCAGTATATCTGCCCTGTGATATTGAAGCCAATTTGATGACTCGTTGGTGTTAAAATCCATTATTATTATTGGATTATTACGAAATTAAAATTTATTAAACTATGCGTTTTAGACTCTACAAGAATTCTACTTTCCACCTCAGCTAAAAATGATAGCTAAAGCTCTGAACCAATGTTCCTGCTCCCCATAAATCTTGCATTCATTACTCTTAGCCAGAGCTAACAAGCTAAACTATATTTCACAATCATTGTGCACTCAAAGCTAACTTATACTTTAGAAGAATTGTACTCGCCCGCGTGATGTTGAATGTTGTTTTTGGAGAAATGAACCAGTTAACTAAAATGTAATGCAATGTAATGGCTCCACCAGGCCTGTAACCCCAAGTACTTTGAGTTTGACAAGACGGGCTCCATCTGCGCCGCGGAGAACATAAACGACACCCTGACGCAGTACCGCTGGCTGGTCAGTGCTCCGAGCGGCTCGGACGGTGTCTCCAGCCCAATGAGAGAAGTGGACACCAACACTTTCTTCACCAACACAAAGTCCATCACTCTGGACTCCATCTACTTCCAGGCCGGCTCGCGCGTTCAGTGCGCTGCCCGAGCCTTCAACGCCAACGGGGACGCTGGCCTGGAGCTCAGTAGCCCCATTTTGGTGGTCAGCCGAGAGGAGGGTAAGTGAGGCTTTCTGGTCACCCACCCCATCATCATGATTTAGGGCAGTGGTTCCAAAAGAGTTTAACCATTGGCCTGGGTCATCAAAGTCTCCAGTATCAGGGACTGTCACCCATGTATTTTAATTATGACAAGTTTAAATGCTCAGGGCCAATGGACTTGTTGCTACGGAATGGTGCTACACTTACTGGTATTTAGGAAGCAATGCTGTAGGGCAGGGGTGGCCAACTCTGCTTATGGAGTGCCACTGGTTTTGCTGGATTTTCCTTTGATTTACCTTTCACCAATCACTGTTGACTCAGGAAATCAGGTGAGATGAGTAATGAACTGCTTTAGGTGATCAATTTAGTCCTGAATAACACCAAAATCAGCAACCTGCAGCTCTTCAGAAGCAAAGTTGGCCACCCATACTGTAGTGTTTTAAGGTCAACTGAGATAAAAAGGTGGATTGAAACCATTTTGTGCCCCGTTCTTTTTGTGTAGGTCTATGCCAGCCTCGTATCCCTGGAACAATCGGTGCGGAGCCATTCTCTGCAAAAATTCGCTACACTGGTCCTGTGGACCCAGACTTCCCCAATCTCATCAAACTGACTGTGACCATGCCCCACATGGATGGTAAATAACACCACTGCGCTGCACCCTACATAGCCTCTTAAAAACACTCCAATAAACCTACTCATGGAAGGGGATATTTCATTTTCAAAGAGAGAAACAGAAAATGTCGGCGTTATGGGTGCTGATTCCAAACTGCTTCCTCTAGGCATGCTGCCAGTCATCTCCACCAGGCCGCTGTCCAACTTTGAGCTGACCCTGAGTCCGGATGGAACGCGTTCGGGGAACCACCGATGCTCCAACCTGCTGGACTACAATGAGATCCAGACACAGCATGGCTTCCTGACAGACAGCACCAAGAACCCTGAGATCATTGGGGAAACCATGCCCTACCAGTACAGCAGCATTATGCGCTCTGCCAATTCCCTGCGCTTCTACCGCAACCTCAACTTGGAGGCCTGCCTGTGGGAGTTCCACAGCTACTATGACATGTCTGAGCTGCTAAACGACTGTGGCGGGTCCATCGGCACTGACGGACAGGTAACCCTGCTTGCACTGTTGCAACGCAGTACACAACCCTACACCAGGAGTATTCATCCTTATTCATCCAGATAGGGTGCGGATGCAGGCTTTCATTCCAGCCTTGCAGTCACCAACCTGACTCTAGCAATCAACTTTTGCTTAACCCTGATAAGTAGAATCATTTGCGCAACTGCATGGCTGGAATGAAAGCCTGCACCCATGTCGGCCCTTTCTGGATGAAGTTGAATGCACCTGCCCAACACTCTGCCCAACATTTCAGTCTCGCTGATTCTGAAGTTTGAAGAGGTTTTCTTAAGCCAGTGATAACCAACCCCGCTCCTCTAGATCTGCCATCCTTTCACTTCATCTCTTTTTGTTCTACAGCTAAGGATTTTCATTATACTCCTGAGTCAGATGTGCCAAATCACAGTTAAAATATGTCCTAATGGCTGCATTCGACTGGTGCTTTCATGAAGTGATTGCTTTCCGTGAATGTTTATGAATGATTCAACTAACATTGGAAGCCCTGAAATGTGATTACTTTACTCACCAGCGAGAAACCTGTGTAAAGTTTGTTAATCAGCAGAAAACATTTCGGAAGCACGTGAATAGTATGCAATTGTCATTGGATGGTATCGTGGGTACTATGGGGATGAAAACATACTCAGGTACCTGTATCCTGGTTAGGTGTGCTGCTTCAAAAGATCTTCCAAAGTGATCAAAATTTTATGATGAGAGATAATGTTTGTGATTTGCTTGTGGAATTACCACAAATTGTGGCAAACCAGGACAAATACACAATCCATTCCCTTTTCTTTTCTTCTTGTTCTTTTGTTACGGCCTGACATCATGTTTTCTCTACTTCCTGTTCCTTGGGAGATTCCTTCATTGTAGGAGCCCCACTGTCTACTTTTCAAAGACCCGTTCGACTGGCAGACTTGCAAACATTAACTATCTCGCACTGCACAGGTGGGCAGAGAACATTTTTCACTGCTCTGCAACTGCTGGTCAAATATGGCCGATGACAGTAGTTCTTCAGCGACAGCGTTGGCTGCCACTGTCTTAAAGTAATATATACTAAGAGGCATTAAAAACCCAACATCATAATCTTTCGACTTTTAATTAAAGTATTTTTTGACCATGAATTGTGTAAGTAACAAGTTTTAATAGCTCTTTTGACACATTTCCAAATGTGGACTTGAAAATTTTACAAAATCTGACATCCCTCTGGATCATATGGCAAACAGCACCAATAATGTGTGTGTCCACCATTTGTTCAAAGCAGTGCCTGAATTCTATATGGCCTAGAGGTCACCAAATTATTGTCTCTGTGGGATCTGATCCCACTTTGCCAGTTTTATTTCTAATTCACACATCTGACACATATTCTGATTGCCATTGGCTCTCTAACATCAATTCAAACAGCCATTGACTTGCTGACATCTATTCCAGTTGCTATTGCCTTACTCCAATCAATTCCAGGTATTTTTCACTCTCTGACATCAACTGCAGTTGCTTTTGATGCCCTGGCATGAATTCCAGCTGCTGTTGACTCTCTGACATCGACTTCAATTAGTATTCGCTCTAAGGCAACAATTTTAGTTGCGACCTGTGTGCTCCATTCAAATACTAGTGAAACCCAGTAACATTCAGCTTCAGCGGGTAGGGTGGTGTTCCTGCTTGTGGAGCCTCCCATTGCTAACAGCTACACTATGTGCTCTGGTAGGTCCTGAACCTGGTCCAGTCCTACGTGACACTACGTGTGCCCCTCTTCGTCTCCTACGTCTTCCACTCCCCGGTGGCAGTGGGCGGCTGGCAGCACTTTGACCTGCAGTCTGAGCTCCGGCTCACCTTTGTTTACGACACTGCCATCTTGTGGCAGGATGGCATTGGCAGCCCCCCAGAGGCTGAGCTGCAAGGTGAGCAGATGTGATTGCTGCTGCCCTCTACTGGACACTTCTTTACACTCTAGATGGGATTGATAAGCTTTACCAATATCACAATCTTTCATGATATAAAATGTATCAGACTGAATTTTTTACAGTGATAAATTAAGGACATGGATGTCCTTAAAATCTTAAAATGCTAATATATATATATATAATCATTCAGTGTACATAAGTAATGGTTCTATTATTGTTTTATGGTAGGTGCCATGTACCCAACCAGCATGAGGATCAATGGGGAAGGTCGTTTGGTGGTCAACTTCAAGACAGAGGCACGTTTCAGAGGGCAATTTGTCATGTCCCATCCAGGTACAGTATGCAAAACAGCCTGCTGCCCAATTTGTTAGAAATCCCGCCCACGCCCAGCCCAAACTTAGTCCCTATTGGGTGACACTGTAACCCACTATTCCATTGAACTATTTCAGGCGTCAGGCTCTGGGTGACCTTACAGTGTATCAACATTGGGACTGTGGGACCGGGCTGTTAAAGGGAATGGAACTTGAGCTATTTAAACTTAAGCTATTCCAGCTCGAGCATATCTCCGGTTAGACCCCCCCGCCCAAGGTTTCTTGCATCGTTTTTCTTCCCTCACAGGAACGTCCTTATTCTCCATGGTGATGTCGCCTGACCACCCCGGCCTCACCTTCACCCTGTCACTTGTCAGAACGGAACCCACCTACAACCAGCCTATGCAACAGTGGAGCTTTGTGTCCGATTTTGCCGTGAGTGTCATCCTTTCAGAAGACGCTGACTTCATGATGTAGCCTAATCGCTGACACTTATCTGGATGACATTATAAATGCATACTTATGTACTGTATACAGCTGGATATTTGCTCTTAATTAGTATTAGTTTACCATTACAGAGCTTATCAGCTTGTTCAAGGATGAAATGGAAGTTTCCCACTTAATAGTGAAACTACAGCCAGCGGAATCAGCATCCTGTACACATAATTACACCACATATTGATAATAATCACAGGAAGTGACACGTGAAACCTAAGTATTGAAGAAAAGCTGCATTCTTCTGTGTTTGACATTCAGGTGCGCGATTACTCGGGGACCTACACAGTCAAGCTCATCCCTTGCAGCGCCTCTCCAAACAGGGAATACAGCTTACCACCCGTGTGCCACCCTCGTGAGCCACTTACCTTCGACATAGACATCCGCTTCCAGCAGGTGAGCTCATGGCTAATGCCCCAGCATTCAAAACTTAGCCCTAAACCTATCCTAAACGATTCGCATGAAACATAGCCAGCCATATTCATCCTTGGAATCCCATCCCATATCCCATCCCATATTTACCCATGTGCTTTTTGGAATTTTCAGAAATTCTTTCAGTGTTTCTGGAACTTTCCTGCTTTGAACTGGCAGAGCCGATTGTATAATCAGCAACAGAAGAAGTTCGGCTAATTTAATTTTGTTCACGTATTTGTGGTGTTGCCCTTCAAAGGGAGTATAAACCATCCTTCCGTTGTGTATAATTATAATATAAACGTTAACTGCAAGATTAATTTTCATTTATTGGCTGCTAAATCTCTTGCATCCTACAGGCTATTTTGTTGTGCGTTTGTCTTGCCAATTGCACGCAGTTAACCTGTCAGCATAAATAATGGACAAATGACGAAATGTGATTCCAATGGAAAAAGATATCGTATTGAGATGGACGCTTGATGTGGATTGCTTTAGCATGACAGCTTGTGCCCCTCCCCGCACTCTGTGGAACCTTCCTTGGTGTTAGTCGCCTGGGCTTGTCTGGAAACTGTAGGTACTTACCTCTCTGCTGTACCCCAGGTGAGTGACCCCGTAGCGGCCGAGTTTAGCCTCAACACTCAGATGTTCCTGCTATCCAAGAGAGAGCTGTGGCTGTCTGATGGATCCATGGGATTCGCAGAAGGAGCAGACGTGGCCTTTTCAGAAGGTACAGTGTCCGTCAGAGCTGTGCATGGAATGATCCACTCAACCCCTGCCACGTGACCAGTACAGCTAAAAATGATCATTTTAAGTTGAATCAGGGCTAAACTTGGGATTGCGCCAGAAAATAAAATCAACTTGTGTGTCTGCATGGTGAATAGTGCGCTTTACTGCAATTCTTGGGTTGATCCTGGTCTCTTTGGGTAAGGGTTAAGTCAAAAAACTAACACGTAACACTACAGAAGCAAAATGAAATTGTAATTTTGTAATGAAAGCTCTTAAACAGCAGGGGTTGCTCCCGGAGTAACTTTTCTATTGCCTGTGTTTTACTCGTTCCACCAACAGCAAGTGCCCATATGGAATATGGATGTTTGAGGTGAAATACCTGATTGCGACGTGATACATTTTTGCTCATAAGGAGCATTTGTACATAAAAATTCAATGTGTTCTTGCTGGAAAAATCATTTTAGGCATATCTACTGAACAAGGTGTGTCTTTCAGTTTTTAGGAGGTCATGCGCTCCTAAGAACAAAGTTTTAGCGTTGGTCACTGTTATATGACTGTTCAGGAAGAATGTGATTTTGACATGGCAGTTTCTGCGCAGGATCCCAGATCTACGGGCGCGTGATGGTAGACCCTGTGCAGAACCTGGGAGACTCCTTCACTTGCAGCATTGAGAAGGTGTTTCTCTGCACTGGGGCGGATGGATATGTACCCAAATACAATCCCACCAACAAGGAGTTCGGCTGTCTGGCCGACGCCCCATCTCTGCTCTACAGATTCAAGATCCTGGTGAGTGTGGATTCCACTGCATACTGTATGCTGCTGTCGATCGGGGGAGAAACACATGCACCACATACACAGAGGAAGTGCCCCTGAAATTTGCTTTAATTTTGAAGTCTTTCAACGGCACTTACGAATGCAAGAACACAAGCAATTACAAAAGCAGCTATGCAAGTGATTCCTTTTAGTTTGGATGCCGATTACTCCCCTGTGTCGGCTGAAAACTGGGCTCACCAGCTGTACTTTGCTGGGTGTAGTCTGCATAGTACGATGGGGAGACTAACCAAGTTGCAAATAGCTGTTGCCCAAATGCAGGTACAATGGTCACAAAAAAACTGCACATTTTTTACCGTGGCCATGAGAACTGTATCAAAAGTTATGAAAATTTATGGCAAACGCCAAAAGGCAGCAGCAACAAATAAGGATTGTTGGCCGCATAGCCAAAGATCTCCAACTAAGAAGGACACTTGGAAGGATAGTTGCCATAATCACAGTACTGCAGTTAGATAAATCATAAAATTGATGCAATTCATACCTGAATGAGTATTAATAAAAACAATATGTCATGAGTTTAAAAAAAAAACAGTATTCCTGGAAGTATTTCCAATGTTTTGAATGTATGACATGCACACATCTATGCTTTAAATGAGTCCTTTTAACATAGGACATATTTGTTTAGCTACCTGTGTTGAGCAGTTATGGAAATAATTAGGACATTTAATGTGGAGACAGTTCAATATGAGATGGAGCACAAATTATCTTTTATAATATGTAGATAATGTGTTTGGGATCTATTGGGAGTAATTTCATTTTAATGAAGTTAACAGAGTGAAAAATTGCAATGCGGTCAGTTATATGAGAATCCTCTCATCAAATCTACCAGCACTTTGCTTGTGCAGCCAAGGTGAAAAGCACGTAGCAAGTAACCTGAACCACTGCAAAATCTGACCCAAAGTACAAAACCCAAAACCAGTGAAGTTTGCACGTTGTGTAAATCGTAAATAAAAACAGAATACAATGATTTGCAAATCCTTTTCAACCTATATTCAATTGAATACACTGCAAAGACAAGTTACTTAATGTTCGAACAGGTAAAATTTGTAATTTTTTGCAAATATTAGCTCATTTGGAATTTTATGCCTGCAACATGTTTCAAAAAAGCTGGCACAAGTGGCAAAAAAGACTGAGAGAGTTGAGGAATGCTCATCAAACACTTATTTGGAACATCCCACAGGTAAACGGGCTTATTGGGAACAGGTGGGTGCCATGATTGGGTATAAAAGCAGCTTCCCTGAAATGCTCAGTCATTCACAAACAAGGATGGGGCGAGGGTCACCACTTAGTGAACAAATGCGTGAGCTGATTGTCGAACAGTTTAAAAACGACATTCCTCAATATGCTATTGCAAGAAATTTAGGGATTTCATCATCTACAGTCCGTAATATCGTCAAAAGGTTCAGAGAATCAGGAGAAATCACTGCACGTAAGCGACAAGGCCGAAAACCAGCATTGAATGCCCGTGATCTTCGATCCCTCAGGCGGTACTGCATCAAAAACTGACATCAGTGTGTAAAGGACTTCACCACATGGGCTCAGGAACACTTCAGAAAACCACTGTCAGTAACTACAGTTTGTCGCTATATCTGCAAGTGCAAGTTAAAACTCAACAATGCAAAGCGAAAGCCATTTATCAACAGCACCCAGAAACGCCGCCGGCTTCGCTGGGCCCAAGCTCATCTAAGATGGACTGATGCAAAGTGGAAAAGTGTTCTGTGGTCTGACGAGTCCACATTTCAAATTGTTTTTGGAAACTGTGGACGTCGTGTCCTCCGGACCAAAGAGGAAAAGAACCATCCGGACTGTTATAGGCGCAAAGTTCCAAAGCCAGCATCTGTGATGGTATGGGGGTGTATTAGTGCCCAAGGCATGGGCAACTTACACATGTGAAGGCACCATTAACGCTGAAAGGTACATACAGGTTTTGGAGCAACATATGTTGCCATCCAAGCAACGTCTTTTCCATGGACGCCCCTGCTTATTTCAGCAAGACAATGCCAAGCCACATTCTGCACGTGTTACAACAGCATGGCTCCGTAGTAAAAGAGTGTGGGTACTAGACTGGCCTGCCTGTAGTCCAGACCTGTTTCCCATTGAAAATGTGTGGCACATTATGAAGCGTAAAATACGACAACGGAGACCCCGGACTGTTGAACAACTTAAGCTGTACATCAAGCAAGAATGGGAAAGAGTTCCGCCTGAAAAGCTTCAAAAATTGATCTCCTCTGTTCCCAAACGTTTACTGAGTGTCGTTATAGGAAAGGCGATGTAACACAGTGGTAAAAAGGTATGGAGTTAAATTACTGCCAAAACCTAGTATACAAACCGAACATGTTTTACAAATGCACAACGATTCACAAACAAATACAATGTGATTTGCAAATATAAAAATGATTCACGTGCAAACAAAGTGTGGTTTGCAAATATAAAAACGATTTGCAAACAAATACAGTGTGGTTTGCAAATATAAAAACGATTCACGTACAAACAAGGTGTGATTTGCAAATATAAAAAACGATTTGCAAACAAATACAGTGTGGTTTGCAAATACAAAACACAATTAACAGACGAATGTATTCAGTTTTACAATTACAAAATGTACCGATTACAAGTATACGACGAGAACCATTTCCTACACGTACAAATCACTTTTGGCAGTTTTCTACCGCTGACATGGCGTAAAGGATTTCCTCACAAATGTCCTCACTGTTATTGTCCCTGTTAAACAGCAGGTGGGGCTATGACTCAATATCCTAGATCTCTACACCGTGAAGTTGAACAGAATAGAGAACGGCCGCCAGCGACAACCGTGGACATGAGGATGATGGCTGAGGCTTAATAAAAACGCAGTATCTACGTGTTTGAAGTAACTCCGTGTCCGACAGTGGGATGGTGTCAATATAACTCCGTGTCCGGCAGTTGATTATTGTTTTTAATCTCTTGAAGTCTACTGAATCTTTTAGATAGCCTATTAAACGTGAATGTTTGATCAGATGGCTCAGTTCTTCAAGATGAGTACCGAGAATTTCAATCAATGTTTCTGTTAAGCTCTGCTCAATAAAGTGTTCTGATTGTTAGTGATATATTTTTATTTTCCATTTCGTTATAAACATGGGCCCGTATTCACATAGAATCTTATCTTAGCGCTAGGAGTACTACTCCTAAGACGCGCTAAAACATTTTATGTAGGAGTAAAATCTTAAAATTCACAAAACCGCAGAGAGCAGCTTTCAGTTAAGAAAACTGGTAACTCCTAGAATAGTGGTAGCTCTGAGATAGGCGGGAGTAATCTCCGTTGCTATTGCTGATTAATTATCATGCACGAGTCTTGGGACAATGAGCACGGTGATTGGTTGTTTGGTGGCAGGGTAGCCCATTGAAAAAAATATCCCACATACAACCCATGGAGGAAAAAATGAGAAAATAGTCCAAGGGTCTAGTTTGTCCCATAAAATAATGGCAGTTGTTACGGGTACGGCAGTTTTCCAATGCATTTCAAAGTAGAGAGGTAGCCTACGAAAATCGCCAATTTAAACACTGCTCTAACCCTAAGCCTAACCTTAGCCTTAACACTGACATTTAAATAAACCTCTCCCCTTCACAGCGATCTAATTCAAAACCCAGATACTTTTAAGCAAGCTATTGTTAAATTACAATGTGTCGGCTTTTTTAGATTCGGCTTAAGATAATAACATATTGAGCACTTTTGAAAATTGCAATGCACGGTCCCCGCATATCACGCTCCAGGCAAATAAACGTAGGCCTACATAGGAAAGAGATCATTGTAAAAACATTAATAGCATTAAACGAGTTATTAATGAAACTCGTCACTTGCCCCAATAGCTACTTGTTACCCGATGAGAATGAGAATTTGTTGCGATCATTTAAATGTCGAGCCGTTCAAGTTTGTTTGCCCTAAACTGTCATGGATGTTAGTTCAAAAATGACGCGAAAGCCCAGCTGGAGCCAAGACCAGTTACTGCTGCTGGGCCAGTTGGTGCTGGAGCGAAAGCATGTAGCCTAATCAGAGGGAAAATTGGCTCGGGGGTGAACAGCAAATCCAAGCGGTATGCGTGGGATAATATCAGCCTACAGATCGTTGCAGCTTTACCCTCGGTGTCTCGGATGGCTAAAAGTTGCTCTCAGCGGTTTTGTGAATTACTTTTAAGATTTTACTCCTACATAAAATGTTTTAGCGCGTCTTAGGAGTAGTACTCCTAACGCTAAGATATGATGCTATGTGAATACGGGCCCAGATTTATAACGAAATGGAAAATAAAAATATATCACTAACAATCAGAACACTTTATTGAGCAGAGCTTAACAGGAACATTGACTGAAATTCTCGGTACCCATCTTGAAGAACTGAGCCCTCTTATCAAAACATTCACGTTTAATAGGCTATCTAATAGATTCAGTAGACTTCAAGAGATTAAAAACAATAATCGACTGTCGGACACAGAGTTATATTGACACCATCCCACTGTCGGACACGGAGTTATTTCGAACACGTAGATACTGCGTTTTTATTAAACCTCAGCCATCATCCTCATGTCCACGGTTGTCGCTGGCGGCCGTTCTCTATTCTGTTCAACTTCACGGTGCAGAGATCTAGGATATTGAGTCATAGCCCCACCTGCTGTTTAACAGGGCCAATAACAGTGAGGACATTTGTGAGAAAATCCTTTACGCCACGTCAGCGGTAGAAAACTGCCAAAAGTGATTTGTACTTGTAGGAAATGGTTCTCGTGGAATACTTGTAATCGGTACGTTTTGTATTTGTAAAACTGAATACATTCGTTTGTTAATGGTGTTTTGCATTTGCAAACCACACTGTATTTGTTTGCAAATCGTTTTTTATGTTTGCAAATCACACCTTATTTGTACGTGAATCGTTTTTATATTTGCAAACCACACTGTATTTGTTTGCAAATCGTTTTTTATATTTGCAAACCACACTGTATTTGTTTGCAAATCGTTTTTATATTTGCAAACCACACATTGTTTGCAGGTGAAACATTTTTATATATTTATAAATCACATTGTATTTGTTTGTGAATCGTTGTGCATTTGTAAAACATGTTCGGTTTGTATACTAGGTTTTGGCAGTAATTTAACTCCATAAAAAGGCCCCTGTGCCAACTTTTTTGCAATGTGTTGCTGCCTTTAAATTCTAAGTTAATGATTATTAGCAAAAAAAAAAAATGAAGTTTCTCAGTTTGAAAATTAAACATCTTGTCTTTGCAGTGTATTCAGTTGAATATAAGTTGAAAAGGATTTGCAAATCATTGTATTCTGTTTTTATCTACGATTTACATAACGTGCCAACTTCACTGGTTTTGGGTTTGTAAATCCTGACCTCACTTTCTGTTTGCTTCGCAGGACAAAGCACAGCCAGAGACGCAAGCCTCTGCATTTGGGGACATCCAGTTTGAGGCAACTCTAGCATTGGACACACCAGGAGCTCTTTCACTGGTCAAACAGGCTGGGTCAGATGGGTTCACTCTGTCCTCCTCTCCACTGTTCCAGGTGAGTACACCTTGTCCCTGATGGCATGCTGCTGGGCGTATCCCAGAGCATGATAGACGCAATACTTGAAACTTTTTATTGGAAAAGGAACTGAGTATTTACCAGTTGATCTGAAAGTGGCCATCTCCTGTTGAGAGCCCTAAAATTCCAAAAACAAAACCATTTCAAAGTTTTCCAATTCAAATGGTCAAAATTTTATGTTCAGTGGACGGTTCCTGTTGATCCATTTTTCCAAAGGAACACATTTTTGTAATAAAGGGATTAGTTATTATTACAGCAAGTATATTGCATCTCAACCACAACCACTTTTCCTACTGCATTCAGGGTCTCATACTATATGCTAGAGGAAAGGATAGCTGAGGATTGGTTTTCCTGTTTGAGACTCAAAATGCTATGCTGTCCAATCCTGCAGGTGGCTGCTGGTAGAGAGTGGTACATCCACACCATCTACACCGTGCGTTCCAGAGAGAACGCCCACCGTAACATGGGTAAGAGGAGCCTGGAATACCATCATAGTGTTTCGGCAGCAGGCTCGGGTCGAAGCCGGCGGGCGGCTTCCGATGAGGCCGATGACATTGGCCCAGGCAACAACAAGGGCACCAATATCCAACATGTGGCTCTGGACCGTTCGGACCGTCAGAGGGTGGTCCAACGCCAGCCCTGGTCCCGCGATGATTCCTTAGAGCACCCTCTGCTGGAGAGCTCAGGAAAAGCGTCCGGTGCTGCCGCCGCCATGCCGATGATGGTGGGCCTGGCTGGTCTTGCCCTCTTCCTGTGCCTTGTCGTGATTGTGGTTTCCCTGCTTTTGAGGCAAAAGAAGCAGGGCCGTGCACAGAAGTTGCCGCCATACTCCACTTCCTCGTGCTCAGCCTATCAAGGAAGCAGAAGCAGCCAGGAAACCGTGAGCACAGGGAACGGCTCTGAGGTCTGAGCTCTAGCCGACAGTTTTACCCTCTGACTCTGAGTTTAAACCACCCCAGTGCCTTTGACCTGCAACACTGCGAACTTCCACCACAAAACTGTAGAGGAATTGTGACTCCGCCAGCCGGCACAGGCGAACAAGGTCATACTAACTGTGCGTCGTTGCAGCGTCGGCTATCTTCCCTCTCGAGTCTGTCCTGCTGTGCTTGCCTTAGCAACATGCATACTTTTGCAATGGGCTGGACTCCCTCTGTAGCATCCAACAGATTTGTACTTGCTTGGCTGTTTTCCTCTCTGAATACCCTCTCCAAATTGAAATAGTGTAGATATTATTTAGCATTATGTTCCTTTTAATGTCTCCTATTGCCCTCATTTCTGTTATAGACTTTGACTGTGACAGCGTGGACTGTGAGAGCCGTCACTTACAAACTTGGATGAAAAAAAATCAGCCACGGATGCTTCTAGCCAATCACTGCAGAAATCTACAGGGGTCCTTTTCAAATCATGAATTTTCTGTGGCTTTTCACTAGTAAGCATTTATCTCGCGAGTTTTCAAAAACTACGGTTTTTATGCTGCAAATATGTAAGCATGGGAACTTTGAGTGATGTATGTATGTGCTCTGGGCAGAAACTTCCATTTTTAAGTTAAATGGCAGCTGTTAAACTAGACAAGGCAGTTTTTTCTGGGATCTGGAAAAATAATGGTACGCCACTCTTTGGCTGAAATTGTGTTTGACCCTTATTTGCAGCAATTAAGAGTGATAAATTGTGAAAACTGTAGCTTTCATGGTTATTTGAAATTTCAAAATCATGCATCTATTTTTTTTTTAATATCCAGAGTCCTAGATTTTTTCTTCAGTTGCAAGAAACTAGCTCCAAAGGAATTAATTTTTCCAGATTGTAAAACAAAATGGCAGGCAATCAAAATGTTATATGGTGCTACATTCTCTTTTTTAAATTGAGGAGGATAACATGACCACATAATACATGGTACTTTTCTCCGTTCCCATGTGAGCCGGGTTCCTCAGTACTCAAAAAAGCAGCTCTCTTAAGGCTTGTGCCCTTATAACTTAAAAGTAGATATGTATTGATGTAAAACTTTACAAAAATTGCCATATTTGGCATCATCCGAAAGGGCATGCAATACTCTAACTCAGGGGTAGGGAACCTTCTCCAGAAAGAGACACTGTGGGTGCAGGCTTTCATACCAACCAGGCTGCCACCACCTGATTCTACTAATCAAGGCCCTTAACCCCTTCAGACCCTGTGTCCATTACAATGGACGTCACATGACAACTGTTTTTTTTTTTTTGCACCATTTAACACCACCTAAGTCCTCAAGACCATTTGAGTGGACGTTTAGCAACCAATCAAACAGCAGTATAGGTATCCTTGTGGCCATCCCTGGAATAGAGTAATCATGGATGTAAAACTGGCTTTCAGCTACCCCCAATATCTTCCTTGAACAGCACTGTGAATCAGGCCGTTAGATGTGACGTCACTCATGGGAGCGATTTTTGACACGTAGGCGATTGTATTGTGTATTTTACATTGCAAGATATGGAAGTTCACCAAAAATGTCAGAATTTTTTCAACCAATTCTCAACTTGGACATCGAAGTCCATCGAAGAGGATGATTCCAGCCCATGTTCAACAACTAGCAGTCATGTAACTGGCAATTGTGCCTATAAATGGGATTCATATCCTGTCTACACCATCTTCATTCATCGGCAAAATTGAGCAATAACTTTAAAAGAACCCTAAAATCCACTTAAAGCATTCTACAATGTCTAAGTACTGTATTTTATGACAAGTGTGCAAATATCCAATGCTCAGCACTAATTTGAGCAGTTAGTGAGCCAAATCCAGACAATTCCACCACTTCCACTGTCCGAGTTTGGGATTTGAATAAAGAACTCTAGGAATCATCCAACATACATAAAATTTCAGATATGTCAATAATTATCAACTACAGCTTTATTATAGGTTTCAAGGATTTTTTAGTTTCCATGAGGTTAAGTAAGGTAGTCTTTTACAAACCAGTACTTCGTTAAGCAAAGTTTAACACTTTTGTTCGTCTCACACCAAAAATTTGATAGATATTAGAGGGACGTGTACTTCGTGCCATCACTAATAATTTTTGATGAGCATAAATCCAATCCACTAGTAATAAAAATAAATGCGACAAAGAAATGAACAAATTACAACAGAAGATGGTCGATGCACTTGACTTCCTTGCCAGGTGTCCTCATCTCCCATGAATTACGTCATCAGAAAGGGGCCATTTTCATTTGGTCTTTTTGAGGACGTGTACAAGTTGAAATGCCTTTTATTCCCTTCCTATTTGAGTGAGTGTCCAGAAAGTGTTTTACCCATCTCCATGACATTAATTTTCCGTAGAGGTATAAATTTCCCCATTTTCTGATTTCTCAATACATGGCTACTTTCTGAGAATGAATGCCTTTATGTTAGTGTACATTTTTTGATGTTCATAGTCAATTTTTTCCACTGTTTAATTGAACGAATGACCAGCCATGCCAGAGCTGAGCGATAAATGTATTTTTATGCATTAAAAAAAATGGATTTTAATATGTAGCGCAACAACTGGTATATCCATCACTGAGGAACACAAGTATTCATATTGGTTTTTTTTGTATGCATTTGGGACTTTTGGAATGCCGGAATAGTGCATATGCAAAAATATGCCATACTGCATTTATTGACTAAGAGAGGGTAAAAATGAAAGTCCCCAAGCCATCCAAGGAAAAACGAAAATGGCATCTTCAAAGCAATTACGAACCAGACTTATGGTGCTGTCTGATAGCATTTTACAAGGCAGACTGAACCACTTCAGAGTTTTTGTTGCATGCAACTGAGATATGAGGTTTACATTATAGGTGAAAAAGGCCCTCCCGTATGCAGGGGGAAAAATGGATTTGTCCATGTATTAGGGCTGTGTACTGGATTCATTTAGGTTTCAGTAAGTAATTAATCTCGGCAAAAATCTGCCAAAATGCCAACTGGCCACTTTCCACATGTAGAGTAACTGCTGAGATTCAGTAATGTGCGATACCCCTGTCAGTATTAAAGTATTTTGTTCTGTATGACTGTTACACTGTGTCTTAATAAAGGTCATTTGTGAAAAGATTCGCCACACACTGGTTTTACAAAAACAAAAGGAATTTATTGGTGCCATTAGTTACGAAGATTCTAATCCAAATATTAAAGTAAAACAGAATTTGTGGGACATTCTTTAAAAAAAAATAAAGCGGTACATATTGTTCTATTCAGTGGAATGCAGTACTTAATGAAAAAGATAAATAAAAAAGATGTCATTACCCAAAGTGTTAATGGTTAAATTAAAAAGATTCAGCACAGCTGTATTATTTTGTTAATCACTAAGAGAGACAGACCTGTACTTGAGTACTATCCTTCCTAATTTACCACACACTATTGAGAAGCAAAGTTCAGTTCTGGAGTTGAATACAGTACATCGTTACAACCCGTAAAATATATACATGAACACTACGGTTTCTTCAGAAGTCCTGTTTGTGGGCTGTTGGGGCCGTGTCACATCTTAAGCTTCTTCCGTCGCCCTCGACCATCTGGGGTCCCGTCTGCCTTGCGTTTCTGTGTCTGGCAGGAGAGGAAGCAAACGCAGGAAGGTTAGCGCAAAACAGATTCATTAGCTGGCCTGTCCATGAAACGAATTTATCAAAAAGTTAGGAGCGCAAGTCCACACACCAAAATCTAAGAAGCACCAATATATTTTTAATGTTTAAAAAACTACAATATACCACTCCACAGTAACAATACAGCTGTCTCCAACAAATGAAAGTTAAACAATATGAAAGTATTATGTTCATTGATTAACAAAGGTGTCCACTACATTGGCTTAATTCCATATCTAGAGGCCATCCATCTCTTCACTGCCTGCGAGGCATCAAATATGCCCAGAAGAGGACCCTCCACACTTGATCCCAATCAAATCAGCTGTGTTAGGGTTCAATGCAGATCTGACGTGAAGTCGTTAAGTCTTTGTTTTCGCCTTAACACTGCAATATGAATCAGTCTAAAGGAGGTAACTTTGCCATTTGTTAGTTTATTATAAAATAAGCAGATGTTAGGAGTTGGATACGCGTGTTTAAAGATATGCAACGTGCCATATTATTACTGAGTTGGCAATGTGTGTAATTTCACAAATCACCTCCGAAACCACTCTGAACAATGAGCGTTTTCCGCATACACCGATTTTACTGTGAGACAAAGACGATGCGCCAGGTTTCAAACTTAGTTATAAAGTGAAAACTACATTTTGAAGCCCTTTTTGCACACAAAACTGGCCAATTCAATGAAGGACAAAACAGCACCACAAATGTTGCATAAAAGGAAATTCTATGAACTTTTACACCCAGGCTGCCTACATTGCATCGACAAACGTGTATTTCGCCTGTGCGTAGCATGGCTAGTTGTCATCCAATTTCTGCATTTTCAGGAAAACGTAGCATCATGCAATTATATAAATGTTTACAGGTCTAAAGACGCGCTGCAAAAAAGCCTTTTAATGATTTTTGCAGGTAGGCTACTTAAGATATGAGCAAAGAGACCGAGATGTAGATTTTAGGTCTGAGCAAGCGCAGAACCGCAAGGCAGCATATTTTGACAGATTGCAAATATTAACAGATCGAACCTACTCGTTCACGCACATATGTCACAGCATTTTCTTTCTCTATGTATGGGGGTACTTTCACATTTTAAGTGTTTGGACCCAGTATTTAATGCGCTATTATCTACGAGATCCGGGCCATAATCTTTAAAATGAATACAGTGCTTTTCATCTTTTTTTAACCTCAGCCATCCAAGCAACATCTTTTTCAGGGACGTCCCTGCTAATTTCAGCAAGACAATGCCGAGCCACATTCTGCATGTATTACAACAGCGTGGCTTCGTATGAAAAGAGTGCGAGTAATAGACTGGCCTGCCTGATGTCCAGACCTGTCTGCCATTGAAAATGTGTGGAGCATGATGAAGCACAAAATACAAGAGACTTGATTAACTGAAGTCATACATCAAGCAAGAATGGGAAAGAATTCTACCAACAAAACTTCAATTAGTGTCCTCAGTTCCCCAATGCTTATCAAAGGAAAGGCGATGCAACAGTGGTAAACATGCCCGTCCCAACTTTTTTGGAACATGTTGCACACATCAAATTCAAAATGAGTTAATATTTAAAAAAAAACTAAAGGTGTCAGTTTGAACATTAACCATCATGTCTTTGTAGTGTGTGCAATTGAATATAGGTCAAAAAGGATTTGCAAATCATTGTATTCTGTTTATTCATGTTTTACACAGCATCCCAACTTCATTGGAGTTGGTGCTTATTATTGAATAATTGAATCAGTGATTTAATGAAATTACTGGTTTCACAATCTGACTAACACATATAAGGACATCAGCGCTGGTTGCCGAGTATGCGCTGTGGACGAAATTATTTTCGTACTGACTGGCCAATGACAGGAGTGCAGAATGGTCAGTTATGTGGGCCAATAGCGCTAAACTTTAGAATACTTGGCACTCGCAGGCGTAAAGCTCCCTGTCACAAAGTGGTTAACGGCAATTACATTTCAAGGCTGAATTTCTCTCTGCGGTCAAGAACCGCTTTCCCGCTTGACTCGCGCACAGATGTTACTGGATTAACTTGCTGCCAATATTTACTTATGTTGACAAAATGGGCAAGCTACATTAAAGAAAGTTGATTATTAAAAAAGTAAATAATTTAATGCAATGAATGACTTTATTCCAATTATTTTGTCACAGGATTTATTTTTGAGGCGACGACATCCAGTAGCTCATAAAACAGCACATAATACCAAAGGTTATAAGTGACGCCCTTCTGCGATAGTGTTATATAGGGCTTGACACAAAGACATTTCCATTTTAAACATAAAAAATACTGAAACAGAAGATGGAATTCAGGGAAAGTTCTGGATTAATTATGTGCAAAAACTACAATATTGTATGTATTATGTGCATTTTCAATGTAGCCCATTGATGGTCCTTTGGTTATTCCCCAACTAATTTCATAATCATTATATGCTTATGCACTGATCCTGGTAATTCAGTAAATAGACTGATTGTTAATCAAGCGCTCTAAAATGGGAAGAGTTGTAATCAATCATGCTTAAAAAGTGAGAGGCTTCCACTTCACAACACTCAACAGAAAATCCTGTAACACCAGCATTCACAGGAAATGGGGTTGGGGAGGTTGAAACAGTAACAAGGAGAGATCACAGATGCGAGTGCGAAGGTGAAACTCACCGACGATGTTCGCGGGCCCCTCTTCTTTTTCTCTGCCTTCTCCCTCTCCTCCAGCTCCATGTTCTCTCGCTCGATCAGTGTGATCAGGGTGTTACACCTCCTCTGCAGCTCCTGCAGAACATCACACCATTCAGTCAGCCTTCCCAATGAGCAGCAACATTCAACCCACTGACTGTAATGGCAATCCTGCAAATGAGGGCAACCTGCAGCATATACAGTGGTCTCCAAAATTACTGGCACCAGTGACTAGTAATGAACAAACAATACCAAAAAATAAAGACAGAGAAACATAATACCAATGAGGGTGGAAACAGAGTAGCCTAATCCTTTATCACTTCGGAAGAATTTCAAAAATCTTTACATGGGTAGCAGCAATATTGTTTCAATGCTGAATAAAATTGCTGAATGAATGAATAGAATAGTTGTTTTTCAGCGAGACAGTTTAATGTGTGCATTTTTGCTGCACAAACATTTCAGTGGGTAACTGCATTCATTTACCTCAAATAAATATGAAATGGGTAAAGAGGCAAAAGGTCAGACATAGTCTTGCATCGTGATGGGCGTTATGCAAGTTAATAACTACAAAACACGCCTGAGTGGTAGCTTTGAAAGCCTAGTCAATTATAAAATAACGTTACATATCAATGGTGCTGGATTAAGGAAGCAGTGCAGGCCATGTGAAAACTGCACGGGCGCCATCAGTCACTCCAGCAGGCACCATTTCCTTCCCCCCCACTCCTGCCATATGTTTGACAGGGATGTTTTTCACCAGAGCAGCTTCCATTGTACTTCAGCTTTAACTGTACATATATACATGTACCCCATTTTATTTCTTCTTTGCTTCATAACCATACTCATATTGTGCATGTAATGGTACCTGCTAGCACTAAGCTACCAACTCCATTCTTCACCCGTTCTGGGGTTCTGTCCTGTCCTTGGCTTGAAGACTGCCTTTAGCATGTTGCATAGAGTATAGCCTATTGTCCATATGCATTTTATTTTGATAACACCACAACTGTATAAGTTACCATGGTTACCAGTACAAGTACCAAGCTTAAGTGGGCAGATTTGCTTCAAGTACTGCTTCCAAGCCGACATCCATTCATCCTTACCCAGTCCAAAAATGTAGTAAGTTTAAAATGACCATAATGTTGAGAGAAGAGGGAAAGATTTACCATCAAAACTCTAGAAACCCATTTTTGTTCAAATAGAGATGAGTTAATGAGACCCCTGAATCTCTTTTATTTACGGTTATATAACTTTGTACATACCAAAACACAATAGTATAGTGAATTTAAAACGTCATGTCTTTTTTTATGAGATACATGATTTGATATCCTTATATAACCGGTCTTATAGTTCAGCGTTGTTGCGTGTAATGAATAAGGCGAAGACCACTACTGTCTTGCCAGCCAAGAGATTTTTGTTCTGCGTGCAACGCATTAATATCAGTAGAGCAACTTCGCATGACACATTTCTACATCCACACATCTCCACAGCAGAGCTTAATACTAGCTGTGTCTACAGCATGTCATAACATTTGCCAGTAAACGGGACTGAAAACATAACCTCCTTTTACCGTAGATGGCAGAGGTAATTTCGAAATGGGGAGCTCACATACCTGCGTGCAATGCATTAATGTCAGTACAGAAACTTCACATCATGTTTCTACAAACACACCGTTAAACTAGAGATGGAAGGAACGGCGAACCACACAAGAAACCACCTAATGCTCCATTAGCCTGGACTGATGATGGGTAAATTAACATGCTTCACAAAAGCACTGGACACAGGATAAAATAAAAATGTATAAACAGCAAAGTAACCATCGAAGCAATAATGAACAATATCTTTGACCTCTACAAAGCAGTATCTTCACCTCCGTTTTGCATTTTACAAAACCATTGAAAGGAGCACTTGTTTCACCTTACCTCTCCATTAATATAGAAATTTTACTGAACTAAAGAAAACTCCCCAAAACAATATGCATCGATAAAGAGAATAATAATGTGCAAACATAAATAGATTTTTGGTGAAATAAAATAGATTTTTGGTTAAATGTATGTACACATGGGTTACACTTACGATACCTAGAACAAAACCTGAATGATAAAGACGTATAATTTTTTCCCCCTCTCTCAGAAATTTTTACCGAGGGTCCGAGATTGCTAGTTACAGCTATGATGGGTCGGATATGCCGAACTGAATGAGATGCTTCCTCACAGCTGGCACTGGTTGCCTCGATCTGAGAGAATGCTGCAATTGCTAGTTTTGATTATGACATTGTCGTCATCATCATGGTGGACCGGGGTAGGTCAAATGGGCTTACGCTTGTAATCAATTGTGACGCACCCCTGAAGTGACTGACGTGCCCGTTAGGACGACTTGATAGGCGTTCATGAGCATCGTCTCGTGGCATGCACTGAGGAAGTTACGGTTCGTGACATGGATCTCATTAATGATGTCCGATGCAGTCATGAAACCTTGTGTCGTAATACTTTACGAAAACAGTATTTTTAAAATGACTGCTTCAATAAATAAAAATGATGACTATGATATACCATAACACTTCATTAACTCAACTGCATTACACACAAATGTCAAGTCATTAGGAATAAAAAGTGGTTTTCTTTAAACATAAAAAAGGGTGCCATGAGGCATGTCAAAAGACCCTTTAAACTGCTGAAAACCCAGAAGCCCTCCGAGGGCTTTCAGCCCTGGACCCCTGCAGCCTGGTGGGGGCCTAGGTGGCCTGCACACCCCTAGCGTGTGGGATGAGTAACAAAGTTACCGGCTGTGTCTTCTTTTACATCTGCTATGAAAAAAAAACTTGGAAAGAACCCCAGATATTGTAGTGAATGCCATCATGTCAGAAATTTGTACTTACAGTAAGCATTTAGCAAAGACTCTAAGGGTAGATTAGCAGAATAAGGTGTATAACTTATGGTTGGAATGAAATACACCCACAGTGGCCTTTTTTGGATAAATTGAAATACATCTGCCCAACAGGGGCCCCAGAGGTGCAGTCTTTTCCTGGCACTCAGGCATCACTCACCATCGCCGTCCTGGATTTGAGGAACCAGTCGAAGCGGAACTGAGGGGAGTTGCGTATGCACTGCCGGAGCTCATCATAGACGCTCTCCTTGTCAAAGCCCAGCTTGTGCAACATGCAGATAAGGAAGCGATCCTCCTCCTCCGTGTAGTTCTTGCCCTTGTTGGTGCCATAGGAGATCCTCAGCTGGTGGAAGGGGGCCTTATAACGACCAATCTGAGAGAGACATCATACCCAAACACATGAATTGAACAGTAGTTCATTATCCAAACAAAATCAGGAAGTACAGATGTCTAACTTTACCACCAGGGTGATACCGGAAATCACAATGCCACCATTTTAATAGCGACCCCCCATATGACTTGACACAGACTGTAGAGTTTAGTCATTGTTGTCAAGGGATATTCTGGGCCCCAACATTCAGTTCTGGCTACTCCACTGCACTCGCAGGTGTAAACCTCCCCGTCAATAAGGGGTTGACATAGCTAGCGACTAAGCTTTTGGGAAATGTACCCCAGGCAGTTGGTTAGCTTTTAATCAGGATGATCAGTCCATATATGTCAATCTTCTTTTTCACTATGGTGGCAGTGCCATGAACCAGTTACAGGCACGCGTATTGGAACTTATAAAGGTACACTAGGCTCCCGCAGATTTGTTACAATTTTTTAAAATTCTTTTTCTACCTCTACGGTGATCCATAGAGCTATGAAACACAAGATGTTTGACACTGAAATGAAAAAAAATATGTCTATCCTGTAAGGGGCAAGAGCTAAAAAAACAACAGCCAATCAAACGTATGACCAACTCAAATGATTGGACTGATACAGCTGTCAAACCCCAAGCGCACAGGTTTTCAGGCGTGGCTTTGGAAGCATCATGGTGCGCTGTGATTGGTGGTGGGCAAAGTTGCATTGAACTGCAGGATTTGAAAGTTCCGCCCTCAAACCCACGAGCGCCTAGTGTTACTTTAACATCGCACTTCCTCCTTTATTCAATACCACACGCAACAAGTGAAAAAGTAAGCAGAGCTTACCAATAGCCCCGCTGTCCGCAATCATGCTTTTTCCATTGGTGATTATAGAAATTATCACATTCCGAAAATCAATTGAGAAAAATAACACATCTATGACACTTAGCACTGCACCTCTCAATATGTTAGAAACTGTGTGTAGCAAATTTGAAAAGAATCCATTAAATTATATTTGAGATATCAATCAGACAAACTGACATAGAAATTTTCAAGTGGGTTCAAAGACCAAAAAAAGGAAAACGGCGATATTTATGGGAAATACCATCCCAGATGGCCCACACTTTGCACTCCACCTCTCCCTGTGGTAGAGAATGTGTGGCAAATTTGAAAAGAATCCAATGAATATTTGTCTGATCAATATCTCTAATATTAGTGTCTTCAGACGGAATGACAGACGGACAGAATTCTTGGTATACAACTATATACCCCAGTATCCAGCTGATACTTTGGTATGTAGCATATGGAGGGTTTATTCATAATAATAAACTAGTTAGTCAAAGGACCAAGGTATGCTTTACTTTGGCTGGAGTGAAAACCTTGAGGATGGTAGCTCTCCAGGAACAGTATTAGAGACCACTGAGATAGACAATATCTTAGAAAAAAAAATTAACTACCCAAGTTCATTGGCGAAAGAAACAAGGCAGGACTTCTTGTTTCCATCTCATGACCTTGCATCGTGGCTCTGCAGTAAGACATCACATTCAATAAGCTTGAGAGACAAGGCGTGTGCCTGCCCAACTCACCTTTGTGTCAAGAGCCTTTTTAATGCTGATGCGCCTCTGGATCCTGGCCTCTCCCCGCTCAATCTGAGCCATGATCTTCTCAATGTCCTGCAGCTCATTACACCGCTCCCAAAACACCGCTGTGTGAGAAACAAGGATAGTCACCCCTCCGATTCATGTGGGCTGAAGGGAGCATTCTAAAGAATTACACCATACCAGAATTCCCCAAATCTGGACCTCCAATCCAAATCCAGCCTTGGTTCACTTTTCTTCCACGTAATTAACTAATTGAGCGAACAATCAATGATTTTGATTCGCAAGGTTCTCGCTACTCATGACTCCAGGGCAAACGGGGGGGTGGAAAACAAACAATTCTTTGATCTCAAGGAACACGATTTGAAGATCCAACCACAGTTCTATGCTTTTCTAAAACTAAAATCTTACCAGAATATTCCATGACCTCCTCTGGAGTTTTCCCTTCCACCTCACGGGCGATGTTCTCGATGTCGTCCCGGCCCCATTTCTCATTTGCCTTAATGAACTGGTTGAAATCACGCTTGTTCCAAATGGTGAAGCCCTTAAAAATGAGCATGGTTTAAGGTCAAAAAGTTGAAATGTAAGAGCACCCAGTGTGTGTTAAAAAAATTTTTTTTAAAAATTGTGGCATTCAGTGTTCCACAAGCCCCACTGGCGGGAAATTTTTCCAATTACTCAGTCCTCCTCCGCCAACTACTTTCCTGACAAATTTAAGGGTTTCAGGGGAGATTTGACACTGGTATTTCGATAAATGCTTCTCAATTAGCCGACTTACCTTCTCTTCACTGCGGTCTTAACACCTTGGTCAAAGCAGCACTGTGATTGCCCAAGGAAAATTTCAACATCCAGTGATGCTGTGCATCATATTAAATCTAATAATTGTACATCAGTCATTTTCAGATTGTTACATTTTCTGAAAATCTTTTAATTCCAATCGGTAGCTTGCTGAGAGATGGTGTCCTGAAATATGATGAATGTGTATAGCGGGAAAACATTAACAATGTCCTTTAGAAGGGAAGGCAATTAAAACTCAATATATTGAATAGATGAGATTTAATTCAGTTGAGAGGTTAGCCCATGGGTGATGAAGTAAACGCTCATATAATTCGCATTAAACGGCCGCACAATTCCCAAGGGTTAGCCTGGGGACACATGCAGCCACTATGTGATAAGTATTCAATTACGGAAAGTTTCAACGTAATTCTTCAGGGTTTTGAATCAACTCTAAAGGTCCTGAAGAAAACCAGCATCGAAACGTTGGTAATTATAAACTCCTACCGCATTGTGGCTGCGAGTGTGCCAATGCTTCACATGATCCGTTTGCTCATTTGCAAAACCAATATAACAAATTTAACTTTAATTCCTGTTCATTTCATCAAAAAATTATCACAGACTTTATTGAGAACAAAACAGTCAATCGTCTTTCCAATATTCTGAATGATTGTAGCTCGTGAGGCAGCGCACATGTAGCAGGGCTCAGGCCGTACGGCTGCTGTTTACCACTGAGGACCTTGAGAATGAGTGAAGTGCCATCAAAATAAATTACACCGCTGAGAAAATGCTGAAACGAGAGCTGTAAATAAATTATTTTTGGATTTGAATAAATGCAATTCTTACAATATCACGTGCATTATGTACGTTGTCAGCGTTACCAATCAATTATCTGTCAGATCAATTTAAATTTCACGATCGTAATGGGCTTATATAGTGGTTTTGATTATTCAGTTGAGAAAAAATAATAAACTGTTCCAATTGTTAATCAGGCGATCTTAAATAGGAAAAGTGTGAGAGAAATTATGCATTTAAGAAAGAAAAAAAAAAAAAAACCAAGCTGTGTTTGTGGAACACTGATGCCCCCAGCTGCAGGTTGATGTATTGCAGGTTAAAGTTTTCTTTTCCGCTGCAGACGGAGACAAACGGACGAACAGGTGAAAAACTATATGCCCCAGATTCTTCAATTCCGGGGGCATAAAAAGTGAGGCTTTGATGCCTCTCACAGCAGGCTACAGAAGATGAGTCAGAAAGTCCAGGCACATTCAGGCTGAACAGGTCAACTCTTATTAAAATACATATTTTCTGCCATGTTTAATGATGTAGATATGGGGTGGGGTGAATTTTAAAATCTGAATTTATCAATGTTCACTGTAGACACAAATTTTGCATACAATGATCAGACATATTTCACGTTTCAAATTTAGTTTAACCATTTCATTAGCTTATTTTTCCATTTTAACTGAAACAAATGGAAAAACTCACTTCTCTTGAGTGCACTTATGTCTCAATATCTACAGTGCTTACCAACCAACTAATTGTAAAATAAGTGATTCCATATTTCTGCCTTTGTCATTAAAAAAGTATTCCATGAATTAAAATAATTTACTTTGCCTGAGGTGTGTTTCATGAAGGCTGAATGTTCAGCTAAAAAACTAATTGTCATTTGTGAATTTTATTTATTTGATATGATGTTAAATAGTGAGATGAACGTTCTCTACGAGTAGAGATTCCATAACTTTTTCTAGGGATTGAATGCAGTTTTTTTTTTTTTTTTAAATTGATACTGCCACAGTTTTTTTGAAGCTTATTCAAGTTTCCTTGAATCTCCATGTTATGATAAAAAATGGCTAATAATTCAGCGCCAAAGAAAAAGCCATAGACCGTTAAAGGAAACCATGTCATAAAAGATATTTATGAACTTAAGAACTGAAGTATTGAAATAAAATTTTCATTTTAAGAAAATTAATTTTACAGTTTGTTATAATAGGATGAGAGGCGCAACTGATACGAGATAATAAAATAGAACAAATGGTTCAAAGAAATAAACGCATAGGTGTTTAATTCATGCTTGCATTAAGTATTAAATGTATTGGAGTTTTGAGGTTGGTTGGTACTGTGATTTAAATAGCAGCATGCTGCTCAAGTAAGACTATTCATTTTTTCAATAAATAAGTGAAATTTGACCAGGAAATCCCAAAACTACCCTCTGAAAAATACATGCATTAATTGCAGCAGAATGATGCACCAAAAGGCATGATATTTTTTTTTAGAAAAAAAGAAAAAAAGTCAGTGGGGGCATACCCAAGGATCCCCTACAGGCTGAGCAATTGTGTGGCGCCACATGCAACTCCTGACTGGCCACTTTTTTCATGTAACCTGCTGCTCTCATGGCATTGGTGAAAAGGTGGGGAAACTACCAAGGTGTTCAGGCGAAGACCCTGATTAATTCAGTTCAAGAGTGGTTGGTTTCTTGCAGACCAAGATTCAGCCAGGGTACAAAAAACCTAAGATAAACGTTTTTGACAAAAGTCACCCAAGAATGTCTCCCTCATTTTACATGAAACAAATACATTCAGGCCGTTACTAGACAATCACCAACAGCAAATTTATCAAAGAAAAAGACTGATAGCAACAAAGTACACAAGATTAAACTGCCAAATCAAAAGCACACCGTGATTAAAAAGTATACCATTAAGTCACCAGGTGCTTAGTCAATTTGCAATGATAAGCCATTTCAAAATCTATTCCTCCTTGACATCACAAAGGATAGTGCCCACCCTGATGCAAGGAGGACTGATCAACTTCAGCTAAACAGTTAACCAGTTCCTATATAATTTAAGGTGATTCCTTCCCCCGATTTCATCACAAGGGACAGATTTTGAAATGACTTGTAATGATCAACTAGCCGAGCACCTGGTAACATAACAGCAGACCATTTAAGTACATGAGAAACTGAATGTGATTGAACCAAACCTTTCAGATACAAGAATCTCCTTTGACCAAATGAACCTTGGAATGTCCTAAACTGTATTAATGAAACATAGTTCATAGAGCTACAGTAAAACTCTGCCCCAGGTTACCTGTGACAAGAGGTTCTCCTTCTCCTCCAGCTCTTCCTCAGACAGCGGATCCGCCTCATCAATCTTCCTCTGCTCTTCCTTCTGAGCCTGGGCAGAGTTGGGAATCTCGGGATTTCGAGGAACCTGGTAAAAATCACAAACTTAAATAAAGATCAATCTCTGACCCCCCCACCCGGGATAAACCTAAACAGTGAAGTTTAGGATGTCCGTCTTTCGAGGTGCGCGGTAGTGCGACTGGAGGTTTGCACATACCTTGTAGCCGATGGTTTTCCTGTAAAACAGGATCTCCTTTTCCAGCAGCTCGAACAGGCGAGGGGGGAAGAACTGGAAGTCTTGAACGTTGGGCTGTTTGGGGGGCCGAGGAGCCTGAAGGGGAAAGGAAGGAAAAAGACTTCTGAGGAGGCATGTTGTTACCCAGACCTTATAAATAATGGCCTTTCAAATGAAAGCACTGCTTATTGCACTTTAACTTGTATTAGGTCCACTATGAACACTTCAGCACTGCCAAGTACGCTTGAATCAGCATTAAGTGTACTAAGAGTTCAACAGGAGCAAGCATGGGTTAGCATCTAACCAATGAGAACACTACGGCACTGCTTTGCAAGTGTGGATTACAATGAACATCGTGGTACTAATGAGCAATTTGGGAATTAGCATCGTGGTACTTGCAATAGCATTGCACCTACGACATAACACAACAACACAGCTGAACTAACCAAAAGCAGAATCTGGCCTACAATGGACCCAACAATGCAGTGCAGCATAGTTGAATTAATGCCTCCGTGAGGATTTTGGGGGTTGTCAAAACCACTGACTGCACATAAATTTTGCAACCCAATGCCCATAGTGACATATTTAAACCATCAGTGCTGCCATCTGATGCATAAAAGTGGAACTGACACTACACTGGCTGCACCAGCTACCCTTTCCAATATGGCTGCCCCCATGGTGGAATCCACACGATAGATCAGCTCCCATTCATCACTGGATAAAGTAGACAAACAGGTAAGCTAATAAAAAATAAGCTATGCCTGATACTTCAGCTACATGTCAACTGTTTTATCATTTAAGACATTTTAGCAATAAGGTCCCCGAAATTCCCATATGTCAAGAAACTAAACTGAGGTCTAAGGTCACCAAAAAATAAAAATTGTTATTGGGTTGTTATCAGCCCCTCCCCCAGGACATAGTAACCAAATACATAGATTTTTCTTTCAACTTTTACTATAGTTGGGCATTTAAGGGTTAACGTCTGGACCAAAATGAACACAACAGCACTGCTTGGATAAGCATCAGGCTAACGAGCAACACTTCAGCATAGCGCAATTTACTTGAATTACTACCTAGCCCATGATGGCTACAAAAGCTCAGAGACTCCGCATGGTTGAGCATTTGAATGACAGTAAGGACTCTTGCACCACTTCTCACCTTTAGATTAGCATCTACCCTAAAATGAGAAATTCTGCATTTCTTACAAAAAAATGCATGTTTGCATTAGCTAAAATTGAACACTTCAGCCTCCAGCTCAATTCACCTTGGGTACTTTGGGCTCGCTGACACGCAAGGCCTCTCTGAAGTAAGCATCCACGGCGTAGTTAGCTTTGCGTTCCCTCTTTGGGGGCTCGATCCACTCCGTGACAATCTGCAAAGGATTTTTAAAAAAAAAGAAAAGAAAAAAAAACAGGTTAGGCAAATTTAAAGGCTGAAACTAGAGAGGCACCAAATTTTTGGCCAAAAAGGGCAAAAAAAATGTATTCTCGGTTTACGGCCGATACCTTAACACCAAAACAATACGGCCGAAACAGGATGTTGTGATGATGTCCCTAATATTATCAGTTTGGGTTCTGGTTTCAGGGGGGTCTTCAATACAAATGAGAAGATACTAAAAATTTCAATCCATAGACTTTATCTTGGGACAGAGTATGACACTGTGGGTTAAAGTGGCTTCTTGGGATTGGCATTAATCACTCAGGGGAGATGTTGGGAAACATTTTATTGGAATTTAGATTTTGAATAATATAACCTGTGTTATATCTTAAACTGTATCAAGCAATGTCTAGCATTTAATGAACTGGTGTGTACACTTGTATCCCATTCATCTTGAGAAATTTGTTTTCCCAGCTCCTCTTCCCAGGCCCGTCTATAAACCTCCAAAGAGGGATTGATAATGTTTTGTAAAACATTAAAAATGTATGATATCAACTTCTCTGAATCAGGTTGTCTTTTTAAACACTCATCAAGTTTGTCTGGAATTGCTATTCTATAATCCTGCATAAATGATTTCATAGTCTCCTGAAGAAATTAAAAAAAAATAATAATTGTTTGTATTGAAGTTATATTTCTCCTGCAGCTCCTGAAAGGAGGGAAAAGTCCCCCTTATATACAGACCACCCACTGATTTAATTCCTCGGGTTTCCCATTGCGTAAAAGCACCATCTAAAGTAGAAGTTTTGAAGGAGGGGTTATTTGCAATCGGGAGAAGGGACCTATTCCTTCATTTGAGACTGAGCTTCAACTGCTTCCAGAAACAAATGGCATCATGTATGATGGGATTATGGTTGTAAGTTGACTCAGTTAATGGTTTGGGGGACAGGATGACTGCTCCTATAGCCCAAAAATAAAAAATAAAATAAAAAAATCTTCCTTCTCCATTTTTAACCAGTTGTCTTGAGATGTTTCACCCAGCCAAAAAGTTATATTTTTAATATTTATTGCCCAATAGTAAGAGAGAAAATTGGGTAAAGCTAGTCCTCCGCTTATTTTAGATTTGCATAAATGTTGTTTAAGTATTCTATGGGTCTTATAGTCCTAAACAAATATAGTAACAATAGAGTCGAGTTTCTTAAATTATTTCGGAAGATAGACTGGGATATTTTGATATTAATATAGGAGCTGCGCGAGAAAGACCATTTTTATTGCATTAATTCTGCCGAGGAGAGAAATGGGCAATGTTTTCCAGAACTGAATTGAGGCTGCAAGTTTTGTGAATAATGGAGGAAAATTTGCTTAGCAGGCCAGAGTAATTCCTTGTAATGTAGATTTCCTAGGTATTTGAATTGGTCACTAACTATTCTAAATGGAAATTGTTGGAGCAAGGCCATATCCATCATTTATGGGCGCAAGTTCGCTTTTGTTCCAATTTATTCAATAACCTGAAAATGTACCAAAATGATTGAGGACAATAAATTTGGAATACTAATTTGAGGGCTAGAAATGTGCAGTAATACATCTGCATAGAGTGAAATTGTATTTGTAGTATGTCGAGTTTTATAGCCTTGGATACCTGGATGAGACCTAATGCCATCAGCAAGTGGTTCTATGGCTAGAGCGAACAACAATGGTGACAGGGCACATCCCTGTCCATTTCCTCTGAATAAAAAGAACTTTGGTGATAGGATTTGATTGGTTAATATTCTAGCATTTGAATTTGTGTATAGTAACTTAAACGATGAAATGAACGGTGGCGCTTCTGGATCATGCTCAACAATGGCTTCCTTTTTGCATGATAGTTTTAGGTGGCATCTGTGGATGGGACAGCGGACTGTGTTTACAGACAGTGGTTTAGGGAAGTATTCCAGGGCCCATTTAGTAATGTAAATGACAGAATGATGCCGGCAAGTGATGCAGTGCCGTCTGAGGGCCCAAAGATCACGGGCATCGAGTAAAGGTCTTCGGCCCGTTACGCACAGAGATTTTTCCAGTTTCTCTGAATCTTTTGATGATTTTATGCAGTGTCGATGAGACCTTCAAAGCCTTTGCAATTTGACGTTGAAAAACATTGTTTTTAAAGTATTCCACAATTTTTTTTTATGCAATACTTCACTTCTGAGATTCAGCCTCTCCAAGACATCCCTTTTTTAGCCAATTATGTTGCACACCTGATGCCAGACTTGCTACATGTTCATTCAGCGGATTCTCATACATTAACTACTTTTTAAGCTCTTTTTGCCTGTGTCCCAACTTTTGGGACCCGTTTTCTGCAGCCAGAAAATTTGAAATAAGCTCACTTTGTGTGTAAAAAGGTAAAATGTCAGTTTCAACATTTGAAATGTTATCCATGTTCTAATGTAAATATAAATTGGTTCATGTGATCTGAAAGTCATTGCATTTTGATTTTATTCACAATTTCCACTTTGTCCCAACTATTTCGGAATTGGGGTTGTAAAATATTTAAGGACTACAACCCTTTCAATAGAAATCAAAACATTTCCGACTAGATTTAGTCAGTAAGCATGGCTTACAGGATACCCCCCGCAACAACAAGTAGTCAGGCAGTACCACAGTCAATAGACCTTGCAGCAAGAAAAAAAAAATTTTCAAAATCGGATTAGTAGGTTATGAGATCTAGGTCCGGACGCACAGACACACGCACAGACACACGCACGGACAAAGCAAATCCAGTATACCCCCCTAAACTTCGTTGCGCGGGGTATAACAAATGAAATACTGAACTATGAAGGTTGAAAGTTTTTCTATATACTAAAAAATGAGCTTTAGAATGACACAAAACTATTTTCAAATAATTTTTGTGATAGTTATTCTTGAGTTACAAATGAAATACATATAACCAAAATTATGATACAAACTATACAGGTACAGTGTTCATTTCAAATTTTGCGCCGCCATGACAGTCAACCGATTACACGAGGTCTCCATTGTGGTAAGTGATGCATGATGTTGATTGTTGAATACTGAATAAAGTTGTGTGGGCGCATGGTGAGATTTTAGAGTCAAAACAAACCTTAGGTCCTCTCCTATTGGCTAAAGTACAATAGATGTCACTCGGATGAATATAGCAATGATTTTGATTGGTGTGAATCACACAAGGTTGAGTGCACAATATGGTATTCTTGGGATTTTAATGCAGTCACGCCTGGCACTCATGACTTAAAAGGGTTAAAGCTGGAATTCCATGGGCAAACTGGATTTACAAATGCAAGTTTAATAACAATATTTAAAGGAAAGCAACCTTAACATTTTTTTTCTTGGGCCAAACACTGCAGTTGTAAAACTGCAAAATGCACTGCTTTTTTCCCCCAGTTATGATTCATTCCACATTGCATTACCTTCTTTTTCTCCCTGTAGTCCTCGCCTTCAAAGTTATACACGCTGCTCTCTGACTCCATGGTGAAGTTCCTCAGAGAACTTTCTCCCATCTTGGACATCCTTTCCTTCATCTCCAACGTCTGAAATGCAAAACAAATTACCATTTTTAAAAAGGTTTGCTCACTAGTGAGGGCCAACCATGGTGCACGTGTCCAAAGAGGTAGTTAATCAGAACGCACCTTTTTCTCTCCTCTCTCCAAGATGGCGTCAATATCCTCATCCGTGATTTCACTCTCCTTAGATGCAAACACGTGTGTGGCCCCATGTCGGATGATGGACAGCATCTCGTCCTTGCCAAGCTTGTTCAGGTTTTGGTCCACTAACCTCCCTGATTTAAAAAAAAAAACAAAAGACAACTTCAGCCAGTTTTCAAACTTGTGTGAATATTATTGATCAAGCAATAGGTTGTACATTTTGTGACATGGCAAAACACCAGAGCTAGCGCAATATTTCTCTGAACAAATTAACCCTCCACTTGGGGAAGTGCAGTCAGTTTTTTACAGAAAGCACTGCAAAGCAGACCTAACGATTACTAATGGTAGCTGAAGGTAAAGGACATCAAGAATACCGACTTGGGAATTGGTAACAAAATGCCAAAAAACCAACTATTCAAAAGGTTAAAGAGCTTAGGACATGCACTGAGCAAGTTTATGAATATAAAGGGGTACAATTAAGAATTCAGCCAAAAAAAAAAAAAAGATTTAACAAAGATCACAATTTTTTGTTACTTGACCCGCCCCCTTCATTAACAAACATACCGAGCAACATAAAGCAATTCTGGCACTCCCCTGTGTGGTCACGTCATAAGTAGCACACGTTGGGCAATTGTGCATCATATAACGTTGGCATCCGAGTCAGATTCCGATAGTTCCTTGGAATTTTCAATTAAATCTGTCCATTTTGATGACGAGTTCTTTATGGAAGAAGAGGAAACTCAACATAAAGCTGCTTTCACACCGGATGTGAAACGATTTTTTTCGCACAACAGATTACATTCAAAGTCAATGCAAAGACACGAATACGTTGTGTGTGTTTGGGTCTTTGCATTGACTTTGAATGTAATCCGTCGATCGAAAAAAAATCGTTTCGCATCCGGTGTGAAAGCAGCTTAACACAAAATTCAGATCCATAAAGCCATACAGATTCCAGCCTGAGTACTCAAGCAATGACGACAGCTAATTGTCAGTGCCACTGCATGTCCAAAACTGTACAGCGTTTACCAGCCAAGTAGCGGAATGATTATTATTCTGGTTCTACAATTGTTTCTGTGCACTGCGTGTTTGATAACCATCCAACTCACTTTTCAGCCTTAAGTGAGTTCAATAGACCTGACATTTGGTTACCTTACCAGACCTGCCAACCTTGAAGAAAATTTATGAGGACAACCTGACCCCCCCCCCCCCCCCCCATAACCTCCCACCCTACTGGTAAATAAAATTGCATAGAGATAGAATTTACTTCAAACAGCCAGCGAATTTATTGTCAGAACAGCAGTAAAAATGAATTTGAAATGTAATACTTCGCTTTTCTTAGTTACACATAAAATAACTGCGTAATCCATAGTCAATAATAACTGAAAATGTTGCCAGAAAAGCAAGTCAACAGAGGACATTCATTGCAAATCAATCAATTAATTAATTTAAAAAATGGGCAAAAAAAAAAAACAAACACAATTTGCCATGCATTAAACACTTGCACTGTTTAACTTTCCATCACTCTCATCTTATGGCCCTTTTCCACTACGCGGTACCGGCTCTATTCTACTCGCCTCTTTTGCTTTTCCATTAGAAAAAAGTACCTACTGGTACCACCTTTTCTGGTACCTGCTCTCCCGGGGTTTCAAAAAAGCCAACCGGGTACTAGGTACTAAAAAGTGATGTGACACACTAAGGCCTACTGATTGGTCAGAGTGTATCGTCACTGCGAAAGACGACTCTGTCGTCGACCTCTCATTCAAGTTAGATTGAGTAGTTCTAAGATTAGCGCAGTTATAATAATCATCGAATTATACCGTTATAGACATCTTGTTCGATACACTGTGCGTTGCCTTACCTTTCAAACACGGTTTCGCTTATACATCATAGCTACATTCATGAAATGCGTTTCTCTTTGCTTGTGGCCCGTTCATGGCGAAATTAAGTGACGGTCTTGTGTCCAGTTATGTTCCCTAACTAATTCCCCTTAAGAAAGTTCAACTATCAAGCCTCGTTTTAATAAAATCGCACAGAAAAAAACATGACGGATGTCAACGAATCATTTTTCTCTTAAAGTTATCACAAAGGAGATGACGCATAAGCGATTAATTCTGATGGCTGCCATGTCCTGCGATTTGCAACGAGGAACTCTGCTCTGCAATGATCACTTAATTATCCCACACTGTAACAATTCGTTTGTTTTGCCGTGAACTTTAGAGTGAAATATACATTCGCTTTCCATGCCTTTTACGGATTTCACTGCTTTGCGTTGTGGGGTGACACGCAATTTTACGGGCAACTGAATTGGACACGACAATGTCAAATAGAAAATGCAATTCAATTCAGAAAATACAATACCGGATTTGAACACAAAAATCTTTAACAAAATCGATGGAATAAATGTAAACTTGATATAACTGTAGCTACATTGTGTGTCGTATTGAGGATGACATCGCGGAAGTTCCGTGCTGCGCCACTATGATGACCAGCTTCACAGAGGCAGTACTATCCACTCAAGGCAGACAACCTCCCAGAAAAATATCCGGTACCGAGTAGAGTAGCGTAGAGCCCGTACCAATTAGTGGAAAAGCGCCATTTGTGGTGCATTTGAAACAGCGTATCAAACGCTGCCTTTGGAGGCAATCATGTGGAACATTACACAGAATGTCAGAAAGCCTTTTGCGAACTTCGTTATTACATTTCATTGTTTTAGGCCGTTTCACAGTATTTCTGCAAACAAAAACCCAAATAAAAGTGAAATTATCTCAAACTAAAGTAAATGGCGTTCGCTTTTCGTGACAATGAGATTAATACGCAGTGAAACGGCATTGTAATTGAACGTCAGCTCTTCAAGCAGCGCCAGGTATTCTACCGTAGGTATTCTACTAATCAAAATACAGGATTCGCTGCATCCATAGTAGAATTTACCATTTCACCGATGTTTGAATTGGGTGTATTTTCAACATATGATGACCCAGAGGTGTGGCGAAGAGGGTTGGCAGCCTATAACTTGGGAATGAGACTTAACTCAATTTGAAGCGAGGCTTTTTCCGAGAGTGCAGTGGTTGGGAGGGCAGGTGAGGCACACGCACTCTCTGATTGGTCGAAATATTTTGGTTATGCATACGCGCCTCTGCTCACCGAACATCAACTGATGAGTGTGTATACTTAAACTGACGCATAAACTGAAACTGGAGAGATCCAGCGATATGTGTACTCAAACAGCATCAACTCGTACCAGCGTACTTTGATGTCAAAATGCGTACGTTTGTACGCAAAATGCGTACATGTTGGCAGGTCTGCCTTACCTAACAAGACCATAATGTATTAGGCTAAGTGGTGATTTAACTCACACCTACTCTAGCCAGTAGTGAAATGATGTTTGCGGTGCTACTCATTTCTGTGCACTGTTTCATGAGCTCTCGATACAATGCGTGTAAGCCGTACGTACCTCGCAGCTTGCTGTTATTAGCTAGTTAGTGAGCGAACACGCAGTGCGCAGAAATACAGAGCCGTGAATGATATCACAAGTGTAAACCCTATCTTGCAGCTTGCTATTATTATTATTAGGTAGTAAGATAGCAAGCACACAGTGCTCAGAAATAAATACAGTGCCATGAATAGCATCATTTCACTACTTAGCTGGCTAGATCACACTGAACAGCAAGTTGACTGGCTATTGAACAGGCAGTGCATAGAAATGATTTGGGTTCTGCAAAAATAATAACGATACGTAAAAACATGAACACCCAAAATGTTGGCTGCATATCGTAGGTTTCAGTGACTTGGGCTTGCCTGGGCCAGCAAAGTCGGTATTAATACGTTGCACTTGTTTTTTCCATATTCTCGACATCTCAATCTTTCGGCCACAGAAATATTCCATGAACATATGCACTGCATACCCACACTACACATTGTTTTCTGTTCACTCTCTGTGATTTGTTGGTCCATTCTTTAAAGATATTCTCCATCCAGATCACAGTCAAACTACGGCTAAGCACCTAGACACAATTTGTGTACAACTGATGACATCACATAGCTGAGCTGGCCCCGCGCCTCTTGACTGAGACAAAGGGGGCGTTCCCTGAAGTGGATAATTTAGCAGATATAATGCAGTAAAGTACGCGATATTAAAACCATCACTAATTGTTCAAGATAGGTACTTTGTAGCATTTTATCACAAAAAAACAGAGCTGAATTTCATGTCCTAAGCTCTAAGATTTGCTCTGGGATTTCACAGGGATATTGGCAAGGCAAATTTCACCTTGTTGAATGACAATGGAGTCCAGTCGGAGCTTCATCTCAGCCCTCTCCACTATCCTCTCCTCCACTGTGTTCTCTGTGATGAAGCGGAAGACTCGCACCTGCTTCTTCTGACCAATCCTGTGAGCTCGGTCCTGGCAGCAGAAAGAGGGGAGACCATCCACTGAGAAGGCGGCTCAAGAGTCACTGATCAATCAGCAGACTCTTCTTGCCTCTTAGCAAGTATTGATGCCCATAAAGGAAATTTGTCACAATACAAGCTCAAGCTGAGAAACTGACATACGCAAAGGCAGTCTCTGTGCAGAGAGGACATTCAACTTCACCCCTTTGTCCAGAATACAAGAAATGCAAATTTTTCCTGTTATTCATGAGCCTACTTCTGCTTTATAACTCCGTATTTGTGTCAGAGAGACTATGGAAAATCATTCAAGGGAAGCAAGACATTTGGAAATTCAAATGCAGAATTATTTAGGAATTTACAGACACCGGTGTCTATATCTGCCCAACAAAAGTCCAAAGGGGATAGGATAGCATAGGATGCACTTTATTAATCCCCAAGGGGGAAATTTGTTTGCTACCAGGCCAAATATTCACCAAGACCGTAACAATGCGACAAGGCATCACATATCAACTGCAAGTGAAACTGATCATATTCAGCTCCAAAATTAACCACTCAAACCAATAGCAAATAGGTACAAATCAGCAATTTATGTTAGCAGGAAAAAAATAAACCGAAGGGCTGCATTGTGAGCATTGGCACACACATACACATGGCTTTCTTGTTTCAGCAGATTTCAAATTCAGTTATATCCCTCGAATAATGCAAGAAAATGACTAACCATGGCCTGGAGATCGACTTGAGGATTCCAGTCAGAGTCGTAAATGATGACAACATCAGCGGTAGCCAGATTGATGCCGAGACCCCCTGCACGAGTGCTGAGCATGAAGAGGAACTTGCTGCTGTTGGGCTCATTGTAGGCATTAATTGATTTCTAGAAGGGAAAAAAAATTAAAAATAAAACACTGAAAGAATCAGACTTACAAAACGGCAGATGTAAACCGCCTTTTGACCGAAGGAAGAGGAATCTTGAGCATGGGACATGCCTGTCTCTCCTCGTGAGCAGTCTGACCGTCCAAGCGGCAGTAGCCGTAGTTCCTCCACATGCAGTAATCCTCCAAAATGTCCAGCATCCTGGTCATTTGGCTGAAGATCAGCACTCTGGAACCTGGGGAGAAAAGGCAGTGGGCCATTGGACAGGTGTTGACATGTCTCCCATCTAAACAAAAAAACCTCAGCCAAGAGCAGGCAAAACATGGACACCAAATCAAGTATTCCAAAAGTTTTCAAAGCATATCTTGTGCAGAATAGGATTATTCTTTAGAAAAAAATAAATAAAAAAATAATAAAAATTTACATTTACTCATTTCCTATGGTCCAATGAACCCAAGACTGACACTTCACTCCATCCTAGTGCAATATTAAAGTGTAAAATCTCAAGCAATCTCAGTTACTGAAAAAGATCACAAGGGGTGAACTGAACTCCATCAAGCATTTTCCTAAAACTTCTGAATTGCCCCTATATCTGACAGAGAAAAGCTTGCAACTCCTCAGAACTCCATGCAGATAGCAAATCTAAATACCTTTGAACAAAACACCAGGCTAGAGCAAATAAATAGAAATGTATACAAACTGAGAAAAGGAAACACCTCATTTTCACCTTTGTCTCAAACCCAAGAAACAATGCGAGTTGAGATCATGAATCAACTTGACTTGCAACTGAGGTGCCAAGTGAGAAATTAGAGGATCAAGTGAACCTGAAACTCAACTACTCGATCACCCTGCAGTGTCCATTTGGGAGTGCAGCAGATAGCTGAAATGATATTCCTAACCAGCTCATGTCCGAAAGCATGTAGTTTCATCAATATCTCTGACCACTAGAGGTTACGGGTTGTTCAAATGTTTGCCTTGGGTGTAGGCATGTCAAAGGTCACAAAGAGCCATTTTTCAGAAATTGTCAAAACCCATCATTTAAATGTTGAGGTACGTTGAATACAATTTAAATATCAAGTTTCAGACCTTTATATCAAAATATTGCAAATGGATAATTTCAGTTTTTCCAATTTGACCACCCAGCCATGCCCACTTTTGGAGGTGAGGGGATGAAATGCAATCCAAAATTAGTTTGTGCTACATCATCTGAACTTGCTAAGCTGGTCAACGACTACTTGAGTTAATCAAAACCCGCAAATCAGTCAGCACACTAGAACCAAGACCAGCGGCTGAAAGCTCATGACGCTCACATAGGATGCATAGATTAATTTGAGCATCTCGCCAAACCAGGTGTGCATATGCCGAAGTTTCACCTTGTTCTTTGAGTTTGGGTAGAAGCTTATCCAGGACAGCCATCTTGCCGCTGTTGACGACCAGGTGCAGGTCAGTGGTGTAGGGAGGGCCGGGTTCAGCCCCATCAAACAGGTACGGGTGGTTGCAACACTTCCGCAACTGCATGAGGACGTTGAGCAGACGCATTTTGTCCATCTTCCCAGCTGAGTTCAGGATGTCGATGTCCTTCATCAGAATCTTTGTGTACCTGGAATCCGGAGTACGCGCTGCATTAGCCTTCCCAATACCAAAAACCTGAGGTCATGAATGCTCAGTTACGAAGTTCTTAACGGAGCGTTAAGTGTGTAATCATTGGTAACTGAAAAGCAACAGTTTAAGACCACCTAAATTTTCAAGCAATTAATCAGTGGTTTCATGACAATCGTGTACGATTATAAGAATCATAAATGGGAAACATTTCAAGTGCGTTCTTCTGATACCCATCAGGTACACTTAGTTGTGGTGTATTGGCATTCAGGAGCACTATAAACGAGAATAGCGTAGACAGAAAAAGATTACAAGCAGTCATTTTCTTGGTCAGAAAAGACTGAAGCACTCCTTTGCAGCACTGTTACCCGTAATCCACCAAGAGTCATTCACAATGACCAGAATATCTGCCAACAGCTGCCACTGTACATTCCTATGAGTGTCAGGATAATGGCCATCAACTAGCACGTCTCCAGTAAAACAGCCTAGACGACACTCACCATTCACGCTGCATCTTGCTCAGCCCCACATACATCTTCACCTCCTTCTTGGGAAGCAGAGACTTCTCCACGTCGGCCTTAATACGCCGAAGGAGGAAGGGCCGCAGCACCTACCGGTAAGCAAATGCCAATGCTACGGAGTTAGTGCTGGTAGATCACACCACAGCCAACCAACACAAAGAGAAGTGCGTGAAGAAAATAACACCAACACAAGAACACTGGTGTGCTTACAATATGCAAACGCTCCACCAACTTCTGGTCACCGAGGCAGTTGTTGGTATCAAACCAGGCATCAAAGTCCTATAAGAAAAAAAAACACACTTAACACACCCAGAATTGCCAGAGAAAATGGTGCGTTTTGGTGTTGTCGCGCAGACGCAAGGGCTCCCTTACTTCTGAGGAGTTGAAGACGTCAGGGAGCAAGAAGTTCAGCAGGGACCAGAGTTCATGCAGGTTGTTCTGAAGGGGAGTTCCCGTAAGCAGCAGGCGGTTGGTCGTCTTGAACTCTCTGACTATTTCTGAAAGCTACAAGAGAAGACCAATGTGTGAGCTACTGCAAACATTTTCTCCATTTCTGAAGGTTCAACTGCTTGCCACATTCGAATGCATTTATACCCTGCTTCGTGCTTGCTCTTTTCCCAAATAAAAATTCCACTTTCCCCCACACCATTTCCAAATATGCTTTTGCTTTAGGGCCTTCATGTTCAGAAGATTTTTAACAAAGTGTGCATTTCTATAGACCTTTTAACCTTGTGATTATTACCCATTTCAATTAATAAAAGCAGGGATTAATAAATTACAGTAATTTAAAAAATAAAAATCCCAGACAAACAAGCTTTTAAGATGGAGGGCAATCACTCACACAATGTGATCAGAACTAGTTTTTTCTCAAAAACAAAAATGTCTCAGCTCTGGTCAAAGAAGCTCACATCTCTACGCTTGCCCATTTTTCCTGCTTCCAAAACTCCAACTTCGAGAACAAAATATTCACTTCCAGCTAAATATATCCCACCAACTAACAGGTGCCGGCACTGTAATGAGATAATCAATGTTCTTCACTTCACCAGTCAGAGATCGTAATACTACAGCTGATCGATGTCACCTCCTTAGTGAATAGAAAATAAGATTAGTTTGTATCCACTGTGACTTTAATGCACCCCACAGATGCCAATGTGTTTCGGTCCCACCGACAAATCAATGTACAGGAAGCATAAGAGGTTCATGCAAACAACAAACAAGCCGTGTTTGTGGAACACTGATGCCCCCGGTGGCAGGTTAAAGTATTGTAGGTTAAAGTTTTTTTTCCGCTGCAGACAGACACAGACAGACGGACAGGTACAAAAAAAAAACATGCCCCCGAATCTTTGATTCTGGGAGATAATAAAAAAAAAAAAAATGATAATCGTCTAGTAGTCAAATTTTTTTTCTAAACTAATATTCTGTGTCATGCAGGCCTGTGTGTCATTTCCAAAGCCATCTTTCTTGTCGCTCAATTTGTTCCAACCTCTTCAACCCCAACTGCTGGTGATGCTGGCATTACGGGATTTTCAGTGGAGTGCCTTCAGATAGAGTCCCCTCACCTTTAACACGACGAACCATAACTCTTCCCCATTTGAGATCGCAAGTCCAGTACAAAGCATGTGATTAAGAAATAATTCATTTGGAAATGACCAAAAGACCACTGATGGGTTACATTGAAAACATACATGTAATACAAGCGATACAGTAAAGATGACAGTTATGTGTTAGTCAATCAATCCCACACTTTCCCCAAAGTCCATCACCCATTTTAGCATTTTTCTACATTTTGACATCTTTGTGTTGAGCCCACTGGCGCAAAACGGCATCACTCAAGTTTCACCATTATGTGCCCTTTTGAGCTATAGGGTGTCATCACCCAAAAAGAAGAAAAAAAAAAAAAAAAAAATTGAAATCTAAAAAAATCCACAATTTCAATAAAGCTCATCTTAATTAAATCATCCCTCTTTAATAAATGCAGACCGTCAGTTCCAACAACAAACTCATGCTGCCAGCATGAATTATCGAGTAACAACTGCATGCGTGAGTTAAGTGAGGGAGCAGTTATTGGCGGCAGCAAAACATTTGACTTTGAAATGTAATTGCCATGAAACACTTTCATCTTAAATATTCTGCTTCAGTCTGTATGTTGCGGATTTTGAAAATGATTACATTCATCTTCCTGCAATAAATGTTTACTTTTTGAATTTGGACTTCACAACCCTCTACAGTAATTGGGTTTGAATTATGAAAGCCCAGAACAATGACACCACCACGACGACGACAAGCACTCCAAGAGCGCAGTACCTCCGCCCAGGGCCCTAACCCTCACCCTTTCTGACCTTCTCTGAGCTGGACTTGCGAGAGCCCATACTTCTGCCAGCATGTCTGTATTTGAACTCTGGCCTATATCTCAGCTGTACTTGGGCCTAGATATGCCTAAATTTAATCAATTGTTCCTTGTGTGCTACTTAAACATCCAGCAAGGTTTGGTTAAAATCTATGCAACCGTTTTTGAGATACTGCAAACAGACAAACAAACCAACGTGAGCAAAAACATACACCTCATTGGTGGGGGTGAATAATGCAAATAATAATTACCAGGCTTAAATAGCCAATATATGCAGCAAAAATCTAAAGCATTCCGAAGTTTAGAATTTGATAGCAAATATTACAAATTCAACTTTGAACCATTTGGTACAGCCCTAATTTCAGAATAGGCTTATAAACACAAACAGCCTAATGCTGCTTGCATTGCTTCCAATGCACGACTTTCGTAGACTGGAACACATTAAAAGAAAGGTTATTAGAGTACGATTCATGCAATGTGACAAGTGTTCTGCTGGAGAAAATGGCGAATTTCTGTAGCCCTAAATACGAATGTGTTTGAGGAATACAGCAAAGGTTCAAAGTTGTGGTTAAAGGACTTTTTAAACCCCTGGTTTAAATATGCTCATTCACTGAGCAATTTAGCGAATAACCAGTGCAAACCAACAATACTAGCTTCAGTAGGTCTGTTCAGATTTTTGGGCTAGCACTCAATGTTTACTGACCGGCAGTTTAAAGGTTAATGATTTTCAGTGTTTTAAGCAGTTAGAAAATTCTTTGTCATCATATGCGGGTCACATCGGACATGCCCAACTACTGTTTTATCACGTCTGCATGCACACTCATCTAAAAATAGTACTGCCAACTATTCAGTTTCTGCCACTTAATTTATGGTTCTCCTTGGCCTCCATTTGAAATTCATGCATCAGAGGAATGTGATTGTACACAAGTAATTACAATAGTGGCACAGATTGAAAGATGGCATCCAGGCAGTTACCACAGAGAGGGCACATGCAGAGAATTTAAGTTTTGATAAGGTACACCCATGCTTTTAATTCAATTTAGCATATTTTTAACATTAAACTTCTTTTATGCATGCATTACAATGAACAAGTCTTCCAGAGTTTTTCCTAAGATTCTCACACAACTTTACAAACTCTTCCAGATTTGGAAAACAGGAATTTATAATTGCACTCTAGGCCTGCGCAACCACTCCGCCTTACAATTGGAATAGGGAGAGCAATTCCGGTCCTGGAGAACCAGAGTGTATTCAGGCTTTTATCTTCACCAATTACCCAGACTAACTGACCAAACCGGTTTAAACGCATGGCTTTGCTCATGCAACACAAAGAACTAGGTTTCATTTAAGGAGAGAACAGTCTTTAGCAGTCTTTGCAAAATTCAGCAGAAGTCAGAATTTCACAAAATTTTGGCTGATTAAGATGATTAACGAATTAAAATCCAGAAGCTAGTTTCAAAACCAGGGTCAGATACAGCCCCAGAACGCACTGCCTTAAGAGGTAGTATCAGAATCAAGTTCCTTGAAATTAATTACAACAGAGATGGCGTGCCACACACAAACAAACAAACATGTCAATAAGCCCTAGGCTATAAAAAAAATAAGACTGCTTCAAAGTACAAATTCATCTGAAAAGGGCATTTATCAGAGCCCAGAACAATACTCAAAGTCTTGACGGAGGACCAAAATTGGTGCCATTAGTTCAACCACACATCTAAATGCTAGAATACAAGAAAAACAAAAACCAAACTAAGGATCAATCATGCTTGAAGTTATGTTAGAGATATCCTCAGAAATTAAGTTCAATAAAAAAGGAAAAAAAAAAAAAAAAAGAAACGATGAAAATTCCTCATCGATTCCGCCACAGTGAGCCTCTTGGTAATACGTACGCGCTGGAAATCCGTCCCCAATAAAAACTCACCTTGGACTTCTCGTTCTTGATTCGGTGGGCCTCGTCGATGACCAAGTACCTCCAGTTGAACTTCTTGAATACGGTCTTCTCCCGGATGAGCATCTCGTATGAGGTCACACAGACATCCCATTCTCCTGGAAGCAGCACGTCCCGGATGAAGGCGTTCTAAAAATGGCAGAAAGAGGGCCACAAGTGCAGTGTGTTAGAGAACAGAGCAAAAGCAAACCACGCATTAACCACGCTTTAGGAAACACCAGCATCACACAGACAAGTGTTTGCCACCAACATGGCAATATCCCCCGCCGCCTCAATTTTATGTGTCCGTACAGACATATGGAGCCCAAGCCCACACCATTGCCCAGCTGTTCTCAAAGCAGAAAGCTTGTCTTCAGGAGTGCAGACTTAAGCGGACAATAGAGAGGGGAAAAAAAAAAAAAAAAAAAAAGCAGGCCATTTTTCAGTGAGAAAGAAATGCACACTTCCACTTGGGGGGGGGGGCTCAAAATGCTCATACCCTTTGTTCCCGGTCTCCAATGAGGCAAACTGCTTTGAGCGAGGGCACCCAGCGGTTAAACTCATTCATCCAGTTATACAGGGTGGATTTGGGAACCAGAACCATGTGCGGCCCAGGAATGTTTCTGTAGTGCTTCATGTAGCCCAGAAGGGAGATGGTCTGCAGGGTTTTCCCAAGACCCTAAGGGGCAAACAAACAAACAACTCTGAGCATCACAAGTAAAAATTAACAACACGCACAGCTAAACCCAAATAAAACTCTGCAACTAAAAGTTGCTGCCACATCAGTTTTTAGTATAACAGATGGCTGAAAAAGACTTTTTCCCTCAAGGTTGAACTTGCATAAGTATGCAAATGCAAATGACAATTACAGAATGTGCATCAAGGTCCTTGTGAAGGTAATGAAGCACAAGGCCTCAAGGGGGCAATCCAGGAGAGTAGAGAAAGTCAGAGCCAAAAGAAAGCAAAAATTGAAGGGTGCAGTCTTTTACTGCTTGCTGCAACACCCCCTTGTGGCAGGGCTACACACTGCTGCCCACACATTCTTAGCACCATTTCTGATAATATTCTGTCAGAAAAGAGTAATCAATCCACTTTGCATAGCATGATACTTCCACATACTTGGGTAAGGAATGTTTCCAACCTAAAATCCAAAGCTTTAAGCCAGGGCTTCCCAATCTTTCCCAGACAGGGCCGGTGGGGGTGCAGGCTTTCATTGCAACCAAACAATTACACACCTGATACTACTAATTAACCCCTGGACTGATATCCTTGATTAGTAGCATCAGGCGTGTAGCTGCTTGGTTGCATTGAAAGCCTGCACCCACACCGGCCCATTCTGGGAAAGATAGGGGACCCCTGCTTTAAGCTGAAGCAGACGTACCATTTCATCAGCAAGGATGCCATTGATCCCATTCTCATACAAAGAAATCAGCCAGTTCAAGCCTCGGATTTGATAGTCCCTCAGTTTACCAGACTTCACATCTGCAGGGAAAAAAAAGCAAAAAAAAAAAAGCAAAAATGTTTTCTTAACGTATTCATTGCTGGACAATAGAAATAGCGGCATGAAGTTCTATAAAAAACATAAACCCTCAAGAAAAGACTTTCACAGATAGCAGTTGGAAATTTGATACAAATTGGCTACAATTTAAGAAAGATCCAGGGCCAATTTTGGGCCTGCGGCAAACAAAGCCGCTAATCTTTACTGTGAATTGATGAGTCAAGCCTATTTGTGCCAACTGTCATCCCACTTTGATAGCAGTAAAGGTCAGAGGCAGGGGGGGATGCACATGAGCAGAAGCAATGCTGGAGAAAAATGCATCAGTTTCCTAGAAGAGAACCAACCCTTTTCCACAGCCCAACTCCAACAACCCTAGCCAGTCTTTGAGGGCTTGGAGTTCCTTGCTGATAGAAAGCACAATATAGGAGCCTCAATAGGGCCATATGCAATCTTTTTCCCTTCAGTACATTAAGACTTAGGCTTCAGTTACCGTTAAAACAGAATTGAGTATGGACACTGCACCAGCATACAGAGATAGATGCATCTAACATGACTACATTTTTTTACTGATTCACACTACAAAGCAAGGAGTCTCCTTCTGTGCGTGTATACATGAGAGTCCTTTGCATATCTCCAGAGCCATTCATTCCGTCACTGCAAACTTGGTGGATGTATTGTGAAGGACCCAAGAAATTTTAATGTCGAGTTTGCAGTGGTTTGACTGGGCTGTTTGAGAAAGCTACAAACTCCAATACCGTTCAAGCAGCAACTGAAGGGGCACAGACCTATAGCACGCAAGTAGTAACTGAACAGTCAATGCACTACAGCACACAAGCACAATTCAACAGGTAATGCACCAAACAACACAAGCAGCAGTTGAATGGGCAGTTGGGCACTGCAATATAACATCAAATGAAGTTCAATGAAGCCAGCTTCTTGCTTATCAAAATATCACATGAGAACAGTTGCAGAGAGAGGAAAGAAAGCAGAGCAAAACAACCCCCCCCCCAAACAGCCGGGATGATTTACTCACACGAAGGGGACTCGTCAAAGCGGGTGCACACATTGGTGGCCCTGCTACTTTCACTCAGCAGCTCCTCATCCTCTTCCTGCTCTGTGCGCCGGTGACGATTACTGTAATGCAGGAGGGGTAGTGATTAAGAGCTGTCAACTCCACACAAACACTCAAACGGGGACAGCATCACACCACCGGCTCATTTCCAAAACAGACCGTCCAGTTGAAAATGAATGCTTGTTATGATAATGTTCCAACACCGAGTACTCTTCAAGCATCAAAAATAGGAGATAGTTGTTAACAGGTAATGTCATTTCTGTGTCAATCCTCAATATGTATAAAATATTAAATGTGCAGGGGTTTCACTCCTTATCTGGGAGGGCATACATAACACAGGAAGTGAACCACCATTGTGGTGCCACAATTATGAACAGCTTCACTTTTGAGTGAGGGGGGGAAAAAAAACCCATTGTTCAAGTTTCCCCTCAGTAACAACCCCCCCAAGCTTTCCATGGCAAACCACTTCCACAGCAGGACTGAAAACTGGTCAGGAGATCTTCTCTCCTGCCCATCACATTCTAAGTGGCACAAACACAGCAGACAGTATGCCAAATGGAAGGTACATACTGCAAGGACACAATAATGAGGTCTTGCTGGGCAGGTGGTGGTGGTGGTGGTGGGGGGGGGGGGTTGGGGATGCCAGTATGTGCAGTATACTCACTCTCCAGCGGAGAGCAGGGTCTGCTTCTCATCTTTCTTGATACGGGGACGGCCCGGCTTCATCTTCAGCGGCGAAGTGGGGGTCTTCTGCGCAGCGGGCTGGATGAAGTGAGCGAACACCTCAGTCTGCTTCAGCAGGTACTCAAATCTGTTAGTGCGGTCCGTTTGCTGCGGGGAGGAGGACGGGAGGAAGTCAAGGGAGGGATAAGGGAGACCGAAAGCATTAATCACCGTCTGACAGAGGGAGTCTGAGACGACAAATGACCCAGAGCAACAGTTTAAGGTGTCCTTCCACAGCCCCTTTCATGCATGCCAAATCGGAGTGTGAATAAATGGCTCATAGTTTGCCAGGAATTGTAGCCACACACAAGCCTGAAACAAGTACATGCACTTTGGGGGGGGGGGGGGGGTCGCCACTGACTGCCCCAAAAACGAAGCAAAGATACCACAAAACACTACCATTTTCTCCTCGTAAGCTGGCAAAAGAAGAGGCTTTTCATCTGACGGCTGTTTGGACTGTGAAGCTTCCTCCTGTGCCCCTCCTTCAGGCTCAGAGGCTTCGTCCTATCGAAGTATTGTTACAGAAGAATACACAAACAATTAAACAAGGACATTGATAGAATAATCGTAAAAAAAATTATTATTTTTTTTTTTTTTTTGCAAAATGGTAATTTTAAACATAAGCCGTCATTGCGCACTTATAGCTCTATGAATGAGCAGTTAGACCCTCAACCAATGTCATCTAAGGGATAAGGACATTTGAAAAACATTCTGTAACTAGCGCATATTGGTAAACACGAATCAGTGGCGGTCACAAACCGGAAAATTGGCAAGGCACAGAGCACTTTAAATCACTTCATCCTGACCTTTTCCTCACACATTTTCCCATATTAAGGACAGACTCACTCCGAAAAATTCTCCTTGTTTAAGTAAGACGATAATCATTCATTTGGCCGCACTATTTTGGTACATTTTAGTATTGTGTTAAGATGCTTCTAATCCTCGCCTGATAACTTGAGCAACTTAAACAATCATGAAGGGTTACATCGCTTGAAGTGGTAAAAAAAAATTCCTGAGCAGTTTACTTTTTGTGAAGCATGGGCCTGCTGATGACCAAATTATATTTCTGAACTGAAGTTAGCCTATGAATTAATCGCCCTTAGATTGCATTGCGAGAGAAGCGGTCTTCAATTGCCAATGGATAAATCTTATAATCGGAATTCGTGCAAATAAAAAGAACGAAGTGACTATTTGCACTTAAGTGCGTCCAAACACAAAAATTGATAGAAATTCGCGTTAGACGCACTTATAAGTGTGGCCAAGATGGACATTGCTCCATTGCCCACACTTAAGTGTCCAAAGCCAAAATTTTTTTTCTTGGCCAAACTTATTTTTAAGCGGTGGCCAAGGATAAATTTCCGCATGGGCCACACGTGCAAGTGCGAAGTATGGCCAAGAAAAAAAATTCAGCATTGGCCACATGTATAAGTGCGAATATCATCGGCCGTAAAAGAAAATGACAGAACAAGTCTGCACCAGCCAAGAGTTGTTGTATAGGGATGATCTGCACCTACCAATTTTCCAGTCTGGGACCGTCACTGACTGATATACAATACACGCACAGTTAAACTGTGAACGATTACTCGTTTAAAAAAAAATACAAACAGAAAACATGCCTCAGTTTCCCTCACATACATTTTACTGTAGTTATTCATTGTAATACAAGTGAGGATATAGTCATCAACCGGACCAATACAACTTTGTCAATCAGCAAGGTTTCGGTTTGTCGACTGTTTACTCCAGTGTTTCCCAACCCTGTTCCTGGAGTACCCCTGCCATGCGTATTTCAGATGTCTCCTTGATTTAACACACCCAGATCAGGTCATTAGGTACTCCACTAATGAGCTGATCAGCTGAATCACGTGTTAAATTAGGGAGACCAATAAAATGTGCATGAGAGTGGTACTGCAGGAGCAAGGTTGGGCCTCACTGATTTAACACACATGATTCAGCCGATCAGCTCATTAGTGGAGCACCTAATAACCTGACCTGGGTGAGTTAAATCAAGGAGACATCTGAAATGTGCAGGGCAGGGGTACTCCAGGATCAAAGGGTTGGGAAACACTGGTTTACGCAGACATAATTTACCAAAGGTAATTAAGACTTGCTCGCCGTGCAATTTGAATTGCTGGACCAGTTCTGTCCCATGGACCGTGGCAAGATAGTTTATACTCCAATCATTGTATTTAAAGCGGCAAACCACTACTCAAGCCCGATAAGCCAATGAACGGGATTCCCTTCCAGAACGGGTAAAAAGCAAACCCACTGCATTGGAGACGATGATGTTTAATCACCAATAAATCTGATATAAAATGCTTTCAGCAACCATTGCAGCTTACAAGATATTCAGATAGCAAGGTCGTCATAAAAACTGAAATTACAGATGACTCCCACAACATAGGAAAAGGCTGGCCAAGCGCAGGGGTGGGCGATTCCTGTCCTGGAGGGACGGTGCGTATCAATTACCCAGACTAAGTGGGTTGATCGTATACACAAATACAGATTTGTGCAAAGATTAGATCAGAAGGAAAATGTTTTATGAAGGGAGACAAGAGCAGTCTATGGTGGCCATTCGTGATAATTAAAAGAAATATGCGAGAAGTGTCAGATTTCATAAATAGTTTGGCTAATTTAAATAATCAAGCAATGAAATGCCAGAAGTTGGAGAGAAAACCAGGGACAGACACGGCCCTCGTTGCCCACCCCTGGCCATGCTGATGTTACCTAATCGGACACGAGTAACGTACTTGCAATTCACACTCCAATCACTCGCTCGCTGGCCGCGTTAGCAAATGCTTTAAGATAACAATGGCAGCAATTACTGCATACGAAACACGTCGCCAAGTTCTCTTTTCGCACAGCGGTCGGCTAAAAAAAAATCGCAATTCAGTAAAATGGTAATTTAACCAAAAATGAGGATGTAGGTAGCTAACCTTTAGTAGGGCAACACTTCTCCATTTCGCCCCCAATAGGTGGTGTCCATTCATTCATTTTCCCCCTTCCTTGTCAGCGAGTACAGTTGTGATACAGATAGCGACTAGTAAAAACAAGTAGGCCGTAACCGAAGCACGATGCGAGTCCAGCTTCGATAGACAGAAGATCGGTTTCTACTTAACAAGCTACCTTGCTGGCGCTAGCCGAACGTAGTAATTTCCTTAAACACAAGCGCGGTATAACGTTCACTGAACGGAGATACTAAGTTTCGCTTACGTTTGGTGAAAGTGATGGGTTCAACATAGTTAACAAACCGACGCTGTATTGACTAACCGGCGTCCCGGCGTGTAAAATATAAGCGTTATCCTGAAATTGTAGTGCCAAAGTAAAATGAACAAGACTCGGAAGTTTTGATGCTAGCAACAAAGTTAGCGCTAGCAAAGAAACGTATCCAAATAGCCAGCCACGCTACATCCGTAACCCATAATACAGGACGAAGCTGAAAATAATTAGTTTTTTAAAACGTTTATTGATATCATACACGATGGTGGACTAGACTGTAGAATGTAAGTTACGGTTATTCTCAGAAATATACGGATGGCTATTTCACAACAATTGGTTTCTATTGTTCTTACCTCCCCTTCGTGCTCATCCTCCATCCGCCGCTCTGCCTCCACGCTGTTGTTTTCAGTGCTAGACATTGTGAGCGACTGTTTTTTCGGTTTTTCCGACGAGCAAATGAATGAAAAATTTAAATACGACGATCGCAGACCTCAGTTAAACAGATGTATTATTAATCTGAACATCCACGAAGGAATCGTGTACTTGCAGTCATCCGACGGGATAGATCTCACCACGCTGTCACCGAAGGTAAAGCTGCCCGGCTTTTTCGGTACTATCCCACCAAGAGGTTGACGCAAATTACCGCGAGATTTTACTCAACCAAGGCTACAGTCAGCGCCAAAGCTGTGGTGGGCGTGAACACCACGGTGTACTCGTGCTGCCTTCTAATGGAACTCATGAAGTTGTGAGTAGAAAAGGCCCGGCGTTCAAGTGATAACCGCGCGAGAACGCCGTTGCTATGGTAATAAGGACGGTTAAGCATGGTTTCTCCTGGTGTTCTATGCGTAAATATTACCGTATAACTTTGTCTCTGGACGCCACTCAGAGAAACTAGACGGTCAAGGTGAAGATTGTCTTCACTGTTCCTTCTAGTCCAATAGGTTAGGGTAACGTTATGCAAACTATGTTCTACAGGCTAGCGCTTTCGGTAACGTTTGCTCTTCCTACATAGGGTTGCTAACGAAACTGCAGAACCCACAAGCATGGGTATTAACGGATTACATGGAAAGGCATAACTGCATAATTGTAGTCCGGATGTAATTTCTGAAAACGTCATCAAACACGTCACAACTCGCGAACTCGGAGCTGTTAAAAATGCTCGACTTACGACGTCGTGAATACCACAAGAGGGCAGTGTTCATATGGAATTTTCTCGTGAACATGGTTAACTCGACCCCATTTGAGGGCACTGTAATGCACCATCAGTGGAACTTTGCGAATCAGTTGGCATCATCAGATAACACGGGGAGAAGTAAGGAGTGGGGCCGAATGATCTGCATTTCCCCATCTTTCACGTGTCAGGCATCCTTAATACATTGCCTATGGCACCCTTGTTTATAACCTCTGCCAGGGATATTATGTTTTTGCTGACGTTTGTCAGTCTGTCTATCTGTCTGTTGGTGTACAAGACAACTCAAAAAGTAATGAACAAATTTTGTGGGTGGGTTCAGGGGCGGCGTTAGACCTGAAAATTTGGGGGCTAATATCCATCCCTTTATTGACAAAAATTAGTCCTGGCTAATTCTGGATGGTTTTCCCTCATTAACACGTTTTCCAATTCAAGAATAATCAAGTGGTAACTGAGGACACGGCTTCTCTCCTTCATGCGATCTAAAAGCGACAAAATAGTGGGCGACATTCAGTACAGAAAAATAATTTAATTATAATTAGATCTATGCACCGCCACTCGGCGATGGCATTTCAGAACTCTTCAGCAAATGAAGGTAATTTTGGTGACAAGTACGTGGTTTCATCCCTCTACATTTTTCAATCAGACAGCTGTCTATTTTTTACAGCAAGTTTCGTGACCGTGCTGCAAAAACAGGTGTATGTACTTGTCGCCGAAATTACCTTCACTTCTCTGAAGTTATTTTTCATGATCCCCATATTTTTATTGAAGTCAACAGGTTTTTTACAAATGCATTTAACCCTGCAAAACTGGCTATATGGAAAGTTGTTTTTTAATGGGCGAGGGCGACAACTATTCACATGAAGGAATCTGTTACAGTCAGTATGTTTCTTGTACAAATCTGTATAAAGTGTGTTGTTTTCCCGTACAATCAATAGATCTAAAAAATTGATCTGGTGTGCATCATAGGTCATTGTGAATTTCAATTGATCGAAGGTGGAGTTCAAGTATTCAAAGAACAGTTTTAAAGAGCTCTCACTACCCTGAGACAGCACAAACATGTCGTCAATATATCTTTTCCATAAGATTATGTTTGGAAGAAATTTTTTAGCCATGGGGTTTAAAATCATATTTTCTTCTAATGACTCAGCATAGAGATTTGCAAAATTAGGGGGCATTGGCGAGACCATTGCTGTCCCTTTAATCTGAAGGGAAAAGTCATTTTCAAATCTAAAATAATTGCGAAACAATACTTTTTCAGCCAGTGCTAAAATGCACGAATTAGATGGCCGGGCATTATGCTCCCGTTGTTCCAGGAAATGCACCATAGCATGCAGCCCACCCTCGTGTGGAACATTTGGGTATAGTGATTTAACATCAAATGCGGCTAGCAAAACCTCATCTGGGATAGGTCCTCAAGACTCGATTAGCACAATGATGTCAGTAGCATCTTTTACAAAGGAGGGAAGTTCCTCAGTATGGGGCCTAAAAACATGATCAACAAACTTCGACAGGGGGGCAGTCAGAGAGTCTATCTCTGATACAATCGGTTGACCGGGTGGATTTTGGGGGTCTATATGAACCTTTGGCAAGGTATAAAATGCCAGTATTCTTGGGTGTTTTACCATAAGAAAATTAAACTCTTTCTTTGTAATTTCACCCATGTCGAGAAACATTGTTCACAAGTATGAAATGTCATTCCTGAATTCTGGAGTTGGATCTCCTCTCAACTTCTGATAAAAGGAGGAGTTGCTTAATTGTTCATGACATTCCCTTGTGTAGTCATCCCTATTCAGAATCACAATCTCATGAAAATTGATGGCAAAAATGAATGTAGCATGCTATCAGAAAATACTGACAGACAGTTTGCATTCTTCAATGCAAAAGCTGCACATGGGATCCATTTGGACTTTCCAGCATGACAATGATCCAAAGGCTAAATTAAACCTCCATTGGTTACAAAAGAGAAAGGGGAAGGCTCTGGAGTGGCCATCATAGTCTCCTGATCTCAATATCATCGAGCCACTTTTGGGAGATCTCAAATGTGCAGTTCATGCAAGATGGCCATAGAATTTGCGGGAGCTGGAGGCATTTTTCAAGTACCAATGGGCAGCTATACCACCTGAGAGAATAAGGGGCTTCATTGTCAGCTATCACAAAAGACTGCACGCTGGTATTGACGCAAAAGCAGGTATTAAACAGTATTAAGAACTAAGGGTATGCACACGTTTTAACAGGGTTAATTTCATTTTTTTCCCCCTTATTGCCATATTTTATTTGATGATTGTGCCATTCTACATGACTAACAGTTGGATATGAATCCAATAAGAAACTAGAATGTTTTTACTCGTAAAGCCCCTTTCCCTGCCTAACCCACTGGACAGACAGACTGATGGACAGACAGACAGGCACATACCAAAAGGCACCACTGCAAGACTCAAGTAGTAAGTATGCAAAGTTTTGTTAAGATCATGCAAACGGATTAGGAGTTATGCTCCGGACAAAAATTGGTCTCATCCGGAAGGACAGAGGGACAGACAGGCATATACCAAAACAAAGGCACCACTTTAGGACCTGAGTAGTAACTGTGCAAAGTTTTATTGATCATGCAAACGGTTTTGGAGTTATGCTCTGGAAACAAAGTGGGAACCCTGATGCCGATGCGAATGGGAACCGAGCTTAAAACAGTATGTCTCCCCGCTCCCTCCCTTTTTAAAGAAAAAAATAATTAATGCCAACCTAATTAGAAGCTTATTATCTCAGTGGGTTTATGTTGTCTCTTTTTATGTAATTGTTTGCCATGTTGCAAGAAGGACACTATGAACTTGAGGACTGCATGCAGGATATTCCTTGCGGTATTGTATTTTTCTGGCATAATGTTGATAAAGTAATCAATCGAAAAATCAAAAGCACATAGTCAATATAAATTGGCAGCTTGTTACAATTCTTCTACTGCACTTGTGGTTGGAACAAAAACCAGCAAACACAGGGGGAGTCTAACACCAAGTTTGGGAACCACTTCCCTATTTCATATTGTGTTTCTAGCAAAATGACAAATTATTACTTAAAAAGTGGTACCATTAATCACTGAGGAAACAGGGTCCTAAATTGATTGGTCTTAAAAATCCATACAATAGAGGTTAGCCTCATGATCATGTACGCTGTCTTTGAATTGTTCATTATCTATCAGATGGCTTGAATTGGTGGCCAGGTGTTTCGACCACCACTAATTAGCAGCCCATTGATTCAGATCAGCCGCAGTTTGATCAAAGATTATTTGCCTCCTTTTTTGTAAGTATGTTGTCAATATAGCCAGTGGCAACTAGCCAATAGTGGGTGCTAGGGCACCGCCCTCCCTTGTGGAGAGTGAGTTTTTATTTTTTATTACCTCCGCCAAGGAAGTTGGGGCGGAGGTTATGTTTTTGCCCCAGATTGTTTGTTTGTTTGTTTGTCTGTCTATCTGTCTGTTTGTGAACAACATAACTCAAAAAGTCATGCACAGATTTGTCTGAAATTTTGTGGGTGCATTGCTATTCCATCAAGGAAGGACCCTATTGATTTTCACCACCATCAGTGAAACAATATGGCCGCCACGGTAGCCTTCTTGAAATCGTATGACACATGACAACTCAACTTTGCTCCCACTCATGAACATTTGGACTCTGCTGACTTGGCGGAGGTTTGCACGCTACGAGTGCCTCTAGTTTTTTTTTAAATGAAAAAAATCTAACGAAGTAATGAACAGATATCTCTGAAATTATCTGGGGGGGTTGCGATTACGTCAGGGATGGACCCTATTGATTTTTCACCACCATAAGTCAAACAATATGGCTGCCACGGCAGCCATCTTGAAATCCTATGGCACATGATAACTGAACTTTGCTCCCACCTCCCACTCACCAAGATTTGGGCTGTGCTGCCTTGGCGGAGGTTTGCACTCTAGGAGCGCCTATCAGTGGTGAACCGTGAGCACTACAGCTCTCACTACATGAGAGAAAACAGGGCCCTGAATCACAGAGTGGCACTGTCAGTTGATAAGCTGTATGTAAATGGACAATTGTATCGAGACTCAAAGGTGACCCCCTGGCTGTTTTAGTTTGAGTACGTTGTGTGTTTTTACACTTATTTTTTACTTTAAATTGCTATGAATACATCCAATACTGATATGCCCTGCATTAAACTGGGCCTTCACAAGGGCCTAGTTTTAGCACATGTGAATGTATGCAGTCTGCTTTATAAGTATCAGGAAAGAGGGCGTATTGTCAGAGATAACTGTATTAACATCATTGCTATTTCGGAGACCCACCTTGATGATTCCTTCTCTGATGCAAGGTATTGAGGGGTTCTCAGTTTTTAGAAAAGATAGAAATAGGTTTGGAGGTGGGGTGGCCATTTATGTTCAGAATGATTTACCTGCCAAAATTCGTTATGATCTGATGAGAGTAGACATTGAAGCTAACTGTGTGCAAGTCCACTTGCCTTATTCCAAACCAATTCTAGTATGCTGTTTCTACAGGCCTCCCAGTGCAGATGCTATGTATATGGATTGTGTGAGATGTTTGACAAGATATCAGATGAAAAAAGAGAAATCTTCATGTTGGGTGATATGAATGTAGACTGGTTGGTGCAGTCATGTCCCAACAGGAATAAGTTGCTCTCTATATTAAATGCTTGCAATCTATCTCAAATTGTTACATCTCCTACAAGAATGAGTCTAGGCAGTGATGGAATTATTTCAGGGACATGCATTGACCATATTTATACAAATGTTTCTGAGCAGTGCTCTCACGCGGTTTCTGTTCCTGTAGGTTTCAGTGACCATAATATAATAGCTGTCACTAGAAAGACAAAGGTTCCAAAACTTAAAGCTAAAATTATTTTAACACGGTCCTATAAGAGATTTAATGAAGATTTATTTATTGATGAAATATCTAGTATTGATTGGAACGTGGTGTGTAGTGTAAATGACCCTCAAGCTGCATTGGACTTATTTATGTCAATATATATGAGTGTTGTAAACAAGTATGCTCCTTTAAAAAAGTTCATGGTCAAACATAGATCTGCCCCATGGCTTGACAATACTCTTAGGACCTTAATGACAGAGAGAGACATGGCCAAAAAAGCCTCTGTTATTTCTGGATCAATTGATGACAGGCGTAGGTACTGTTCCTTACTTAATCAGGTTACAAAATTAAACAAGGTGAAAAATAGGGACTATTTTAAACAAAGGTTATATGAGGCAAGAAATGATAGCAAACAAATTTGGAATGTGTTTAATGAAATTATGGGTAGAATTACAACTGTGAGTACTCCCCTAGTGGAAGCAAATGGATTTGTTCTCACTAAACCAGGTGATATTGCAAATCATTTTAATGACTATTATGTGGGTAAAGTATCTAAACTAAGGCAGGCCATGACTATTTCAAACAACAGTAAAGCAAATGATTGTATTAAGTATATTATAATGAAGGATAAAAATTGTGAATTTGAATTTCATCAAGTTGAAATCAGTGAAGTGGAGCGGTTACTCTGCTCTCTTCCTGACAGTAAGTAAGCAGGACTAGATAACCTTGATAGTAAAGTGCTGAGAATGACTGCTGGTATCATATCGTCTCATATTTGTCATATCATCAATAGATGTTTAGATGTGGGCCTGTGTCCAAATATGTGGAAGGAGGCTAAGGTCATTCCTTTACCCAAGAACACCAAAGCAGTTTTTCATGAGGCAAATTCTTGACCCATTAGTATATTACCTGTTTTGAGCAAAATCATGGAAAAGTTGGTGCATTCACAAATTCAATCTTATTTTATATCAAATAAGCTTTTAACAGACTCCCAACATGCATATAGAGCAGGTCACTCTACTTCCACTGCTTTGATACAGATGACTGATGACTGGCTTAAAGCTATAGACAACTTAATGCTAGTGGGAGCTGTGCTGTTAGATTTTACTGCTGCTTTTGATGTGCTTGATCATTCTCTACTGGCTGAGAAATTCAAATGTTATGGTTTTAAGTCTTCTGCTTTAAAGTGGATACAAAGTTACTTGTCCTCCAGGTCACAGAAGGTGTTTCTAAATGGCTGTCTGTCCAGAAGCAGAGGTCTTGAGTGTGGCCTGCCGCAGGGAAGTTGCCTAGGTCCATTGCTCTTCTCAGTATTTACTAATGACCTATCCTGGGCTACCAAATGTGCCAAAACGGTTCTTTTCGCAGATGATTCGACATTATATTATGCTGCAAAATGCTGTTATGTACTAAATGATGTCTTGAGCAGAGAACTAAAAGTTGTGCATGACTGGGTAATCTGTAATGGACTTGTGCTTAATATTTCCAAGACTCAATGTGTTGTGCTGGGAACAAGGCACAGGCTATCTACATGCCCTAAGCTTGATTTAAAGTTGTGCAATTTGGCAGTTAAACAGGTTGAAAGTACTAAACTCCTTGGAGTGATGCTGGATTGCACTCTGTCTTGGTCTCACCACATTAATTATATTATTTTAAAAATGGGAAGAGCAATTGGTATTTCTAGAAAATGTGCTTCTTTTATTGCCCGTCCCCTCTTACGTCAGATAGTTCAGAGTTTAGTTTTATGCCATCTTGACTATTGCTCTATGGTGTGGTCATCTGCTGCCAGTGGTGACCTCAGGAAGCTCCAGGTGGTCCAGAACAGGGCAGCACGGTTGGTCCTGGGCTGTGAGCCGTATGCATGCCTGCCTCTCCTGGCTTACTGTTGACAAGAGAGTGATGTGTAATACACTTGTGCTGTTCAAGTCGGTCATGAGCACAAAAACCCCAGAGTTTATCAATAAACAGATAGTTTTTAGGAACACTGTGCATAATTACGACACTAGAGGTTCCAGTAATGGACAGCTTGTATTACCAATTCCATGGACTAATTCTTTAAGGAGATCTTTTATTTATAGATCAATAACTCTGTGGAATAGCCTGCCTCAAAACCTTTGCTGCATTTACAATAAATTAACTTTTAAAAAGAATCTTAAAGTCTACTTAACTCTGTAAAGTTTTGCTGTTTGTTCATTCTTTTTGCATTCTGTATCTATTTAATATTTTTCTTTCTCTAAAGTGTAATTTTATATATTGTATCCAAATTGTCATTGCGTGTTGAGTGTAATCATGTAGTCATAATTGTATAATTTTGTATGTTTCTTTTATGTGGACCCCAGGAAGAATAGCTGGGTGCAATGGCACCAGCTAATGGGGATCTGTAATAAAATCAAATCAAATCAAAACAGCTGAGCCTTCACCTCTGCCATCACTGCGGAGAAAATACGGAAAAAAGCAACATTATGATGAATTGAAAGGGCTTAATTATTTTGAGGATTTGTTCTTTACTTGAGTGTTTAACCAGGACTTTTACTTATACTCTACTACAGGGGTGTGAAACTGACCCGTAAACGGGCCAAGAGGCTGCAGGTCTTCAATCCTACCAAGCAGAAGCTTACCTGAAAGCACTGATTTAATCAACTGATCTAGGCCGGCACAGCTGATTAGTTGTATCAGGTGCGCTTCTGCATTGTTGGAGTGAAAACCTGCAGCCTCTTGGCCCGTTTACGGGTCAGTTTGACACCCCTGCTCTACTACATTTAAAACATAAAAAGTATACTTTGTTACTTTGACACTGGCCACTTTGTTATAAATTTAAATATGAATGTAATTCATCACTTAAGGATTATCTGGATTTGGCGTGTTCGAGAAGAGCAGCGATGCTCGGCAGGGTTGTGCAGTTGTGTCCGCCAGCAACCATGGACTTGCAAATTTATGCACGCAGTTACAATATTCTATCACTAGATGGCACACCCAGATCAGTTAGTGAATATTCACAAGTAAGCCGAGCTCGAACACTATGGAGTTAGATTTGCCTCAAAAGTATCTGAAAATGCACAGACGGCGATCTACACATATTCCTTTATTCGCACACTTTTTTGTGTGTGTTTTTTTTTTTGCTATCCACCAACACAAATTTTCAATTTGTATCTTGAATGTTAACTTTTACAAATACAGGGGCTGGTCAACGAATTAGAATAATCTGAAATAGTGTAATCATAAAATTTTTTTTATACATTTTTTGTGCAGGAAGCAAATCAGGTGTTCACCGCGCCTGTCCTACTTGTTAGAGTAATCACAGAACTCGCTACCTGTAAAAAATTTGCTCAGCTGAGCTTCCCAAAAGGCCCATTTAGGCCATTTAACTGTGACTCTGTTTTATTGAATTAGAATAATGGAGAAACCGTTTCACTGAATTAGAATATTTTTTATTATAATTAGAATCATCACTTTCTCAGTATTTTGTGGCTGTCCCCTTGGCTTGTATGACTGCCTGAAGTCTCCGTGGCATTGATTTGACCAGCTTGTCACAAGTTTCCGCACTCACAGCTTCCCAGGCAGTGGCGATGTTCTGCTTCAGTTGGTCCAGTGTAGTCGGCTTTCTGTCGCAAATTTTCCGTTTGACGATGGTCCAAAGGTTTTCAATGACATTGAGGTCAGGCGAGTTGGCCGGCCATGCCAAAACTTCAAGCTGTTTTTCGGTAAACCAATCTTTGGTCGACTTTGGCGCATGAGCCGGTGCCAGATCCTGTTGAAATATGAGGTCTTCTTCGCCGAACTGTTCCTCAACAGTCGGAATCAGGAACGTTTCCAGAACATCTTGGTATACGGCAGCATTGACAGTCTTCTTGAGGAAGCAGAGTTTCCCTACACCCCGAGCGGACATGCATCCCCAGACCATAACGCTCTGGGGAAACTTGACGGATCTTTTCACGCACTTGTGGTTGTAGGTCTCGCCACCACGACGCCAGACACAAGGACCTTGGTCACCGAAGGAGATGCAAAAGCGTGATTCGTCACTGAAGACCACTTTCTGCCAGTCTTCAGCAGTCCACTCGCCGTGTTCTTTGGCCCACTTCAGCCGTTTCTCCATTTGTTTCTTGTTCTGCATCGGTTTTACTGCTGGAACGCGAGATTTGAAGCCGAGTTTGCGCAGACGACAGTAAGTGGTTGATCTCGAGAGGTTAGCGCCGGTCTGCTCCTTCCACAAGTTGCTGAGCTCGAAAGTGGACTTGAACGGGTTGCTGACTGCGATCTTTCTCAGCTGTTTGTTGTCACGAGCAGAAGTTTTTCGGACGCCAAAACAGTTGGTGCGCTTGCTGCAGTCTTTCTTGAGAGATTTGCAGATGGAAGACTGGCTGATGCCGAGCTGCTCAGCAATTTTAGTTTGGGTCAAGCCTTGTTGGCGAAGGGCTTGAATTTGAGCCACTATTTCGGTTGGGAGGTCGCGCTGCTTACCCATGATTGATTTTACAGCTTAGAAATTCTACTCAACCCTGACTTTATACTGCACAGTGAACACTCTTCACAGAAAACAAAAATTCGAGCACTTATTCTAATTCAATGAAATGACTTATGAATTATTCTAATGCAATGAAACAACAGTGTCACAGTTAAATGGCCTAAATGGGCCTTTTGGAAAGCTCAGCTGAGCAAATTTTTTACAGGTACCAAGTCCTGTGATTACTCTAAAAAGTAGGACAGGCGCAGTGAACACCTGATTTGCTTTCGGCACAAAAAATGCCTTAAAGAAATTTAACGATTGCACTATTTCAAATTATTCTAATTCGTTGACCAGCACCTGTATATGTGTATTTTTACATATATAGTTTTCCGTTTGTGAAAAAATGGCATTTGTAAAACTGAAAATTCTGTTTGTGAAATGTGATTCAGCATTTGTGGATTACTAATCACACGCATGCATCGCTTTCTTCAATTGGGCCTACTTATTTTGGAGACATTTATTCCGCAAAATCCACACAGATCCACAAATGCGCTCCTGATTTACAAATACATCGACATTCCCTTCCAGTAAATGGCGGTGTTGTTCCATGCATTGATGTAGCAAATAGCTGATTTGACCAATGACTAGACTACGTTTACATCCACACCATTATTCCTGTATTAATCGGAATATGTAGAGATGGCAATTTCGACACAGAAATTCGAACGGTTTCAAAACGTTATAACACTTCCGGTTCCGATGTGGTGTTCGAGAGATGTTTCGAAATATCAGGTGATCGCTATCAGTCCACCGCGAAAGATTTTAAAAAACCACGGGAAAATACGGGTATTTGAAGGGTTTTGCTGCGTTGAGTTTCTGAGAGAGAGATTGATTGATTTTCTACAGCTTGCCAAGTACTCTTTTCATCCATGACTTTTACTCAAGTAGGCCTAGTTTTCTTATGGGTGTTGCTCTTTTCATTTTTCTAATTTCTTCCAAAGATGTTTATGACAATGCTATTTGCCAAAAATAAATTTGAAATTGAAGCACTGATTACTAAAACCCCACAAGTCAAGTCAAGTCAAGTCAAGTGTGACTTATGGGTTTTAGTAAAAGGTGCTTCAATTGTGGAATAAAATCTAATGAAAACTTCTTTAATGTCATGGATCCCACCAAATCTCACACACTCCTACCCTCCCCACTCACTTTCTAACCTAGATGATGCGCACTCTATAGAGTTGCTAACCCACGACTCTTGTTGACCTTGACCTTTGACCTTTCAACCTCAAAATGCAAATTTGGACAGGGTACCCTAGGATCATCTACCCCACAAAGTTTGGTCACCCCAGCTTCAGTGGTGGCCGAGCTGTCGCAACGACAGACAACACACACACACACACACACACACACACACGCGCGTGCACTCACACAGACAGTGCTAAACTGTATACCCACACCGCCTCGTCGAGGCGTGGTTAAGAATTCATCAGCTCTTGCTCATTACTAAACTTGCACTTCATAAAACTGTGTGAACTTTGCCTCATTTAGCACCTTTTTCTTGGGCCCACATTCTCATACAGCACTTGGCGGCCCAGCCACATACTAGGTTGCACCTAGTCTTGTTTCATAACTGTTGTTCTCAATTTCACCACTATGGTCAGCCAACTGGAAACTAGAATGAGAGTTGAAGAAACTCTGAGTTTGCATGTGATAGTACAATTCTCTGTATAATATGATGTTTATTTTTGCATTGTTCTGCACTGCAGTGCATGATAAGGTGCAAAGTGTCTTCTTTGCTGATATGCAAAGTATGGTAAACTATGATGACCGTCCATTGCGTGGTCACAGTGACCAGGGCATATGTATGGTAAGGGTTCATTTAGTTCCCAAGCTACATCATTGGTATGTAGCATCATAAAAGTTATTTGGATGTTGATGATCTTCTTAATTGTTGTTGGTAATGGTTCAGGTATATATTTTTTATTATTTATATATTGGATTTACATGTTTATTGATTCATATCATCGTTATTGACATGTTATTATTCACAGCACAAGATGGTAATAAAACTATTATTCATCTAAGTCCAATTTGTTGTGCTGGACGATACATGTCTGACATTTATGTTCATTCTGTTGTTTTTTTCAATATAGACTACAGGCAAAAAGTTTGGGGCCACCCTCAGATTTTTAATGGTGCAATGTGACCCCTTGGTTTTGGGGAAGGCATTTATACAGCATGCCTTCTTGTTACATAACATGATTTTTTGTCTCTAGGACATGAACAATTTTAATACAAAGGCATTGGAACTCAATTATAAAAAATTGTGGTCAGTGATCAATCAGTCAAGACAGCTTTAAAATGTGGACTGAGGTCTGGAATTCACCCAATAAATATTTGCTTCCAATATTTTATGCACTAAAGTCATTTCATTTACAAAAAATAAGGAAAGAACTGTTGATATGTGATTTTTTTTTTTAAAATCTGAGAGTGGCCCCAAACTTTTGGCCTGTAGTGTAGTAGAACAGACATTGCTAAAAGATGTATTATAATTTTTTAAATTGTTATTATAATTTTTTTATTGGTAATAATAATTTCCCAACTGGCAGCCTCACCACCTTGTAGAGCAGCTGTAGTAATTGAGAGGCACATGATTCAAAGGGTGGTGCAGTGAGCCCAACAATGTTATTAGTATATTGCCTAACCTGATGGACTAATACAATATGAGGTGAGGACCATAGCCACCCGAACCATGGCCTCTTCTTTAAGAAGCTCTCCAAATGGAAGCCAGGGTATGTGAACACTGTAGCAAAGACCAATTACCAAAGCCACAGGTTCAACCCCCATACGACCTGTATGCTGACATAAGACCAATAAGACATGCTCTGCTGTCTCAATACGAATTACTGAACTGCCTCCTTCATCTTTTTGCTCATTGCATTTTTTTATATTTTTTTTCTAACTATTGTGATTGGGATTGAATTTTGTAAACTGATGGAGATGCATATTAACTGCATGAATAATAAAATGTGGACAATTTGAATTAATCATATTTATAATGCACTTTGATAAAGATCTATAATTATACACACCAGTGCATAATATACTTGTAGGTTGTATTGTATTTTAATTGGGTTTGAAGTTGGTATATTGAGAGAGATTCATTTTCTACTGCATATTCCTATCCCAGCATATCTTTTGGGTGGGAAGCAGGAATATACCCTGGACTGGGGGCAAACACCATACACTCACTCATACCTTTGGGCAATTTAGAGTCTACAGTTCACCTGATATGCATTTCTTTGGACTGTGGGAGGAAACTGGGGCACCTAGAGAAAACCCACGCGGGCACGGGGTGAAAACTCCACCCAGAAAGGCTGCGGGTGGATTTGAACCCACAATCTTCTTGTTGGGAAGCGGGACCACCGTGCCGCCCAACTGACTAAGGAATAAGGGAAACACAAATCTCACTGCTTTGAATGGCATGTGGATATGATGAATCAGAAAACTTGAACAATTTGATTGTTATGTATGTATTATTATAGATGTATAATTTTCGTTTTTATTATTATTGGTGTTATTATTTTTACGATTATCATCATTTGTGATGATGATAATAATATAATAATAATATCAATATTAATAAATAATTTATTATATCAATATCATACAGAACGCTCCCCAGGAATGCAAAGTGTCTTTTATAGTTTCTATGATGATAATCATATTATGAATATTACTGAAATTGTCATCACCAATTTAAAATTAATCAAGTACAGTTGGCTGTTCAGATTTTGTGTCAACACGGATTTCTTGCTAAAGTAAATTATGCGTTACTCTCGCTGATTCTGGCATTGCTTTCGGGTCTCACGTTATTTTCATTACAGCGCTGGAAGTTGGAGATTTGGAGCAGCTCTTAGAAACAAGAGTTATTTTCAAAATAATACGAATGATCAGTTTTCCAATTTAGAGTTCTTTCCAGATCGGTTTTTTGAAGGAGCTATAACAGATTATCAGTCAATATTTCTATCAGATACGGCCTCCGTTGTGTTCCAGACGACTTGGATTCTTCTTGACAATTTCGTAAGATCCAAATATCATTTCAGCAGCAAGTGCTAATGTAGCTTCATTTTGAAGTGAGTACATGACGCAGAATGAATGAGGTCGCGCTGATAGTGAGCAATGGAGAGTCAGTGGCTATGCGTACGACCATTGCCAAATGTGACAGATTATTAAATGCTGATATTATGGATGATTTGTCCTACATCTGTTTTGCATTGTTCTTGCTAGCTATGTAGACAATTCTTTCCTGCTGAAAATTCCAGCTTAGACCAGCCAGGGCTGGTCAGGCTGGTTTAAGCTGTGTTTTGAACAGTTTCAGTTGGTCGTATAGCCCTTCACCAGCTGACTCCAGGTGACAATCCCTGCAAAAAATGTGCTGTAGGAATACAGTAAAATTCTATAGAACTTTAGTACCTCATGTTGTGTTCCAGGGTCCTGGGCCTTTGGCCAGGAAAGTAGTTTTGGGTTTTAACAGTTTCTTGTGCCAGGTTTCATCATTCATAGTCATTACTCATGTCATGGTTTTAACAGTCTTTGTATCAGGATATCACATTTCATAGTTCATGTTTATTGTTCATGTCTTTACTTTTCCATGTTTTGTGTCTTGCCAGGTTTGCCCAGCCACTCCACCGCTTGTCTGCGTTCCACCCCATGTCTTCGTTTTCGCACATTTCAGATTTGGCTTTGGTATTTCCCCCTTCCTTTTGTGCTGTACTGGATTCAGGGCTGTCTAAGCTTAATTGACAATTAACTGTTTAAGTTACTAACATTTAATAACAGTCATGGGGGTGTAATTCTTAGACAGGCACATTACTAATACTACTAATTTAGATAGGGAGTTTATTGTCATGATTTCTGCTGTGCTATTTCAGGATCTTGCTGTGCTTTTCTGTTTTTCATGCTTCCTTCCAATCTTCATGCTTCATTGGTACTTTAGCTGAACACGCTCATTTTCCTAATGAGCAAGTCATGTCAACCTATCATTGTCCTTGTCTCATGATCTTGCCTTGCCCATTGTTTCTTCTCCAGGTGTTGCCCCTCATGAGTACTGAATTCCTCCCTTTATCTGGAGTTGGTGGAAGTTGGCTGGCAGACAGTCTCTCACTGTGTTTCATGCGCTTGTGGTTTGTGTAGTAGTTATGTCTTTCTTATAGCCAAGTTCTTGTTATTTGTATTCTAAGCCTGATTATTCTTGTCTGCTCGTGGTTTTCTCCTTGGAGGTTCCAGTGGTTTTTGTCATTTGGACTTTTTAGTTTTCAGCTCTGTGAAGCTTACCTTAGTTGGATTTTTGCAACCCTTTGGGCCAAGTTTTTTTGTTGCTCTATAGTTTTCTATAGAACGCATGGAAAATCCTATAGAACATGCTGCTCTACTAAAATGTTCTACAGACTTCCATTGATCTTCAATAGAAGTCTTATGGAGCATTTTTTGCGGGGATACCAGCTTAACCAGTTTTGACCACCTTCCTCAAGCTATAGAGACTAGCTTTAAACATCTAGACCAGATAAGACAGCTCAGACAATCTTAAACCAGCTTTGAATTCTAGCAGCTAGAATTCTAAGCTGGTTTAAGATGGTCTGAGCTGTCATATTAGCTGGTCATGGCTGGTCTAGATGTTAAAAGTTGGTCTCTATAGCTTGATGAAGGTGGTCAACTGGTGTCAGCTGGTTAATGGCTGGTCAACCAACTAAAACTGTCCAAAACACAGCTTTAACCAGCCTGACCAGCCCAGGCTGGTCGAAGCTGGAATTTTCAGCAGGGTTGTTGGACAGGTATTGCAAATATAGCCATTTTTCATCAAACCTGCGAATGTAAAATGACTGTTATGGCTGTAATCCTCATAATTATACGGTGTTCGTTGGTGGCTTCTGTGAGTGTTGTGCACCTGCCGATGGATTTATTATAGCTCAGATGACGGGAAAAAAATTCAGCGGGTCTGGCAGAAACCTAAAATCGGTTTGTTTATTTTTTTTTTTTAGATAAAAATGGCCATTCTAAGAGCAGTATTTCATGCATGACTGATCCCTTGACTGTACAGCTGACAATGCTAATACTGCTAGGCCTATATTCTGTTGACCAATATTGCTGCCATGTACGTTAATTTAACAGGATATAAAATTTCAATTTACGAGGTTGAAATTAATGCTAACAAAGCATACTGCCTGTTTTTATTTAGCAGACAAACGATCGCGTTGATGGGGATTTTGCATATAATTGTACATGGCAGATGCGGTCCGCTTGCCAGCCATCTGGCTTGCAGGAATCGCCAATTTTTTATTTTTTTTTTTAAAGATGGTATGACGTGTTATGTTATATTGTCTTCTGTGTCTAGTTAGCTTCGTCTAGCATTTTGTTTTACCTAGCTGGACATAGCAAAGCGTTTTTGTGGTAATTTCTGCAGTATGTATGAATTTGACTAATATTACGTGGCGAGCTAGCTAGCTAGCTGCCCTGGGTGGAAAAAGCCATGCCGCGGGGACGAACGCATTGTTCATCGGTCTTCGTATTAACACGGAGACCGCTGTGGCTCGTAGGCCTGTTTGCTTGCTGCCTGTGGAGCCCGGATCGTCCTGTATTGTTTCCTTTGTCTGCTTCGGTTATCTTTGTATTATTTTAGTTAAATGAACATAACAGAGAATTTTTGTGAACGTTTGTGTTGTATGTAATTATTTCGTGACAAGTATGTAGCTAGCATGCTAGCTAAGCATGTCTTAAATAGTGTTTGGTATAAAAGGGTTCAAAAAATGAATAAAAATCAAAATAGGAATGTAGTAAGGAATATAAAAATAGAGTTGCACAAAGTGAAATTGAAAAAAGCAATAATTGAGTTAAATAATTTAGTCCCAAGAAGCAATCCTATAAAATTGAGCATTGAATATGGAGGCCATTGAACAATTTTGGAGCCTTAACTTAAAAAGCTTTTTTTTCCCTACACAGACTCTAGAAGAGCTTGTAAGGCTTGCTTTGAAGACCTAAGCCATCTGTTAGGTTTGTGAGGAATCAAAAGCTCACCAATATATTCTGGAACAAGACCATGAAGTACCCAGCTGGCAATCAATAAAATTTCAACATTAATTTGAAAATGAATTGGCAGCCAGTGCCAAGATGCTCAAATAGGAGTAATACGGGGTCTTAAATTTGTCTTGGTGAGCAATCTTGCTGCTGAATTTTGACCTATGTAGTTTGGCCGAAGATTTCTTATTCAGAAAGAGAAAAGGAGTTGGAGTGGTCCAATCTTGATGAAATTAAAGTGAATAATTTTTCATTGTCCTAAAAAGACTAAACAGGTAAAATTTTAGCTATGTTTCAGAGTTGCTAATAACATGACTGAGTTTTCTGACAAGGGGTCTGATATTTGAAGCAAGTGCTCCTAGATATTATTGAATTTTATCCGGGACTAACTTTGGGCCAGGTATAAAGACATCAGTTTTATTTGAATTCAACTGCAGGAAACGGTTTGCCATCCAATTTTGAACATCAGATAAATAGTCACTGACACATTACTAAAGTCAGGTACATGCATAGCTGTGCATCGCCAGCATTAAAACAACATACTATGCAGATGAATGATCAGACCTGGAGGAAGCATGTAAATTGATATCAATATTAGCCCAAGTATGGAGCCTTGAGTTGTACCTGAAGTGAGTGCTGAAGATCATGACAAACAATCACCAGGAGAAAGAAGAAGTTTGTTTGGCAGATATGAAATCCATTTAACTTTTTCAAAGACTTGAGAAATAGAAGGCAGTTTCAAATTTTGTCTGAAGTATTGAATTTCTGGGGAAAAATACAATTTTTTAAGGAGCTGTTTAACACTGGCAATCTTTTAACAGTCAGGAACAAAGGTAGTGGGGAGAGCACTGTACACCACTGAGAGCAGATCAAGACCAACTGTCGGCATTACTCTAACGAGCTTAGGGAGTATTGAGGGACTGAGAGACTGTTCCATATGAGATGGAATATTTGCAAGATCATGCTGAGAAATTGGCACAGAACGATTCGACAAGTGAAGTGAAGACCCATTACGTCGACAGAAGGAACAGGAGTGAAACTATGCTTAATGATTGCCATCTTGTCCATAAAAAATTTTTAGAACTTCTCAGAATCAGCGGGGGGATGACACTGATGCATTAGCAAGTGCAAGGTTAACTACATGGTCAATAGCATAGAATAACAAGTGTCTGCCACTAACATGGCAATATCCCCCGCCGCCTCAATTTTATGTGACGGAACCCAATACTATATCCCCCGCTTTGCACTAATCGCAAGGCGGGGGATAATAATCTAAAAATGTATCACTGTTCAGTAATTAACTTTGACATGACCACCGTATGTATTTGTAATGGCTGACTGCCACTCGATCACGGAGACATTTCCTAAAAATAACAAACTCAGAAAGTCAACACATTGGGTCAACAACATTTAATATGCATTATTATGACTTTTGCGGATCTTTTTCATTGTTATTTCTGCAATTAGAATAAGCAATGTTTAATTTTCCAATTGATAATTTGATGAAGTATTGACATGGCGATGTTTATTTTGATAAGCTGTCACCTCCATCACCAGGAAACATCAGAATTTTGGGGGTCGTCACAGGTATCCAACATGAAAAGAATCCAGTCAACAGTTCTTAAGATATTGGAATTTATGCTTTGTGACCTTGAAATGAAGGTCAAAGTCACAAAAACAGCATGGTACCTTTCCCCCACTGAGATAAACCTAAATATCAAATATGAAAAGAACCTATTCAACGGTTCTTAAAATATCCACATTTATATGCTCGTACGGACGGACGTACGTACGTACGGAGCCCAATACTATATCCCCTGCTTCGCACGGCGGGGGATAAAAATCTAGCCTTATGTGAATTTGCGGCAATTCAAAAATGAATTTCTTTCCAGAATGTTTTATTTCTGGATTATAGGAGTTTACTAAGCTTTCTACATTGTATTTGCATGTAATGAACATTTAGTTTGTTGGCTGCTCACTTTCATTTGGTCATTCTGCATTTGCTCTTTAGGCTGCGTAATTTATCGTTTTTATTAGGCATATTCTGTTGTACAGATACTGTTCTAATTTTAGAAGGTACTACTGCATTTACTGAAGACAAAGCTATTTTCATTTCCATGCAAAGCAGTTTGTGGCATAACAGTTTACTATTGTCAGCAATTCCGCTAGACGTGCAGAGCATATCATGACGAACAATTATTCTATTGTTAGAAGTACTGCTATTGCAACTGCAGTTCCAACTAAACTCTGAATATCCAAGGAGGCCCCCAGAACAAGTTCAGGAACCAAGTAAAAAAAATTGTTTGAATTATCAAAGCAGGGCTTGTTCAAGAAAGTAGGCCTTTTTCAAGAAAGTTGGCCACCGCTATTGGTACACTGCAGTGGTTCTCAACCTGTCTCTTAACCCCCATACATCATGCACAGCATTGTTGCCAACACCGTGCAGAATTATTTTTTCCAATGATGGCCTCTGCACTGCCTCTGATTGGCTTATCCGAATATTCTTACCCCAACCCTTACCAGTCTTGCTCCTCATGCCTATGCCTAACCAACCCAATGAACATAGGAAACAAGTACTAGCTTATCAGAGGCAGAGTAGGGTTGTTCATGATTCTGCCATCCGAGGCAAAATTTGTCTCCGGGACCGTAGGTATCATTCATTGCAGAGCAATTTGTTTAAAGGGCTACTCAAGTAACTTGAATCATGGTGGCCTATTCCATATTTAAGAAAATACTTCGGTAATAAATAGACTGGCAACACAAGGCCTACTATCAGTTGAAGATGATTTTCGTGGGTGACAATGATGACATTACCCGCTTTGTTCCCTGGCCAATGAGTATAAAGCTCACTCCATGGTTTTTTTTGCTAAAAAAGTTTATTAACTTCCCTTTTGGCCATCCACAAATACTAAATCTTGGGAAAAATACATCATCATGGGTCCCCTTCAAAGATCTGTTTGTAGCTTCTCATTTTTATCTAATTGATACAGCTGGTAAGAGAAGCCCTCCTGTTTAACTCAAATAATCCAGTTTTTTGGGCACAAAAGGGGATAATCTTACAAGACTGCCATTTATTTTCGATGTTACGTCTTCTACATTTCACATGTATCCGTATAAAGACTTTCTCTAAGGTGAGGATGTGGCAACTAAGAGTGAGGAAGCAGGAATTCTCACCGTGATGTATAATGGGATGTTTTTATTGAGTCAACTTTAAAATGTACACTTGCCTTGTTGATTTATTAAAAAAAATACAAAGCATCAAAGTTTTATAGTTTTGTTTGCGACAAGAAGAGTTCTTAAGGAGGAACAATTTAAGTACTCTGGAAATAACAGCGTAGGTACAGCTTTAAAAAGGTGAATACTCAGATTGGGGAGCCAATATATACAAGATTTCCTTGGAAAAGCAAGATGCTTTGTGTTTCCTTGCAGTAGGAAAAGATTAGATTAGTAGAGCAAGAACATTTACAAACGATACGATTTGTCAGTAAGTACAAGACTCTTAGGCATAAAGGTGAACTTTCTTATTTACTGAAGACAAATCACACCGTCCAAATAAGGCAGTCAGTTTCTCCCAAAGAAATCTCTGGAAATCCGATAAAAAAATAAATTATAATTATCAAATCAGGAGAGAAAAATGAATCAACAAGCCAGCAACATGGTGTAATGAAGAATCAAAAATAAAATGTGATGCAAAACATAAAACTGGCACTTCTCAAAAAAAAGGCATCTTTTACAGCAAACTTATTTCTTAAGCATCAATGGTCTAAAGATGATCAGAAGACCTAATAATATTTAACAGTAGAGAGAGATTTGCTAGACCACAACTGTTCATATGATGAAATACTCATCAAAATAAATTAGAAATGGATACTTGTATTAATATTTCAATGAGTACCTGATTTGCTTTAATTTTTAGAGTTTTTATACCTTGCATAAAAATAACGGAAACTTTCCGTCAAAGCTGTCACAGTTGTCGTGTCTACCATTTTCCAGATGGTTTAGTTCATGTCATAAATCAGATACCACCATCTCAGTAGGCGCAAGATTCCACCCGGCAGAATCTGCACATACAGTAAGCATTCACATACTACAGATATTCAATACATGTAAAAGACATTAAAATCACATAACACTTTTTTCTTTTTACAGACATTTGCATTTCGCCTTGCACTAATGTGATGTTTGCGTGATGAGAAATGGAAAAACCTTAAATTCAACCTACAGATTTAGCATACCAGGAATTTAAGAAACCTCCGATTGCACATTCAGACTTGAATTAAAAAAAAAAGAAAACCTCAAAAAAAAAAAAAAAAAAAGGTGTCACACACATTGAAATTCTAAAAATTTGGATCCACTGTGATTTCTCAGATACACATGGAAATGCAAAAGCATAACACTTTTTCTGAAAAAAAAAAAAAAAGTGACCTAAAAACATGGATCTTACTGCTAAAATAAAAATGACAAGATGACTGAATATCCCCTAAACAGACAAAGCAATGCAGCAGTGATGTGAACATGTGAATGCTTATGTTCCAAATGCAGCCTGAATCCCATCAGAAGCTGAAACAGTCCATGTGAACAGAGGTGCAATGGAAACAAGACAATGCAGTGTGAGAAGGGCTTTACTGGTCCTCAGGTCTCCTGCGTTAGAAATGTCACTGTAGACTCCAGCCCAGCTGGGATGGGACGTCCCCACCTCCACTCCACCTCCCCCCGCTCCACACACACATTGCACTATGCCATGGTAGTGAGCTTAAATCTCAGGGCCAAAGGTCAACGCAGTTCAGGCGGTCGGCACTGTAAACAGAATACTGAGATCTGTGCCCACAGTCTCCCTCCAGCAAAAGGGGGGGGGGTGGGGCAGAGTTTTGGGGTTTGGCTGGGTGGAGCCAATGCTGTCGCAGCATTTGGGCTTCGGGGGACCCTGCGCTCACTTGGGGCCCTTGGTAAGGGTGTCAGTTTCGGTGGACTGGCGCCCATCATTCCACGCCTCGCGAGTGTTCTTGAGCGCTTGCGTCCGGTGTTGGTCCACCACAACATAGTCCACCCGCTCGTCTGATGCGGTACTGCCAGTGACGCTGCTCTTCTTCTGAGAAATACAAAACTCAAGTCACACCCCTTTCCTGCGGAGTCACTGGCATCATAACTGTCATGTCAGCTTCCTTCCATACTCTGTCAACTCCTAATCCAACATAGCTTCTGGATCTTTCCTTCTTTGCTACTCTCTACTAAACTAAACAATTACTTGGCCTCCATTTCACAAAGCAGGATTACAAAGCTAATTGATCAATGGCTCCAAATAAAACCACAATCCATCCAGAGCTGGAACAAGGACCGCCGTATTAAGAACAGTTCCACATTTTACTCAGTGCAGTGGTTCAGAAACTCCTGTTTTGTGAAATGATCTCCTTGGTTCTTTGGCTGACTTGGATGGGATCACACCAATAATGAAATCAAAAAAACCCACAGGCTCGTGAGAGGCAGGCTTGACGACCCACTTCAAAATAACCCACCAAAAAACAAGCCTACCTTTCGAGGGGGAGTGGATTTGCCAGGATCCAGGTCTAAGTCCAGATATTCCACCTGCTTGTCTCCTTTGGGCTTCACCATGGGACTGCTACCTCCTTCTGCGTTCATGGGGGCGCCAAGCTTCACGTTCTAAAAGGGGTGGGATACCCGTCACATTTCAGCCAGACCCCAAGAATCCCAATAAATCTCATATCTAAATACCAGCAGCCACACACCAGCAACGAAGCAGAGTAAGTGACAACTTCTACATTAGAAATGAGGCAGAATGCAACTACAGTAATGGGAGGAAATACTAGAACAGGAAGATGAGAAAAGCAGGATTTATTTTTGCTCTGTTTGTTAAGGTTTGCGAACAACATTCCTCCTGGTGTAAAGACACTTCCTGATCTTTAATTCTAAAAACGAAACAAGAAACCGAACCAGACTGTAATAGAAAAGCAAAAACTGAAATAAAAATTCTCCCTCTTCCCTCCAAACATTTCAACTTTGAATTTCATGATATACGGACGCTACGGTTGAGTCAATCGCAACCCTCTGCTGGTGTTTCACGCTTAGCTAACGAATGAGGCCAAGACTGTGTGCTCTGTAGTGGTTCTAATGACCTTCAGTATGAATTATAGTCAGCAAAATATATGTAAAGCAATGTGAGGGGGCCCAAAGTCAAGAACAATCAGTCCCCGAGTCTATCTTTGTGGCGATGCTTCAATTTGAGTGCATGAACCCCCTGTAGAGGGGGTAAACCCATAAACCCTCACCCCAAACTTCATGCTCATGTTCTCTCACCTCCTCCATCTTGTCAAGGCCCAACACCTCCCTCCTAACGGGGGTGATGGGGACAGTGCAGTAGAAGGACTCCTCTCTACAGGGCAGACGGGGGGAGAGCGGAGAGTCAGGGCACAGACAGAGTGAAAGAGAGGAGGATGAGAGAGACTGGAAGACAGGAAGGACAAAAGCAACTGTGAGGGAAAAAAATAAAGCAAAAAAGGAGGGCCAAATCATGGAAAGGCAAAGAGAACTGAAGGAAGGCGAGTCAGTCACCAGATCAGAAGGTCTGCTGAAAAGATGGCAAAACACAAGCACGCACTCACACACAAATGTACACATACATATACAGTCACTCACACATGGACAAACATGCAGATTCACATGCATTCCCACACACACACACACACACACACAAATACACCAACTCGCACATGGACACACCCACACCGACATACATACATTCACTCTCATGCTCACGCATACACACAAATTCACTCACTCACACATCAGGACATAAACATTCACACAAAAATATACAAAGACTCACATGCACGCACACAAACATACACTCACTCACAGACACATGCTCATACAGACTCACAGATACATGAAGACATGCTCACAAGCTCTCACCCTAAAGGGACACATGCGCACTTGTGGACATGGTTGCATGTAAACAAAAATAAAAGGTAGCTCCATTCATAAAAACACAACTTGATGTTCGCTTTTTTACTGGCGCACACACGAACCCATTCCCTTTGCAGAACTGGCGACATGCACCCATTTCACAAGAGATATGAAAATAACCAAGTTGAGAAAGCTGGTTCTCTGAAGGGCCACCAGAGTATGGCCTGTCTAATGTGACCATCATTTTTAAAAGTAGGGGAACTGAAGTACAGGCAGGTACTGCACAGATCAACATGCAACTAAAAATGTCAACATGAATAGAAGAGTAAATCACATCCAATGCACACTCAAGGAAAACTTAAAAAGAATATGAGAAGGAGAATGAAGGAGAAGATTCAGGAGATCCAGAGAAAAAGGAGGCTGAAGGATGGAGAGGGCGGCAGAATATGGGAAAAGATCAAGAAAGGAGTGAGGAGTCCTTCTATCAACATCCATGGAGGACTTTGAGAAAGTCGCCGCGCTCTTGCTCTCTTTACGGCTATCGCACATTGATGACCTCAATGATGCAGTAGGTAATTGTGCATGCCCTGCCCGAAGGCCCCCACTCATGTGGTGGAACCCAGTGGTTTATAAGTTAAGACTGTTTTAGCCTGTTACCCTTGTGGAACTGTATGATGTCAGTAAACGTTTATGCACAGTCCTTGTGTCTAGAGCACAGTACCAAATTAAACAGTTGCAGGCTGTTATTTAATAAATAAATATAGATCAATAAAATACATTCAGGAAAAACATCAGTGCAGATAATACTGTTATCCTGCGAGTTGACGTTCCGAAGTAGAAAGTAAAGAAAATCAACACAATTTCAGAAACAAGTCAAACAAAAACAAGAAGAAAATAAATTACAGGAAGCTTAAAAGTAAGAGCATTAACAAACAAAGCTGACAAATAAAGGGGAGAAAAAAGTTACTTTTTTTTTGCGAAAGGGAGAAGAGTAGCCGTGGCATAGTCAAGTTTTACATACTGTTTCTTCTGTGCTCATATTAGGGACGGCCATGGAGACATAATTTTCCTCATATTCCTCGGAGTCAGTGCTGGAGGCGGTGCTCTGCACCGACGGTGGCCTCGCAGGCATAGGGCACCTGGAGAGGCTGAGCATCAGGACACGATTTTCACACTCAATCTCCCGCACAGATTGCTGTTTGCTGTACCACAACGCGGCCACCAGAGGGCCTCACGGACACGAGGTGCACTCTGCTGCTAGAAGCAGGCCTCACGGTACATTGACTACGTGCAGTACCACATTTCAGCCCACAGGGACACTCAAGAGATATAAATCGCATGCAGAGCCACCATGCAGCCTGTGCGCAAGGCTGGCCGCTCACCATGCGAACAGCATTTACATTAATTGCCTGACCTCAGAACTAACTTTGTAAATCTTCGACTATAGAGAGTTTCACAATGTACTTGGAATGTTTGGAAAAAAAAAAGAGACCCTAACAGATGCAGCAACTTTATGGATAAAAAACTGAGATTAAACTGATATACGGTAATGTGCTAAGTCATTAGTCTGGAATAACTAGTCATTAGTGTGTAGTGCTACAGTTTGTTCCTACATGATTTCCTGTCAACAATGATGATGTCATGGGTAGAGCTAGTAGACAGCAGACAAAGGATGACATCAGTGAGATGGAAGGATACTTACTCTCGAGCAAAAGACCGGGTGACGGGTGAACGGACAGGAGCAGGAAATTCGTCCAACTCCGGCACGGGCTTAATCTCCAGTGGGGCAGGTTTAGCTACATGTGAAAACAGACATGGTTACCGGAGGCCATCTTTGCAAAATTCATTGAGCACATTTACTCTGCGACACTGCATTCACAGGTGAAAATGCCAGGTTAAGTAATCCTCCTCCCCAGTACTGAGTTCCAATCGCCAATATTTTCTTATTATCTACATTTTAAAGCCAGGAAGCAGTGCTAAGGTAAATTTGATGGTGGGGTTCATGGACTGAAAAAATACATGGCAAGACTTTGTCTGACCCCTGGACGATCCACCCCTGACTGTGATTCATACTGCATCAATGATAAACCTGTTACAACCTGCTGATCCCATTTTGAGCATTCTATTCTCCATGCTCAAAACAGAATGCATCAGATCATTATCCATCCTGTTAGCAACACAGTCTTGCAGGAAAACATGTCTCTAGTCTCACTAAAAAGACACTCAAAAGGACAGAGATGAAAGGGAAAATACTTAACGTTAGATCAGGCCGACGCAACTTGTCCATTTACATCATTACAAAATGGTTATTAGGCAGGATTTTAGTGAAAGAGACTTTAAGTATAACTTGAGAAGTAAACATTACTGGATCTTGAATTAGCCAGTATTACAACACTTCAAGTGCCAAAGACTGTCAAGTTTCACAGCTCAAGACTGCAAGATAAAGGGAGGTTTGAGGCGATGGCTATCGGTTACACAAGCAGACTGAGTTACATTCTGTTCATGCAGTTTAGTCAAGGATACGGCACCATGCATTGCATTTCAAAATGCTCTATACATGCTTAAATAATTCAGCACACCGTTGTTTTTTCTTCGAGTGCATTTAAGTTTAACTATCATTGTGCGCCATCATGCTAGCGGCAGGCCAGGCATGCATTAGCGAGGTACTGCAACAGCAGGACTGGCACAGTCACACTGGAGCCTCCTCCACTTTACCCTGTGCACAGAGGCCAAATCAAGAATCAAACCATCCTCGCAAATTGTGCATGACCCCTGCTTAAGGCTTTAAAACTCTGGATTGGAACATCACAGAGACTAAGAATTACTTCAATGAAGCACGACAATTGTATCATTCAGAAATAAAACTTATTACAATCTGTTTTTTAAATTTTGGGACAATAAGTGTAAAAAAAATAAGGATACTTCATGAAAATTCAACACTGAAGTCGTTTTGCACTGACTTACTGAAAAACAAACAGGAGCATTGAGGTAAAACACTACATTTCTAGGATATTGAACTAAACTAAATCTGACAGTGTTACTCAGCACAAATCGACCCTCCAGACTAACTTTTGGACCTTGGAGCACTACTGAAACACCTGAAAAAGTTGGGCGCGCAGGCAAAAACTGTGGTCACGCAAAGTACCGTGATACTTTTCTGAATATTTACAAGCCCAAATAAAGATACCTGAATGGACAATCAGTTGTTGCTATATTTATTTAAGATACATTATCAGAAAGCACTTTGGGGTCTACTCTCCCATTTGCGCGCGAGTCATTTTTTTATGCGATTCAAGTTACGCGCATTTGAGTTGCGCGTATTCTCCCCTACGCGCTTCGATGACGCCCACAGCGCTTAACTTCAGAACGTAGGTGGCCTGATGAAAGAGGTGTGACTGATCCAAAAGAGAGGCAGACTCTGTACAAAGCTAAGTGATTATGGCTGTCAGGAAAACATGGAACAAGGATTTTCAACAAGGATTTCCAACCATGAAAATGCAGTTGTAGTCCATGGAAAACGCAAACCAGACTTTAAATTTGAATATCATTGGCCGGCTGATAAAAACAAGATCCCATAGCGACTACAAGCTTTTGCCGATATCGTTTATCCATAAAAACATAAACATTATTATGGAGAATCCAATCGGTCTATTGTAGTAGGGAGTCTGTAGGGGCCATTGCCGGGGCAAGAAGGCCCTGTTGATGAGGAATATTAGTATACAGACTTTCAACATCCATGGTTACCAGGAAGTGAGTTTGGATGTTGCTCAAAGCAGACAGTTTGTTAAGCACATCTGTAGAATCCTCAAGATGGGATGGCAACACCCTACACACCTTAAGAATAACATTCCTTTTGGACAGTTCAACGGCTACATCGGATCTGTGACAGAGATGAGGTATTCACCAAAAAGTCGGTTGATCTGTCTCATCGTCGTAGGGAGAGCTTATAAATGCTTGGTTATTAAACAAGCCCGAGATAAAGGATTTTTGCTCAATCGAGATCACCTCCTTCATAAACGTGAGCGTCAGAAGCGCCCCTATACTCTGCCCTATTTTGTAACGCAGTATAGTACTCGGGCTGTGCATATTCTTAATATAATCAAATCTAATTGGCCTATAATTGAAAGTGACCTTGCCCTCCGTAATGTTTTCCCAGAACCTCCAATGTTTTCCTTTAAACGTGCACCCACCTTAAGGGACAAACTTGTGCGCAGTTATCTCCCTGCTGAAAGTAATTCCAATTGGCTGAGTAAACCAATTGGAAATTTTAAATGTTATAACTGCAATCATCGCGACAATATCCTCCAAACTACAAGTGCTGGTCGACGAATTAGAATAATTTGAAATAGCGCAATCGTTAAATTTTCTTGATGCATTTTTTGTGCAGAAAGCAAATCAGGTGTTCACCGCGCATGTCGTACTTGTTAGAGTATTCACAAAACTCGCTACCTGTAAAAAATTTGCTCAGCTGAGCTTTCCAAAAGGCCCATTTAGGCCATTTAACTGTGGCACTGTTGTTTCATTGAATTAGAATAAGTGCCCAAATTTTTGTTTTCTGTGAAGAGTGTTCGCTGTGCAGTATAAAGTCAGGGTTGAGTAGAGTTTTTAAGTTGTAAAATCAATCATGGGTCAGCAGCGCGACCTCTCAACGGGAATAGTGACTCAAATTCAAGCCCTTCGCAAACAAGGCTTGACCCAAACTAAAATTGCTGAGCAGCTCGGCATCAGCCAGTCGCGGTGAACACCTGATTTGCTTTCTGCACAAAAAATGCATCAAGAAAATTTAACGATTGCGAACGATTTCAAATTATTCTAATTCGTTGACCAGCACTTGTAAATTCTTCTCGGATTTCAAAACTGGGAAAACATATGCGCATACAGATTTTATTAATTGCAACACTGTTTACATGGTCTATCGCTTGTCATGTCCCTGTCTGGGAATTTTTTACACTGGTCAAACTAAGAGATGTCTTCGCGATCGCTTAGTTGAGCATGAAAACGCCACTCGCAGCCCATTGCCAGACATTTTACGGAGGCACATAACAATGATTCCCTTCTTAAAATCGAGGGCATTGAGCACATTAGAGCGCCTATCAGAGGCAGCAATATATTTAAAAGGCTTTGTGAATGGGAAGCCTTCTGGATTCACACATTTCATGCCCTTAATTATCTAGGGTTAAATGAGGATATTTATTTTCTGTCTTTTTTATAATTCTCTTTCTATATTGAGCTCTCATTTTTTGTTTGTGCATCTTGTTTTTCCATATCTTTATATGTTCATATGTGTATACATATACACTTCCTTGTTTTTGTGCATTTATTGTCCAATTATTTTCTCAAACCATACACATCCCTTTGTTCCTATTTTGGTCATCAGGTGACATGTCTCACCTTCCCTATTGGTTGTTATGTCTTTATACAGTCATGCCCAAAATTATTCATACCCCTACCAATATTTGTTTTTTTTTTTGAGATTTCTTTTGACAAATCACATGTATTCTTGCACAAATGACACAGTACGTTGGCTGTAAGAATTACAGTAAACAATTTTTCAAGAAATAAAATAATTTTTGGTATTTTAGTTGACAGATATACAAAAAATGCCATGTCAAGAATTATTCATACCCTTTTCTCAGTAATTGATGGCAAAGCCTTTATTGGTGATTACAGCCTCCAAATGCTACCTGTGGTTGATCACAAAGTTTCTGCATGTTTCCACGAGGATTTTGGCCCACTCCCCTTTGTAAAACTTCTCCAGGTCCTTAAGTTTTGAGGGTTTCCTTGACATGACCTTGGTCTTCAGTTCCCGCCACAGATTCTCGATAGGATTGAGGTAGGAGCTCTGGCTTGGCCACTCCAAAACGTTCACTTTGTTGTCCAACTACCATTTCTTGACCGATTTAGACGTGTATTTAGGATCATTATCCTGTTGGAAGATCCATTCCTGCCCAAGACCAAGTTTTTCAGCGGATTGCTTGATGTTTTCACTGAGATATACTGGTCCTGTTTCATAATCCCATTCACTTTAGGTTTCCAGGCCGATTCGCTGAAAAGCAACCCCAGAGCATGATACTCCCGTCACCATGTTTGACCGTTGAGACAGTTTTTCTTGGGTTGAACACTTCACCTTTCTTGCACCACTTCGTCTTCCCCAACCCAGACACACAAGAATTAGTCTAGCCTTTGCAAAAGTTCACCTGGACAAAGGTAAAAGCCTCTGGCTGTCAATTTTATGGACGGATGAAACAAAAATGGAGGTGTTTAGACACAGAGATGGGGCTTTTGTTTGGCGTAAGAAAGGTGAAGCGTTCAACCTGAAAAACTCGGTCCCAACGGTCAAACAAGGTGGCGAAAGTATAATGCTCTGGGGTTGCTTTTCAGCGAATGGGCCTGGAAACCTTGTTAAAGTTAATGGCATTATGAAACAAGACCAGTATATCCAGATCCTCAGTGAAAACATCAAGCAATCCAGTGAGTAACTTGGTCTTAGGCAGGAATGGATTTTTCAACAGGATAATAAACCTAAACACGGGCAAATCGATCAAGAAATGGTTAGTGGACAACAAAGTGAACGTTTTGGAGTGGCCAAGCCAGAGCTCCGACCTCAATCCTATCAAAAATCTGTGGAGGGAACTGAAGACCAAGGTCATGTCAAGGAAACCCTTAAACTTTAAGGACCCGGAGAAGTGAAAGAGGAGTTGGCCAAGATCCCTGTGGAAAAGTGTAGAAATCTTGTGATCAGCCACAGGAAGGATTTGGAGGCTGTAATTGTGAATAAAGGCTTTGCCATCAATTACTGAGAAAAGGGTATGAATAATTCTGGACATGGCATTTTTTTGTAAATCAGTTGAATACAATCCCAAAAAGTATTCCATTTCTTGAAAAAATTGTTTAGTGTAATTCTTACAGCCTTATGCCAACTTACTGTGTCATTTGTGCAAGAATAAATTTGATTTGTCAATAAATATCTCGAAAAAACCCAAGAATTGGTAGGAATATGAATAATTTTGGGCATGACTGTACATTTGTCTTGGCCTATGGTACTTTTTATGCCCTGACAAAGATTGCATAGGTCGAAACTTGTCAGCTTTTTTAACTGTTTAGCCATGAAATAAACTATCAACTGCCTCGTTTTTCTCTTCCTGTTAGAGTGAGTGTCCAGAAAGTGTTTTACTCATCATCTACATCACATCAACTTTCCATGGAGGTATAATTTGCCCATTTTTTGATTTCTCAATACATGTCTAATTTAACTTTCAACTCATTTGCTAAGTGGGGAGTGAACGATTGTGTACTGTTACTTTGCCTCAACTATGTCTAAAAAATGAACATTGTCTCTGATCAGATTCAACAGCTATAGCTCTTAGCAGAGCCATGACTATGGTTTTACTGACCAAGATGTGCAGAAAGAGGCCATTTTCAGTCATGGCTCTTTTTTCTAATTCATGATTTTTTTTCCCCCGGGGTTCATGAAAGAGAGAAAAATAAAAGCAGAATTTTTAAAGGAACCTCCCTAAAGGAACCTCCCAACGCATTAGCAATGGTAACATTCTGTATTATATTATTCCAGTGTGAACAAATAGGAAGGATAGGGGAACAGATTGCAATCTATTCGTTCGTGCTCGTCAATCGACTTATCGCGACTTTCAAGATGGAGGCAACTGGAAACAACATTGAGGTACTGTTTGCATAAATAGTATTGTTTAATAAACTACTGGTGCATTTTCAAAGTTCTCAGCGCCTCGTTTTAAATGTCAGGGCCCTAGGAATTCTAGCGATGAAGTGTGGAGCTACTTTGAGCCTTGTTAATGATGGAAAAAATAGCGATTTCTTTGCATGGCAATGCGATGCCCGATTCACGACCATTGTAAGCCTGTTGGGAGCTTCGGCTAAAAATCCATTTATTTTGAAAAGTTGCGTGCCTACGGAGGTGGGGTGTTCGACAAAAGTTAGTACTCATTATCATGTTTCAACACACCACAAGTTAATTTCACACCGAAATTCTCCTTTAAGGTCGGCCAATACAGGATATACTGGAAGGCTGTTTTTACTGTATACGAGCAATAACATACTTATTTCATTTTATTAATTGGTTAACACCGGGTAGCTTCTGTAGCTAGATATGCCAGACTGGTAGATCAGCCCTTATGGGGAGATATGTTTAATGCAACATCTATTTCACCATTTTAGCCATAAGTACTCCGATCTTTTGAGTTCTTCTAGGGCACCACTTACTCATGACTAGTCAATCTACAGTTATGTGCTCCACATAAGCGGTTACTTGCTTATAAAGACGTCCTAATTTAGACGTCAACGTCTATGGCTCTGCACAAAGGGGTTAAAACTGATGCTAGTCTTGAGGTGAGAGCCAGATAATGCAAGGGTGTTTGTCAGATGTCTTACATGTTCCTTGCCATGATTAAACAATACAAATGCTAATTGCGTCATACCAAAAAAAAATTCTGAACTCAAATTTGAAACTCCACCTGTGACCTGGGCTCGAATGTCAGAATTTAATGGAGTAAATATCACAGACAAACTGGTTTCCTTTTTCAACAGCTCTAGTCTGTCTCAACATGCTGTGGTCAAGGCAGAGTCAAGCCTAGGACTTACAGATGTCATTTACATAATTTCCTGGGCAACTTCATGTATCCGGTCGAGCACAACTGAAATTAAATGTTAATGTGGGTTGGGAGAGGGTTGATGTGAAAGCCCCTCCCCAGATTTCCTTTAAGAGAAGCAAAAGGGGCTGTTTAGCTTAACGTTAGGGGAAAAAAAAAAAAAACAATCTATTAAGCTGATGTGCAGTCTCCGGAGTCATGTGACTGATTAGAGCTTGCAAGGCTCACAGCCCCCATTTGAATGGTAGTTTTATGAATGGGTCTGATGTGCTGACGTTAAGCGCAGGATGAATGGGGGTGATGAGTGTGATGATACACCGCTGATCTGACACTCTAATTCACAGGCTTTGATTGAGCAACACAATCCTGCAGCTGGGGAACAGGCTCCGCCTACATAGGCTGAGACGCATGTGACAGCCTGCAGTGGGATGTCAGGGCAAACTGAGATAGACAAATCACCAATCATAGTCATGTACCCTCTAACATACACACACACAAACACTATCACATACTCACCTTTCCACACACACTCCCTCAAACACTCGATCAAAGACCATCACGTACTCTCCTCCCCACACACACACATTCACACTCACAAACACTATCACATACTCTCCTCCCCACACACACACACACAACCACACTCATGCACGTAAACACCATCACATACTTTCCTCCCCACACATACTCCATCAAATACTTACACACACACACTCACTCACTCACTCAAACCCTCCCAAACAATCATACAAACATCATCACATACTTCCCTATGCATGAACACACTCAAGGACACATACTCTCACATATGGAAACACCATCACATACTCTCCTACTCAATCACTCTCACATGCACACTCACACGCAAACATCATCACATACTTTCCTACCCACAAACACACTCAAAGACGCTCACCTGTGCAAACATCATATACTCTCCTACACGCTCACAAACTAACTCAAACACACACACCCACTCAAACACTACCACATGCAAACACAAGCACATAATCCATTATCAATGCACACATTCACTCAAATACCCACAAACAAACTTATGCACACACACACACACAATCACATACTCTCCGACCCATTCACACAAACACACACTCTCACATATACACGACCACTAACTCTCCTACGTACGCACACACACACACACTCATTCACAAGCACAAACACTCTCTCTCTCTCTCAAGTTCTTGTTCACACACACACACACCCAAACTCTCACGCACTCACACACACACACACACACGCGCACTCTTCTTGCCACTTGCACACATGATCTTAAGGACTAAATCACAGAGAGGCGCACATGTGCTAACCCACGCAAAGGTTTGAAACTGAAACAACTGATAGATATATTACAACAGAAAAAATACAATCAAATTGGGACATTTCTTGAGAAACTGAATTCAGGGAACGGCAACTGCCAATCACACAAAAAAAAATGTTCCCAAAATTATGCCAGTCAGAAACCAGTAAAAAGAGCAAAGTTAAATTTAGTTTTTATTTTCTGAGCATACTTTCACAAGGTCTGTTCCACAGATTCATAAAATACAATGTGACATAACAGACCACTTTATTCTTCTGACCAGAGCCACAAGTTGAAGGGAGTTTGAGTTAATTTCAGATAATGACACAGACAGTAGAGCAAACATTATGGGACAAATCCATGGGGAATGAGCCAGGGACCAACAGCTCAGTTACTCCAATGCAAAAGCACAAATTCTTCTGCGCCAAAATGTGATATTAGATGATAGGACCAAAATTTTTTTAGAAAATAACTGTACAGTCTAAGTGTAGTTGTTTGAGTTCTGAAAGACCTTTATGAACCTGTCTCATTGCCAAAATTTAGAATGCAACCCTCCAATTTAATTTTTTTTCTGTGTACAAACAACGCCACATTGCAAAAGTCATGTCCTCATAAACACAAATAACTACTTAACCACATAATCGGTGCAAATTCCACCAAAACATAGCGGAGGCAAAAAATTTAAATTGTCCTGCAACTTCATACTCAAGAGGTAGGAGCATTCATTCTGTTGTCACATCTCTCAATGCATGACAATGCACAGAATTAAGGGCTTTAGCAGTGATATCATCAAAAATAACTATCTGCTTTAGTCAAGAAGAGAGAGGTATTTTCACGCGGAATAGATTTGCAACACACACGACTCCAGCCGTGCATGCAAATAACACCAAGATCGTGATCAACGGACATGCACAGATTAAAGCTTTCACAACTCTGTGACCTGCAGGGACCAACTACCTCAAATTAAGAGTAAATAATGCATGTGGCATTAATTTTTTAAATCCATTTCTTCCATTGCTGAAATTACGTATTCGCCAAGCACTGCATATGGTGAACCAAAGTGTTTCATGCATAAGAAAGCAAGATATATACGTCTGAGTGCAAACTTTCCAATTTCAGTTCCCACTATAACAAATACAATTTTGTAAGCACATTTACACCCTAAAACGGCATTAGTTCAGAATCTAATGATAACAAACACTTTCCTCACCATAAACACAATAAATTGCTAAACCTCAATAACCTGTAGGACAACAGTGTTTACATGCCCTCAGCATCAAAAAATGCAAGATATTATTCTAGCAAAACATTTGTAGTATAGAGAGGGCAAAAATGCAGGATATTATTCTGGTAAAAAATTTGTAGTGAAGAGAACGGAAGTGAAATTGTGACCAGAAGGTTGTAGATTCGAGTATGGGGCCAACCCATTAGCTAGAGATGGTTATGAGACAGGTTTGCACCTGGCTTTAGCTGTAACACACAGTGAAATAAACAATAACAAAAAACTCCATTAATTGCGCATTGCCGTGCAGAGGATTCTGGGTAATAACACTACAAAGTAGCACACAGCTCATTACTGGACGAAAAAGAATAGGGAGTCAAATGGGAATTTCATTAAAGGGATAGTTAACTTTTTTGAAGTGGGGTTGTATGAGCTACAAATTACCACTACTTACATTAGATGCAGTAGAAAGCTCTCTGATCTCCTCCAGGAAGCCGCACCAGAGCATAGTGCAGGGTGGAAATTTCGGCGATACACTGTTGTGAACGGAAACACAGAAACAGCGTATTTTCGCAGCCTAAAAGAGGTCCTACCTGAAAATAATACACCATTTCAATTCTACGCAATATTTAAAAAAATTACAGCACTTCAGCTGCTCAGAAAAGTTGCTCTTAAACTAACCAACTGACGTATTCCTCCGCAAGGCGCATCGTAGTTTACTACGCGCTGTAGCAATCAGCTGTTTGGGTCACAGTAAAGCTGCTTGCACAAACGCGTATATGCATGTCTTCGCATTTACTTTGAATGTATTCTGTGTGCAAAAAAATTGTTTCGTGACCAGTGTGCAAGCGACTTAACTGCGGTTGTGAGGTCGGACGGTCGTTTAACTTGAGCAAATATTTCAAAAATGGTCCGTGTGTGTCGCTTTCTTGGACGTGACAGCAAAGCTGTATCCTGGTGCACTTACAGCTTCCACCACATTCCTCTGCGCAATATTGGACTTGTAGCTGTGGCTAGATGCCTCAACACGGATATGGATACGCCACCTGTATCCCTAAAAGAGCTCTGTGTTTGCGGTATTCATTTTTCCAGAGGATTTTGTGAGGCTACATTCAGGGAAATGTCAACGGTACACACTGAAGAGCACTGCTGTACCCAAGCATCAGGTAGAAGAGTGAAACACCTGTGAAAAAGTCTAATGTAACATTGCAGCACAAATTGATATCACATAGGGCAGGGGTCCTCAATCTTTCCCAGACAGGGCCAGTGTGGGTGCAGGTTTTCATTGCAACCAAGCTATTACACACCTGATACTACAAATCAACCCCTGGACTCTTTGCTAATAAGCTTGATTAGTAGTATCAGGTGTGTAGCTGCTTGGTTGCAATGAAAGCCTGCACCCACACCGGCCCTTTCTGGGAAAGATTGGAGACCCCTGACATAGGGTCTATGCAGCCACATACTGTGTATCTGCTGTGCTGGTTATTATAGGGATTTTTTTTTTTAAATTTGAGACGTGATTCTATGCCAATTAAATTCTGTCTCTGCTGCAAACCGCTCAGTGTCTGACACAAACAGCTAATGGCTACAATGCGCAGCGAACTGCGATGCGCTTCGCGCAGGAATACGGCAGTTGGTTAGTTCAAGAGCAACTTTTTTTTTCTTTCCGAGCAGCACAAGTGCTGTAATTTTTTTAAATATAGCGTACAATTGAAATGGTGTATTATTTTCAGGTAGGACCTCTTTTTTTCAGGTAGGCCTCAAAAATATGCTGTTTCTGTGTTTCCATTCACAACAGTGTATCGCCTAAATTTCCGCCCAGGACTATGCCCTAGTGTGGCTATCTGGAGGAGATCAGAGAGCTTTCTACTGCATCTAATGTAAGTAGTGGCAATTTGTACCTCATACAACCCCACTTAAAAAAAAGTGAACTATCCCTTTAAGGGTGCAGCTTAGTTAGACAGCAATTAAGGTGTTGTTTAGTCCAATATTTTCTCCTTGATCTATAAAAGTAACGCATTTGCTTGAGTGTCTGGTGAAACATTAGGTATGATAAAATATTTACCTTGGCTAATAAAGCTGTTTTGATAAAACCAACTTGCTATGCTGAAATACGGCACGACAGAAGACCGCAGTGTCCATGATCTAAGTGTTCCATTTACACAATGCTGTGTTTAGACCGTCACCAATCTGCTCCAGTTGAAATGCCTCTTACAAAAGCCTCTGCTGTGACCAACAGATGAGAACAGCTCTGTTGCTTTCAATTAACTGTAGCAATCATGACACCAACAAAAATATTCAGTTAACAAAATTCTAATGATATTTGTGACTTCACACCTTACAGGGGTAAAGAACTGCCCTGATTTCTTGGTCAAGTTCACTTTTTCTTTTGATTATCTGCCATGTTCTGTTGTACTTTGATTATTATTACTTATATTTGTATTTTAACTCTGCCATGTCCTCTTTAACCTTATTCATTTATCTCCTGACTTTTTATTTTTATCCTATTGTTTTATTTCTGTTCTGATGTCTGTTATTTTACGCATTTGCCTCAGCTGTAAAGCACTTTGGGTCAACTTCTGTTGTTTTAAATGTGCTATATAAATAAACTTGACTTGACTTGATTTTAGCAAGCTAATGTTGAGGAGGATTACAGTGTGTTGTGTTCCGTGCAGTGTGTCTTCATGCTCTGACACTTTGTATACCTTCTCTTTTCAAATACATTGCACTTGCATTGTTTACAGACCTTCAGTTTGAAAGTTACAGGAGAACTGGCACACAGTCATAGTATTGAGACCAAAGTGAAAATAATAGAGAACAATTTTTTTTTTAATTATTGCATTTGCAGGATAACTGAATGAAATAGTATGAACAGATCACAAAACGTGAAGTAGAACTTGGATTAGTTTGTTAGTCAAGGGAAGTGAATGGTGCAAATGGCAGTTCAAATTACGCGAAATATAGAATGGACAGCCTCAGGTCTGCAGATATGTGCTGGTTGGTTTTTAACACTCACAATAATTCATACAGATCAGGACCCAGTCTGACCATTGTAGAGCTCCTTAGGCTAATGACAAGCATTCAAGTGCTTTAGGTGGCCACTTTACATGGTAATGAGAGAAATTCCTAAGAGAATCACCCCACATGGATGGAAAAACCGTAAAATTAAAGAAGAAATTTAGAACATATACTTCATATTCATCTTTTAATTTTAGTTTAGGCTGGTGTACAGATCAAAAACATGAGTAAATTTCATCTCATCTGAACAGCAAGAACAGCCCTATTTGCATTCAGTGGTAAAGAAATGGACAACGTCGCACACCTCAGCAAAAATGAGACTTCCATAAAAACAACTTTGACAGTAATTGAAGTGATTCATCCAAGTAGTTTTGTTAAGAAAACGGGATACTTTCACATCAACAGCAGAGTATGTTACATTAATTCACAGATGGGACTCTTGGAAGTACATACCCTTGCGTCGTCGGGGAAACTCTCCTACGGTTTGCGAATCTGTTCGCTCTAAACCGAATGGTTTGGCCCTCATTTTAGGACTCTGACCTGATTGGTAGAAGAAGATTTTCTTATTACATATTTAGTTTTAAAGCAATTATCTCATAATCTCTTGGTGCTTTTGGCAGAAATGACAGACAGGGTTTTGCGAAGCACCCAATTTCAAGCTCATCCCCCACACTGTAGCGCCGCTCATGCTAGTCCGAGAGTCTGAAAGCGTTTTCATGCACATCAGGCCTGGCCAGAATGGCTTCCCGACAATGAGCTTCACCACAGTCAGAAGAGGGACAGAGAGAGCACCGCACGGCGCACGTCTGTGCTCACATCAGAACATGGAAAGCGATCGGTGAAAACAACACACTGGAAAATGGCAGCTCAACCATGATAACATGCTTCCAAGCCTCCACGGTACCCATGAAGAAGGGCTAAGCAAAGAACAGCACGCTGCCACTAAACACATCACAAAGAGGCACAGTCGTGACATAAAACGTACAATGAGGAAACGGACTTACGAAAGCACATTTAAATCAGTGCAGCAGCCTCAATAAAGTTTGGCACAGAAAAGCCCTCCATATGCACGGAAATATTTGAACCCACACTCACATACCAAGTATGTATGCACAATCAAATGTCCTCACTAAGGCATGCATGCGCGCGCGCGCACACACACACACACACACACACACACACACACACATTTCAACACACGCTGACACAAATGTATACATATAGCTGAGACGGCTGTCCATTTATGTAGATTACGCACTGCCTTATAAGAAAAGTTTTTTGTCAGCGACCAATTGCTTTTTAGCAATTGAGCCAATTTTTCAGGGAAACGGCCCCAAAAAATTTCTGAAGACGTTAAATGCTGCTATGGTACTGTACGAAACACCATCAAACATTTCAAAGAGACCGGTTCACTGAAAAATAGTGGTAATGGAGGTAGAAAATGGAAGTTAAGTGCTTCTGACATTCATTATCTATGTGCGACAAGTTTAAAAGAAAAAAAAAATCATTAGCGGCTGATAGCATGAACTCTATGATGATATTAATGGCGCCAGAAGTGAAGAGATGAAAGTATCAAGACCTACTATTTCTAAATGCGTGTGTGAAAATGGTCTGCAGCCAAAAAAACACTTCTTTGAGCTGGGAGCGGGCAACATCAAAAAAATACTTTATTTTCTAATAAATTCAAGGACTGGATACCAACAGACTGGGAACAAGTCCTTTGGACCACTGGATCAAAACTTGAAATTTTCTCATCCAAACGCAGAACATATGCGCGCCGTAGAGTTGGAGAATGCTTCAAAAATGACTGTTTAACCCCTTCAGGGAAACATGGAGGTGGTAATATTAAGGTTTGGGGATCATTCTGCTCAAAATGAGCCAGTGATCTCATAAAAATCAACAGAATCATGGATCAAGAAAAGCATCTCAGCATCCTTGTGAGGAACGCAATGCCATCTGGAAAGAGACTGATTTGTTGGGGATTTTATTTTCAACAAGATAATGATCCTAAACACACTCCTAAGTTGTGCAAGAATCATCTCGGCAGGAAAGAATCAACTCGTGACATAAGTCATGACACACACACACAAATGCACACGCGCACACACTCATTACACACACCACACAGAAGCATGCATACAGGTGTATACAAGTTACCGCTCAGGCGTTTGCAATCACATATCGTTTAAGTACCACCTGACACTTTATTCGATACTAGCATTTGTAAAATTGAAATTTATGTGAAACAAATGACAAAATGTATTGCAAAACCCAAAACCCGTGAAGTTGGCACGTTATGTAAATCATAGATAAAAACAGAATACAATGATTTGCAAATCCTTTTCAACTTATATTCCATTGAATACACTGCAAAGACAAGATGTTTAATGTTCAAACTGAGAAACTTTATTTATTTTTTTGCAAATAATCATTAACTTAGAATTTAAAGGCAGCAACACATTGCAAAAAAGTTGGCACAGGGGCATTTTTACCACTGTGTTACATCACCTTTCCTTTTAACTCAGTAAACGTTTGGGAACTGACGAGACCAATTTTTGAAGCTTTTCAGGTGGAACTCTTTCCCATTCTTGCTTGATGTACAGCTTAAGTTGATCAACATTCTGGGGTCGCCGTTGTCGTGGCTTCATTATGCGCCACACAATTTCAATGGGAGACAGGTCTGGACTACAGGTAGGCCAGTCTAGTACCTGCACTCTTTTACTACGGAGCCATGCTGTTGTAACACGTGCAGAATGTGGCTTGGCATTGTCTTGCTGAAATAAGCAGGGGGGTCCATGAAAAAGACTTTGCTTGGATGGCAACATAAATTTCTCCAAAACCTGTATGTACCTTTCAGCATTAATGGTGCCTTCACATATGTGTAAGTTGCCCATGCCTTAGGCACTAATACGCCCCCATACCATCACAGATGCTGGCTTTTGAACTTTGCGCCTATAACAGTCCGGATGGTTCTTTTCCTCTTTGGTCCAGAGGACACAACGTCCACAGTTTCCAAAAACAATCTGAAATATGGACTCGTCAGACCACAGAACACTTTTCCACTTTGCATCAGTCCATTTTAGATGAGCTTGGGCCCAGCGAAGCCGGCGGCGTTTCTGGGTGCTGTTGATGAATGGCTTTCGCTTTGCATTGTAGAGTTTTAACTTGCACTTGCAGATGTAGCGACGAACTGTAGTTACTGACAGTGGTTTTCTGAAGGGTTCCTGAGCCCATGTGGTGATGTCCTTTACACACTAATGTCGGTTTTTGATGCAGTACCGCCTGAGGGATCGAAGGTCACGGGCATTCGATGTTGGTTTTCGGCCTTGTCGCTTACGTGTAGTGATTTCTCCAGATTCTCTGAACCTTTTGACGATATTACGGACCGTAGATAATGAAATCCCTAAATTTCTTGCGTTGAGGAATGTTGTTTTTAAACTGTTCGACAATCAGCTCACGCATTTGTTCACTAAGTGGTGACCCTCGCCCCATCCTTGTTTGTGAATGACTGAGCATTTCAGGGAAGCTGCTTTTATACCCAATCATGGCACCCACCTGTTCCCAATTAGCCCGTTCACCTGTGGGATGTTCCAAATAAGTGTTTGATGAGCATTCCTCAACTCTCTCAGTCTTTTTTGCCACTTGTGCCAGCTTTTTTGAAACATGTTGCAGGCATCAAATTCCAATTGAGCTAATATTTGCAAAAAATTACAAAGTTTACCTGTTCGAACATTAAGTAACTTGTCTTTGCAGTGTATTCAATTGAATATAGGTTGAAAAGGATTTGCAAATCATTGTATTCTGTTTTTATTTACGATTTACACAACATGCCAACTTCACTGGTTTTGGGTTTTGTAAAAGATAATTTCATATATCAAGTACACACCTGGGCAAAACTTAATCACCAAAGAAATTCAAAAACTGAAATTTTCTGAAAACTGGCAAATCCTGAACTCCGTACATTTGCATGAAGGCTTTAGCAAGCATTCCACAGGCATTTCACATTCAAGAGGCTTTTTGTCATAAATATTAGCAGTTTGGTGGCACTTCTGAAATCTTAGGTTTCATCTCAGTCAGAATCTGATTTTGTTTATTCCAATTACAGTTTAGACTTTAGAGCAGTTCTTGGCAAATACAAGTCTCCTTCCCATCTTTAAAAGTCAGTAGGCCCATACTTTTAACAGCATTAAATGCGAGAAAAACTCATCCTTTTTTTTTTTACAAGGAATATTTACAAGCGATGAAAGTGTGAAGTAAAGAGCAAAGTCTTTTCAAACTGATTTTGTGTGCCAGGCAAGGCATGTTCACACCATATTTTGATGTTCTTAATTTTCTTTTGGTGAAGTGAAACTCAATTTAAGAATTGGGTGGTGCGTAACTTTTTCCCAGGAGTATACTTGAGGAGTTTGTAAATGAAACAAAATCTATTTTAGTGATCTCTAATCAAAGTATCCCACATGAGATTTAACCAGTGCTTCCAAAACTTTAAGCTTTCAGTTTATTAATTTTACAAAGGCACCATTCTCAATAAGTTTCCAAGTGGATAGCATCATTTCCTGTAGATGTGTCTGTAAAGATGTCTGGAAAGACTTCACAATCCAGGTGATTGAACTGGCCACTCCATATTATGCCATTTCCTTTCCAGAAAGTCCACTGCTTTTAGCAACTGAGCTACTGCCTTATAACAGGGAGTTTCTTCTATTTACTTTGTGTGAAGATCGCTGGTAATTCCAAACTTTTGAGCAGTGTTATACACAGGTGTATGCCCATACCTGTACACGAATACACACTTGCGGACAAGCTCATGCTGTACACACTCAGACATGCACAAACACACATAAGGATACAGTAAGTTGAACATGACTAAATCCCATAAGCACCCACATGCACAGGCAGGCAGAAGCACAGACCACACAGTTTACACTGGGTTTACACCACATCTGGCAGCACAGCTGCAAACCCAACAGGCAAAAAACAGCACAGATATACAGTAAAACATGCCTCTAACAATGATAACACCATAGCTCTCCAATGCTTATGAACGCAAATCCTAAAACTGGAGCATCCAGTACAGATGCGAACAATTCAATTTTCCTGTTTCAGTAAAAAAGGTGGCCATCTTCAAATGTTCAAACATTAAACAGAGAATTAAAAATAGTCTGCAAATATAAACAATAACAACAATAATAATAATGAATGAAAGTGCACAAGTTTTTGGACAGGGAATATTTTCCAAGGCTGTGATTCCTACATGTTTCACTCCTAACAATGTGAATACTATTGACTTGTCAATACTATTGACAGTCAGCACTGTAAGGGTGTTTGCCTCTGCACTGAAGGATAAAGTTGGGAATAAACAGCAGCTTTTAAAAACAGAGCACTGTCTCAGTACTTAAACCTGAAAGAGGGTGTAACTCATAAAAATAAAATAAGCATTAAAAGGTTGTGATATTCAAGTGTTGGTTGAAGCTTAATTAAAATAAAAATATTCTTGGACCTTGTGACAGATCTGGAGGCTGAAATGCATTTTCACTGAATTTCCTTCCATGTGAATATCAGCTAAGGCATGGCAGCCAAGTGCTGCGAGGAAAAGCCCCTAATCTACACCCTCCATCTGATACTTTTAATCAAGTTATCCTTCCATGCACTGTGATGGGGGCAGATCCCCCCTCTGTGAAACCGGGGGAGGGGGGGTGGTGTTTCGGCTGAGCTGATCAAATGGTCCTTTCAACAGAGGCCACAATTGGGAGCCAAGGTTCCCCACTAAGGAGCCTGGTTGCCTGGCAACCAGGGGCCCACCACCGCGAGGCAAGGGCTCGGGTCTCGGCCGCGTCGGGACGTCCCGACAGGCCCCGCAGGGTCCAAAGCCCCCGGTCACAAAAGCCCCATTCAAAGTGCAGTCGCGCGCTGGTTACCCCAAACAGGCCTGGACATGGATATGGCGCTGCAACTGATGTTTACATCAGTGCCCATGAGCCTGTCCTGCTACGTCCTGCCAAGGGCATCTGAAGGCTCTTACCCTCAGCTGACCTGAAGTTCCACCTTTTTAAGCATGATCAACAGGAAAACTGAAGACTAAAATTGTACCAAACTGGCAAATCACAAAGATGCAGTCAAAATTGTGTAGTTTTTTCAAATGCACTAAAAATTGTGTAGTCATTCAAATGCAGTTTAAATTTCTGACAACTTAAAATTGCATACTTATTAAATGAAGCTGCACGTGAGTGTTTATTAACATGGGAGAGTCACCTAAATCTGCACATTTTCAATTGCAAAAAAGTAGCTAATAGCTCACACTGGCACTTCCTCACACTCACAAATGGCATTGCCAATACAAACACAAACACTACACAGACTGAAGTATATGGACACTCCTCAGTCTAGGCCTGTTTTACATGGTTCAGACAGGGCCACTTAGTTCCACAGAAGCAAAATCATAATGGACTAGGGCTCTTACAAGATTCAAGTAGTTTCAAGGTGTATTTTCAAGCTTTTTCTTACAGCTGTGGTAAATCACAAATTCTTCGAACTACAAAGTCAGCAATTTATCATGACAGGAACGCAAGTAATTTCAAGTGCTTCATTCAAAACCCAACACTTTTCAAACCCTGAAAACACCACATTAAAATTCAAGCTTTTTCAAGAATTTCCAAGACCTGCATACAATAACATTCTAGATGATTCCACGCTTCTGTAAGTTTCAGGACTATGATCAGAATGCGGTCTATACTCACATTGCTGAGTTCGAAGATGAGTAACCTGACTGGCCCGGACAGACCCAGGACCATTACCTCATCCAACATCCTTGCAACACCACCGATAAACTGACAAATAAACTGACTGCCAGGCTCAATCTCTGAACACCGCCTGAACTTACTAGCTTTTTCTGGATGAAATGGACGTAAAGCCACGCAGCAATGTTTCATCACCTTAAGGAGCGCCTTCTCAGAATGCAGCAAAGGGGCTGTCAGAGGGCAGGTGTCCACACACACAGTCCATGCAGTGGACACACACACACACACACACACACACACACACACACAAGCACTCACATCCACTTGTTCACAGAAATGCACATACACAAAAGCACAAACTTTGGTTGCACGTAGTCCCTCGCTCACCTTTGCGGTCGGGCTTGAGGTTGCGGTCGGGCTTGAGGTTTCGGTCCACGGGTGGTGGTTGGCATTCCTTAGCGGGCATCGGTTTTCGGGGCGGCGTTTTAGGGCTGAAGCGGAAGCCCATGTGAGCCGGGGGCGGCACCTGTTTGCCGAGGGAGGAGAACTCCACAGTGCCGGGCGTCATGGGAACGTAGTTGGGCTCTTGGATTGGCTCAGACAGGCTGCCGGAATGGTGGTGGGAGGGCGAGTTGGCGCTCATGTGGACATAGTTCTCATCCACCTCTTCTGCGGAGGCACTCCGTACTGGCATCATACCTTTGTTTTTCTGCCGGGACAGAAGAGATCAAAAATGTTTTCTTGAGGAGTCCAGTTTCACGACACTGCAAGAACATTCTGCTTCATGAGCATTTAAGTCTTTTACAGAGACCTACAACTGAATTTTTACTCAGACGCAGAAGTTATTAATTCATTCTAAGTTTGCTCAGCAAGTGAAATTTTCTTCACGTTGTGCTTCACTTCAATGACCGATTCTAAACCAGGAGCACTTGGCCGGGGGACCATCCGAGCACAATGTGCACCCTTGTTTCTTTCAGCAAACCCTCTACACCTCCTCCCCTCCCCCTTCCCCAACGTAGCCCAACCAGGAGCATGACTGACATGTTGAGATGAGCCGTTGTTTGAGGCATCTTTTGTAGCAACTGTGTGTAAGGATCACCAAAAAAGAGCAACTATAATAAAAACGTAACATTTGAGAGTTTTTGGGCATGTGTGGGCCTCCTCAGGCCCTGAATGACGCAGTTTATCAATCTGGTTCTGATTCTGGTTCCCACCCAGCCATGTGCCAAAAATGACAAATCAATGAATTATTTGTCCCTCTCCAGCGATGACACCAAAATCTCTGTGGCACACAAGGCGGCTGCTTTTTGGTGGACATAATGAGAACAATTGCATTGGATGTGTGCAATTTTGACCATATTTTGCACACACAAAAAAAAAAAACCAAGACAAATAAGATTTTAAACATCAATATAAGCCTGGAATACACTCTGAACCAAATGCTCCAAGATATGTTTTTTATTTTTTTGGTTACCGCAAATGAGACCTCTACAGTGACTAATCTAATATTGAGTAACTTCCTCACTCATGACTCCAGTTCGGTAGCAAGTAGAAACTAACTCACTAAGTAGGCGTTGAAGCTCTCGTTGAAGTCAAATGAAGGGCTTCCCTCCGAAGGAAACGACCTGGGGATGTCATAGAAGTCTTGAGAGCCATAATCTGTGGAAGGTAATACCAAGGTGAGAGACCAAAAACGACTTGACAGGAACCGCGATAGAGGATGAAAGCAAAAGCTAAACTGAAGAGGGTGCAATGCTCTTGTATACACACATCTGCTGAGCAATCTAATTTTTAAGGTGCTTCACAAAAGCCAGTGACCACTCCAAAAGAGGAATTCAGCTTTAAGATGTGGATCACATCCAAGGTAATTAAAAAAAAAAAAAAAAAGAAACTGACGAGACATTGTAGCCCAACTGATGTTACATAACTGAGAAAAGGACCAATTGCTTGGCTAATTAACTTCAATGAATTTACAAAAAATTCCAATTTATTCAGTTTTGCCATGTTAATAAGTGGGAGAGGGCTGAAAATTGCAATAAAATCCATCTGAATATTGACTTAAAACTAGCTATTGAGGCGCTTAAATAATGAAAATGTTTACTGAAGTAATAAATCAAGTGCGGAGGGAGAGTAATTTTCTCATAGACCTCTATAAAATTGGACATTTTTTTGCAACCACAGAAGTTGCCCGCAACCAGCCATTAGAAAGTATCTGATTTCAAGGCAATTCCGCGTTGGCCTCACTTTTCAGACCTGGGGGCTGCATCCATCCTTTTCTTCAGTTTATGCCTGGAAATCAAACATTTCCATGTTTTCTGTGCTGGTTCCTAAAAATTGCCTCCCCAAACTTACCTTTATTGCCTGGAAAAGGGAAGCTGGCACCTCCTTCAAGGCTTTGAGGAAACCCAACCCTTCTGTGACACTGGCGCTGGGGCCTCTCTAAGAGCCACGAGATGCTCTCATAAGACATGCTCTTGTGGTTAGAATAAGCTTCCCAGGCAGTAAACCGCTCCATTTCACTTCTTAATGGACTTTCAATGTGACCCAGTTCATCAATCATGCAGACGGGGAGTGATACCGTCTAGGCAACCTGGCCTCCAAGTGAACATAAGGTAATCTAGAACCTTCCCTGAAAATTCAGTGCTACGTAACCATAACGTTTCCATGTTTTTAAACTTTGAATGGCCTGAGGGAAAGCCTTGTCATTTCCGGTTAAACGATGCATCATCCTAGATTTTTGTACACAAAATCAAAGGAGACAGATCTTAAAAAAAAAAAAAAATCCTGCATGCGTGTTTTAGTATGCGTCCGTTGTATGTGTACAGTGGATTAAACAGTCAGGACATGCACTAGCTAAGCTGAGTTAAGATAATATAAAAGTATGCATTCCAGGCCTCCGTCAGGACTACCACACAGTACACTGCATTTCCATGAATGCACTGTTAAACAGGCTGAAATAAGATGATCGCAGGACTGATTTCCAAGCTTAAGTGATCTTAAGGAAGGTTCATAGTCAAACTGAATTACTTTAGTAAGAACTACCCAGCTGAATGGATGACCTGTGTGGGTGCCCATCAGGTAAATCGCCCTTGACAAGGGCAACTGCAAGGCGAGAAACAACAATCACTGCATGAAATCTTCCAGCAGGATCTTGAGGGAACAACTGAGCACTTCGATGTCAACTCAAAGGAAAATTTACACAGGTGAATAAAGAAAAATTAATTATATAGTTCCTCGCTCATTTAAACATTAATTGAGGAATTATTGGTTTACTGCCAGTTAGAATGCAATGCTAACTGCAAATGCATTGCAATTGCTGACAATTTAGTGCTGTGGCAGGGAATATCCTACAGTGGCTGAAACAACAGTGTTGGCTAAAGCAGGCAATGTCATGCTATCTCCAGAAATGGGAATATAGTAGAAAACATGGGACTAAAATCTTATAATTGAAAATGTAAAAGACCTATAGCTATGAATTGGGTGCAAAAGTTAGGAACATAATACTTCTGCAGAGAATAAGGAGCTATAGGTAGGGATTTAGGACTGCGGCATAGTAGAAGGCTGTAGATAAGCTCAAGCATGTCTGCAGCACCATGTCGACCGTGTAAATGATTGCTTGTGAAAACAAAGAGATTTAGTCCCAGATGTGCGCGCAGATCCCACAGCTACCACCAGAGGGAGTCTTTAAGTCTCAGAGGCACAAAAATCCTCAGCCAATCTTTTTACCCACTTAAATTTAATTATTCCACTCACAATACCGGCTCTATTTAACAGCGCAGTAGAAAACCTGCTAGACAAGAATACATTTTGCCACAGGTTGTAACTGTAACTGCATTGCAGTTCTTGCAATACCACACAATGAGAAACATTTTATTGATATGAATTTGACAGAAATTCACATGAGCGTAAAAACGTTTCAGGTGGCCGTTTAACCAATAATGAAATGACAGACCAATAATTTAGTACCAAACTACATGTGGAAGCCTTTGGTAAATGAAAGCTATTAGGAGAGCCAGCAGGAAAATGGTATTAGCATGATAATGGAGTAGGCAGAATGATGGCATTAGCAAGATGATGGAGTTAGAAGGCTGATGGAGTTTGTGGGATGATGGTGTTAGCAGTATAATGTAGTTGGCTGGAGAACTGAGTTAGCAGAATTATGGAGTAAGCAGGATTATGGAGCGAGCAGAATGAGTTCCCTGGATAACAGAGTTAGCTGGATGACAGCGCTACGTACAACAGAGGAAAGCTGCAGTATTTTTACTTCAGCCAATCTTCCAGATTGGGTCCGGAATTCAACTAAGTGCTTCTGGCTTTCTCAGCAATCGCAAGAGCACCAGTAATTCCACTTAAACTAGGTTCATCTTGCTCAGCTGAAACGTACCTACCCGAGCACCTATATACCAACTTGCAACACAAAGAAATTCCCTGAAGTGGACAGAGGGATTAATTTTGGACAGAGGGATAAACTTTGCTTTACAAGGGAGGGAGAAGTGGACTGTTATCGTAGAGCACGGTTTTAGGCACGGGTGTGCCTCAGGGCTCACCTTTCCGAAGGCGGCACGAGTCGACGGTGGCAATGGTGTTGCTTCGCAGTGCTTTCCCACCAGCACTGGGGGGTACGCAGTAGTTGCCGTCCGTCTCTGAGGCCGAGCGCGGAACGGCATAGTTCTCTGTAGGTGATCGCTCAGGAGGAAGCGCAGAGAGGGAGGGCTTTGGGGGGCGGGGAGGGGGCACGTCAGACTGGGGGGCGATCTCTGGCCCGCCCCCAGCCGTGCGAGGGATCTGATAGGCGGAGTTGCTCCCCGGCGTGGGAGGAATGTCATAGCTGATGGATACGTGTCTAAGTTGGCTCTCCATTGAGGCCTTCCTGGGAGGCACGTTGAAGACGTAGTGCTCCCCTCCTGTTAAGTCGCCGTCGGGGGCCGGTGGGGAGGATGCCGATTTGGGCATAAGCACCGTGTCCTGCGAGAAGCTTCGGGGCAGACTGTAAAGGCTGGACTCAGTGGATACCGACGCCCCCCGGGACGGAGGCGAGTCATACAGGCTGGGGGCCTGTGAGAAGAAGCCATTGATGGATCCGTGCTTGGAAACGGTCACCCCTCCTGCAGGCCGGTGCAAGGGGAGGTTGTCATTACAGTCTGTCTCAGAGGAGGTAGACTTTGAGGATCCTGCGTGTGGCCTGGTGAAAAATGAGGAGATGCGAAAAGCCATACCAATTTAACTCTGATGGATCCCCTGCAGGAAACTAAGACCATTACAAGGCCTGGATATAGCGTCATAGAACGACATGATCTCAAACTTGCTTCAGGTATGGTGCAATTGCTACAGCTACAAGTAGATCATATGAAGCCTGGTGGCAGAAAATGCCCTTTTCATTGAAAGAGGTAGGGACAAATGCCTGAAGTTTCATCACCGATATTGACTGGTTGTTGACAACATGGTCACGCAGGAATAAGGTTGGACAATTTCTGTAGGATCATGCAATCTTTTTTTTCCAAATTAAGAGGAAGCAACTAGGCATCAAGCAGAGTTGCGCCGAAACAGGGGTGGCAAATCATGCTTGGGTGGCCAACATGGGAGGAAGTTAATTTTTAATGCACATTATTACGCCCACTTCTTTGTTTACGAGATTATCATGAAAGCTCAAATGGGTTTTTATCCTAATAGCTTTTGGACAGTGTTAGACTTCCCTGATCGGATCAGGATCAGTCCCCAAACCATCTAACCAGAGTTTAAAAAGAACCAATATTAGATTGAAGTCTATATGTTTATCTAATGACCGAGTTTCAATTCTAATGCTACACTCAATTGGGCAGCTGAAACTAAATGCTAAATTTTCTCTGGCAGCTAATGCTAAACGCCAATCTCTCACAGGCAGCTAATGCTAAATACTAAATTGTAATCCACCTCAGGACAACACACCAGCTCACCTGATTGACTCGGGCTTCTTGCTCTCGCAGTTGAGTAGCCACAAGTAGTCCTGCGGCTCCTCGAGGCTTGAGGAGGTGTCCAGGTGTCGTACGCTGACGGGCTGGTATGGGGGTGGGACGTTGTTCATGGGTGAGGGGGTCATTGTAATGGGTCCGGTGTGCTGCGGCATATCCATGGCTGCGCTGCTGGACTGGTGCGAAGACTTCCCCGATTCTATTAAGAACAAAAAAAAAAAAAACAAAAAACAATCAGAGTCTGGCTGAGCCCCTGAGCGCATCCCACAGCTGTCCAATAGCACCTTGGATTAATTTGCCTGAGAATAAAGTAAGTAAATAAATTGCTCTTGGGTGTTAAAATTCAGGGGACAGATTCACTCTATCCAACTCAAACTAGTTAGAGCAAGGCCTTCAGCTCAGCAAATCAACCTGCTCCCATACTGGCAGCTTCATAGGGGAACTCAAGGTTAATGCATAATGCTGTTTTATACAAACATAATTAGTAAATAAGTGTTGAAAAATACAAAAATTTGGAATTTTTGTTTTCAAAGACTATATAAATGAGGTTTTATTCCCCGCCCCCCCCCCCCCCCCCCCCATTAGCTCTTGCCTGCTACAACTGTCGCATGATAAATGACGAAACATCACCCTTCTCAAATTGTCCTATAAAAAAAAAAACGTGCGTCAAAAAAACAAGTCACTCACTTTGTTTGTACTGTTGTGCCCTCAGTATTCATGCGTTTCTGCCAGAAAACAACTTTGAAAATGACGGTTGAACATTTACCGGGTAATTCTACCGAAAATACCACAAGCAAACCTGTTAAGCGCTTATATTGTCGCGCTATTTAAGTACATTTGAATGGCCCATGCACTCGGTTTGACGCACTGGGAACGCAAGGCTCTAGCTCAGGCTAGCGATAAAGGTGCTTTAGGGCTCGTTGGAAACGTCAGAAGCCATAGAATCAAATAGCTGCCGGCAAAGTCTTACTGACAGCATCACAAGCCGATCACAGAGAGGAAAATACATTGAAAGATAGCTGAATGCTGAGGAACTGAGATCTTTGAAGCAATGCTGAGAAGAAACACATGCTTTGAGGCTCGCAGATCTAGTTTTGTTATAACACGGACACACTGAGCTAACAATAGCAAGCGTGGATTTACCCTCAAACAGTTTTTTAATGACAAAATATTAAAGGTAAGAAATTCCTTTGCTCATCTCTGTAGACTGTTAAATGTATGCCTGCTTTTCTTTGAGTGTGGTGTCCATTTAAAATGACAGGGCTCAAATTGTTGGATTATGTGGACTTTCCGCTTTCATTTGAAGTATCATTTTTATGCATAGCACAAATTCAGGACAGATATGATTTTATTCCATGTTTTGCTACATGCTTATTTACTTGCTCGGCGCTTGAATTGTGTTCGGTTGAGGTAAAAATGGTCTAAATGAGCTTTGTGCCTAGTTTCTTTGCGAAATGTGGATATGCCGCGTGACAATGTTGTGATATGGAAACATGCTGTATTTATTATGCATAACCACCGCCCCCCGGTACCAGGGCATAGGGCTTAAGGGGTTAAGTTAACTGGCATCAGGTGTGTAACATGATTGGCAATAAAAGGGATGTCTTAGAGAGGCTGAGTCTCTCATAAGTAAAGATGGCCGGAGGCTCTCAAACCTGTGAAGGCTTGCATAAAAAAAAAAAAAAAAAAATTGTGGAATAATTAAAAAACAATGTTTCTCAACGTCAAATGGTAAAGGCTTTGAAGGTCTCATCAGCAACAGTGCATTACATCATCAAAGGATTCAGAGAAACGAAATATCTCTGCACGTAAGGGACAAGGCCGAAGACTTTTACTGGATGCCCGTGATCTTCAGGCCCTCAGGCGCCACTGCATCACTCACTGGCATGATTCTGTCATTGACATTACTAAATGGGCCCAGGCTTCAAGAAACCACTGTCTGTAAACACAGTCTGCTGCGCCATCCACAGATGCCACCTAAAACTATCATGCAAAAAGGAAGCCATTGTTGAGCATGATCCAGAGGCGCCGCCGTGTTCAGTGGGCCAAGACTCATTTAAAATGGACTATAGAAAAGTGGCAAAGTGTCTTGTGGTCAGATGAGTCCAAATTTGACATTCTTGTTGGAAATCATGGCCTTCGTCTCCTCCGGGCTAAAGAAGAGAAAGACCACCCCTCCTGTTATCAGTGTTCAGTTCAAAAGTCAGCATCTCTGATGGTACGGGGATGCATTAGTGCATATGGTGTGGGACACTTGCATGCTTTAAAAAGCACCATGAATGCTGAAAGGTATATAAAGGTTTTAGAGCAACATGTGCGCCCCTCCAAATGACATCTATTCCAGGGAAGGCCTTGTGTATTTCAGCAGGACAATGCAAAACCACATACCGCAGCTATTACAACAGCAGGGCTTCGTAGTAGAAGAGTCCATGTGCTGAACTGGCCTGCCTGCAGTCCTGATCTTTCACCGATTGAGAACATTTGGCGCATAATTAAACAAAAAGTCGGTCAAAGGAGAACCAAAACTCTACAGCAGCTGGAAGGCTGTCAAGAAACTTGTCTCCTCAATGCCCAGACGCCTCCAATCTTGTTGGTGAGCATAGAAGATTCTTGTACTTTGGTTGAGTTCATATGAAATGACCCCTTAGCTGTTGCATATCTCAGGCACAAGAAACAAATATGAAAGTAAGTTCACAAATACTTCACACATATTAGTTCCTCCAGAAAAATTTGAACCCCATGCCACGTGTCCCACATGCACTTTTAGAAGCCTAAAGTAGGCTATTTTGGGTCCATTCCTGACTTCACTGGCCTATAAATCAATAACTAAGCTTTATTTCAATGTTTTAAAACTTTTGTCTTACGCAACTTTACACAAGAAAATTTAACCTTTCAATGTCTTGAATAAGCCATAGAACATAGGTATGTCAGACCCAAAGTTGCCCATATAATTACAAGTAGATCAGAAGGATCTAATAGCTGCGACCTCGCCTAGCATCCGTCACGTGGCCTAGTGTCCATGACTGGTGGTTTCTTGTACAAGTGTGATCTTGAAATTGGCAAATGACCTTGAAAATCAATAGGGGACCCTTCCTCTGTACCAAGAAGCTTGTTCTAAGATGTAATAGCCATCCATCAAGTCAAAGTGGAGTTACGGTGCGAAAAATGTGAAATCGGGGCAAAATCGACACTTTTTTGACCGGTGTGACCTTGGGATTCAACAGATGACCTTGAAAATCGATAGGGAACCCCTCCTCTATGCCAAGAAGCTTGTTGTAAGATTACATAGCCATTCATTGAATTAAACTTGAGTTACGGTGCGAAAACCGTCAAATCGGACAAAATTGACACTTTTTTTGCCTTTGTGACCTTGGGATTTGACGGATGACCTTGAAAAACAATAGGGAACACCTCCTGTATACCTAGAAGCTATTTCCAAAATTTCATAGCGATCCATGAATTCCAACTGGAGTTACAGCGCGAAAACCCGCAAACAAGGTTGTGACCTCTGTGAACTTGACCTTTGACCTCGACCTTGTGCATGGACATCACTTTGGTGAAGGTCAATAACTCCTGGAAATTAAATGATGATACGACGACAGGAACATGGTCAAAAAGGTGGCACAGACGGACAGAAGCGTTCATAGAGCTGCTTGGTCGCAGCTAAAAAGGACATGTAGGGAAATTCTACAGTCCAGTATTTATTGATTTTCATACATTTCTATACTTTTCTCATCAAATGAGTAAAAATTTTAGAAGGAAAAAAATTCTGACCTTGTAAAAGGAGTTAGAATTACTTTTTTCAGTAATAACAGGCGAGGGTTAAGTTTAGACCAGCTATGGGTATCAGATTAGGTCATTACTGCTGGTTCTGTATGTATATCAACACAATAAATTTATGCATTTGTTCATAAAACTGCCCAAATAATGCCCAAAAAAACTCCTTTGAGCCAGCCATCAACCTTCGTTGGCTGGTATGAAAAGAATTTTAACACATGGTGTTGGAGTTTTTGGGTGCCACCATGCCAAAAATTTGTAGCAAGAATGTGTGCAGCACAGCCTCTGATTCAGAATTGTCCACTCTGTCCATTAAATAGTGACATTCACTGTTCCTGATTTGTCCAAAAAATATATTTCTATATGGTCCAAAAAGCACTCTAGCTTAAAGGTTCCACATTAGGCCAAACTTTCCCCTCAACTTATAATATTCCTTGGCATCCAAGAGAGGTTTATAAACTTATTAACCAAAAACTCCATGAAGATCCTTCATTTATATGCCATTGACTGTCTGGCATTCTCTCCCTGGCTGTTTTGAGAGGGCATCCCCTGTCTGATAATGAGCTCTGCTTCAATTGGCCAGCAAACAGTGCTTCCGGCCCAAAACATCTCAACAGATACTAGAGAGGGAGACGGCCAGAGATGCAAGGGGTGGAACATGTGGGTTTAAAGGCCAGCATGCGTTACCCTAAGTACCAATCAGAGAATCGAAGCTCACAAAATGAATGGGAGACAATGGAGTTCTAACAGGACAATTCATCAATCGGGGCAGAGTGGAACCAAAGGAAATGCTATGAGGGAGAGAGAAAGATGTGGTGGGGGGAGGGGGTTGAGCAAGGCTGCGAGTGGGAGCAGGTAATTCAGAGCAGGTAGACACAATCTATGCAGAGCAGGCCACAGTCTAGAAAACAGCAGTGTTTCAAACAATGAAGTGGAATCAAGGGGTGGCTAAACAGGGGTAGCTTCAAACTCAACCTTTTGTTCAATATCGGGGACAGTGGAGACCACCGAGTAAACAAAAAAAATTTTCCCCATAATATGGTGCCTTGGGCAAAAAAGCCAAAAAAATAGCAAACTGGTACACATCAGACAAAAGGAGAAAACAATTTTCTTGAAAGGGAAAATCATTGACCTCATATTTTTTTGTAAGTTTGGACATGGATGGAAAACAGGATGAAAAACTCCTATTTTAAGGTCAATCGCGGTGAAATTAGCGAGCACCATCACTTAAACAGTACCAGGAAATAAGCCTCGAGCACGTTTGGATCATGCAAAGATAAAAGACCAACTTTCAACTGCAAGCACAGCAGATCACAGTATCACAGGGACCCTCCGTGAGCAGAGTTTCTGTCAGACATTGATTTCAACCTTATTTATACAAGGTAAGATTACTGAGCAGAGATGCTCATTCACACCAAGACCCGAAGAATTCCGCCAACTAGCTGAACCGGCATGTCTCTGCGGCATTGTGGGAGGAGACCCACACAAGCACAGGGAGTGCATAGGCTCAGCACAGGAGACTCAGGAGGACCTTCACGCTGCGTCACCATGCAAGCTGCCTGACAAACGCATTAAGTGCTTTCCAAGTGGAATTTAAGTCCATAATGGCACAACGGGGATTAAGGTGCAAGACCCCAGTGCTGGGAATTCACTTTTCATTCCTCATACAGCCCAGATTGTGTTGAGGTAATGAGGTCTTATGCAACAGCTGTCAAAACAAATGAACATAATGATACTTTGCTCCAATATGAGAAGAAAAACATTAATCCATACTTAGCTGTTCATAACTTACTTTCATTGATTTAAAATGCAACAAATTTGGATCGCAGAAATCCATAACTAAACCAATGATTTTATTTCATAACTTTCCTGCATCAGAAAATGGACCAAACAGAAAGCTTTTGCTTGGGCTTACAAGGAGCACATAAAGAAAACAGACTCTACAAGGTTGATATATAAATGCTTGTGACACGTCATTACCAAGAGCAGAACCTAGGGAGGCGCACATCGGGAAGATTTAAAAAAAAGTTAAAAAAAAAAAAGAGTATTCTGCTGTTGTAAAATGATTTCAACCAGTGGCCCTACCTTTGATACCTCACCGTCACTGCGGTGTTTGGCATTAGAGTTCAAATCTTATGTCTAAGCTCTATACTTTAATTTGAAAAGCCACTTAAACTCACATTCAAAACAACCCACCTACGAAAACAACCCACTCATACCCATACACACACACACACAAACACACACGCAGCGTTTCCTCAAGGTCTCCAGGTTGTTTTCTCTATGAGTCCATGAAGTACGTCTCGCTCTCATGCCGCCACTGCCCACGCTTGCCTCTACTCACGTCTCCGCGCTTGTGTCACCATCTCAAGGCCGTGGAGGTCTGTTCCTCTGAGTTCGATGGCGCGAACGCTGACTCAATAGTGGCGTGAGGAAAACACCCCTTTCTCTCCCCCGCACTGCACAGTCTGCGGGCTACAGGAGCAGAGAGCCCGCCCTTCATTTGTGTCTGCGCCCTGACGTTCTACCGTATGGGCGAGGGGGGGGTCGGAGGAGGCACACCACGCTCCTGTGCTTTAGCACCCAAATACCCTCCGCTAACTGACATATCATCCTCTGAATACTGCTCGGGAGGTTGCTGCAAATCTGATAATGATGACCATCCTTAATAAAGGCCGAGATGGAAACACTTGATAAATTCTGGCATTCTTGTCGATTCGAGCAGTCTGTTTGACGCCTCAAGTCAGGGCCGAGGAGAGATGGGCTCATTTATTTTTTTTTCTCGCTTAAATTTTTTCCCCCCACTGTCGCCATCTTTCCTTTGTGCCAGCTAAGCAACCCGAGAAGAGAAATAAAACTGGCAGTGTTTACACTGGAAATGACCCAGAAGGGCCTGGGTTTTCACTAAGCTGAGGGGCAGGGATCTCTTCCGAGAGAGGTCAGAGCTCCAGTCCACTTAATCCCGTGAAGAGCTAGGGGTGCCATCTCACACACACGGCCTACTTCTGTTGGCTCAACTAGGGCCCTTGAGGCACTTGAATGTTGCCACAAACATTCTGGTCCAGAGACCGCCGTTCTGAGTGGACCAATAACAGCAACGTCCCCAGTGAAGATGACCAAGTACCTCAGCTTCCTCCTCCATATATGTCCACACCCTTCTTACTCTCAAACTTTTTTACTGACTCTAATCTGGGTCCCAGCCCACAAGGACGCAGCAAGGCATCCCCAGGACCCATTTGATCCACCATGGCCTGGCTGCTGTGGGTTAACCTGCACACATAGTAATAAAAGCCAAAACAAGCTGTGCAAAAACAAAAGGACTCTACTCCCTAATCATCCAGGGCCACTGGGGAGAACACATTTAAAAGCCTGTTTACCCATCCAGGTCTGTGTACACAAGGCCCCGCAACGTCATAGCACTGGGCCACGTTTCACAGGCGTCCGACTCAAAATGTTTACACAAGCTAGCCCTTAATTACACAGCAAAGACCTTCAATTGCGAGGAGACCCATTTAGCCATCTCCAGTATACAACTAACGCGCCGGCAGTACTGTGGCTTGCCAGGGGCCGCAGGTAACCAGAGCAGGGCCCAAAATTTCCACGTCAGGCCCTGGAGACGGGGAGAAGCCGATGTCTCCGAGACGGCCTCCTTTGCATACACAGCTTAACACATTAAAGCTCCAGGGTGCTGGGTTATAGGGTTTCCTCACTCCGTGACGCTACACTAAACTGTTTGCTGGCAGGGGTAACCAGAACCATTTGTGTTCGATAGGGAATCTCTGTGAGGGATAGCAGATAAACATGTGGGCGAGAGGCAAAAGGCATTTGACTATTTTTTTCCTGTTTCACAGTAAAAATGACGACAAAATGGCAGCAAAACAGGGTCTGTCATTCAGTATAAAAATAATTGACACGAGGTAGGACAAACAAATCTGAACAAGAAAGAGAAGAAGTGTCGATAAGCAAGTCAGTAATAACCGGTCTGCAGAAGGATGACAAATATGGCCCACCAGCGGGGTTTTCCTATCTATGTTTATACATACATATTTAAACACAAGAACATCAGTAACCGTGACTAGTAGCTCTAAAATTTGTGCCACTTCAGGATTTACCTCAAGATGGCTACAGTACTTTCAAAAGAAGGCTGCCCCAGACTTGCCACACTAGCATCACCTCGCAATGTGTTTGAAGTGCCACCTCAACCCTTCAAATCATCGTATTTGAAGTCCAGAGTAAACCGCGGTCTGAGCACGGGTGCACTGAGATACACGACACATGATGCTCCACTCTTACCTTCGTCGGTGGGGTTGAACCCGCAGATGTCGCAGATGGACCGAACCCACTTGTTCATTTCTTCTTCGGTGTCCGCAACCAGGTAGAAGACACGGTCAATGGTCTTTATGTCAAAGATGAAGCTGTGCTCCAGGTCTTTCTTATTGAAGGTCAGGCCGGCGTCCACTTGCTCGCAAAGGTTCAGGTCGATGACGCGGATGGGCTTCTTGGTATGGTCATTTTTGTAGTATTCCAGCACATCGGGGTCCCCTGTAAGACGACCACTGCGAAGAACAAACCACCTTTTCTTCCATGCCTTTTAAGAGAAAAGATAAAACAAGGTAAGACATGACTGCAAAAACTAAGGTTACCCTCCAATGACCATAAGCCGAACATCCCAGTGCTGTCAGTGTCTTAGCGGCCAAATCCTGCTCCAGGAGATCTACCATCCGGTACATTTTCATTTGGATGCCAATTTGACTCTTCGGATTCTTCTGAGTAGCAGTTCAACAAGTTTGAATGAGATGTGCTTTCTTCAAGTTGAAGCGAAAATCTACAAGACAGAAGACCTCTAGGTACAGGACAAGGCAGCTCTGGTCCACATCTTCAAATTAACAGTCAACAACTTTAGGGCCTCTTGGAATATCCTCCTCCAAAAGTTTGTTTTCTTCTGACATACAGCTAACATTTATATCACAGACAAACTTCATGGCTCACCCAGAAGTTGACTCAGGAAAAGGCTCGATTCTTCAAGGAACATGTAAATATTTCACAATAGAGATGTTTTATGGGATGCCATAGACAAAGAGATGCCCTTAAGCTGAAGTCAGAACTGACACAAATAGATTCAGACTGTGGGAGAGTTAAATCAAATTCATGGAATACCACAACATGAGGCCAAGGACACTAAAAATAGCTGTGCTGAGGGCAGACTAAATGCTGTGGCACTGAGGGTCATGATAATTTCAGTCAGTCATCACAAAATCTCATAGAAAGCTCAGGAGACAACACAACCACAGAAAGCAATACCAGCAGTCTTATGGGACGTTGTAATATATTCTAAATTGCATACAGGGCAGCTAATCCTTGAGGAGCCATTTCACTTTATTCCACAAATTAAGTTCTGTGGTCTGAGTTGATGTAGAAATCGGTTTACGCACATAGAAATCACAAATAAGGCACAAAATGACACCAATGAACCGAGAGACAGAAGGGTAAGTTGCATCCATACATGCACATAGTTAATTGCTTTTGATGGATTTATATTCAGAAAATGATTTTGAAACTTCCACAAGTTTCAGGCAGGACAGATATGGTTTATTGAGCTGCCTTCAAGTGAACCAAGAACATCATTTTCAACAATGCCAGAAGCTTAAGGGTGATGGACATTTAGGCTAGTCTGATTTGCTCAGTGCAAGTCAGTAAGGCTCTGACTTCCTCACTTTTTTCGAAGTCTGGAATCTGTGATTTAACTGTTATTTCTTCTGCCATTATATCCAACATACAAGGTTATGACCGATCCAAATACTGAAATACAGTTCACGCTGAATACGAGTTACGTTTGCATTTCACTTCCAAAGTATTTAAGGCTTACCATCAAAAGCAGAAGCAATGTTCCAGTCAGCTTTTATTCACAGTACCTCACTGGTGTACCATTCTATGATGGCGAAAGAAGGTAACAAATTGCGGGCACATTTTGGGCCAGATATCCAGCCAGAGTATTAGCGTACAAATTGTATCTCACAAAAACAATCTTAAACACCGCATTTGGGTTGTTCATACTTCAAAGATGGGAAAACCAAACACCGGTCATGACAATTATTATCCATGTGAGAGTAAGGACTGAGAAGTTCTATTCAAAAGATGAAATGAACACACTTTATTGACCCAATCCATAGTCTGTTTGACCAAGATGATTAAAATTAAATCAAGAATAATCCATAGCAAAGCAGCACCTGATTTTACGTGTTCAGCAAATAAAGAATGCATTTCCCACAAAACTTAGCAACTTTCGACAAACCATTGACTAAATGTCTGGATATACTGCCGTCATTGATGAGCATTGGATTGCTATGCCTTCAGCCATGATTGATTAAACCAATATTCACCAATAACCAAAACACTGCTGGAAAATACAAATATATAGGAGAAGCAAACGCACACAGACGCGAACACAAACAGTGTAGATGGCAGTTGTGTGCATGCATACATCCTGTAGTACATAAGCATTTGTGCAGTCATTAAAAGTAAAAATAAAAACGCCTGTTTAACTCTCAAGACCACCTTCAAATTTCAGTTGCTAATTTGCCCTTTAGCTTCATAGTCATGGAGCGCCAACAGCAACATTTTATCATTCCAGCCTTTACATTTATGCAAAAGCCACTATTAATAATATATTATCTGCAAGTATTTGGACGGGGACGCAATGTTAAGGGGCTGTAATTCCTGGTCCGCAGTCCATTCATGAAAGACACACCATCCAGGACTAGGAATGGAGAAGGTATCCTTGAATCATTTTTCACTACACGTTCTCACAGAAGAAGCCCTCGCAGGCTCTCTCTCCTGCCTGGGAACAGTGCCGGAGATGACTAGTGGGGGCAGGAGGCAAGGCCAGGCCAGGCAACATAGCCGTATGGAGGGCAGAAGCCAGTAGCATCAGCTCAACAGCAGCGTTACTTTCACACTTCCACATGCTGAACCATGACGCACTGCTGTACGTGTCACTGGTATTCGAAAAAGAACCAGAATCGGGTGCGTCACCTTCAGCATCAGGGTGTAAAAGTCTGATCCGGTCGCAGGCAGGGGGAAACTGACTTAGCGAGACGACGCAACTGAAGAGCTGGTTGGTTTGCACAACTCCAGTCCCGGAACACTGATCTGCATGCCAGTTTTTTCGGTTCCATTAGTTTATGTTTTTTGTAAGCTCTGTAAACTAATGCCGTATCACTCCAGCACTTGAGCACAGTAAAATATTTAAGATGCATTTGCTCCCTGCAGCTCTATATCAATTCCAACTCAACACATGACTGAGCGCATTAAATAATAAAGAGCAGGCATTTGCTTAATATCCTGAAATTATTTGCCCTTACCGTGCACCGCCACCACTCAAATGGAAATCTGCTGCTGCAAGCTCCAAATGGAATCCAATATGAAATTATGTCATTTTAGGCCAGATTTTCAGACATAGATTAAGCCTAGCCCATGACAAAATTCCATTCTGAACGGTGATTCATGATACAGAAATCGATTTAGAATTTCGTCTGAGGCCACACTCAATCTGTGGCCATAAAACTGGCCTTTTTTTTTTTTTTTACAGTAGTATTAAAAATGCAGTGGGAGTTTTATTTTCATTCAGCCTTCATGTTTTCACTGCTCTGGTCTTTGTAAGCAAGCAAAGGTAAGCCAGGAGAGCACCGGGCAGTCCTGAAAACACACTCACTAATAAAGGTAAACTGCCCCGAGAACCATGTCACATACCCAATCACAGCAGGCCATTTCAGCAGACACAAGGCCCAATACTGCACTTCGCAGAGTCCTCACCAACATTCCCATCAGAACAAAAAGTTTGCAAAGCACACATCCTCAACTAATGGCTCAAAACTAGTAGCGTTATCTCTGTAGTAAACCTGAGAATGACACCTCAACAGTCATCAGGAAAACAGCAAAAGCAGTACTGAGAGGGAAAATAATTTCATATTTCACCCACAAAAAAAGTACAACAAGAATCAGAAACCAACCTACTATAAACAAGCCGATGCTGAGCACTGAGAGGACCCCACAGCCCTGAAGTAATCGTGAATAAATTGCAGCATACACCTATGGCAAGACACCAGTCACTGAGCCAAAGTCAAAACTCAAATCCACTAATGGCCCTTATACTGCACACCTGCCACTCACAGGAATCTGCATACCAAATTTCAAGCTGCTGTGCTCGGTATTTTTGGGAATATGCCCCAGACAAGATTTTCAAGTTCAAGATCATTGTGCCAAGTTCAAAGGTCAACTCCAATAATGACAATTACCTTGCACATCAAACCCTCAGAAGGAACCTGCATGCCAAATGCAAAGCTGCCGTGGTTAATACTTTTAGATATATGGCACGGACAAAATGTTTAAGTTCAAGGTCATTGTGCCTAGGTCAAAGGTCAAATCCATTGATAACCCTTACGTTGCACAACTATCCCTGACAAAGACCATGCATACCAAATGTGAAGCTCCTGTGGCCAACAGTTTCAGAGATATGGCACAGACAAATTACAGAGCCCAAACACCATCAGCCCATAAAGGGCTGCGGGATAAACACAATTACAGGAAAAAAATACCATCAACAAAAGGACCTAAAAACTACAAAACAACCACTATGAACATAGTATTAATCTGGTTAGCAAATAAACCTAAATGCAATCAGGGAAAAAAAACATTCATATCGACCCTAAAAGACTCAGTGGGGAATAACATCAATAACCAAAAAACTACAAATAACATTTTTGAAAAATTCTACACTGATTAATACAGAAACAAAAGATACAAGAACACAGCAGAAACTGAAAACTTCCTGAATAATATTCCACTTTCAAATCTCACCAACAATCAAATCAGCAACCGAGAAAAACCTCCATCAATTACGAATATGAAAAGGCACTGGAAAATAATAAAGCACTTGGCCCAAATGGATTCCCAACAGAGTTTTGCAAACATTTCAGGAAGACAATCTCACCACTATTTATCTGAATGGCAGACAAAATAAAAATATCACAAACCATCCCCTTACACATGAACACCGCTAACATCTCATTGCTACTTAAGCCAAAGATTCCACTCTCTGTGCAAGGTATGGACTGATCTCCCTCATGAATTCAGACAACAAAATCATTAGTAAAGCTCCAGCAATCTGGGCAGAATCAGACATCACATCCCTCATACACCCAGACCAAACAGTATTCATAAAAGGCAGACACTCATCAAACAACAAATGCAGATTACTCGATATTATTCACACAGCTCATGAACACAAAATTAAAACCACCATCTTTCCATTCGATACAGAAAAGGCATATGATAAAGTTTAATGAAAAATTTCTTTTCCAAGACCTTGAAAGAATTTCATTTTAGAGAGTCATTCATCCAGTGAATAACACACCATACAGCATGCAGAGGGCAGCGATCATAACTAATGGACTAATACTACAAAGTTTTGCTCTTCACAGGTGCAACTGACAAGGACACCCACTTTAAAAACTACTCTTTGCCCTCTTCATCGAACCTTCACTGAACCAGCTGCAAACAGACTGATAAAATAACAGGGATAACAACCAAGCAAAAAACAAACAAGATCAGCCTATATGCAGATGATGTACAACTATTCATGCAAAATCCAACCCAATCATTAAATGAAGTTATACAAACTATTAATACATTTACAAATAGATCTGACGATTCCAACAACAGATATAAATCAACCATCTTGCGTCTTTAGGGGGATAGTGGGGAAGCTGCATCTCAACGATCGCACTTTCCATTCACGACTGCCAATATCACATATTTAACCATAAATGCATCCTCCGAGCTGTCAGAAAGACCGCGGAGGCCCAGTAGCCCACCACCTTCAGAGCCATTACATTGCAAATCAAATGCAATACCTTATGAAATGGATACATACAAACCACAGTCCGATCCACCCCTGGATCGACATCTTATTGACCGATTCAAAGAACATACCATTAGCAGAGTTACCCTTCATCAGTAGTACAATTGACAAATACAGTTTTCAATAATACTCCAGCGTGGTGGAAAGTAAATTGAATGATTCAGTTCACAGTATCACCTAGCATACACACAAAGTGGGGACAACTCAGACTTCTCCATAAACAAATCACCTGTGATGGGCAATAAAAGGAAAGAAAAAGAATCACACATCTGCACGTTATTGTTGAAAGTAATACCCTGCTTTCTTTCCCCCAGTTAATTGAAAAATCAAACATGTATAAAAATCAATACTTCCATTATATCCGTTTAAAACAATCAATTCAGAAAAATTTGATATCACCAGCATTTACCTCAAAGAATCACCCCAGTTAAATGATGTAAGCAAAATTGCAAACTCAAACGAACCTTCCTCGAAACTTTATATACTCATATCCTCCCTTGGCACTGACAACAGACCATGCATTCCAATAATTACACGGGAAGAGGACCTCAAACGAAAACCAGCTTTGGGAATGAAATCAGCAGGAACATCAACAACACATCACAAAATACTAATATTAGACTAATCCAACATAAGGTAATTCAAAGAGCACATATTACACAACAATCAATGTAAAAAACATATGGGGGCTGCCAAGCTGTCACGGAATTACAGTCCCACTACATTTTGGGTTGTAACTCTACAACTAAATAAGATAAAATCAAGTATGATGTGTCATATTGAAGGTATTAACTTGTTCTTTAATATTATTAATTGGAAATATATTTTTTGAGAAACTTTCATAGAAGAAACAAGCAAAAACTACTCCATCACGGAATTACACAAAATTGACGTGGTTTTTTTAATGTTGTGTTTAACTATTCAGAAAATGATGTTCCTGTCATAGTTAAGTTATGAAACTTCAATAAGTTAATATTTCAGGTGTTTTTTGTTAATACTGTAAGTTATAGAAACAAATATTGACTTTAACCCTGCTTTATGGGCAAGAAATTTCAAAAAGTCAATGTCACGGAATTACAAGAGGCAAATTGTCACGGAGTGACAGCAATAGTATTAATTAGTTTCAATGTACTTATTTCAATATATTATACATATATACATAATTATTTACATTTTTACAGTTCAGCAATATATTACAATGAGTTTTCCACTTATAATGACCAATCATAATACATACTTCAAATTTTTTTTTTATTCTCCATGTCAATATTGGCTTGGTGGCCCCCATATGCATGCAATTCATACTCAATACTACAGATGAATACCTCCATGCAGTCAGGCTCTGCTCACCAGTACAACACTTTTGGGAAGAGGTAATCACATCATTATCAGCACTATTTTAATTCAGCATCCACTTAACCCCATCCACTTGCACATTATGTGAAATAAACTCTCTTCCAACACAAATCGCAACACCCCTACTGGTAGGTAGGAAAAAACAATACTGCCACATTGGAAAAACAAGAAAACAGCAGAAAACAATGGCAGGGCCCATTAGCAAAACACCTGTCAAATGAACACTACTCAGCCCAAAAAAGAAAACGTACAACAATTTCACAAAATGTACTGATACTTTCAGGAAATCATCTTGTTGCTAGTAAACTGAAGCCTATGCACATTATAGCCCTTAAAACACACGAAAAACAAACAATTACATGGACATAACTGTTCTAAATAGCTGTAAGTAATTTTCTAATCCACCGCACACTTATGTAACTCAATAGTGCATAATTTCCTTTTTAAAATTAGTCCACTTATCTCCTTTTTTCTATTTTCTCCATTTTCGTTCTCCTCCCTGATTCAGCAATTACTGTGAATACTGTTAATGTTCTCAGTTGTCGTGATTTTAACATTCCCCGTCAATCTGTGTCTAGTGAACCTTTTTGGTGTTTTGTTGGTCCATGTCTGCCTTTGCATCAGACTGTGTCCCCTCGGTTCGTTCTGGTCTACGTCTGTCTGATGTCATTTGTCCCTAGTCATTACCATCATCAAACCAATGCATACTCCATTTTTCCCCCTTTTCTCTTAGATTTTGAGAGGAAAATTAGAAATGTATGTAAGGAACATTTGCGTCATTCCACAGAAAATCGCCCAATGAGCTAAACATCATCACCATCTCCAATTTTGCTCAAAATTTGTGCGAGAATTGCTCGTGACCCAAAAACCCCAAAACTCAAAATTCAGCTTGACCGGACCTTCCAGTGCAAAGTTACGGCCTTTTGGTTTTTTTTTTTTGATATTTCGCGAAAAATGGCCGTGGCCGCCAAAATTCAAATGGCTACATCTCCGATTTTGACAAACAAGGTATTTTTGGAAAGGGAATGACATAATTTTATAACTTATTCTGGTAGCTCTGGGTGTCATGATTTAATTGACCTATATTTTGACCTCAAAATTGGCCTTGAGGGTCGAGTGACCTTGAATTTTTTTATTTATTTATTTTTAAAACCAAATTGTACACTGATGAGGTATCTACATCAGAATTTTGGCATTTTACAGAAAATATTGAAAAAAAAACAAATGGCTGTAACTTTGCACCGGTAGGTCCGATTGTGTTGAAATTTGAGATTTGGTCATTTGGGGTCATAGCCAACTTGATACCATATTTGAAGAAAATCAACACAAGTGAGGTGTAGAATCACATTTCTTTTTTGGGTGATTTGACATGGAATGACCCATTTGCACCAGACCAAATGAATGAAATCAGAAAGGGCTGCATGCCTACAACTAAAGAGGATGAACGCATTTTCATTTATTCTGCAGAAAGTTCACATCATCCCACAGGCCGTCTCTTTCTTCGCTCTCTGAATGAGTTAGAGAAAACCCTAGCAGGGACAACCTGCTTGGTTGGAGACAACAGTGTGTCGCCCAGGCAGACAAACACAAAGCAGGCTGACCTTTCTCCAAGCGCCTCCGTGATACAGCCAACAATGAAGCTGACGCATCGCTCCGGAGAACCCTGCTGTCGGATGGAGCGGATGGAGCTGAATGTGTGAAGGACTTACGTGACAGGCCCCCGCAACTAAGCGCAAACAAGCTACTGCTCTAAAGTCTTCCAGTTTGTTGCACCCTGCCTGATTACAGAAAGACAATAAATGCAACTGGAGCACAGCAACTTAAAAGTACTTAAGATGTACTTAAAGATTTGGCACCATCTTCCAATTTCCATTAGATACTGAGTAAATGGGGGTTTAAATGGCTTTAAATGCTAAAAGAAAAACACTCTCAGGCATATCATGTCAACAAAGTACTGAAAATAATACAGGACAAGCATTCTGAAAACACTGGCAGCAAAACTGTAAAGCAGTGTCTCAATAGTGATTTCAAGAACATATGGTTCCTCAAGATATTTATATTTACTACAAATACAGAGTGAGTAAAAAAAAACTATACACTTTTTAGATGTCCAATTATCATATTCTGTCGCGATGTATACAACATCTTTTTACATTTACGTTTTCAGCAGCTCTTTCTGTTCTTATCATACCAGTTTGCATCTTCTGAGATAAAACGTATGACTGCTGTGTAAGAATTTAAAGAGTCAAGTGAATTTTCATTTGTGCCAACAGATCAGGTTTTGATACAAAGCAAACAAAACAGAATTCCCTTTGTGAAGTTTCAAGTCAATATAAAACATTGATGGCACGTTCATTTCACTCCCTGTGGTCAGTGATTTTAGTTCTCCACATGGCCACCATTTCTCTGAAAACAAAGGTGGGCTCTGCACATCATTCCTGCAAAACCATGGCAAATCATCTTCCTGTCTTGCCTGAGAATGTCCACCTCACAAATAATCCTCTGTTGAAGATCATCCAGATTTCCTGGTGGTGTTGTGAAGACACGTGATTTCAAGTAGCCCCAAACGAAAAAATTTATGGGGGTCAGATCTGGAGATCTAGTGGGCCACTCGATCGCATGATTCAAGGCAATCACTCCGTTTCCAAATAACTCCCAGTGGCGATCCGTCATGACCCTTCTTCTGTGTGCGGGAGCACCGTCCTATGCCCATAAGAGATGCCTGAACTGGTCAATTTCATATCCAGCCCTGGGGCCTCACGATGCGTAGGCACAAATAAGACATGTACGTCACTTTCTTTGCAGATTTCTGATTTATAAAAACAAACTTGACATTAAAAAAGGGAAATTATTAAGATTATGCGCAATGGGGCTCATTCATGAAAAGTTAGTAAACTTGTGCATTGATTTGCACATAAAAGCCTACACTACTAAAAACCTACTCCAGATTCATGAACACCGTGGGAAACTCAGATCTGATCGTAAAAACGTGTGTATGATCGTGAATGCCAATCCATCGTAAACTGACAGCATGGTAATCAGCTATTAGCATAAATCCCCACCAATGAATTGCCAATGACCACCATATAAGGAATGTGTGCATCCAGTTGACTTGTCAGTCATGGCTCAAACAAAGGAAGAAAGAAAAAAAGAATTTTTCCGAAGTGGAGAGATAATTTTGGGTGAAGTGGAGTTAAGAAAAATAACATTTTATTTTCGTCTGTTAGCAGCGGTTCAACAGGGAAAGTGAAGGCCTGGAGGGAGGTGACAGATGGCTTTAATGTTATCTCTGTAGTCCAAAGAACCATGTCGGAGGTGAAGCGTAAATGGTTTGACATGAAACTGGAGGCCATGAACGCACAAAAAAAATAAATAAATATATCAGCCACAGGAGGAGAAGACTCACAGTCACAACTATCAACTGCACACGAGCGCATCGCAGGCATAATTGGGGAGACCTCTCTGTCAGGAATTATACCTGATGGAGACCGCGACATGCCTATATTTTTATTATCATCATTCAACATGTAGGAAGAACTTGTAATATATTGAGTCGATTCATATAGATAATTCACAGTCATGAACCTAATCTGGATCTTAAACCTGCCACTTGCCAACTAATTTAATTAAATGTGTTGTATTTTTAATTGATAGTCATGTTTAGGCTATATTGCGTGTTTCAAAGGCATCTGCGCATTGTGTACATAACAGAGCGCAATATGAATTAAAACTGTAATTTCCAATTGTGACAAGCATTATTTATGTGCATTCTAAAAATTAACACAAGCACTATGCATGGTCAGCAGCATGTGCAGATTTTGTTAGCAGCTACGAAAAGATCTGAGCTACTAAAATACTGATGAATGCAGTGACGCACGTAAATTTCCATCTGGGAACAGTTTAGACACAAATTTGTCCTGCTCACGGTTCATGAATGAGACCCAATGTCAATAAATTCCAAGTCCATCCTGATTCAATAAATGAAAATTCCATGTAGTTGATTTTAGCCCTTTATTATAGGTTTATAAATTTGGTTATTTTCCACAAAATGTCATTTTTATTTTTACGTACATATTATTTAGGTCTGAAATCCATGCAAATTTTTAAAAATAAGGCCCCTGGTCAGCTGAAACAAGTCAGATTTCACTTGAGTCCCTAATTTGTCCTCCGTGCAGTCATGCCTGAAGCCTAATGCGGAGTAACTAGTACCAATATCAGTGAAAAGAAAAGGCAAAAGTACAAAATATGTTGCATAGATGTATGTTGCAACACCATCACATAATGACCCATTAAAAAGTGTATAGTTTTTTTTACTCACTCTGTATATACAGTGGGCTCAAAAATTACTGTCGCCCCTGACTGGCGATGCACAAAAAATACTTTTGAAAATTCTATAAAATATTTTTATAGAGAAACTCTAAACAACAATGTGAAAAATATTGTTTCCCCCAAATCAAGGTTTCACTTTTAATGGCACCCTTACAGGTTATTGTAAATAACATCCACCAAAACTAAACCAGGAATTAAATTAAATTATATACTCAGCAACAAAAGTTTCTGTGACACCAATATTGTTAATTATTTTTCATTACGCAATTATGAAATTGTCATACATGGTGATATCAGACTGAAACAGTACACGTAAACACAACATTGAAATGGAAATCATGAAAATGCGAGAAAATGACTTTGCACGTGAAAATGTGCGTAAATCATGCTTGTGGATGGCAATAAAAGAGGAGAATTTTTGGAATGTTCACATTGTGCCTGATGAACGACGGAAGCATCACTTATGGAAAACACAGCCATTTCAGATCAGGAACTCTACCCTCTAAATGCCAAGACTGTCTGAAAATGATCGGTGGAGGGCCATTGGGATGATTGAATCCGGAACCTCGCAGAGGGAAGTTGCTCATCGCCTGAATGTCCACCGAAACACCATTTGGAACTTATGGCAGCGTCATCAGCAGACAAGACATGTCAGAGACCGTCCTCGCAGCGGCCGTCCACGAGTAACCACTCCCAGACAGGACAACTGGATTCGAACAACCCATCTCCGAAATCGATTCCAACCTGCAACCATAACTGCAAGAACGATACCTGGTTTGAGGCGACTGTCTGCACAGACAATCCGTCGCCGTCTCCGTCATTTTGGCATTGTCCCACGTCGGCCAGCAAGACGTCCAATACTCACAGTACAACACCGACGACTGCGTCTACAGTGGGCACAACAACATCGACGGTGGATCCAACGTCAGTGGGATCTTGTACTCTTCACTGATGAATCAAGATTCATGCTTAACCGATGTGATGGTCGTTTACGTGTATACCGTCGACGTGGAGAACGTTATGCCAACAACTGTGTTCAGGAATTTGATCGTTTTGGAGGTGGTAGTGTCATGATTTGGGGAGGGATCACGGCTAGAAACAGAACAGATTTGCTTGTTATTGATGGAAATCTGACAGGTCAAAGATATCGCGATGAAGTGCTACGGCCATTGGTGGTACCGTTTTTGATGCAACATGGTCCCGGAATAACGCTGCAACATGATAACACCAGACCACACGTTGCAAGGATTGTACAGCAGTATCTGATGCAACAACATGTCAATGTCCTGCCATGGCCAGCCAGATCCCCAGACATGTCCCCAATCGAGCATCTTTGGGACGAGATGGATCGACGTTTGCGGCGGTTGGATAACCCGCCAGCTACACTCCAGGAATTGCGACAACGTCTACGTCAGATTTGGAATGACATCCCACAGCAATTTCTCGCACATCTGATTCGGTCCATGCGCCGAAGATGCGTTGCTTGCATCATGGCACGAGGAAGTCACACCCGGTATTGAAGTGTGAAGGTCACAATTGGTTAGACGTCAGACAAGTGCTTCATGACGCATGAAAATGACATTTTTCGTTTTGAGTGACGTTGGCACTGAAAAGTCAGTGTTTCTCCTGTTAAATAAACATATTGATTGCATTGAGATCTTTGCGTGTCATTTATAACATACACATAAATGGTGTCACAGAAACTTTTGTTGCTGAGTATATAAAACTTAAATAAGTGTATCTATTAATAAAAATGCAACACACATGCAATATCACTTTGTCATCCAACATCATAAAGAAAAACAAAACAACTGTCAGTTCAAAAAGAGGCAGATGGTCATAAATCTCATCCTGGCTCCAAGAAGATTCACAATCTATTAAAGATGCCACTGAGCACAGTCAGGGTAATTACTTTAAAAAATTCCAAAGATATGGAACTTTTGACAACTGCATTTTGCCCCCCAGGATATGGAGGAGGATGGTGTGAGAAGCAACAGAATCCCTAAGAATCACTATGAAAGAATTGCAGGCCTTGGCGGCATCCTGGGGTCACCAGTTTCCTAAAAGCACCATCAGACGTCACCTCCACAACCACAGGCTCTTTGGAAGGGCTGCCAGAATAAAGTGTAGTCTGACCAGAAGACACAGAGGCAAGCACTTGGAGTACACCGAAAGTCATTAAAATTATGACCCGGAATAAGGTGCTTCGGTCAGATGAGACCAAAATTGCGTGTTTCGGTGAGACACCGCATCGGCATGTTTGGCATCAAACAGAGATGCATACACGGAGAAGCGCCTCATAACCACGGTGAAATAGGATTTTGGGTCAGTCATGTTTTGGGGATAATTTAATTCAAGAGGTCCATAGGTACTCGATAAAATTAATGGCATAATGAATTCCGCCAAATATCAGGATATTTTGGTTGACAATGTGGTTGCCTCCACCAGAAGCCTGAGACTTGGCGGTAGGTGGACTTTCTAGTAAGACAATGGCCCAAAACATACCTCAATGATCCACACAGAAATGGCTCTGTGGCAACAAAAATCACCATTCTGCAATGGTTCTCAGTCGTCAGACCTCAATCCAACTGAAAACCTGTGAGCTGAGTGGAAGAGGACAGCTCGTCCCATGTATAACAAAAGGTCGCAAGTGACATTCCTGATGAAACCTGTTTTTCTCCACCACAAAGCACTAAAGCGGCTGTAGCACTTCTGTTTTTCTGCACCACAAAGTACTACAGCGGCTGTAGTGCTTTGTGATGCAGAAAAACAGGTTTCATCAGGAATGTCACTTGCGACCTTTTGTTATTCATGGGATGAGTTGATAAATGCAAACCCTAGAATGTGAAGGATCTTAAGGGGATCTGCTGAGAGGAATGGTCCAAAATACCCCCCAAATGTATGCCTAAACCTAGCCAAAAATCACCGGAAAAGACTACCACACTGTTATCCTTGCCATAAGTGGTTGAACCAAAAACTAAATGAAGAGTGGAAATTATCATGAAACCTTGATTTGGTTGAAACTATTTTGTATTAAATGTTTATGTTTCCATTGAAATGTTTCCATTGAAATATAAATGAAATATTTCACACATGTTGGAACATTCCATTATTCTAAAATAATGCTTTATATTATTTTTGTATTGTTTATGCATCGCCAGTTGCCAGTAATTTTAGAGCCCACTGTAAAAGGGCCAGGTCAAGCAGTAACCAAGTCACACTTCCAGCACATAAATGGATAAGTTTTCAACCCCTATATTTATTCTCGATAATCTATTTAAATCTATAACTACATAATTGTTGAATTACAAACAATTATGTTTGCCAGCAATACAGCTTTTAGTTCTTAGTTTCATGTTGGAACGTAAAAAGATAATGATGATAATATGTCTTTATTTAAAGAATCATCAACATATCATCATGTTTAGTCAATAAAGATAAGAGAGATACTGAACAGAGGAACACTGGGTGAAGTATGACAGTCTGGTCATCTTAATGGTCCTTTTACCACACTGGAGATCTCACAAAAATGGACCAGTAAGATTAACAATTATCATACAGGATGTAGACACACTAGAGATGTGAATGGTGAAAATGAAGGGTGACTTGCTTGGCTGGTGCCAAGGCCCGTTCTAACAGAGCCACGACAAATGTAGCAAGTGACAGGATGAACTCAAATGTGTACTTTGTGTCACTTCGTCCCAGCCCATGATGATCCCATCTGATTACTGTAATAGAATTGAATTCAGTGTTTGAAGGAAGAGTCAGCATCATTTCCATGATTTCCTTGTTGATCATGTGCTAATTGTGCCTTAACCAAGTTGCCACATACCCGCTGTTTGGAATGTTAAAATTGTTTTAGAAATTTTATGAACATAAAAAATGCTTTGTTTAATTCGACATGAGGGTTATCATGTTTAGAGAAAATTAATATTAGAGAAAAGAATTTAAGATAAAACAGATATATTTTAAAAAAATCCCTAAGACTTACTGACGCTAATGCGAGTCGATAGCCACGATCAGTAACTGACTTACCCCAAAACAACAGCCTGTAATTTAAAAAAAAATTCATTTATTTATATTTTTTACATTTTCGCAAAAACCATCTGATGCTAAAAATCTGCATAGAAAAAAAAGCTTTCTTTCCGACAATATCCATTGTCATAGTCAAAAACATTTTTATGACATGAACGTTTGGCTGTTTATGGTGACTGACAAGTAATCGAACAAAGAATTTTAAGAAGCATTTTTTCCCACCCAAAATCATCAAAGTTTGCATTTTTTCAGAAAACTGAAAGAAATGTTGTTAAAATGCAGTGAAGTGGTTGTCTTTGTGAATATCAGGATAACAACACATAACTAAAAGTGATGCAGAAATGCTGATTTCATCACACTTGCAGATTTCAAGAGTCCCATCTACAAACTAAAAGTAAAAAGTGTCCTGGACTGGAAACAAGACGACTAATTCTATCGGATGACAAAGAATAGAATCTGGTAATTCAAATGTCAATGTTCTTCACCTTGGTCATTCTCCCTTTGCCCTGGCGATTACGCTACCTTGGTATTCACAAAGAAGCTAAATTCTCAGTGAAGCTAGCACAAAATTAAGTGCAGAACTGACTAAATACACCGGGTGCATATGAAGGAAAGTCAATGGCTGACAGGCTGCCAAAGAAATTGTGAATATGGCTATGGAATTCAAGAACCAGGAGCAAATTGAGCTAAAGTAGCAGGATAGGCTGGGACTGTGGACAACTGAAAACAGAAACACAGTCACCCATATAATATTCTCCAGAATTGTTCCCACTCTCAACAGGTTTGCAAGGATACTAGATGCAAGCATGAACATCTTTTCTTCTTGGAGCCAAACACTTTCATCAGTCCGGTCAACAATGTCAAATATATCTCGTTCACCAAAGACCTAAGCCTTTCAAGAAAAGTGACACGGTACATTACTACGGCGAGTGTAGTCTCATTTAGAACCTAAATGTACAGAAGTCATCATAACTTTTGTAAGTCTAGTTGCCCGGATAATTTTGCAATGCATATGATTGTTGCTATAGGTATAATGCTACGTATACCTAAAAGTATTCCAAATGAAATTAGTTCAATCAATTCAGCCATGTCTACTCCATAAGACATGACCAATGGTCACCACCATCTGAAAACCAAATGTCCTACCAAACATACCTAGATCTCTGGACCTGGCGAACAGACCTCCAATCAGAGAGCTCTTTCTGTTGTCCTGTACTGTACATACCAAAAGGCAGTCTTGTAAACTTAAGCAAGCCCAGGAAATGCCCCAGCTGGGAATCAAGCCACACTGGAAGGTCAGCTGTCTCTATGATTAGGACCCAAGTTATGTTGGAGAAAAGATGAAAAGACACGCGAGTGGCTCAGCATCGGGGGATTTCCATCCAATTGTGGCACATCCATTTGGCCAGGCGTGGCGATTGCAGAGCGCTGACGACACACAGGGTCAGGGGCAGGGCTGTCCCCCGTGTGACACAAAGGGGGGACGCCGTAGGGGGGACTAGGTTACAGAGGGGCGACCACACTCCCCATATTACCACGCACCAGCTCCCTGACCCACAGAAAGGTCTCTTTGTTCCATTACATCAATACTCTCCACCATATAGTGTGATTTTGTGCATAAGAAAGTCAACAGGACCAGCCAGTGTATTCTATCAGAGACATTATGCATTTCTTCAACAGTGCAGTCCATAAATGTTCAGACAGTAATGCACCATTATGAAACACCTCCAAAGCCTGCAGGGGCAACAAGTGATGGATGGAAGTGTATTTGGATTTAACTCCAATTAGAGAGCTTACATATCCATATCAAGTGAATAAAGCAGGTATTACAGCCCTTTAAAATTTGCGTCCCTGTCAAAATACTCAAATACCTCACTGTACACAAAATACACATCTATCTAATTGAACACATTATCCAAACAAGTCCTGAAGTACACAGCATCAAGCCAAGAATGGCACATAAACGCATTAATTCAGGCAAAGAGGATTTCTTTGGACAGCTCTCAAATAGGATAAAGATGTTATTGAAAACATATGCAACTGCGTGTAAAACTTTGGATATTCTTTGGCAGGTCCATTCTGGAACGCCGGGTTAAGAGTTTCACAATAACAAGCTCTCCACTTCATGATTTAAGAAGCAGAGGCAAAAAGGGGAATAACGATCAGTCTGGGTCAGGCATTTTGTCACCCGTAGTTCCACGGAGATGACACAATTGCTCTGCTTGTAGTTTGAGTTGGGAGATGCGTACTGCTGGTCAGGACTGACAGATCTAACGCAAGGATAAATCAGTTAATTATAGCTCAAAATGAAAAATTACTACCTTTAACACTGAGCATAAGTGATCTTTAAATTAGGCTTGGAGTTTTCAAAATATAGCAGTCACCCCTTACTGTTATGCAGTCATCGAAGCAAGGCTTCAAAAACATTCATCATTACATTACATGCAACTGGCTCAGAGAGGTTTGCATGTTGTGTGTTCAGACGTGCATTTTTTGGGCCTCACTGTACTGGTCGAGGCCACTTAACTTTTAAAATCAGAATCCCCAAAACAAATCTCTCAAGACAGCCTCTCCACTAAAACGGAAATGCACAGGCTGTTTTCACTTGGAAAGTCGATTCTTCAACCTCGACATTTCAGCCGCCAGTCTTCGCTGCCAATTTCAAACAGATTGGGCCCCCAGCACCATAAGAACATTTCGGACCTGGATGGGGACCTATTACTTTCTGTGGAGGCGCAGTTTATCGGCTGTTCAGAGATGACACTACAGTCATTTGTAACTGTGAAATGTATCCCGGCTCGTTTAACAGCCGTCGGAATGGCTGCTTAATTGGGCCTCCTTCCCAAGAGAGCATGGAATTGTGGGCGAGCAGAAAAAGATGCTACTTCTCAGCTCCATTTCTCTTTTTTGAACCACGGAGCACTGATCTCCGCTGCACTGGTTTCAAAGTGACTAAGTGCAAGAAATGTCACATCCAGTGTCTCGTTAAATTAAGAAGAACATACTGCCCTGGATAAGAGGCTGAAGATGGATGGATGGATGGAGAGAAGCTCCCATTACAAAACCCGCCATTTTAAGCAGGCTTGAAATACAATGCTGTCCCTACGTCTTTTAACTTATTTTGTTTAACTGATTGCTGAGCAAGATTAGGTGATGCTCACTGCTAGAGGGCAGCTCATTTCCACCTGGTGGCAAAGGCTAATTTTTGTTATCCTCTTTGAATAAAATAACAAAACCAACCTCAAGGATCAGGAGGGTAACCAAATACCAATGAGTACAACTATCATGTCATTTGCAGAAACTGTTGAAATGCGTGCTTTAAAAATATATGTATTTTTTAGAGCAGGGATTTTAGATTAAATAATTTAGATTAAATATGTTTGAACAAGTCAAATCTAAAAGTTAATTAAAATATTCATCAAATCACGTCAGTGTTGGTGATCATAATGTTGGTAGTAAGAGGAAGCTTTACAATGTCTACATTTTTATCAGAGGTATCTTTTGCATATAGCGAATTAGATTTTGATGGTCTGAACCTGGAAACAGATTAGGCTTTAATTCACAAAACAACACAACAGCAACATTAAAAAGACACAATGAAGTGTGGGGAGAATGACAGCACATCAGGCAGTGGGCTATATTTGCAACACAGCCACAGTGAAAATGGCCAAAAAAAGGTTATCAAATACAGACGGAGTTTTAATGCTACAGTGAGAGAATGCAAAGATGCCACCACAGACACCTGCAAAACATTCAAAGCTGCTCTAAGACTATTAGCAGTCAAGAGTGGAATAAATGAATTTCATGGCTGTGCATCAGTAAAAACTGTATAATGATCGAAAGGCTACATGCACAATTCCCCCGCAAGCCAACTCATTCAACAAAAAGGTAAATGGGGGAGGTTGAGAAAAGGGGAAATTAATTCCATAACCATTGAAAAAGGAGGTCCTGAGAAAAGCTTAGAAAACAGAGGATACAATGGCAGCAGCCAGGATCCAGCACATGTGGGAATCAAAAGGAACACAACTATTAGCTCTGAGAATAAACTATCTGGATGCATGCATACAAGTGGAATGAGGGGGGGGGGGGGGTTAGTGTGGGGGGGATATGCCTTGGCTGATTTCAGGACATGTGAAATAATATCAACAACAGTCACATTTAGGCTGACCAATGATCAGCCAAGCACTTGCTGTTCAAGAACACTAGAAGGCGTTTCTTAACCCTTTACTCCCTGATACCGCCTACAGTCGTGACAATTTAGGTCGCTGTGCAGGCGAGTCCTGACTACAGGCGTGATAAACACATCACTTCTGCCGGCGAATCCCGACTACAGTTGTGGTATTTACCTGTTGTGAAATGAAGCATGATTGGCCGAGATGTGACATTCCAGAGGAAAACCTCGAATACCAGCCAATCAGAAAGGGTCTAATAAAGCTTTATACAACTTCCAAAATGATATGCCGTTCTTTCATTGGTCATTTTACAATATAAAGGTCAAAGTCTCACGCAATTTATGAATGAGATTTTCTTACAAACAAACATGGATTCTAGCGATGGTAGTGGGTCAGAATTTGATGGTTTTACTTCAAACGATTTACTGTTAGCTCCGGATAGACGAGATAGGTTATTAGAGGAAGCTTCAGACATCGATCTGAGTGATTTCGAAGATGATCTAGACAACAATGATAATAATGTACCCCTAGCGAGACTGTACGGAGTTCGACAAATCAATGCCGATAAAGGCGGCGTTGATGAAGCTCGGGAACCAGACACAGATATGTGGACACATCATCTCACTGCTAAAGATATTGACGACTTTTCCATTCGATTGTTGCCGATTCATTATACCAAACATTTGCCGATAACATTGTTCAATCTGTTCCTTTTATGTAAAACACTGAATAGAAACAAACTTGAAAATAGTTTATGTGATGGACTGGACAAAAGATACAAGAGTAATTTAATTTAATTTTAAAAAATTTTTGGTGTGAATAAGGATTAAACTATTTGGAACAAGTTCTGGAAATTTGGGAAATGAATATTAAGTATTAAGAAAGCTACACCAGCCATATTGTCTAAGGGCACCAGGGGTCAGTCGCTGCTAGGACAGCAGTCTAAGGTAGCTACTAGGGAGTAAAGAGTTAAGGCATCCAAATTAGCCTACATCTACGTACTCCATGAAATCTTGTTTTTCACTGCATACAAATTTATACAGTGTGAAACAATTTATGAGAGAAGCACTGATATGTACCTCTGAAATAAAAATGTATTCATCATAATTTGTATGCCTAATTGCATTTAATCACATTTTAATGCTAGCAATGACATAATTGTGATGGCCTGGTATTATAAAACCTCACCAAGTTATTTTTTAGATTAAAAAGAAACTTCAAAAAATGTCCACAACCATAGGAGTATTCGCTATACGGTTGGAGCTTTATTTGATTTGATTGCTTGATTACTTGATAAAAGTACCATAATAACAGTAATCAAGGCATAAGCTAACACTGGACATAACACTTTCTTATTGACAACCTTGCGTAATATACAGAGGGGGTGCCACACTAAATGGCTAAAATACATTCACAGCTATGTCATAGAGGCCATATGAATGGAGGAGGGGAGAGAAAAAAAAAATCAAGCAAAATGCATTCATTTCAATCTCAAAACATAAACAAATATTTCCAAAACGTTATCCGGTTTGTTTTTTGTACAGACTCAATTCATTCCCAAGTCATAATGGCGACAAGGGACACGACGAATATAAGGAATTATAACATCTCACTACCAAAGTCGTGAAGCATTTTGAATGCACTTCTTATTGACCCCATTGATCTTTTGATCAATGATCAAATCTGACTGGAACTATATAAACAACAATAATTTGGTGTTAATATGCACAAACTAATTGAAACCATAATGTTCAGCAACATTTAACGCCAAGCAAGACAAAGAATCACGGAATACCATCAAGTTGACATATTCGATGTACAGTAAATGTGTCTCATCTTAATCTTGATCTTAAACCAAACACCTTGATCTACACAGCAAAATCCTTCAATGGCAATTAAGACATGATCATATTTACTCCATTATCAAGGGGCATGCACACCCCCAATTTAAGACAAAGAAAATATTGCTCCAAAATAAGCATAGGACTAAGTTTTTGTCTGAAAACTAGTTTCCATAGTTTAACACACAATTCTCTGACAGTGTAAAGTACAAATGCCACATGCCTTTGAACAGCTTGTTGACGTGACCTCTTACTTTGTAAAATACATCTTAAAATGATGATCACATAGAGCAAAAATATCTCATGAAACGTATGGACCTAATGAAAGTTTTTCTAGAGACTTGACAACAGATACCGTCAATTTCAAAACTAAACAGATTCTGAGCACATTACTTCATTCATGTCCGAATGTATAGAGAGGACTGAGAGGAATCTAGCAGGTCACACGGTCTACTACACAATCCTGTGCCTTAGAGGGCCATTTATTGTGGTGAGGAACGAAATCATTTAAGTCTGATCTGGCTCACTGTCCTAAAAGGAGAGCTAAGGCACTCGGTCTGAGATATCAATTCATCCTGAGTCCATACACAGCGAGATCCACCACATGAAAGCGAAACAAAGGCATAAGGAGCCAACTGCTCCTTCCAACCACACTCCAAACCACTGTGTTTAACCTCCGCTTAGGATCTCCAATCCCCTGCTGAGAGAAATGAAAGGGATCATACCAAAGCAGTCCAACAAACATTTTCTTTCCTTTCATGCTGATATTCATGGAAAAGCACCTTACATACTGGGGAACCTGCTGCTGCCTTCATGGTTCTGCCGCCTCATAACATCCATCATCAAAAGAGCTTTGAGGCCCATTCTTAAGAAACGAGACCGAAAAATAAATATGATAATGAGCTTTTGTGAAGTACAGGTGGGCTTTTTTTAAAATCATGTGTTTGTACCAGATTTAAGTGGTCTTGTGATGGTCAGCTGGACTGAAGTGGATCTATGCGCGACTGACGTCAAATACAGAAAGCAGCCCAGGAATAGAGTGGGATCTGCATACTCCAAATATGGGCTGAGTCACAGGTCAAAGGTCAAAAATGCCGAGTAAATATAGCATGTCCCGCCCTGGTGCTTGCAAACTTGGCCTCCATGAGCTATGTGAACACGGCCGTTTCTGAGCAATCGCCCACATTCTGCCCCTGTGACATCATCTGACAGGAGCTTAGGCCAAAATGCTCTCCTCCCACTGTGACATCATTAATTGGGGCTCATAGAATTCTTGACCAGAAGAACGGACGCGACTGCTGCATGAACGTGTCAAACGGTTGACCATACTGGGAGAAAACTTCACTTGCTGCCTGCTACCTTTGGCCTACATGTGTACAATGCTATGGTCTTGCCTTTCTGATGTCACTGCAGATCACAGAGAAATTCTCTCATAGCCTAGATAGCACCGATTATTAGCACAATCCAATGGTGAATCTGAATTCTCAAAAGAGCAAGTAACCCTCGAAGCTCATGCACTAGCCTAGAACTAGTTTGGCTGCTAGCCATTACATGAAGCTTTGAGCTGTCCATTTCATAATGGAAAGCAGGCTATTGGCTACTTCGTTGCTTCCTTCCAGCAAGAAAACGCAGGGCCAACCTCGGAAAAAGGCAAAGATACAATAAGGACCACAATTCTCCGTAGCTGTAGCCATTGGCTATTTTATTTGTGGCCCCAAGTTCTCTCATAAACTGCAAAGGCTGTCTTCGCCGTTGAATCAATTAGGGAATGAAATAAAACAGATACAATTATTCTCAAACATGTCCCAAGGTACCTTTAAAATAGCCTTTTAACTTTTCTTTAACCTACAAGATGTTTTCTAGCAAGGTCAAGGACGGGTGGAGAGGAAAGGAAAAAGGTCACCTATTTAAAATAATCTGGATGCAGCCCAGATCACAAGGACTCCATCATGGGGCCCTATTATTTTTGCAATGCAGAAAACGCTAACAGAGTCACAGAATTTGATAAAAATGGAATCAACTGTCAATGCAGAATATTGTGGAAATTGCCAAAATGTGAATGTAATTTTTAAAAATCAGGGGTTTCCTTGCAGTGTCTAAGGGACAGGTTACATTCTAGCTATGAGGTGAGGTATCACTTGACTGAAATCGCAGAACGATCAAGAATTTTCTAATGTCGCCCGGTACTGACAGTGATCCTTGAGGTTTGGAAAATGAGTAAACTCATTAGCGATGTTCAAATGACTTTGTGCAGTGGACAATGGAGAAAAACATAATTAAGTTGACAGCAAATGAGGGACAATATCAGGTATGTGAACATAAGGTAGTGCTCCTTTGGGGAATACAATTTTAGTTTAAGAATTGAGGTTCAAAGGTGTAAGCTAAAGTAACTTTTCAGTCCATGTTATACACAATATGTAAGAATTCCACCAACCACTTTTGATCAATTGTCAATCATTTTATCAACTTTGCAACACAGACCAACACAGCGTGAACCAATATCACCCTGTGAATTACTTACCGTACCCATGAGGTTACTAATGCTTCACAGGGAGGAATACATCAGAGCGAGTATTAACAGTAAAGAACAGATTTATTCCTGATCATAACCAACGGGGTAGCTAATTACAAATGTGATATTGCACCTATTTGCAACACAAACTGTAATTTTAACTTGGATAGCCAACTTGAAACAGTTCTGCTGCCTTGACGGCATTTCACTCGCAAAGCCTTTTATAAAAGCCATAAATGATAATTGCAGGAGACAACTGCATAAATTGAGCAAGGAAATTGCAGTTTCCTCCCATGAGATTCTCTGTCAGGCTTTTACTGCAGCCGGCTTCAGTTGCTGCTTGTTTGTGGGTCTTTCTGCTTTCAGTTTTGTTTTCAATGGGTGAAAAGCAGCTCAGCTGGAATGAGGTCAGGTGACTCACCTAGCCATTTAACCCTCTCATGCATGAATCATGATAAATTCAGTCACGATTTTTTACTAAGTGGTTTTATACATCCTTAGGGATGTAAAACAAGGTTTGGAAAAAAAAAAAATTCTGTCTTCATTCTCTGAATGACTACTTTTTCCCATTGCAATGACCTGCCAGTGGGATTTTTTGTATGGGATGATGCAATAGCTTCCAGTAGAGTGGACTATATGCAGCAGTGCCCAAATTTGCAGGCACATATAGAGAAAAAACTTTCAACCTTTCAACAGCTGTACACTGTAGTGACCCAAATGAATGAAAGGGTTAAGAATATTCAATTTCTTTACCTAGTGTCACTTTCTCAATATGTTTTAGGTCATAACTGATCTGTACTGTAAAGCGCTGTACTACCAGTTTTGCACCGTTTAGCTAAATCAAAGCAGATATTATAGCCATGTACGCTTCAGAATTCATCCTGCTACTTCTATCAACAGTCACATCATCAAAAAAACACTTGTGACCCTGTTCCATCGGCAGCCACAAAAGCCCAGGCCATAACACTCTCCACCATGCCAGATAGATGACACATAATGCCATCAAGAGCCAAACCTTTCCCTTGCCATACTTTTCTCTTCCCATCATACTAGTACAAGCTTATCTGGGTTACATCTGTCAAAAGCATCCTGTTCCAGAGCTGGTCAGGCTTTTTTTAGGCATTTTCTGGAAGAGTCCAATTTGGCCTCTTTATTCTTCAGAGTTACCATATGTTTGCATCTTGCAGTAAACCTTCTATATTTTACATTCATAAAGGCATCTTTAGAGACTTTGAACATGGTATATTTATCTCCTTGAGTGTGTTCTTGACCTGGCTAGATGTTGGGACGGGGATTTTCTTCTCTGAGGAAGTAAGTCTGATCGTCCATTTTAGTCAGCATCTGTGGTCTTCCAGGCCTTTTAAAGTTGAGGAGCTGGCCAGTACATTCCTTCTTTTCAAGAATACGCCAAATTTTTGATCTGACCTCTACTTAAGTTTCTCTCATCTGTGTGAGAGGTTTATTTCACATTTTCAGCCAAGGTATGGCCTCTTTTACTGACATCAACACCTCTCTGGACCATGTGATGGGAGTTCCCATGAACAGCCATCAAATGCAAATTCGACATTTGCAATGAACTTTTATCTGCAAAATTTGTAATCAAATAATGAGGAAACGGACCACAACTGGCAAAGAAACTGATTGTCAGTCAAGTCAAAGTCTGAGATTCATCAAAATGGTTCACTGTCAAATCATACATCAATCATATATTTAACACAACTTTTGGGGCATGAAATTCAGCATGAACTAATGATTTTCTGGTTGAGTTTAGCATGAATTTATCAATATCAGTGCAGTTGAACATCAGTGGTCACCAGTAACCACTCCAAACACAAAACATGCCTTTTCTCTGAAATAAAGTTCACAATTTTGTCCATTTTTATTCAAAGTCCCCCAAGCATTAAATAAAGTGCTGATTAAACGGCCATAAAATTCACCCTGCAATGAAAAGCTAACCGCTCTCACATCCGAGCTCATAACCTTACACCTTGTAAGGGTAAAAAAATCACTAACTCAGTAATATCTGAATTCTGAAATATACCTTATTTTAACTGAACAGAAATTTCACTGTCAGGAAAAATCAAACGACATATGCCTCCATAATCAACAAAATGGTGCAATGAACGTACCGAGGGATCTACCGACGTGCGTGGGCTGCATGCATTTGGAGAAACGAAAACCACAGCATTCGATGTCTTTAAACGCGGTATAAATTCTACAGCAAAGAGCCATATTGAGCAAAATGCAAACAGAGTAGAAGTATTACCTGTTTACTTCATTGATGTTCTCCTCCAGAGACAGATGTATCGGGTAGAAGGAACCCTCCAGTACTTTTTCCATTCGGAATAATTCCCATTGACCATGTCCTTATTTTATTTAAATCCTCTAGATATAACTGAACACTTCAAGGCCAGTTTTGCGAGTCTTTTTTAATGTAAATCGCGTCTTTTCAGCCTCATAATGCGGGCAACGTAAACAGGATACAACCGAGCCTGCTGATACGCATAGGTTTATATGCTCTGTGTTTGTCCAATCAATGTGTTTTGCTTACTGTAGAACGTTAAAACACTCGGGAATTGGATAAGAAACTAGCCAATCAATACATTGTTACCGCGGAAGTTTCACGAGGGCGTGAGGTCTAACTGTGCAGTTCGGCAGAACAGCCTGAATGTATGATTGAGCGATTGGCTATCAACACCAGTACTTGGGGTGGATATAAGGAAGCGCGGAATTTGTCAATGAAGGAATCTACACGAAAATCCACGGTAGGGAACTACGCATTTTTTGCATGTGATGACTGTAATTGACAGTAGAATGTGAGAGAATCAATACCATGTCGAATTTTTTGCTTCAGATACCGTTACCGTTGGCTCACTGTATCTAAAGTGGTTGCTACATAGGACAACAATTTTTTCTGTCACAAAAGATCATATTTTTAAATTGCTGGATCGATACAATGGGCAAGGATATTTACCAGTTTGCACATCAGGCTTAGCTGAGGAGTTTAATTCATGCAACTCTTGAAAAACAGGGAGTGGAGAGAACTTCCCCATATCCAAAACCGCGTTCGAGCTCTGCTTGCTTGTGAATATTCAATAACTGATCCGGGGGTGCCATCTAGTGATCAAGTACAGTAACAGCATGCTTATATTTGCAGTTCTATAGACGCAAGCTTCTACATCTGCAGAAAGGGGTTAAATCATCAAACACAGAATTCAGAAAAATTAAAATGATGAACAACACATTTGGAAAAAAATTAAAATGAAATCATGAAAAAATTAAAAAGGACTAAGGGCACTAGCTGCATTGACTGTTGAGTTGTTTTAGCATCATGCCAGTGGTTCCGGCTTTCCAAACACTGAGACATCTACTTGGGCCAGTAGCCTGTTCGACTATGACATCATGAGAAGGACATCACCAGAGTGTGCCATCGATTATCTGACTGCAAAATGAATGAGTGCTGATGGACAAGTTGAAGATCAGCAACACTACTACTCGATTTGTTAAGTTTGTTAAGTCCTGAACAATGCCCATACAACAGCAAGTTGTTCAGGTTGCCAGGGCATTTTGTTCGACTCTGTGGCCTCCTTGTTTTGGAGGACTTCCATTGAAAACCAATAGAGCAGATTTCATGACGCATGGCATTGCGCTTGGTGTGCCTTAACCATTAGATGAAAGACTACAGCTTACCATAGGGGGTAGGAAGATCTCTGGCTAAAGATTTTCTCCATCAACTGTAACGTCATCTGCCAAAGCTAGCAGTCTCACTGCGCTCTTAGTACATACACCTGCAGTCCCATACATCTTAACCACTTCAATGTTATTGCCCCATGAATCACCACTCTCCCCTAACTGACTGAATCTAAGGTAAATCAATGAAGGCTACTACCCCCATGCCAGGCAAGCATTACACTAGATTAGCCATGTTCTTAAAAGGATTCATACTATGGAAAATACTTTTGTCAAGATCAGCCCACCAGAAGATTGGTCCCCTTAGCATTTGATACATGCAAAATTCCTGCAGTTCTCTATAACAAAAATTGAACTAATCTGCATAGTTCTCACCTCCCAACTCCCTCGCTGTGTCCTCCTCTCTACCTGCAACCTAGTTTTACCTCCCCATCTCTCTACCTCAAGTTTACGTGATTCTGTTTTTGGATTTGGTCCTGTTCGTTCATTAAGGGGTGCCAACTCAAAACAGCCTGTTCTCCAGAGTTGAGAGAATGACAGGCAGTGAATGGCCTTAAAATTATCACGAGGCTGTAGATTTTTTTCTAAAAACAAAATTCATGAGCATACCTTTCTGGTATCCAAGAATATGGGAATTTGACAATGTTTCACTGAATATGCAAGGCCAGGTTCACATCAAATAAAATAGCAAGTTGCGCGTCATGTCAGCCAGACAAACAGTTGGGACAGAATACATATTAAGTGGACATGGTATCTGTAACATTCAGCCAAAAGACATGGGAGGTACTTGCAAATAAAAAACAGAAAAAAGTATTAACACACACTAGAGTCATGTGGCACACACAAAGGGGAGAGATATTATTAAATGGGCTGGACAGTCAGGCTTCAGAAATCCAGCCTCTTCCCATCTGACCCATAAGTGACCTTCAGCTCTTTACGATCACCCTGCAGAAGAATATAGCCTTAGCGAGATCTAACTGTCAACCTGGGAAGAACAGAAAACTAACAAAATTAAGACAGGTGGCAGCCGGTGGAATATATAAAATACTACACAATAAACAATAACTCGCCTGGTTTTCTGGTGACCAAATGAGGTCCGAACTTTATTCACGTGATTCTTGGACCATTGCGCACCTTTCCAGAAAAGCTTATGTAATATGAGCAATTTGCTTTTGCGCTACATTGCTGGCAAGCAGGCAGACAAACAAATGCCGTTGAAGACTATTCCCCTCCTCCCTTCAGGAAGGGCAAATAAAAAAATCCCAGGAGGACAGGTATGTTTCAAGTCTACAGAGACCTTCGAAAATCAGTGTTCAGTCCTGCTGTCATATCCAAGCACAGCACAATTAAAATTCAAACAGTTTTCCTACATACAAACGCGCACATCACAGAAACATGCAAATGCTGATTTTCCACTTTTCTCAAACCTAAATCTGTGTTCTGCACACAGTCCAATTCAACACATTACTGATGCGCAAATGCCTGGGGGATCTACAAATTCAGCATTTTGGATTCCAGAGCACCCCAACCGATCAATCAAGCCACAAATGAGACAGTAATTCAATAAATTATCCAATCTCAAGCAAAACAAATCAACCGTTTTCTGAAGGCATTGCCGCAGCTCTTTTGCGACAGAAGGGATCTGGTTCATCTGCTTAAAATCATATTTAAAATTATTTAATCACAGAGCAATCATACTGTATAAATGCAAGCAAAATGACATTTCAATTCAATTTCCGTGGAAACAGAAATGAGCAGCTATTAGTGGACTGGGCTTGGAAATCTGGGTAACTAGATTTGAGGGAAGATATTTGTGAGAAATTCTCAGTAAGTGGTATACGCAAATGCAAACAATCAAGAACACATGCGCGTGCATAAACAAATATGTAAACCCAGGTGAGGATGTCACTGTCAAGCTTGCATCTCATCTTCTACTCCAAAACATCATCAGGCCTCTGTGATCCCACGCCAGAGCACACACACCTTAACTTCTGCAAAAGCTCACGTCAAGGAGAGGAGATCACAGTCCACAGAGAATATAGGGGCCTCGCCAATGTTACATCACCAATCAACTTTCCTCCACCGAGGAACAAAGCTTTACCAACCACAAAAGCGCAGTTCAAAGGCTGCAGCACGTGGTACAAATTAGGGTCAGATTCTGTGCAGTACAACTGTCCAGTCCGAGTTGCCCACTGAGCACGAGAGATGCAGTGTTATAATTTGCTTCAGAGCCCACCGCCAAGTATTTCACTTTAGTCCAAATAACACACAAGCACGAAAAAAGGAGGCAAAAGACAACAAATAAATAAATCAATAAATTAAAAAAACTGAGTGCACAGTCTTGATTGGCAAAAATGATTTTTCTTATATTTCTGCTGCTAAAGTTATGGGGCTGATTTATCAATACTAAAGCCAACAGCAAAGGTACTAGTGGGTTTCTGCCACTTGGCAGAGAAACTCATGTTCCAGTAGCAATTATCAATACTCTCCATCAGGAAGATTCCCAGCTCACTGGCTTTAACCACTTGAGTATTTAAAGAGGGGGCCAGGCCTCCTAAGAAACAAATCCCTTGCTAAATTCCAGTCGCACTTTGGAGAGGCCTGTGGTCAGATGCTATTGCTGTAGATCCGTAGAAACAGGTCAGGTCTCCTCAGGTCGATTACTACTGCTCCCCCTGTTGTTTTTATGTTAGCATTTTGATGATATTTTAACAAAAACGTGCATTCTGCCTTCAGTTGACACTTGTCCACAACCAGACAGTCTTCTTCAGCCAAGAATGTGGGCGACCTAAGAACTAAAGTTGAGCAGCCAACTATTCCTCCTCTGGCAAACTGCATTCCTTCACTGGTGCACTGTGGTCCCTCTTTGGCAGTGTTTGGCCACTAGCTAAAATGTAGCTAGTGGCAATAAACAATAAACCTCCACTGGCAAACTATGTACCCCCACTGGCTAACAATGTACCCCCATTGGCTAACAATATACCTCAACTGACTAACAATGTACCCCCCTGGCTAACAATGTAACCCCACTGGCCAAAAATGTACCCCCACTTACTAACAATTTGCCCCCAATTGTCAACAATATACCTCAACTGTCTAACAATGCGCCCCCAATGGCTAACAATGTACCTCGACTGGATAAAAATATATCTCCACAGTGCAACAATGTACCCCCACTGGCTAGCAATGTGGCTCCTCAAGCTAATGATATATATCTCCACTGTCCCACAATGTACCTCCACTGGCAATCAATGTACACCCACTAGCTAACAATGTACCAACACTGGCTAACAATGTACCTACACTGGCTAACAATGACTTGCCCACCTTGGACCTTATCGACTAAGATCTCAGGTAAAGAGCAATAAATTACGTGCTCGTGGAAACATTTTGCGCGTTTGGTTTGCTTACTTTTTGTGGGTGATCTACTAACAGTAATTGGCTAAATGACTGCTGGTGCAAACAGCATTTATTTTAATGAGCAATTTTCACCATGGACAGTTTGGAGAAAATGGATGAACGCAAACGCAATATGAAATTCGACTCGATGGAGTCGGAAGTACTTGAGGAGGAAACACATACACAGTTATAAATGCACTGAATTTTACAGTTAAATTAATGCATTGTCTCCATGTTAACTGTAAGTAGAGTCCTGCACGCATTTAATTGTGGTTTACAGTTAACATTCCAGTTAACAGGAGTCAGGATTCAAAGGCTCGAGTCACTGTGCAGTTCACCAAGACGCTTATAAGCCTAAAGCACATTGGGAAGTGCATGAAGGAGTAGCACTACCAATATGTGAATCAGAAACTTAATAAATTTAAAAATGCCTATCAGTGCGTCAACATAGTGTGCATGCGTTCATGTGAGTGCGCGCATGTGTGTGTGTGTGAGTGTATGTGTGTGGGTGTGTATTGGGGGGTGGGAGGGTTTGGGGTATCCAACACGAGAAAAACTGCTTGCCGCTATTGGTCATACTCATGTCATATTTTAAAAACCAAATGGTTTATTGACTCTCTAGAGGGAATCTCACACACTGTACTCAATATTAGTAATTAGCATTCAATGAAAAATGCCATTTAGAGCCAGCAACACAGACAGTGATCACCATAACTCATTGGACAGAGACTTTTTATTTTGGGTCTGGAAGCTTCAAGTGCGAAAGAACGAATGCAACGCAGTGCAATGAAAATAGAGTCAAAATACTGAATGTCAGTTGTAATTGGAGAGTGCTTTCATCAATAACCATCCAGAAATGACACCACCTTTCAGAAAGTGTATTTTCAGGTATATCAAATTTCTAACACTATCATAATGTAGAATTTTGTCATTCTTAATATTTGTCCAAAATCCTTTGCATGCATGTCTACTTGAAGTGACATCACAAGATGCTATGCATCTTCCCTGTTGATGCTCTGCCACGCCTGTACTGCAGTCCTCTTCACTTCCTGCTCATTTCAGAGACTGTTTGCTTTCAGACTCCTGCATTTAAAATGCATTTTCAGTTGAATTCAGACCCAAAGATTGACTCCACCAACAAAGTGTCACTGACCAATTAATTATGGTGCTGACTGTCTTCAGTCATGGGGACCACCACTTCAGTCAGCCCTGCACAGTTTTGTCTAAACTGTGCAATGGTCTTAATAAAAGGCTGACTTTGAAGACCCAGAGGTTTAACAGTTTAGACACCTCCTTTCCCCAGTTCAGCATCGATGATGGAACCTTCCGCAGTTTTCATCGCCAAAAACAGACCTGCTCTGTATAGTTCACACCAACCAGTTGTCTGTGTGCCCTGCCCACTTTCTACAATCTTGCTAAACGTCCTCACCTCCCTCCCTTTTACCATTGACATTAGTTTTTTTCCCCACTTTTCCCTGGCAAATCAGAGCACAGCTCATATCACAGTGAGGACACTCACTCAGCACAGCCTGCTCCTCAGAGGGGAAAGAATAACAGGCCAAGACAATATGGACTTTCGTGGGGTTTTGGCTATAGAGTTGAGAAAACTCCCTTTCGGACAATCAGGACTACAGAGGCTCAGACAGAAGCAGCATAATATGGGTTCTTTAATGTCCAGAATCCATGGTTATGCTGACAAGCACTGCTTGAGCACTTGAAATATAGCAAGCAAAAAAAATCCATTTTAATCCTTAGAGGAGAAAAAAAAAATAAAATAAAAAAAATCTTAAAAGAGCGCATTTGTTCCACTGATCCCGACCGGGCCGAGCCAAAATGGCCAGTGAAGTGGAATGCGAGCTGAAACAAAAGCAGTGATAAGAGTCTGGCAGGGACTCGACGAGCGTCACTCAAAGGTCCCCGGGCTGGCCCATTTTAAGAAAGCTGGGAGAGAAGCGTCAGAATTTCGTCCGCACTGGCCCTGGTGACGGAGGCCATGAGAGGGGACGGGCTGGGGGGCGAACGCAGGAGGAGACGGGCAGACAAAAGTCCCTCTGTGCTCTGCCGAGCGGATCGCATAGGCCACTCTTTGTTACGGGAAAATGTCACGGATTCTTACGGCCCGGCTGCATTTAAATCCGAATGTGCCATTTCTGAAATGTGGTCACTGATGTTGAGGGATGCGCAAGCCAGTCGGGCCTTCTGCTCTGTAAAACCATTCCCCTTCTTTTTCGTCATAGCAGAAGTGTGGCCACATGCAACACTGACGTTCAGCCACTTGCGCTTGGATGGGGGCAGTGCCACCTTAAAAGTCACTGTCTGCGCACGGGCATGGAGTCACCATCTATTCTGATTGGTGTGTTCAGTCTGAAAAGGAAATGTCACAAAATCGCTCACCCTTTATCACAGCCATCCCTGCCAAACCACCCATGCTTCAAATCAACTTCCAAATGATGATTGGACCATATGCCCTAGACACAACCAAATCAAGAACAATACCCAAGCTATGATTTTTAAAATCCTGTGGGTTTATATCCCTTCATCAGCTGAAATTCATTTGGAATCACCTCGAAATATGGCTGTTGGATAGAATATATCGTTTATGATGTACTGCCAACAACCCATCATGTTTTTGCCCTTTTAAGCCGAACATGTTGTCGCAGACACAGACACAGACACGTAGGTAATTTTGGAATTACCATAATTACTGTAAGTTTTGCGCAAACGAAAAAATTCCAACTGTTCCTGAAAGCTGAGAAGCTAAGCTTCAGCCCACATACAGGTTACTACGGTAAACACGGCAGCATGATGTTCTCCTGTGATTTTGCATTAGGCCTTAAAGGGTTAACTGTTGCAGTGCTTAAAGTATTGTCTTTGCATAATATGTCCAATTCAGTCTACAAGATATTCACATTGACAGCCATGATGAAATGTGAAGTGCACAATCATTTTTCAAAAGCCAAAAACAGTTGTTTTTTTTTTTCCCAAATAAGTTTTTGTGAAACAAGCATTTGAATAGCAGGGAAGTTCCGTTTTAAGTGAAAGTGTAGAGGCACAACTTCAATACTCATTATTCACTTTGATAGTGAGCTGGAGCCGTTTCTATTTTCTTATAAAAACTCTGTATTCTTAAAAGGAGTCCAGCCAATGAGCCCGTTTTCATGTCTCTTCTCATGCTATTCTCCCTGAACAACTCCTGCAGCTCAAAATTACTACACAGTTTTCTCCCAGGACATGCTTAATTCTTAACTACATTAACATGCAACTGCCCCACAATAATGCAAGTCCACAAGGTGACCGAAGCCTTTGTTCCGTTTCAGAAAGGACCTGCTCACACAGACAACCACTTCACAAGAGCCAAATCACTGGAGACAAACCCATTCTCTGTCTCAAGCAGAGACAGACGGGTGAAAAATCCAACTGGTACTGCCAAGCAAAATCACAGGACCCAGTGTATGTCAGGAAATGACCGTTGTGGCTAGAAATGGGAGTTATTTTGACTGCAGCATTCTTTGCCATCAAGATTTCCTTGGAATGCTCTGTGCTACACTTAAACAAAAACAATCTTTGCGGCGCTCATTGTGGGAATTTCAACAAAACTGTATTTGCACATATGCTGAGCAATTATTTTCATGAAGCAGGTTACTCCACTTAACCAGACTTCAAGCAATATATTTCTGTTCCTTTGGGAAAAAACAAAATGCTCTCTGTTATGCAATTACATGCTAGAGAGAAACTCTCACTTCTGCGCAGCTAATGAGAGGAGCCAGTGACCTATTCCCAAAAAATCTTTTACAAAGCAAAAGCTACAGAGTTAACCACAAATATTCCAGAAATGCCACTACTGCATAGCTCACTAAAAAGTTCAGCCTGACAACATTTTTTTTCCTCGGAGACCTTGAGAATGACACCGCAAAACCATCGTGTCTCTTCTGTTGTGGTTTAAAAAACCTTTAGCATATCGCGCACAGTAATGAGGCTGCATGTGATGGTCTGTCCTGCGTCATGCTGTCCATCTGTATGAAGCCAATAAACCAACCGCATAAATATTTAAAAATTAAAAATCAACAGCCAGTTTACCCAAGATTTTATTCAAATCATCAGCATTACTATGCAGCAATATGTAACTAACCAGGTCATATAGCACACAATACATCATTGCCCTTAAATACTATGCTTGTTTTGAGGGTTTTCCAATGACTGCATCTAAGATACAGTAAAATTCCAGACATTTCAGAGAGAAGTTATTTCCAGGAAGGTTTCAATAAACTTTTCCAGTTTTCATTTATCTGAGCTCATAAAATTATTATTCACACAAAGAAACAAACCATTTAAAGCACCGACTTTCTCAGGACTTTCAGTACACTAATAAATTCAAAAGAAAAACTATGCTTATCATTTCCCATTGTGAATTACGTTTTAATATACTTTTAATGTTTATTTAATATCTGAAAATCTACTTTGTAAGAGTGCCAATTGAGACTTTATGAGTCATGCTATCCCATAGAGAGGCACAAAAAGTACAGAGAACACTTCCAAACAGGGTGGGGAGGTCAATAAAAGATAAATTTGAAAAAAATTCAGAGTTGGCAGAACATCTGCTTCTGCCAGAGTCAAAGAGCAGATAGGCAGTGATGCATCGCACCAATGCATTTAAGAAACCTGTCCAGAAAAGTCATCTCCATACGCTTGCAGAATGGCAAACACATCCTTTCTCTATCGAAGCGGTGCATCTCATCTTCTGGAAAAAAAAAAAAAGTTCCCAAATCTATTTTACTGACCTGAGTCACACTGCCAAAAATGCTTAATGGGAGCAGGGAAGAGAGGATAAGGACACATTCAGCCTGAAGAGCGAGTTGCGAGTTATGGCCAATCAGAAGAAATTCAGCTTCAGCAGCTGTGCAAGAAAGCGGGATGGGAAAAGGGTCGTCTGGTTGCCCCGCCTCAGCGACCTGCGACCTTGAATACCGCAGACACCTGACACAGTACAGCCAATAATGAGCCCAGACTCCCTGTCTGGATCTCGGACCTCACAGACCCCAGCCCAGCCCCATTCCTCCAGTCTGAACCCTCGCATCTCTGCCCCGCCTCTAACATCTGCTGTGTGTGTGACTGAAACGGAGCTACCCAGGCTAACCTCAGCGAGGATCAGGATGAGAGCTGACTGGCTATTACATGCCTGCGTGTGTCTGTGCGTGTGACAGTGATGGGAGAATATGCATGCTTACGTGTGTGTGTGTGTGTGTGTGCGTGTGCGTGTGCGCGCACTTACGTGTGTGTTTGTATGCATACATGTTTGCATGAATATATGCTTGAGTGTGAGTGTGTGAATACACCCGTGTGCATACCACTAGGCGTGCAGAAATGCAACACTTCTCCAACCGATTGCTCATCCCACTGCTGAAAAGATCACTAGATTATTCGCTTAGTAGTTTTTTGTTTTTTTTTTGCCCCCCCGCCATATACAGCTGGTGGCATATAGGGTTACCCTTGTACATCTGTACGTTCGTACAGGGTTGATCATGTTGATGGGGGGTACCATTCATCTACTTCATTTCAAAAACCAGTCGACAGAATTCATTGCACTTATACAGGTGTATTGTACAGAAAAGGTATGCTTCTCATACCTTGAATCGGAATCTTTAAAATTTTTATGATATTTCAGGTATTTGAACTGAGGTAAAGTTTGTCAAGTAAGTGCTTGCTTGATTGACCCAAGTTGAAATATCTGAATAATTGTCAAAAGTTCTAAAAATTCAGAAACCGAGTATGACGTAAAAAAAATCAATTGGCAAACTCCATTCTCACGTCAAATTCAAATCCCTAATTTTTACCAACCCTTTATAGCGTAAAAGCCCTTGGGCCTACAGGCCTTGGCCTGTGCCCGATTAATAAGCCAGGAAATAGGCCTTACCCAAAATCACGTGATTCGTGACTCCGGAATTGATTTTATGGGCGCGCCCTTTCTGTCTGTCGTTTGATCAGACAATAACGTGAAGGGGCGCCCCTGCAATCAATATCACAGTCCGTAATCACGTCATTTTGGGGAAGGCCTATAAATAAACCACCTTACCCTTATTAGGCATCAGAGTCATGTCCTTAAGGTAAATTTCATTTAGTTTTGCCAGAACTCCATGAAATAAATTATCTACAACCTTCAAACTTGGAATTCAAAAGGTGTTGTAGAATTAAATTTTACTTCAAACAATTAATTTTACCTTGAGGACTTTGCCCGAAAGAATACAGCTAACAGCATTAAAATGAAAATGCATTCTCAGAAATGCTTTCTCCTTTCATCATCATAAAAATGAAAATGTAAACCTCCACTTCGCTTTTTCATTTTCAAGTCCATGTTTGCATGTCCATGTTATTTAAAACTGGAAGTGAAATCGTATTCCCCATTTCCATTTCGAAAAAGTGCCTCCCCATATGGCCAACAAACATAAAACTAAAATAGGCGTACAATGCACAGAATACCCCTCAGCCCGATGTTGAAGTTTTTGGAGACGCCTGCCCGCCCGACCGCACGAAGGATAGCAATACCCCGTCAGCCTTGAGGGCTGAGGGGTAAAAACGCAAAACTTATAAAGAAAATGCATTCTAAGATTTGATTATTCTTTTTCAAGAAACAAATGCATTTTCAGTCTCATAAAATGATACTCCAGTCTCCCATCGCGATTTTTATTACATGCCATGCGTTTGTACAAACAATATTAAAATTAAAAAGTATTCTGTGAGAAGGCAGACTTTTCCCCACAGCATGGTATGATTGAATATTAATACAAAGCGGTAACATTCAATGTCAGTTGACCCATTCTTGGCCAAAGGCGGCTTTGGATTAAATTATTACTTGCATAACTACCATCCTTGTGTACTAACTGTTTATTCCCTGCGATAGTGGACCAACACAGCCAAACTGGAATCAAGTCAGCGAGTGAGTCACAATCTTCTCAAACTCAATATCACAAGAATGGTACTAGCTAGGGGTGTCAACGTTTACAATTTTTTCTACACGTGTACAAGGGACTACTAACCGACATGTACCCGGTTACACGTTCAGAGATTTATGAGCTTTCTCTATCGCAGTTGCGCTGTATAACCACAGAAAGTAAAATGAGTTGAAAATAAAATCATCTATCATATACAGATAAGAAAACGAACAAGTGAAAGCTGAAAAAGGTTTAACCTTCTTTTTTAATCACTGTTTTAACTATTGCTCACTTTGTACTTTTTTTTTTAAAACGTGCAAAGTGCAAACTGCATCCCTCTCTCGCAACGGGAGCTGCATCTGAATTTTAATATGAGTCTCATAGTAAAAGTAATCTGGAATTGGTGAGAGAAAGCAAATCAAGGTAACAATGCGCCCCATGCATCTGTATGCGGATATCTGCACTAGTGGGAACATTTAAGTGTTTGTTAATGTTATTATCTGAAGCTTTCAGGCAACATTATCACCCCTAAAAATAGGCGACTACATCTATTGGTGAGAAATGAACGAGGAGGAGAAAATGATGTGTACACGGTTATTGATTTTTCTCAACGATTATGATTTGTTATCCGTGAAATCGTTTACACATGTAGATATTGACACCCCTAGTACTAGCCATAACCTTCTAACTTCGCACATCAACATATATAGTGCAGCAAATGAGCTGATTAAAAGGTTGAACTGTGAAGTTGCATCATACAAAATGAATAAGCAAAAACGCACCACAGTCCGGTACAATACAGTGGGACTGCACATTGCTTCTTTCCGTTAGCTTGCTCACCAAGCTAGTAAGCACATTAACCCCTTCAGACCTGAATTATGTTCCAAGGTTGTGAAAAATATAGCAATCCCTTTTTTCCCCAACTATATATGATGTGCTATTTTTATAGTGACAAATTCATTCTTCCCTAGTGTAGAATTGAGTTCAATGACATAGTTTCAGACCCACTGTCCATTCAAATGGACAGCAACATTTGAAAAAATCTTGAGTAAAAACTTGGTTAAACATTTGATATTATGCTTTAATTCAAACATTCCATCCGTCAATATTGTTTTAAAAGTATGATATCTTTGCCCAAATATCTATAAATGTGAATAAAACTGTTGAAAATAGTCCTTACTTCGTCGTGCGGAGTGAAGTCCTGCCATGCCTCTGTTCAGTGTGTTGTATTTTTTTAAATGGCCACAAGGATACCTATACTGCTGTTTGATTGGTTGCTAAACGTCCACTCAAATGGTCTTGAGGGCTTAGGTGGTGTTAAATGTTGCAAAAAGTAAAAAAAAAAAACAGTCGTCATGTGACGTCCATTGTAATGGACACAGGGTCTGAAGGGGTTAATACAATTATTATTGCTCCTAATATAGGCTCAATTTCACCAATAGTTTAGTTAGCGATGTTTGTTTTGTGTTTCTGTCTCAACTGAAGTGTATTGCACGAATACAACTTGCACACACCTTCATTTCATGTCTGCAGTAACCAGCTAACTAGCTACAGAGCTACGTCAAAACTGTATCGTTAAACAGCCCGTTTTTCATGTAACTCTGTAGCTAGCTAGCAGGCTATTGTAGATGGCAAATAATGCTGGCTGGGTAGGAATCATTTTGGCCTTACCTTCACTATCTGGCTACACTGTCTGAACTGATCCTGAGTTTACAAGTGGCAATTCAGCCTCACTGCATCATACTCAAGTAATATTCAAAATGACAGCGTATCGCAGGGTCCAGTACATTCCAGTAAGATTGCACGTTGCATGTTTTTAGCGTGCTCTCTTAGTCCTGTCCCAAACAGCAATTTCTGAATCATCGTATGTATTGTATTATGTATTGGTCTTGGTTACTCAGTAAATGAAAAATTGTTTTTTAATATGGAAATCTTAAATGGGAATAGGTTGAGATCAATCATGTATCAAAGGTTAGAGGCTTGTATACCTTTGATGGCAAGCGATTGAAATTCCCTTAATGCCAGCTTTACCAGAAACACACAAGCAACAAGTATGACAGCTTTTAAAGCAAGAGCAATCAGTAGATGGCATATGCCCCCTGCTCCAAGTTATCCACTTCGGATTAGCAAACGGCACCACGTAAGGTCATGACTAATGTGCACACCAAGTTTTGTGGAAAAATACTGAACGGTTTTCAAGTTATGCCACAGAAACAAAATGTTCACAGACAGACGAACGGACAGACAACCGCACCCATGACTATATTCCCCCCGCATTATGTGCCGGGGGGATAATAAAGCAAATAATGAATAAAGGTACTTCAAACTAATAATATTGCTTCCAGATTTTTTGCAACATTTCAACCCCTCTGGCCTTTGTCAAGTTGAAGATCAGAACGGTCAAAGTATTGCAATGCAAATGGGAGCAATTTTATCTGTCTGCAGTACCTTCATTCCTGTTCAGCTTTGTTGTAGAAGTGGTAACCAACAACTACATCCAACTTGGGTTGGATGTGTGTGGCATCACCCGCCTATTGAGCTTTATTGAAAAAAAAAAAAAAATAAAAAAATAAACACATATAAGCCTCCATAACACCGGTAAATTTACTGAAATAAATGAAGAAAAAAATATATACAGAACATTTGTAAATTTTTTTGTAACTGGTTTTGATTGATGTGATAATTACACGGTTATCCGAGTTCTCGTTTGCACCTCTGGCACACCTGTGTGTGAGTGTGCTTGTGTGTGTGTGCGCGCGCGCACTCATGGGTTTGTGTGGGAGATGTCCTTCCTCGGGCCATTTCACAACGAACCTGAGGCAGGATACTGGGAAAGGAAGCGAGGGCCATGAGCACAGGAAATAACACTGGGGAAACAGTGTGGAAGCCACAGAATGGGCCCAAACGCATCAAAGCCACAGCAACAGCTGACACTCAGAAAAAGAGCCGGTCACAAGAAAAGCAAGGCCACCTAATCGAGCCTCTTGTCCACACGCCGGCCGCTTTCAACAATCCAGAAGCCTCAAACCCCATTTCATTCTTGCAAAAGTCTAAGGTTATAAGAATCTCTTCCTGGCGTAGAAGAAATCTTTCATTCCCCCACCTCACTCGGATTACTCTGAGCTTATTTAAATCCCTAAACCACAATGGCACAGCCACAGGACAACTCATTCTCATGAGGATCGGGCAGCTGTTGGCAATGGAAAGTCACCAGTTCAGCTTGGAGGCAGAGAATGGCAACAGACCTAAACTATAAACAAACCTTCAGACGAGAGCCGACACAATAAATACTGCAGGCACTGTAAAACTACTTTAAAAAAAAAAAAAAAACACGTCAGAAGGAGTCGACCAACGGACTGAGTTTCGGTTCAGATAACAGAGATAAACATTCACAAATGTCAGGCGCAATTAATGCTAACTGCTCTTCTCGGACTGCAAGCAAAGAATACATTTGCATCGGCCTTCTGCGCACTTTGCGTCTCAATGCAGGCTTACAGACCGCAAAACCACATGCAATACACCTCCGCCACTCATTACACAAGTTTAGACTCTGCTGCTCACGAAACGTCCGTCAGTATAACGGAACAGAAACTCAACACTATCGCTGCCGTGGAAGCCCTTTCTCAGGTTCTTCGAGACCCACATGGTGAGACACACCTGATGGTTGTGACCTTTGCGATATCAATCTCCGTGTGCAGCCAGGGAGTCTCACACTGGCCCGGCTACCTAGCCAACATAAAACGTGCACATAATGTTGCTCCAAAGTATCGGCAATGTTATAACACTGACAAAACATCCCAGTGACACTTTGAGGGCATTTCATTATACTGCACAATTACCGCTTTTGAAAGCGGTTGCTTGGTTTACAGAATGAGCTGAGCCACCTGTCGCCACTGCACAGTAAACACTGATAGATGAGCAAACCATAATATAGTAGATCCATTCCAAGCAATGCAAACCCATCAGAACCGGTGCTGACTCGGCCCAGAGCCTTACTTTTTGCTGGGCAAGCGCAAGGACCTTACCTGTCACACGCGCTCAGTGAAGCGTCCTCCGCCACAGTGGATAAAAACAGGAAAATGTCCGTATGGGAGCAGGCTGTGGCCTGGGGCCTTTCTCCTGCTCTTCTAACACTGCTTCCTGTCGTTAATGTGCTTTTCTTCCCTAAGGAAGGTGGGGCCAGGGGATCAATCCACATTTATTACCCTGGTGTTGGGGGGGGTTAGATCAATAGGTCTGAACAGATCTACAGAGGGCAATGGAGCAGGTCAATTTTTCCATCAAACATTTTCAATCAAATTAGTTGGATTCTTCTCTTCATAGACGCCGGAAAGCAGCACGCGGGACAGCGCAAAAGGAATATCGTTTGGCTGGAAAAGACAAGCGCCCTCAACTAAACCAGCGGATGAGGTATTAACAAGTGAGGGGCAGTAGAGAGAGCTTAAACATTAACCCCGCTTTGCGTTTAGCCACGTCCGAGAGTTGGGTAGCACAGAGCATGTGCGAGCAAAGCTTGGGGGGGGGTTTGCACCAGATCTCGTCAGAAAGCCCTGTGAGGTTTGTTTTCCAGGAAATTGAGTCCTTTTTTTTCTCCAGAAGCCTGGTTTTTAAAAAAAAAGGAATAATGGCCCTCATTGGAAGTTTCCACTCTGTTGGCTTTTTATCTTCCTGGTCATCTGCTCCCAAGGCACATGCTGGGGCTAAAAATTTCCTGTTTTGCCTCTATTGTCACATCGTTGCATTCAGAGGATTGTCATGTTGGTCCTTAGATCTGATACTCAGGTTGTAACCAAGACACTGGAGTGTGAGGGCTGGGGAAGAGCGTACAGTTATCCCTCAGCAACTTGGCCGCGCCCCAGTCAGTCAAAACACGCGTGTGAAACGGGCGCGCTTTTCGTGCACAAGAGAGGGTGAGAGCCACCGAAGGCATGCGGAACGTGCAATACTTTCTAAAAGGAAAATTATCAAGAGGACAAACGTGACATCTCTTACAGATTAAAGACAAACAGATACAACTTTCAACTAAATACAATTTTTCCCAACTCACATCTAAGTCATTATTATACAAGTGAAAAATTTTCCAAAATTCATGAACGAACTGAATTTTCATAACGTTTTGGACTCTACTGAGCAACATAACATTCCAGTGCAACAGTCAACATGCAAGTTTCTATACGAAAAGGTCAGGCTCATTTGTTTTCTAATGTACTGGTACTGCACACAATGAAACCAAAATAAACTGAACAACTGATCACAATAGATCAAAGACCAGGCAGAAACAGGATACACTACAATGGAACAATAACTCACTTTTCAAAAAAATTATTTATAAAGCAAAAATTCTCCTCATATGGATAAAGGCATAAAGACCACTGTAAATTTACAGGATTTTTAACCTTTAGCATGCCAAGTTAATTTAAGCCTATTGCATGCAGGCAGCTCAGTTCTGGATTAGTGTAATATAGCCTGCAACTGGCTTATTTTCAAGACTGATCCAGATATCACACCGACTGATACTAAAAAATTGTGTCGTTTCCACAGAAATAACCCAAAATTACAGACCTCAACGACTCAAAACAAGCCATTACGATGAAGCAATGCAGTCTCCCGTATTCTGATATATGAATGGCAAATATTGGCCGCGTGATCACTGGTTCATTAAATATAGGTTGCAGCGCAAGGGTTTGTAGCGGATTGGAATTTCAGAAGGAGTTGGGCTGCGAAGGGATTTTTACCGCAAGAGACCGAAGGTTGCGACTCAACGAGTTCCGAAATTCCCCAGACGCTACGAACACGAGCACGGTAAACTATGTATTATGAGTGTCATTTTTTGTATTCATTTGTGAGACAAAATTAGTTTTAATTCAACATTTCATATAGATTTATTTGGTTTGTTAAAAAAAAAATAAAACAAAACAACAAGGGAACTATTTGATGGAGTATGAGTGTACTGGTACTGTACAGCGATCACAACAGTCATTTTACATTCGCATGTATGATGAAAAATGTCTAGATTTGCATTATCGTCCAACAAGAACTGTCTACATCGCGAACAAGAACAATGCAAAACAGATGTGGGACACAAAATCCAAAATATCAGCATTTCATAATCTGTCACATTTGGCAATGGCCGTATGCATAGCCACTGACTCTCCATTGCTCACTATCAGAATGACCGCACCCAAACTGCGTCATGTACTCACTTTTTACATGAAGTTACATTAGCACTTACTGCTGAAATGATATTTGGATCTTCCAAAATTGTCAAAAAGTCAATGGTCCTAGTTGAACAGAGAGAATCCAAGTCATCTCGAACACAACAGAGGCCATACCTGATAGAAATGTTGACTGATAATCTGTTATAGCTCCTTCAAAAAAAGCAACCGATCTGGAAAGAACTCCAAATGGGAAAGCTAATCATCCTTATTATTTTGAAAATAACACTTATTTCTACTGCCCGAGGTGCCATGGACACATTCGACTTGAAAGTGGTTCTGACCATTTCAGCGCCATATGGCACTACGGCGAACATTATGGCACGGGTGTACTGGTACTGTCAGCGAGGTACGTGCATATAATACTTTTATGAGGGAGAGCATTCCTAAACACAGTTGGAACAGATATGAACAAACATGGCGACTACGGTCGCCAGCAGTTGCACAGAATAAGGAATATATGGGCGAGTACGGTCGCCAGCAGTTGCACAGAATAAGGAATATATGGGCGAGTACGGTCGCCAGCAGTTGCACAGAATAAAAAATATATGGGCAATTACGGTCGCCAGCAGTTGCATAGAATGAGGAATATATGGGCGAGTACGGTCGCCGGCAGTTGCACAGAATAAGGAATATATGGGCGAGTATGGTCGCCGGCAGTTGCACAGAATAAAAAATATATGGGCAATTACGGTCGCCAGCAGTTGCACAGAATGAGGAATATATGGGCGAGTACGGTCGCCGGCAGTTGCACAGAATAAGGAATATATGGGCGAGTATGGTCGCCGACAGTTGCACAGAAAAAGGAATACATGGGCGATTACGGTCGCCGACAGTTGCACAGAATAAGGAATATATGGGCGAGTACGGTCGCCGGGAGCACGCTAAAGGTTAAAGAACAGAATTATCCAGCTGGAGCAACTCCATTCTTTAAAAGCAGTTGGAAGTTTTAAAACAGACCGTAATACAATGGCTCAGCCATAAAAAGAATTAACTCGTTCGAGCCGAATAAAACAGAGAAGAGGGTAGATGTGCACAATGCCAGACACTCGTATAAATTCACAACAAACCAATCCTGCAGCCAAACCGAACAAGAACTCATGAGCAGTTCAAAAAGCACACTATCAGAGTAAACTGTGGAGTTACTGAAAAAAGGAGTGACACAGAGTCAGCGACTTTACCTGAATGAAGAGAAAGACATCCAGTGACTAAAAGCCACATAAACCTGTTACTCAAAGGGATAACCTTCAAAGGAAGCAAAGCAACTCAGAAATAACGACAAATGTAATTTTTACAAATTAAGTTTACGTTTACTTCCCTTCTTTCTCATCATAAATTATCAAGTACAAGCAACTGAAAACGGTGCATTGTTTTAAATCAATGAAACAATCAACAGGTATACAAGCGTGTACAAAATCAAGGTCAGTATGAACTATTTTTGGACAAATATGACAGGCTAAATATTCTACTCTTTCACATCGCAATGACAAGTGAGAGAAAAAAATGATGAGAAAGAAAACCAGGATAAGAGACCGAAAAAAAAGCCAAGCTTGAACATTTTAAGGTCTCTTTCGTTAGAAAAACAACACAATGTTTACAAAAACATATCTTATAAAACAACTACATAGCTAGGACACGCAGTCATACAACTATAATAACGAAGGGAGTAAAAGGAATGTTTTGGAATGTGTAGCTCGATGCAATATCGACTTGGAACAGATGGGGGGGTTGAGTGTTTCATGGGGCTTAACCAGTAAAAATAATACTTTTGAGTCGACATTTAAACAAAAAAATATTTACAGATTCTTTGGTAACTGGGTCTAATGAGTTCCAATAATTAGGTCTGGTACAAATGAGCGTATTCAGTCTGAACTGTGTTATCGCAAGTGGCAAATGAAATGAAGGCGCTTGTCTCCTCGGATAAAAGTGCACAATATTGTTTCTAATAAAAACTGAATTGAGAGCCTGTGGCAGTTCTCCACAATGTAACTGATACATTCGTATTAGTGTAATACAAATCTTGTATTTTCATAATTCTTTGCTTTAAAAATAATTTGTTGGTTTGTGCATGCATATTCACATTAGAATACATCCTGCCCCTTTTGCAGCATAAATATTTTATCAGTTAATACCTTTGTCAAATTTCCCCATGCAAAGACACCATAATTAAGATGAGACAATATCAGTGTACAATAGAATGTATGGAATTCATCTTCAGTAAAATAGGATTTCAATCTGTAAATACCTCCAATATTCCTCGATAAAATTTTACATTAAGTATTTATATGCGTTTTCAAATTAAAATTTTCGTAAACATGAAGACCAAGAAATTTAGTAGATGTGACATTGTTAAAGGGATCATTACCTAGAAGTACCAGTCCCAGTAATGAAGAAGCAGAATTGCTAAATAGCATTTGTAAACAATTCAAGATGAGCTTGTTCGCACGGATCTATCAGTAACAGAACGCAATTCATGATTGACAGTTTCCAAGAGAGTTGTTTCATTTTCATTTGAACAAAATAACAAGCATCGTCTGCAAAAAATTTTAATGACAAGATGTGAAATTGTGTCAAAATGAGCAATCTCTCGGTGTGACCTTGAGAGTGACGCGAAGGTGACCGAAATCGACTGGCGCCGGGGTATCACCCTAATACATGTTGACATGAAATTTTAAGGAAATCCATCAATTCGTTCTTGAGATATCACGCTGACAAGGATTCGGGACGTACGGACAGACAGACGTATGAACGGACGGTCGGTCGGTCGGTCGTGAATACTATGTTCCGCACAGCGGGGGACAATAAAAGCAATCTACATAGGGACCCTTACGGAACGCCACAGGAGGCAGTAGGTAACGTTGATGTAAAACCATTGAAAAAAAACAAATCGCTCTCAATTGCTGATATAATCACTCCAAGGCCTCGTCCCTGACACAATAATAGGACAATGTGTATTACAATATATTGTGGTTAGCAGTATCAAAGGCCTTAGCACGGTCGAGAAAAATAGCAATAGGGTGCATGCGTTTGTGTACGGCAGAAGCAATTTTATATTAAAAAAAAAAAAAAAAATATGAAGCATGGGATGTAGGTTGTTTTTCTCTAAAACCTAATTGAATTTTAAATTTTTAGAATTTTTGAATTTAAGAAATTAATTATACTTTTTTTCCAGTATCTTTGAAAATGTATTAACAATGAAACTGGTCCAGAATTTGACATTTCCAGAGGATCACCTTTTCAGCTCACTTGGTCAAGCAGACCATAAGGAGTTTATGCTATCACACGGCGGCAACAGCGTTAACTTTGATCTTCTTCTGCCAAACTACTGAAGGGATCTATGAGAAATTTGGTGGGGAGGTAAATAAGAATGCACAGATTAAAAATTCTCCAAATGGTGCAAATCCATCTATAGGTGGCACTATAGCAAAAAAATTATCATAATTCCAAATCCCTTTGTTCAATCAACTTGAAATTTTGCATGCTTCATGTTTGTCACACTAGCAATGAAAATCTATAAGAACAAAGTGATAAATCAAACAACATGGCCAACATCAGTCAATCAAATTTCAGTAGCCCTTATACTCACTTAAACAAACACCTGTCACCTGAAACCTTCTATTATTTGTGATTAGGTAGTAACTGGGATGAGGATAGAGTGTGCGGCAAACTGTCAGAAAGTCCAACAACAAAGCAATTTTATTTAAGTTTTTCAAGAATTATATTTAATTGATCAAAATGTCAATTAAGGCTTCTGATATTAAAATGAGGTACATAAAAATCAGTACGACTATAATCAGAAAATTTGTTTAAGAATTGGTTCACAGTAAATTAAAATGCAACAGTCCATGAAAAGCAAAGAGATAGTAAGAGAATCGTTAAAAAATTAAGCTGATTAAGCTCTAGACGCACTTTTTCTTCCCAAGTAAACTCCTAATTTCTCAAGCAGAGTAATGATTAATGGAAGACCAATACATTTATCACCATATACTTTATTCTGTCAGTCTCCAGTCTATTATTTCTCTTTGCAGAAATTAAAGGTAATGGATTTCATCTTTAAAAAGTGTACAAGTGTTAAAAAGAAAAAATGTCCCCATACAATTCTGAAATACATAGAATTTTTAATTATGACCCAATACATTGATTCAAACCCAAGTTAAACTCAAAGGATATGAGAGCTCATAGAATATCTGCCAGGACAAATTTGCGCCTGGACATACCAAATGCACATCAAGTCAAGTGGTTTCATTTTCTTTCAGCTAACTTCAACATTACCTTAACAATGTGCCCCTTCTCTAGTAGTAAAAAAGGAAGGATAAAAAAAGTAGAAAGTAATTTTAAATCTGCAATTGAATGCAAAGCTCCTCCATGTGTCACAGTAGGTTTTTTTTTCATTAACAGTTCCCATATAATCAGCAGGGGTAATTCCTTTTACAAAGTTAGCCAAAACATACCCTTGCCGAGCCAGTACCTGTTGAGTTCACCGAACCGCAAAACAGGAACAGCGCCAAACATGGCTTATTTACTCCCACCTAAATTTCCACTCGTCCGAGCACTGTAACTGGCAGTGACTGAAATAGGTGTGCAGCGCTATAAAAATAGGAGCTTCTCCCTACTAACCAAACCCCCCCCCCCCATTATGGCCACACTTGTTCTGGCTTCATATTACATAAGAGCAAGGCGGTACATCGCTGCCAGCTTCCTGCTATGCTGCTAACATAGCCCGATCGACTTCACCACAAAACTCAAATACAAATAAAGCACATGAGCTGCAAGAAAAGCGCGCAAAGTCAAGTTGAGCAAAAGGTATAGTGTCTCAGCAAATAGCATTTCAGGAGAGACAAGCCATCTGAATCACCCATGCAGGATACATTCAACAGTTTGTCCATCACACGGTCACTCGGTGACACAGGTCAGGAAAGCAAATGCTGTAGAAGTGCAGTAAAGTAAGAAAATCCAACAGCGAGCAGCATCAGCTTTGCATGTTTGTGAGATTGTGTGCGTTTGCGCGCGAGGATGTTTACCTCCTTACGGCTCTGGGCTGAGGGGACAGGAGCGCTCCGCTGCCGTTAGACGTCGGGCTCTGTGCAGTCTGGCTACTTTCCTGTCAGGTTTCCCACTCCTGCTCCAATAACCCCTGACCCACAGGAAGTAGACACAATGGACCAAAAATATCCCCTCCCCCTGCTGCGCACGCTACCAACAAGAAACAGTGCTTGCGCAGGACAGGACAGAACGCAAGGCCCGGCCCAAAAATATCTCGTGTCCGCAGCAACCAGCGCCTGAAAAGCCCCCCTGCTTTACGACTCTCCCCATCCGGACCGCTAACCTACTGCCCAGTCGTGTGTGTCTGTGCATAAATTAGTTTGCAAGTGTTGCTGAGAGGGAGAGAGAGCGGGAAAGTAAGCGAGAGGATTCAGTGAATCAAGTGAGTTGGTTGAGTGAATGAGTCGAGTTGGAGACGATACCTTATCACTATTTCCACGAACAAGTTCCTCAAATCTTAACCTGACAAAGACTCTTGCAGCATTGCCTTGCATATCTAATTAATTCAGTAGGTACTGTGACCAATTAATTAACTACTATTCCGCAGGTAGACACACCTGTAATGGGTATGTACAAGATGTACAAATCCAGCGAACTAAAGAGGGTTTCAGCAGGAATAAAACCACAACTGAGGTTCCATAATTGTTCCATGTGTCATGATCACTGCAGGGCTCCATCTTCCCATTTTTTTGCCACGAGTCAGTCAGGCTTGTGACAGATCGGTTCACCAGCCCACAGAAGATTTTACAAGCTTGACTGAAAAATACCAGAGTGTGAAATGAAATTGACTGGCACACAGGCACAAACTTAATACACTTTTTATAAACCAAATAGAAATTTCAATGAATGAAAAAACTAACAGTTTAAATGAGATCGATTACATCACGCATCTTGCGTGATGGAGAGCCTGGAGAGCCGCAGTGTCTGCTGGTTTTTAGTGTTACTCAACACTTGATTGATGAATTATACAGTTGATGACACACTTCACTTATAACACCTGGTGTCTTTGGTTTTTTCCACCCGATTTAAACCTAACTCGAACACACGCTCTGGCTCTCCGAGAACCAGCGTTATCCACCCCTGCTCTATAAACTTTTATCTGTACTCTGTACTTCTACTTTGTCAGCATTATAACTACACAAACAAGTATTTGACACTAACGTGTCTTTGTCCCCCGCCACAAAATGTGAAATTGTGTCAAAATGAACAATTTCTCGGTGTGACCTTGAGGATGGCGCGAAGGTCACCGAAATGGACTGGCGCCGGGGTATCACCCTAATACATGTTGACATAAGATTTGAAGTAAATCCGTCGATTCGTTCTTGAGATATGTCGCTGACAAGGCTATCAGTGTGAAAATCCACAATCTCTCGGTGTGACCTTGAGAATGGTGCAAAGGTCACCGAAATGGACTGGCACCGGGGTATCACCCCAATATATGTTAACATGGAATTTGAAGTAAATCCGTCGATTCATTCTTGAGATATCTCGCTAACAAGGCTATCTGTGTGAAAATGCACAATCTCTCGGTGTGACCTTGAGAATGGTGCGAAGGTCACCAAAATCGACTGGCGCCGGGGCCTCACCATCATACATGTTGACATGAAATTTGAAGAAAATCCGACAATTCGTTCTTGAGATATCGCGCTGACAAGGCCAAAAGTGTGAAAATCGACAATCTCTCGGTGTGACCTTGAGAATGGTGCGAAGGTCACCAAAATCGACTGGCGCCGGGACATCACCATCATACATGTTGACATCAAATTTGAAGAAAATCCGACAATTCGTTCTTGAGATATCGCGCTGACAAGGATTCGGGACGTACGGACGGACGTACGGACAGTCGTGAATACTATGTCCCCCGCTAATGAATGTTGCCACCAAATATGAAAAAAATCCGATGCTTACTTCTTGAGATATCGCGCAGACAAACATTTCAGTGTCAGAATCTATCATACCTCGGTGTGACCTTGAAAATGTCGCGAAGGTCACCAAATTCGACTGGCGCCGGGACATTACCCTAATACATGTTGACACCAAATTTGAAAAGAATCCGAGGCTTCCTTCTTGAGATATCGCGCAGACAAGCATTTCAGTGTCAGAATCTATCATACCTCGGTGTGACCTTGAAAATGTCGCGAAGGTCACCAAATTCGACTGGCGCCGGGACATTACCCTAACACATGTTAACACCAAATTTGAAAAAAATCCGATGCTTACTTCTTGAGATATCGCGCAGACAAGGTTTCGGGACGTACGGACGTACGTACGGACGGTCGTGAATACTATGTTCCGCGCGGCGGGGGACAAATATCCAACCACATTGACAAATCTTGGTTAACACGTAGATTGCTGTCACAACCAAGTCTTGTGGGTTGTTCCTGCTAATTGCTTGATTGGCTCACCAATTACCAAATTAAACCTGAGACACCAGGTGAGATCAGTTAAGTGAGTAATCAACTACTTTAATCCACCAATCGAATGCTGAGTAACAACAAAAATCAGCAGACACTGTGGCTCTCCATGACCAGGGTTGGCCACCCCTGTCCTAAAGGGATATACTGCGAGTAAAAAACGCAGACCTTGGATCTTGCTCACTCACTATAAAAACACTGTGCCAGTGACCGAACAAGTGACGGAGCCAATTAGGCGACAGAAAGTAGTGAGCCCCGAAGAGCCACCTAACTTAAGTTGTATTTCAGGTGCCAGTAAATGCTGTAGATAATTTATCAGATATAACTAGCTAGCAAGCAATGAAACTGGAGTGTTTATATGTGGCTGCAGAACCAAATGCACTCTGCAAGTAAATTCTGGAACCGTATTTCAGTAGAGAGCTTACTGGACATTGGTGAATCCCCGTACTCTAAACTGCACATTTTAGCGCACCAGTAAATTTGCACGTGCATGAAGTAACACTCGGAAACCACAATATTTCTTTGTTAGCAAGTTAAATAAGGGGTGAATCATTCAGCTACTTCGCTTCTAATTGCGGTTACATCTCTTTGAGGGTGTGTCATCATTTAGTGACTCCTGGCAACCATTAGGCCAGATGAAGTTTAAAGTTATGAATAGCCGCATAGAATTATTTTGCTCCTGACAGACTGACATTAGTTACAATTCCATAACTTTTTCTCCCAATCTGTATTGTGCTTGTGTGAATACATGTAGCAGCTAGGCTATACATTTTAAGCTCAGCCCTTTTGTGGGCTTCAGTTGTAACATTGTTTGCTACCCTGAAAAAAATACAAGAAATTATTGCACGCATTCGCTGATATGAACTAGCGAGCTAGCTTATGGTTTACTGTAGAAGGTTAATATGATGTGCTTAGATGAATAAACTTATAAATAGCCTAAGTTTTGGTAAACGTTTTCTGGGCGGTTCTTTTTACAAAGTTAAGCATATTTCGAATCAGTTTTGGGCAGATAATTACACGACCAATCTGGCAACACTGCAAAAGAAATTAAGATAAAAAGATGGAATTTGTTTGAAGTTCTGATGTAAGTGCAAAGATCAATTATACAGTAGGATTGTATGAATATTCAATGAAGATCATGCAGAAATTTCACTCGCCGGCCAGGTAAGGAGACTGAACTTTATCTGGTTGCGGGAACAAATTTTCAGTTACCTGTGTGAGTGCAAAGATCGAGCCCTGAACTGTATTACCCAGGAAACCAAATATGCCTGAGTCGAGGCCAGAGTACCTAAACCGTGGCTTCCTCTGCAGACAGCGTTTGGGAAAGACTCTGTCTGTGGCCACATCCCCAGACGCCTGAGCCCTACCCGTCTCAGGTCATTCTTGGCACACTCTCTCTCTCTCACTCTCCCTCTCACTCCCCGGCCGGGATCCTACAACCCAAAGGAGTTGGATCCTGTCATCATAGTGATAAGACGCAGGACAGTCATGTTAGGCCTTCAGAATCTAATCACAGGGTCATCTCCAGCCGGCAAAATCTCATTTACTGCCAAAGGCATAGGAGATTCTGCAAAATCACATTTTTATGCGACTAACACTCGGAAGGTTAAACAGGAAATGAAACGCGGTGTATTGCATAGATAAGAAATGCAAACATACACAAACCTGGTCTAATAAGCATACTGAATGAACTTTACTCCTGTTTCACAAACGCACGCACGCACGCGCACACACACAAAATGTATGCACCCTCCAAAAATGTGCAGAGACACACACACACACCTGCATGCACACATGCAGAGAAATACTAACACATTAGCATGTGCTCAAAATGACGATACATTTAACAATTATCACAGCATGTACAAACTGCAGGTGTGTGATGCAACTGCATCGCCTTTACACAACTCATTTTACTGTGTGGTGAAAGAGCAATCAAAAAGTAACATTTTCACTCCCTAAATAAATCTGCCAGGTTGAAGAGATCATCACGTCCTCATTTAACCCACTTCTTTCCCTAGTTTCCGTGTTGGAGAGAGCAGCCTGAGGGCCTTCAATGTAGAGTAGGGCAGCAAGGGCCTGTATCCGTTGATCTGTTAAAAGGGAAATCGAGTAGTTTCACATTGGGCAAATGGGTATTGATCTGTGGCCTGGCTTTTTCACTAGCAGTCACAATCCAGCATCATGTGCACCAGTGGCCCAGGACAACACAGCAGCAAAATCAGTCATTGACAATGGCCGGAGAAAAAAAGACAGAAGGACAGACCCAAACTTGCAAGTTGCAACTATCTTTTTTTATATTTTTGAGCATTTTGCTTACTTCCCCAGTTATGTCCTCCATTTCAGAGACAAATAAACTAAGTGGAGCCACACAACATACCCTGCCTGAGGGAGACATTTAGTGCTGTGGGTGTTGAATAACCAAGGACCCCCCTGACATTCAACCCTTCTCTGCAAATGAGTCTAATGATTTCACACCATAGTGTAGCATATGGTTAGAAACAGACCTGAAAAAGGCATACTTTGAATCTAGTTACAAATTGATTGGAGCCTTTTTTATGAAGTTACCTTGAAGACATTTTTTTTTTGACCCTATTAGCTCCAAAATTTAATCAGATGATCCTTGGACCACTCTTTTTACGCTAAACTGCTTACAGACATGCAAATAAACAAACACATGAAATCGCTCATAGAGCAAGGACATGCTGAAATCTTCAAGGTCAAAGGTCAAGGTGCCATTAATGGGCATGAACTAGATAATGAGGTTAGAAAGGAAAAAAATAGATTGGAAGTTATGGACAAAAAACCTTTGACCTCATTGTGACCTTGACCTTGAAGATAAAGGTCTATTTTTTATACATATTGACATTTACAATGCTCAACATACATAATCAAATGTCCACCAAATATATTTAAGGAGATATGTCGACTTTATCTCTCATCATTGCAAGAACACAATTTTGGTGACCTTAACCTTGACCTTGAGGCCAGAGTCCTCATTTTCAAGAGACAAACTACATGCCAGTACCAACAATTTGAGCTGACTTGGAATGAAATCTAGCAAACTAACAGACAGAAATTGCAAACTAACTGACAGACAAACAGATGAAATTGCTCACAAAGCAAGGACACGTCCAAATCTTCAAGGACAAAGATCATGGTCGCATTAATTTGTGAGCTTGATCTTGCCCCTGAAGCTAGAGTCATCATTTTCAATAGGCCTAACTAGATGCCAGATCCAACAATATGAGCCAACTTGGAATGAAATGTGTCCCATAGTTTGCAATTTCTAGTAGAAACAAACAGATGGACAAAAAGACAAACCATACCGATCAATAGACGAAATCACAGATATCTTGGCGAGGGACAAAAAGGCCATTCTGAAAGGCTATTGCAAGTAGTTTGTGAGAGTTTCTTCAGGAAAAGGAGCTGAGGTCAAGGTCACATAAAATGTCTTGTAGCTGCAGTAAGTCAATTTTAATAATCGCATAGGTTTCCTTGACCCAAATTGGTAGGTTTTCATGTCTTATATTAAAAGATCGGATGATTTTTTAGAGAGTTGAAAATTGCAGAAAAAGGTCAAAGTTCACAGGCCAATGTAACATTCTAAAGGCACAACTAGGGAATATAGCCATCCTATACAAGCAATTTCAAAAGGCCACAGTCAACAGTGTAGGAGCAATGCTCCGAAAAACAAAAAACAGTGATGGAAGGTCAGAGGTTATAAGCAAAGGTAAAAAATTTAAAGCTTTGGTTAAGGTCATAAAGTCTGTGTACAAAGGAAGCTGCATATAGGCTCAGCTGCATATAACAGAGGTGGGCAGCGAGGGCCGTATCTGTCCCTGGTTTTCACACCAACGTCTAGTCTTTAATTAGTTGATTGTCTCAATTAACCAAACCATTTAAGAAATCTTACGTTTCATGCGCATTTCTTTAAATTATCATGAAGCTACAAAGACTAGTCTTGTCTCCCTTCATAAAACATTTTCCTTTGATCGAATCATTGCGAAAATCTATATTTGTGCATGCAATCAATTAACTCAATTAGTCAGGGTAATTGATAGGAATAAAAACCTGCATACACACCAGCCCTCCAGGACCGTGATTGCCCACCCCTGGCATATAACTTTGTTGGCGGAGGTAATAATGCAGGCCTTTCTTTGACAACTGTTTTACCAACTAATATCGCAGTAAACCCTCGTTAACAGCAAAACCCCTTGAGATAGCTAATCATCTGTCTCCAACGGAGTCAGTATATTTCTTGAGAAACACACAGTACTAGAATACTGTACAATAGTGTTTCCCAACCCTGTTCCTGAAGTGCCCCTGCCCTGCATATTTCAGATGTCTCCTGGATATAACACACCCAGATCAGGTCATTAGGTACTCCACTACTGAGCTGATCAGCTGAATCAGGTGTGTTAAATTAGGGAGACCTATAAAATGTGCATGAGAGTGGTACTGCAGGAGCAGGGTTGGGCCTCACTGATTCAACACACCTGTTTCAGCTGATCAGATCATTAGTGGAGCACCTAATGACCTGACCTGGGTGTGTCAAATCAAGGAGACATCTGAAATATGCAGGGCAGGGAAACACTGCTGTACAACATGCAATAATTGGTGCCTTCATACTTATGAAGGCACCAAGTATCAGGTTTCACAAAGCACACTCGTTAGGAGGTACATCAAGCCTATATGCCGTCTCCCATCATATCAGTAGAACGAGTATCATGGTTTTAAGAATACGGGCTAAGCTCCTAAAAGGAAAGCACTGTCTGGTTCTCCCTATCAGTTACACTCTCAGCTTAGCAGTTTATGCTTAACGCCATTTTGTTGGCTTTTCCCTTAACCTCTTACAATCAATGCTGTTATCTTGGTTTGAAACAGGAATGGGGAAACCCCAGCCTCGGGTAATAACATAAGATACCATTATGTACACTGATTAAGTTCAGTGAAAAGAAGTTCAGGAGCCACACGCTACCTAGCTACTTATTTCCTCCCATTAGCTTGGGTATGAAAGGCTTCCTTCCCTCCAACGACAGGCTTCATCTACAACTCCATGGCTATCAGTCATGTGTTCGAGAACAGATGGTTAACAGCAGATTGCAGTTCTGGAGGGTTCAGCATCAAGATTGATGACCCTTTCAGAGATGTTAAACATCCCTGTTTATGGCCCTGGGAGTAATAAGCACAGGAAGTTTACAGAAAAGGAAGAACTTCCTCTGGCTAATCCAGGTGCTGACTCTTACCAGACAGCCACACAAGATGAGGCCGAGGTCATTTGTGGGAATAGAGACCACCTGGAGATACTTAGCGAGTCATCTTTCCAGCAAAGGTACCTAAAATATTAGGCGTGCATAGTAAATGATATTTTTGGATAGGATTCTGCACGATCTCAATGCACTGCCGACCCAATCCTACTTCATCCTGGGCAATTAAATATGTTTTTTCCAGGCTTTGCATCAACGGCAAGAAGCACAACGTCTGCTGAAGCATCTTTGACTCCTCCTCCAGATGTTTGAGGATAAGGCCAGCGCTTCAGCCAAAGTTTGCGCCCCCCACCCCCACGGCCCCCTCCCTGCATGGCACACGCCCCTCTGCCTCACCAACACAGACACACAGTCACAAGGAATTGTTGAAGCCGCATCTCTCAAATTCAACGCATTCCATTCACATAGCAACTGTTGTTACATGAGTGAAACGTTTCTTCTAGGCTCGTCCAAAGCTGAAAAAGTCCTGAGGTTTGTACGTGCAGTGCAACACTTTAAACTGTCCACAGTCAAGCATAAAAACAAAACACGGCTGCATTATCCTTAAATTCAAAAAGATGGCATAAAATAGATTTCAAAATCCAGCTGTAAACTCCCATGTCGGCTTCCACAGCTACCGCTTTCAAAATCAAACTCAGAAACGCGTGAAAAACTCACACTGGAGCTTTTATGCACTCCACAATTCTAGGATTCATATCATCACATGTTGACTCTGTTTGTTTGGGCTATTACAGCACCCATGGCCGCCTCCCACACAAAAAAAAAATGACTACAATGGTGCCTGTACATTTAAAGGCAGTCTCAAGAGCTGGGTCCAGCAGAAAAGTGACCAACTAAAGTCAGATGCTCCATAATCTAAGTACATTCCAGACTTGTCCAAAGAGAATATTATATCAAATAATCATTCCATAACCCAGAACATCACGAGGAGATACTGCTGCCCACTGAGTTCAGTCCAACAGTACTGATTTTGGAAAATAAAACAAACACAGAATTACAGACACAAATAAAGTATGAAACAAAGTTTACTGACCTTGACAGCGCCTGTGGAGAGTAAATTAGACCACTGTGCAGGGATGAGCGGACCAAGCAAGTGTGTGGCCAGGCGACGAACGAGACGGGGGAGTGGCGACGGTTCATGTGGAGAGTGGGAGAAACGATGGGCGTTGGGAGTTAGGCTGTCGTCACAACACTCCTCTAAGGGGGGGGGGGGTCGGAATGCAGTCTGTTCCTCTTGCACCTCTCGAAGAGAGAACCTACCACCTGATAACCCCCTACCCAGCTCCTCGCTTGCTGTCCCACAAACCACTCCCCCTCCCTCCATCCCTCCCGCCCTCCTTCCCTCCCTTGCCATCTTCCCTGGCTCTGTTCCAGCCCACAGAAATCAGTGCCTCAGCTCTAATACATTTAAGGAGGCGGAGCTGTGGTGGGAGTTCAATTACCGGGGAGGTCATCGGACTGCTTGTTGGTCTGGAGTTACACAACTATAGAAGAAGACGGTGGAGACGGGGAGAGAGAAAAAGGGGCGTAGACCGGGGTGGGGGGTGGGGGGTGGGGGGGGGTAGAAGCACCTCGCTCGTGGTAACCAGAGAAATTATGCAGGCCCAGCGTGGCATTTCACAGCTTGTCTCCAAAGCAGCTCCACTGCGCCAGGCAGACACGCTCGGAATCTCCTGGTCAGGGGGAGTGGACTTGAGTGCGGAGGAATGGCAGGTGAACAACCAGATGAACATAAATCCAAGAAAATGCCAAAGCGTCTGCAAGGCCGGACAGAATTCTGCACCAAAAATGGCAACAGAGAAGCCAACATTTTCCTCCACATCACAACAATGTCATACTGAAAAAACAGTTTGGATCCCACTTCCCAACAGCGAGGGAAGAACTGGCTGCCATACTACATCAAGCAGTAAAAGACTTTCCTTGTGGAAACTGGGCCACCAATGTGGGAACTGTGTCACTCCAAGTTGAGAGATAACACAGAACCACACATTTCTCAAATTCTTTGCAGATGATGCACACAGAATTCACTTAAACCGTGGCTTCATTTGTCAAAAACCAAATAAAAAATGCGACATTTTTTTTGGAGAAACGAATGACAGTGAAACAGCCAATCTCCAACATTCCGAAGAGGAGAAGTTACAAGAATGTTCTCATGATCTTGCAAGTTTCACAGAGTGCCCCCCCCCCCCCCCCCTCAACTTCCTCATGACAGGAAGTGACACAATGAATTCTGGTCAGAGGTGCACAGTAAAGCTGCATTCAATGTGCTCGACTGCCCAAACATTCCAAGGGTAAAAGGCCTGATAACAGTCAGAGCTCAGGCAGAATATAGCGCTGTATGCTCCCGGGATCAAGACTGACTCTTTCGCAGCTGCTGCGGCGATAAGCCACACAGCAGGACACAAGGCAGGAGAGCATGGGGCTGCTCCAGGCCACACCCTGCTGGAGAGATGCAGAGCTACAGCTGCTGAGGAGGCTGGACAGGGAGGTCCGCACTCCAAGGCTTGCTCCCTGCTCACACTGACCCACTCCAGTAAGCAGGGTCTATTTGCCCCCCCTCCACTGCCCTCCATCACATGTGAATTCTCCAGCGCAGAGAGAATACAGCTAAAATCAGAGGAAAAAATGTTGGGTCAGATAAAAAGGTTAAGGAATTCCAAGTAAGTGGAAGTATTACTCGGAATCCACCAATCCAACTTTTTCAGTCCCAATACTAGCAATGGACAGCAGTGCTTCATTAATAAGCTGCACACCTCATTGTGTTCGAGAGACTAAGATCGTTTTTTATGTGCGCGCAACATATGGCTTCCTTTCCTAACATTAGAAAACAAAATGTAACAAATGCATTGATAAAAATGTACTCAATTGTTGTTTATTAAAATAATGGTATCCAATACGGGACTGACCATTGTCACTGATACCCGATACAGCTATTTGAGTCCGTGTCGGATCGAGATCCGATATAAATATCAATGCATCTTTAGAAATGACAGGGTTTTTATTCCACCTTCAACGTGGGTTTAGACAAGAAAATCTGCTTGCTTCCCTTCCAATGCCCATACAGCGCAGTTTATAAGTACTCAGACTCAAACTCCCGTAATTCAGGCCATGCATTCTGTAAATTGTAATTGCTATGCGACTCACTTCATACAGACGAAAATACCTTCAAATTTAAGTGTAGACCAGCCCAAATCCAGGGATGCGGGGACCGTAAAGACATGCAAACTACTCAAAAATTTTCATCAACCCCTCAAATTTACTTGTCAAGGGCTTAAATCTTGAAAAATGGGGGGAAAAAAAAAGGAAAAAAAAAAATCAGCTTTGTCAGACAATATATGCCAATATTCATACGCCTTTCAGATTGATTGGCAAACCGATTGAAGAGAAAAATGAATCAAGGCAGATGGACAAAGCTTACCTCATTTTGCAGTAGAGTAATAAAGGCGTGTACAGGCAGTCTGCACAGCATATAAACTTTGCAGTTCGTGCTTAAACTGCTGCGGCTGGGTTTGGCTTACAAGTGCCCTTGTACAGTCTTGTAAAAACGAATTTCAATGACTATCAGTATTCCCTCCATTTGTCAAAAAAGTCAGAACCGCCAACCAAACCGCTAGGAAAACTTGAAATATCTCACAACAGCCAATGGAAAAATCAACTGCGCAGTGTTCCGTGTTGACCGTGCTAGACACAGAAGACCCACTCATTGCAATGTGTGCCATACTGAGCAATCAACACAGGGCATCATACATTACTCATCAGCCATAATGTTCCGACAAATGCAAAGACATTACATAACTCTGGGAGCCCATCTTTCACAGTGCTGGACCCCCCGCAAGAGCCAATATGGATCCTACAAAACACCTTCTCTAATAAACTGTCATAACTGCCAAAGACAGCCATAGATTTCACTGTCTAGGCACGATGTGAAAACCATACCACATGCAGATGATGACGCAGCACCAATAGCTGAATTCCTGAACAGCACCAGGAGTACTTTTAGGGCTGAAACGAAATGTTTTATTGCTGCAGACGTGTTTGAGTGAACTGGATTGTCACTGGACCAGAAGAATCCCATAATACGCCCATGGGATACTAAAACACTGTATTGCCATTGAGAATATGGTTTAAAGGGTACAGATTATGCAATCCCCCCCCCCCAAGAGGTCATATTCCTGGACGTTCAAAGGGAAGGCATGTAAACTTTTTAGCTTAAAAAAAATGCATGTCCATGATTTCTAGGCAATTTGAATCCTCTTCTTTCTTAACCCTCTGAAAAACAGGCTGTTCTGATGACTGTTCTGACTGGCCAGTGAGCAGAGCCACTGAGACACAAGACAGACTAGGGGGACATGGAAGCCGCTTGAAAGTGACAGGCGAAGGCCCACATAAGGAAACTTCTTGCCAAGGCAATTTTAAAATGCCATCCAAGGCAGCAATTAAAGACAGTGGGCTCTTTTTGCAATGTGCCTGAGACATGTAAATCACAGTGCTCAGCAGAGGTGGGAATCTCTAGGCACCTCACTATTCAATTCGATTCAGAGCCTTACAATTCGATTACAAAATGATTGATGCATAAAAATGTTTTACTTCTATTCATGATTAATTTCCAGTCACCATGTGGCTACCCACTTGGTTAATTGCTGGCTGGGGTGGCATCTTACAATTGCCTTGGCCAGTTTCCTATTGTGGGAATTTTCCTGTGGGCATGTCTCCCTCGTCTGTCTGGTGTCCCTAGTCATCTGGTGTTCTTTTACAGCATCTTGAGGTTTTTAGATGCGCACTATTCCCAATGTTCATCATCACGCAATAGGTGTATGGGAGAGGGTTACAGTCACTGCATGTACAAATTTACGTCATAATTTCAGTATATTTCAAAGGAATGTAGAAAAATGGTGCATGCAAACTTCAGGTTCAGGCTGAAGATTTCACACTTCAAAGTTCCTCATTGTACATTTTGCGTACATTTACTGTGCATAATGGACCTGGGCTAAAAGCAGTTTTTTACCCAAAAGTATGGCTTTATTTTTCCACGAAGGGCTGTGTGTTCTATTTTGGTTTTGATATTTTTTTTAGTACCCATAAAGAGCTTTAAATTGACAGATTTGTTTTTGAAATCAAAGGGTACCCACATGGTCAATTCTGAGGTCAAAAAGGGCCTTGTCCACATAACTAGCCAGAAAGGGATTAATTTTACTCAAAATGCATGCATGGCATTTAAATTCTCTCTTCACTCTTTTAGATAGCCCAACATGTATACTTCAGCCAGAAAGTCTTTGAGAAAATCCAACCTCAAACAGGATCATTTTCGGCATGCTTCTTTCAAATTTCAGTTCTTGGTTGTCGATCATACAGCCCACAAAGGGTTAATATGAGTTTAAGGTAGCTGAGATATAAAATATATAAAAGAAGTAATAAAGTTGATATCTTACTCAGTTTCTGATTCTGAGGCAGTTGAAAATGCTTACAAAACGGTCAAAAAGGGTTAACGCGAAGACACGCCCCCTTTTACAAACCCCATAAAAACTGATCTCACGAAGCGAGATATTGAGCTAAAACCAACTGCAATTTTCTTCTACCATGACAGACTCCAAAATAATAAAGAACGGAGTAATTCTGCCACCATCAAGCTGGGCGGTTCCCCAACTTTGGCTGATTTAATATGAAATGACCTTATTGGCAGTGGCAAGAATTTTCTATTTGGAGAAAATATCATAATACCCTTTCAGCTCCTGAAGTAGTCTGATTGGATCACTGTATGGCATACCCACACTGTGAAAATCCAGAAACATCAAAATCCCTTTGTCAGCATATACCCAGTTTTGTGGTTAACAACTGCATAACTGTTTTGCAAGAAAAGATAAAGCGCCAAAAACACTACAAGTAAAGCACTCAACAAAGGAAGTGGAATTTAGTTGTAATAACTGCAACCAGCAATAAACAGGGCATAAGTGTTCGGAAGATCTGCTACCATTGTGTTGGTAAATAGCTTATCAGCATGCTTCAACATTCGCGCCGGTCTGCACTAGGCCTCTGACTAAATCCTGGGTACCTGGGTCCCACCCATGCACTTTGGGTCCACAGAACAAAAACAAGACACGCGAAAATCAACTGCCTTCACTGCGGTACCTTGTTTGTGTGGGGCTAAAGTTTAGTAGGCGTTTCCTGCCGAGTAATTTTCAGGTGCTCTGGTACCCACCTGCAAATTAGGTTGGGCACCCCTTAGCATTAATACCTGAAAGTACCGAGGCCTGGTCTGCATATTTCTTTAGCTCCAGTGACTGGGCTCCGGCTGTAAAAACATGAAACCAACCCGCCGATAACAGAATAGTCGACGGCTAGCAGCTGTGAAGCAAACATTACTCTCGTGCGTAGGGATGCAAACCAGCTTGTCTTCTTTTAGTCCATCTACTTCCCTCATCTAGCGGTTGGACCTGGAATGTAGTCATCACCAGAGCCAAGGCCCTCATCTTGTACAATCCGTTAATACAAAGAGAAGTTTTACGTTATTCATTACTAGGTAGCTTTTGTAATACGTACAGCTAGTTGTTAGTGTCGGTAGATAATGCCAATGTCCTGTGGATAACCTTAGTTCACGCACTCTATTGGCTGATATACGGGCTTATTTCTCTATCAATTACCATGCACAATTACAATGACTTTGAGATGGCGTGGCATGTATCTTTGAGTAACATGTAAATGATTCATTCTGACTTTGTTAATAACAGCATTTCTTACTTCGCAACAAGACATATTGGAGCTCAGCTCCTGATGTGCATCTGTATTGCAGCTGCTGCTGAACTGCAGTCTTAAACAAGCATGAATGGCTTAGATGGAGGGGTTACAGAATGCAGAGAAGGTACAGTGGTCTCTACTATCGAAATCTCTCTCATGCTCTTTTCACCAAAGTTACCAACTAGGAATGTTAATGATTATCCATTAATCAATTAATTGCCACTAAGAATTTAACTGATTAAAAATGTGTTAGCTGGCACCGTATGTTTTGTGTAGCCTACCATTTCTCCAGAGCTCACATATCTTGACTTTTATGTTCCAAAAGAGGGCATACTTTAAATAACTCTGAAGTTCAGAAAAAATACTGAATTTAGTTTGGTCTGTCTTGCTTAGGTGCTGTCACATTGGAAAAGAATTGCCGAACCACGCATATAGAATACACAAGAGTGACTTCACGTTTCTATGGTGGCAGTTAATCTGGCTCAAAACAAACTAAACAGTGGTGACAGGGTAGCGTGTTTGCAGTTTCTCTGTTGTTAAATGAAATTATTTTTTGTTCCGAAGTGTAATTATTAATCGTAAAAATCGTACTTGAACTTTTCATTCCTTTCTTAAAGATCTAGCTCAAAGGAAAAGATCTTTGCATCCCCGATAAGGCAAATAGCCATTCATTTCGTGTGAAATGCAACAAGACGTGCTGATAATGGTGAAATGTTAAGTTTCAATGCGAGATTGCAATCATGGAAATCTAAACAATTAATTAAAAAAAAAATCAGTATGCCAATTCTGTGTTTCACTATAGCATTGTGTTCATTGGATTATAAAAGAGAGTGAAAATAAAGTCCATGACTTTTAAAATGGCTGCAAATGGCAGTCCCTCCAGGATTTTGCCGGCTTTTTTGTGATTGTTTTGGCTCATTTTTCAAAAATTTGCAATGAAAGTGTTTTGAGTCTTTTTTGCAAGGGCATGCAAAATTCGAGTAAATTGGTTGAATTTGCATTAATAGTTGTGGCTGCAACATACTGGAGGGACTGAAAAACATCTTAAACATTGATCAAGCATTGACCAAAGCATTTAAAAGGTTTACAGTTGCGAAATAGCGATAATGATGATTGTTCAGATCCAGGAAAAACACTACGATGGAAATATGCTGTCATTACTTCAGTGATCAATTCTTGTGTCAGAGTATACCCGCATGAAGCACGATTTTTTTCAGCTCCCACTGTGCGCAAATGTAATAGCCTCCTTTCTATAGAAATGGAAGTGATTGAGACAATTTGACATTGTTTCATTTTCTGGCACCACTTGTTGAATATTGACTAGCATATAAGAGCAGCATGCCTAATTTTTCAACCATTCTCAGCATTTAAATTGTTTGTGCGTCATGAAGTACGTTTCACAAAACTAATGTGCCGCTGGAATTGTTTTGCAAAATAAAACTTAATGCGATAAAAAAAACAAGCATTATGAATCTCATTAATTACTAATGATTAATCGATCATTGATTAATAACGGTGTTCAACCATTAGTGAAGGACAATGCAAAAACTCCGCAACCCTATTATAGACTGCAGCATTAAGAGTGATCCATGGCTGTCATCTGCATAGTAGCAGCCATGAGATAACATTTCATTCATTGTGAATGACAGCGCTATTCTCCCCAATTGATTTCACCCATCCTATCTGTTCCAATTAAAGCATCTCTTACGTTGCCTTTGGCTAAAAAAAGACAGGGTTAAAACCTAGGACATGGTTGTACCGATAATATCACCGCGATCGGGATGCTTATTTCCATTAGCGCCTTACTGGCAATAGCCATTATGTGTTAGCATTGAACAAACTCAATCACTCTGCTAAATTTGTCAGTCAATGAGTCATGGACATTTGCGATTGTGGGCTGGCGGCACAGTTATGATCCAGCTGCAGAGCAACAGTTTCCAAATCCAGCCAATGTAATACCTAGCTCACTAGGTAGCTAGCTAATACTAAAAAGTCATTGTGGAAAGGTAATGTGTGCATGGTGGCTAACGGAATAGTTTTCAGTGGCACTTCGCTATCTAGCCAGCTAGCTACAGCGACAACTAAGCCATACTGATTTAAATAATATACAGGGCTCTCAAGTCTCACGCATTGAGCGTGAAACTCACGCACTTCAATAAGTTTGCACGCTCTCACGCCACACGACATTTCTCACACTGAGAAGTGATAAAATCGCCGCACATAAGTAAAATAGACTGCATATAAAAGAGATTAGTAATCTATGAATGGATGAGGCGAAGGCAGACTGCTCTGCTTGAATCAGCAACCTATCAGCCAATCAGAAAATAGTATTTCTTGTTGCTAGGGGAAATAGCAGCGCCATAATCACATCCTGCACACGCGCGCGAATGCTGCTTTTGTGTGCACACGTCAAAGAAGAGCTGGAAGTGAAAGCCCGATATCAGGTAATCACTTCATCACTTAAATTTTTTTACAATTAAAGTCGAGGAACTTTGCAGGATATTTCCTTTATGGATCATTTTTTGCCTCAATTTTACAGCTTTGGACGGTTATGGTTAGATGAATTGACTTGTAACTTGTTACGGGGAGAGTGGGGGGATCTCTGCCCTCCATGTAGTGTATTTTGGCTGAAAACAAACCCTGCTCCGATCCGGTGTCACAGGTGGTACCGCAACATCTCGTTAGTGACAGACAAAACGATACAAATACACAAAAGAATTTTTTAATTTACCCTTTACTATACTGGGGAGTCCCACTGAAATAAAGAAGTACAGGTATGGCTAAACATTATCAAAATCTAACAATTATTCCAAGGGTAAATGCAAGCAAGTTGAAATCAAATTTTTAAGCTCATGTCAAATAGCATTCGAGAATGCCGTAGCTGTCCAGCTAACTCATATTCGTGACACTGTTGTAAAATGCTTGATGGTGCAAAGTAAAAGGAAATATACACGCAACATGCAGATATAAGATAGATAGTTGTACACTGCCCAGCCAAAAAAAAAGTTGCACACTCAAATATTTAGTTGGAACCCCTGTAGCTTTGATTACAGTGCAAATTCATTTTGTCATTGTTTTGACGACTATATGCAATGCCAGAACATTTATTTTCGATTATACATGCCATAATTTTTGGCCGAGATCTTGTCTTTTCGACATAATGGTTAAACCACTCGGTGGTCTTTCTTGAGCACATCCAAAAAACTTTTACTGTGTCTTAGATCAGGACTTTGTGGTGGCAAATATGTTTGTGAAAATGATTCCTCATACTTGTTTTTGCATTCATGAGTTTCTTTGCTAAATACAGGCCAATAAGTTGCCTGTTCTGAAATACTGTAACATCTTTTCCACCAGCAAGGGATGCGTCTTCCGACATGATTTTTTGAGAAATGAGTAGCGATGCACTTCATCAGTCAGGGGGAAAATGATTATTGCCAGCTGAAGCATATTAGTAACCGCAATAATGATCCAATTCTAGAATTTGTTCATTGATTTCCAAACGGTGACTTTTTTTTTGGCCGGGCAGTGTATATCGCAAAGTTTAATTGCTAGCCTACTTGAGCGACCGCTTCTGACAACAAGATGCGACGGACAACCCAGTCAGCATTCATTCTGCAAATAGCCTACAACGCGCACAAAACTTGTGCGACCGATCCTGGTGTGCTATCTATTGATAGAATACTGTAACTGCGCGCATAAATTTGCAGCTCCGCATCCACTGGCGGACACATCTGCACAAAGATACACCGTTGTTCTTCGCGAACGCGCCAAATCCGGATAATCCGTAAATGATGAATTCAATTAACATTTTACAAAACCCAAAACCAGTGAAGTTGGCATGTTGTGTAAATCCTAAATAAAAACAGAATACAATGATTTGCAAATCCTTTTCAACCTATGTTCAATTGAATACACTGCAAAGACAAGTTACTTAATGTTCAAACAGGTAAACTTAGTAATTTTTTGCAAATATTAGCTCATTTGGAATTTGATGCCTGCAACGTGTTTCAAAAAAGCTGGCACAAGTGGCAAAAAAGACTGAGAGAGTTGAGGAATGCTCATCAAACACTTATTTGGAACATCTCACAGGTGAACGGGCTAATTGGGAACAGGTGGGTGCCATGATTGGGTATAAAAGCAGCTTCCCTGAAATGCTCAGTCATTCACAAACAAGGATGGGGCGTGGGTCACCACTTAGTGAACAAATGCGTGAGCTGATTGTCGAACAGTTTATAAACAACATTCCTCAACAAGCTATTGCAAGAAATGTAGGTATTTCATCATCTACGGTCCGTAATATCGTCAAAAGGTTCAGAGAATCTGGAGAAATCACTGCACGTAAGCGACAAGGCCGAAAACCAACATTGAATGCCCGTGACCTTCGATCCCTCAGGCGGTACTGCATCAAAAACCGACATCAGTGTGTAAAGGACATCACCACATGGGCTCAGGAACACTTCAGAAAACCACTGTCAGTAACTACAGTTCGTCGCTACATCTGCAAGTGCAAGTTAAAACTCTACAATGCAAAGCGAAAGCCATTTATCAACAGCACCCAGAAACGCCGCCGGCTTTGCTGGGCCCAAGCTCATCTAAGATGGACTGATGCAAAGTGGAAAAGTGTTCTGTGGTCTGACGAGTCCACATTTCAAATTGTTTTTGGAAACTGTGGACGTCATGTCCCCCGGACCTCAGAGGAAAAGAACCATCCGGACTGTTATAGGCACAAAGTTCAAAAGCCAGCATCTGTGATGGTATGGGGGTGCATTAGTGCCCAAGGCATGGGCAACTTACACATATGTGAAGGCACCATTAATGCTGAAAGGTACATACAGGTTTTGGAGCAACATATGTTGCCATCCAAGCAACGTCTTTTTCATGGACGCCCCTGCTTATTTCAGCAAGACAATGCCAAGCCACATTCTGCACTTGTTACAACAGCATGGCTCCGTATTTAAAGAGTGCAGGTACTAGACTGGCCTGCCTGTAGTCCAGACCTGTCTCCCATTGAAAATGTGTGGCGCATTATGAAGCGTAAAATACGACAATGGAGACCCCGGGCTGTTGAACAAATTAAGCTGTACATCAAGCAAGAATGGGAAAGAGTTCCACCTGAAAATCTTCAAAAATTGGTCTCCTCAGTTCCCAAACGTTTACTGAGTGTCGTTAAAAGGAAAGGCGATGTAACACAGTGGTAAAAAGGCCCCTGTGCCAACTTTTTTGGAATGTGTTGCTGCCTTTAAATTCTAAGTTAATGATTATTTGCAAAAAAAAAAAAAAAAACACGTTTCTCAGTTTGAACATTAAACATCTTGTCTTTGCAGTGTATTCAATTGAATATAAGTAGAAAAGGATTTGCAAATCATTGTATTCTGTTTTTATCTACTATTTACATAACGTGCCAACTTCACTGGTTTTGGGTTTTGTAATTTGAAACGAGTAACTAAGTTGTCAGTGTCAAAGTAACAAAGTGAAAGTATATTTTTTATCTTTAAAAGTAAAAGGCCCTGTTCAAAAAAAAAGAAAAAAGAATCATAAGTAATGCACAAATCCTCAAAAAAAAAGTGCTGTAACGAAGTACATGTACTTAAGTTACTATGCACCTCACGCGAGCCTGCATTCAAAACTTGAGAGCCCTGAATATAGCATTTTGAATTCAGTTTAAAACAGAAATTCAGAACGCTTACATCGCTAGCTAACTCCAGATTCTCCTTGAAATTAAACCGAAGCAACCACTTTTATCTTCTGAAAAGCATTAAAATACCCTTTAATATAAATGTTGTCGCCAGTCCTGCCTTGTACTCACCCAGGTTTATAGTTCAAAGCACTCAGACAAAAAGTGGACAGCACACACATTTAGTTATTCGCACAAAAATAAGTAGATATTCTGAGGGGCAGTATAATTCTCACGAGCCTGCATGTGACGTAGACAGGGAGCCAAATCTAAATGCCGCGCCAAATGCCATGTTTTGTGAAAGAGGAAGCCCAAAAAAAAGACTGAGTTATATTTTTCACAGTTTGTGGGTTGGTAGGTACTCCAGATACCAAAATGAATGTGCACAAAAACTGAAAAAAGTGATTTTTTTATCATAGTTTGTGCCCTTTAAAAGACACACTTCTACTGCTGCAAGAAAAGGCGCTTCGCCTTCACAGAGCATTCCGAGCCACTGTGATAGCAGGGAGGAGTGCATGCTGGGAAGGAAACTATAGGGCACAAGCACCGATCAAAGCACTCAAACTATTTAAGTTGGAGAACTCCAACTTACTGGAGAAAAACCAAATAAGAACCTGAGCACCATGCAGGTTTGTCCCCACAGAGAGGTGCACAAGGGAACGATGGGAGGTGTTGGCATTCCCACCAATGGCAAAGGGTCTCCAGGCATCTGTTCGTCATTAGCGTAGAGGACAGGAACCTGCCGCTACGAGCTGGAGACCTGGGCTGGGGGAAGAAAGCAGCCATTCCATCGAGCCACTGAAATAATAGCCACCCCGTCGCTCGGCTCACATTCCTGCCCGACGGAGCGGCCTGCCTAACTTCCCAGGACAGTGGCCTCGCAGAAAGCGCAGCAAAGCAAACCCCTCCCCATTCCCCTACAGCCACAATGCCCCTGCTGACCCTCTGAACAAGAATCACCCAGTCCTCTGGAGGACACCAGGTCCTTGGACACAAATGACTTTCCAAAAACATGGAGTCAATGACAAATTTAGAATTCCCGCAATCTGCATGCATTCTTTGAGCAGAGGTCCTGGTTGGGGATTGGGTGGACAGTTGACAGAGTTCTCCGTGTCAATTAAATTTTGCTAGAAATGCAACCTCAAGCCCTCAGCCTCTGGACAGGACACAAGTACAGCTGCTCCTGAAGAACATTTTCACCTTGTTTTCACTGGACTAAGTTTCACTCAATTGCTGGATGCTGCGGTACCATCTTTGGGCAATTTTGTGGTACTCATAGATGCACCCTCTGACACTGGTAAGCAAAAATAGCAATGTTATTTTTTCAGAGTGCATTTTTACCAGCAGTCCAAAGCTCTGATGCTCTTTTCATTGAATGTAACAGGATAAAATTATCATGAGGGAAAGAAAATGTTAAGATATGGCCAAGACAGTTACCGCTGAAGCAAGTAGCGATTCATCACATGGGCTGAATATCAATTCACATAAACCCAAACCTGCATGCGTTCTATAATCAGCTCCAAATGTAAACTCGTAGGCAGTAGGCGCAATCCGCAGCTTGTTACAGAGTGTCGCCAGAAACGACAAAGCACCAAACAGTACACAAGGTCCTAAGTGTGTGCTGGAAAATATCCCAAATACCTAAACTGAATCAAAGCCTTAACAGTCTTGCTCATTAGCGTAATCAGTCACACACCGACCGTTCTTCTAAAATTCATGTTTGTTCAAATGCGACCTTCTGTTCAAGCGCGTTTAGTCACAAGCTTGAGCACAATAGGTTCAGGAACTGTCGAACACCACATGCAGACGATGACAAAGTGACGTCAGAGAGCCTACACGTGCAGAAACCGTGAGTCATGGACGCAAGACACACAGTTTTCCATCGTCTTTTCAGAAGTAATCTTTAAATAGAAAAACAAGGCCTTAAAACAACCACTTCCAGCAAATTGCTTGTATATTGCCACTTACGTGCATCACTATCGCACCAGGGGTTTCAAATTATCCAAGTCACAATTCAAATACTAACAGATGCCACTGCTTGTACGCTTAATGTTTACATTATTATTCTAATGTTCAATTTACAGTTTTAAAAGATGAAAGCGCTGGCGGTCACATTTCAAATATACTGTGGAATGACAATGAATGCAGTGAACCGAGCTTTCCCAGCTGACTGTATTCACTACCGACTACAGGCTTGGCTCCCACGGCCCAGAGCAACATACCAGAAGAAATGTAATTATGCAGAGAGCCACTATGTGTTTATCCAATTTAACAATATATATTTCAGTCATTTTCACAACACAAGAGAACAGGCACAGTTTAAATTCGCAAGATTTTACCCTGCTTGTCAAGTCCCTTGGTAACACGAGTCTTTACCTAAATTTCAAATCCTGCCTTTCCATGACTATTCACTTCTAACAGATTGCTGGAAATGAGACTTGCTTCACTCTTGGTTAAAAAATAAACATTCTGTCTCTGCTAGCAAAAAATGTTGAGAAGCTGTGCCATTTGCTTGTGCTGTAGAACACAAACACTATTGAATTGCGTTCAACCAAACCATGTGTCATTTGCTAAGCGGATTGCACAAATCCTGCAAAGGCAACTCATTCTTTGCTTCTGAAGACATGCCTCGTGATTGCACAACGAGAATTTATATCAACATGTACTAAAATATGGAGTCATTTTATAAGTGATGGTCTGAGAAAGATTCTAGTTTGGATACAGTTGGGTTGGTGATATTGAAAGCCTAATACAGTAGGTTTATTCCTATTGCCTTGACAAGCTAGGAATTGAGGCAGCACTGTAAGGCTCAAGCTTTGCTCGTGACCTCTCAGTCATTCTTTCTGTCGACATTCTTCAACAGCTCGAGTATGGAGTTCATTCAAGACTTTCGCCAAAACCTGTTCCCAGGTGCCATTCAAATCACTAATAAACAGTAATGTGCACCATCAGTTTGGAAAGTGTGACTCGTTAAATACTTTCTGCATTCTTTAAGGGGACAGGCCACTACGTAGTGGATTCTGTGAACAGTGGGATAGGGCCATTTCATGGTATTTGTGAAGTAGTATCGGAAATCTAAATGTTTGAATCTGAGCAAAATAACAATTGATATGTTAGATGTACATCTGAACTGATTAGATTAAAAAATCTGGGCCAAAATTTTTATCCCTTGATTACGCAAATTAGGATTTAACTGGGAAATTATGAAAATCAGCATGTCGGACAGGACATGTTATTCTCATCTCTCTCCATTTAATTTTTGATAATTTTTTCTTGCTGACAGGACAAGTTAAGTCAAAGCAAATAACCCACCAAGTAATGTTTTTTTTCTCAAGTGTAGAGCCCTGATAATTTCACTTTGCAGGAGTTAGATGTCCTGTCCGACACGATTCATGAGCAAAAAGTTTAATTTATTTCCAAAGTAAATGACTTATGAAGGAAAGAATCATTTTTCTCTTCGTTGATGCGGTATAAAACAATGCGAGTTAGGTTTTTCAAAGAAATAGAATACACCTCATGGGAAATTAAAAATCTTTTTTGTCCTGTCCGACACTACTGCGTGTCAGAAAGGACAAAAAAACCTGTCGGACAGGACGCTAGCATTCTAGTAATGGACTAATGGCCAATTCCAGAGTTGATATGGCAACTTCCACTGCTACAAAGGCTTTTACAAGACTGTTCTGTTCTTTCTGAGTTCAGAAACCACTGATTTAATTGCCAGTAATTAGAGAGAGGACTTCCCAATTAGCACCCGTCATTAAATATGCTGGAGTAATTTGTGATGGGTTAAGTAAGAGGTGACGTGTTAAGTGCAAGTAATTGGTACCAAACTAACAAATTAGAAGACAGTGAGCAAAATTGAGGAACCTCTCTGGAAGAGCTGATTGCTTTAAATTGAAGAGGTTTCTTCCTATGCGTTTGTGTATTGACAAGTTTGCGCAAATCAAAAGAAACCACATCAGCTTACTTGGAACTATAATCTGCACCCCAGATATGATGGGTCCATCACTATAATGCAAGTGCAGAGAGAAGCAACAGCCACCTAAAATAGATGCTGAGAGGAGCCGTACCAAAGAGGGGAAAGAAGAGGAAAAAAAAAAAAAAAAATCAAGAATGACAGTGAGAAGTACGAGGCAGCCAAAAAGAAGGACAGGGAAAGAAAGAAGCATTTTATAGTAACCATGTGTGTATCTTCTGTCAATTTGGTACCTAGTAAAAAAAGTGTCCTGTCCGACATGCCCTGTCTGACACCCTGACCAAGCAGGAACTTCTGACGCCCCCTCAGCTATACTTTGAGTTAAGAAATCAAAATTTCCTATGAAACCTAGCTAAGATCAGGGGACACAACTGCTCGGCTAAATTCTATGAATACCATGTGGTTGGACAGAACTTTGCATTATTCCAAAATGGCAAAAATACCACTTCACTTTTTGTACTGTCCGACACAAACTTTCTGGCTTTATTTTGTACTGGAAAAATGAAATCAAAACACTTGTTTTTTACCATATAAAGTGGTCCAATGGCTTTTGCTTATGACCAGTTCAAACTTATTTATCATTACCCAGAGTAATGACTATGGTGGAAAAAAACCTGCAAATGTCCCGTCTGACATGAAACAAATACCATGAAATGCCCCATTAACAGACTTCTGTTACTATCAGAACTGTCAAAGAAAAGACAGCAGGAAAAAAATGTTTTAGCTGGAGTGCCTAAACACTCACAATTCATTCTCTTCAATATTCAGGAGCAAAGGTGAACTTAAAATATAGTAAATGCACACAAACTGACTGACTTCTAAACAAAACAATAAGGCACAGCAGGTATTCATAACCGGACAGCTCAGTAAACTCTCCTTCTACAGTTCTACCCAAAACGTACTGCTTGTAACAAGACCATGGGCTTCTACTGACATGGCGAGAACAGAAACAATTAGCCTTATTCTTTGAGCGAGGCAGACAAAAGCCCTTTATCAGCTGGCCTGTAGTATCAATTACAATTGCACAATAGTATTCAACAGCAGATTTATAACAAACAACAGAAGATGAGTGGGAGAAGCTTTAGTTTTATCAGGCTAGATGGATCAAAATCTACAACTTGATAACAGTCTTCTTCAGCCATTTCCATGACAACTAGCTGACTTAGTCAAAATTCAACCACTTTATCTGCAATTGCGCTCTCCCCAGAGAAAACGAGCATGAACTTTAAGAATAAACCCATTTCAGTTTCAAGTGTCCAGAAACATTACCCAGATGTTTCCATGATGTGTAACCTAATTGCGACAGCACAAAAGGAAAGAGCGACTGGCCAAACATAGAAACGGGAAGTTTGCAAAGTAGTTTGTTAATACTCGTGAAAAAAGCAGAAGCGGAGGAACCTAACATCCAATGCTGGAACGGAACAGCTCATCAAATCAAGGGATGCACCTTGTCTGCGGTAGGTATGGCTCATTTATGAATACAAAATGCAAACAGAGATTCAATCCCAAACAGACCAAGGAGGAGGCGTGTATAGTGATAACAGCGAGCCAAAATAGATAAGAGTAACTGAAATAAAGGATACATTTCTGTTCAGAACCTAAAGTTATGCCATCTGATGTATGTAACACAATGTAGGGCACAGTATAGCGGGCAGACTAAGAGGAGAAGGCTTGCTCAAGCATCTAAACAGCATGTGAAGCGAATGGAAAGTAGGGGGTGGTCCTGCAGGACCCCCTTTTTTTGTCAGACACTGAACACCACTGTCTATAAAAAACAACACAGTGAGGGACAGTTCAGAATGGACAAATGGACTCCTGAGGTCCCACAGGAACGAGACCGTGTGGTCAGTACCGGCCAAGAGAGCAGCCACCAGTGCGATCACGACGCCTGCCTGTCCCCCCCACTCTCCACAGGCATTATGAACCGGTGCCCCATCAGCGCTGAGTCTGCACTTTTCATGACCAGAAGCTTCCAGTAAATATGAGCTGAAACAGCTTAACAGTCTTACCCTTGAACTCCACTAATCAGCAGCAGAGCTGTCTTTACCCAGAACCACCCAGTACCAAACCGTGACCCTTCCAGGACTGTTCACTGTTCAAAGCAATATTAATAAGTCCTGGGATCCAGAGAACTACTTTTTCCCAAATTCAAGCAAGTAAAAATCAGAAGTGGAAAGTGGGGCCTTTCATAGCCCAGAGTCCCATCTTTGAACACAAATCGATAGCAAACAAGCCCTGATAACAGATCACAACAGGGCATTGCTCTGGCCCATGTTTCAAAAAAAAAAAGACAAAACTTAAATCAAACTTAAATCTCCGCAAGCTAGAATTGTAAGATAGATCAAAAGGTTTGCTTTGTTGCTGCGCAAAGACACTTAGAATATCTAAATAGTCATATTTGATTTTAAGTTAAAAATTCTGCATTTGGCTGATGAGAAACCAAAGCCCGTAAAACACAGCACTGATGAACGATCAAATGATGTCCGTCCGGCTCCTAAATCCTGTAGTACGATTAACACAACAAAATTGAATTGTGCTTAAGCCCCAGGTCCATAAAAACCTGCCCATCACTATAAATATTAACCTAACACGCTGAGAAGTATTAGATTTGAAAAAGGCGTTAAAAATCATGACATGGAAAAGATAACTGTCGAATATTGAACAGTAAATGGCCATAATTTTCCGGTAAATATGTTTGCTGTGTATTGGTAACAGAAACTGTGCAGGAGCAGGGAAGTTAAAATGAAAATATAAATTATAACGGCCAACCAACAACTCGGACGGTATGACACGGTTGTTTTCTGAAACCATCTTCACTGAAAGCACCCGTTCAACCTTACAGGAAGCCCTGTGACAATATCAATCAATATATCAATATGTTACTGGCTTTTTAGACGCTCGTGCGTAATCAAAAATATTAAAGCACCTCCGTTTCCAAAGCAATTAGTCAATTAACGACAATAACACATGAATTCCACTTGACAGCAGCATGCCGCACGCAGTGAGTTCACGCGCAAGACAACACACATCAGTAAACCGGTGTTTCAACTACAAAAATCGCAACATCATACAGAACCAAAATACATCTGAATTATTTAAGTGATATTATAAATTTAACAAAATCCTTTAATGGAGAAACCCCGTTTGATTAAATGTGTAATCGATACTCAAACCAAAGGTTACTGTTACTGCTCTGTGACTCGTCAGGACTGGCGGACACTCAGCATTTTGGCCGTGGATAAAATCACATGATTTCTAACGGCAAAGACGTCACAAAATTGCATGTCAATGACATTAATTTTAAAATATCAACACTAGACGACAGCATTACGAACTGGGGGAAACTGGATGAAAAATGGCAAGATGGCTAGCTCACTGGGCACATCTCGCAAACACCAATTATCTGCAAACACGAATCGCTGCTACAGAATTACAGAGTTGGTCAATACCCGCGACTTGCAATTCCCAGAACGTCGCATGAGATACAATTTAATCGGAGTTGCAATCAATAGATCAACTTACGTAACGTCTCAACTTTTTCTCAGGCGGAGACTTTCTCAACCAGCCCGCACAGACCACTTCTCCCCCGCTCATCTTCTGAGATTTCTTCTTCCCAGTTGAGGCTCCTTCGATGCGCGATTCCCGATAGCCTAAAATTACGACATTACAAAAACGTATATGCACGGAAAATACGCTAAATATTGCATAGTGTTTAGGGTTATTTAAAAGGCAATAGATACCGACACTCCTCCCACCGGTCCCCACCTCGCAGCGAAGCCCAACTCCGAAATTCCAAACACGACAAGCTGGCCGCTCAACTTCTCCAGAAAAGCAGGACAGCAACTCCAGAAAACAGTCGATCACTTTACTGCATAGAGTCAAAACTTCATAATCCACTTTCGGAGCAATACTCTGTAGTTTACAGAAGGCGGTGTTTGCTTTACCCCGAACGTTTTTTCTTCTCTGTGCGAGAACTGTCCGTGTTTTCCCTTTCCAGAGTGTACGCACGCAGTAATGAGGCTCGCCAAGTTTTACGTTCATGGACGGGGCGGTTTACGTGATCGCTCCAGAAGTGATTCCCACTAACTTTCCCACTTATTATTCACTGACTTATTACTATGTATGACCTAAGAATTTGTTTTCACCCGATATTGCCCTCAGTTTCACTCTCACTCCCTTCACTCTCCGTTGATTGACAGACATAAGCGGCGACTTACTCGCGCAACTTCGTCTTTCCCTAGGAAAGAGGGAGAGGCGGATTAGAAGAAAGGACTCAGAAGCGCACAATTATGGGACCTGTAGTCCTACAACTTGAATACCATGAAAATATGGAAGTTGTTGAGTTATAATTCGATCAAAGATACAAGTAGTGCAGTTTTCATTCTCGTATCTTAGTTAGCTTCTTAAGCCCTGCAAAATGCAGGACACGACGGCGAATAGCTGTTATTAATGGAGGCACGCGAAACAACAGAGGCAGGAAAGGTGGATAAACTACTGTTCCCAGAATGCAACACATTTGTTCCCGAAGTTGGTGCCGCGCGAGGCATCTCCTTGCGGGAAATGAGAAATTTCAACAAAAGGAGTCAGGGGAAGAGGAGGGACTGACCGAGCTATTTGTGTTTAGCTTACTTACCATTGCGCCGTCGCTTCATCGAATACAAAGTTGAGAAATTATTCATTACTCTGATATAATTAAACCACATAAGCAATGCATGTTTTCTATGCGCAATCGATATCTACGCCTTTAAATGTCAGCCCTACATACGAATTACCCATAGCTTACAATTTTCGTGCTGAAAGCCTCCTGCCGTTAACATTTTGGTCATTTCAAAAACAAAGCATCAACTATGTAATTTTTTTTGTTGCAAAGGTAATCATATAGCAGGTATTATTTAAATATTTTTTGCCATTCACTTGAAGTCTACGTCAATGTTTACGATCAAATACAGCCATACTCTCTCTCTCTCTCTCTCTCTCTCTCACACACACACACACACACACACACACACACACACACACTTCCACAGCTATCCTCATTTGGACATTGCATTGCCTACATTCATTGTGGACAGCATAACCCTCACCAAATAATGCCTCACCCTAAACTTAACCCATTTCATACACCATGAGTACAGAAATGACGCTTTACCACACTGGAACCAGGCTCTAGTCCCCATAAAGACTGCTGAACCCAGCGAGGTCAATGTTTATACCAGAAAAGGTTCCCAATAGGCAACAACACTGGCCACCCGCACACAGACCGCAACCCAGTTCACTCACAATCAACAAAAATTGTGCTTAAACTCAGGGCATGTTCATTACCACAGAACAACAGAGGGCCTGAAATCTCATCATCATCATCATCTTTTTTTTTTTTTTTTTTAAAGTCTGGGATTAAAGGTGCACAGGTCGTAGCAAAATCTGGGAAATATTTCCTGTTTATTGTTGAAAAGTATAATCTACATTGAGTAGGCTCACCAATCATACGATTAAAGAAATGTGGCCTAAAATGCAGCCTCTGATTGTGTCGCATGTAATTTTTATTTTGGAGATGCGGTTTAAGCATTCATAGCCCATCACAACTTCTCGGTGCTTCCCACCCACCCTTTTGGTTTTCTGTGGGGAATCCTGGACAGACACAAATTCGAAAGCCAACAGCACTGCATCAGTTAAGCCTCCCAAAAAAAGAATAAATGGAACACAAACATGGACTGGGCAGTTGACTTTTTGAATCCTTAATCAGCAGACAAGGTTAGGGGTAAATACTAAGTGACTTTAGAATATGCAAAGGACGAACCAGCAAATCTTATCCCTGCAAATCTGGTTGACTGAGGGGTATTAAGTGTTCACACAGATTTATCACAGCATATTCTCACAGTACAGCCAAAAAAAAAAAAAAAACTGCTCCAATATCTCAGAAAGACTACTTAATCGTCTGCTGAAAAAAGTTAGCAGTTGCAAGTCTGTCCCCCCTGTAGATAAAGTCATTGCCAGTGAACACCATAAATAAAAAGACCACTAGGGATGATGAAATTTCTCTCTTATCTCTTCTATTGGGATAATGTGATAATAGCAACAAAATGTAGAGCCACATTGTGACCGTCTCAGTATCAGTAAAAATGACAATTCTCAAAGTGCCACATGTGGACAAATTATTACAAAGGCACATAAAATCTTACATGGACGATGAATGAACTCCATTCCCTGAATAGGGAAAATAACTTAATGAGCAATATCAATAATCATGAGAAATACTAGTAACCCAAAACCTGTTTTAGCAAAGTTAAGTCTAAACATTCAGCATGCAATTTAAAAATTTATAATCATATATACCAGTACTTAATCACATTTTTCCCCAAAAAATTGTATGTACATTTCAAGTTATTTAAAAGTTGTATTCCTCTATGTTTTTCATGCACAATGGCACCGATTCAAATCAATGTAATCAAAACAGGAAAAAAAAAGAAAAAAAGTGTGTATTGCATCCTAGTATAAAATTATTGCATTAAATATGCTCTGTGTCTTATTACTGTCCTGCTGGGCAATTAGCTAAAGATATTTTTTAACTGCCCAAACATTTTCATCTTGTCCAAAAAAAAAAAAAAAAAAAAAAGTGTGAAACTAAAATTCGCCACATCTTTGTGAGTTCATGCAGAAGAGAACAGCAGGTGTGTTGATCAACCGCCACTTGGCATTGCAAGAGGTAGTGTCTTTTAAATGAGCCTCCGTGGATGGCCTGGGTGGACCATTGGCCGGCTGGCGTCGTCTCCAGTGTCACGTATGCTTGCCCCCGCTGCACAACAACTCTATTTAGAAGACCAAGCGGCTAACGGTGGTGAAGCCACCGCCTCCTCCTCCCCCGCCAGAGGGTCCGCAGCTCCCGGGGGGGTCATTGTCATCGAATCCGTTAGGTCGGAAAGAGCAGGACGCGGAAGCAGTCTGCAGTGCTCGGGCGCGAGCATTCAGCTCCTGTTCCTGAACACAAGGGCAGGGCAGAGAAGCTTGAGAGGATCCCAGCAAAGGTCAACACTCAACAGTCAATCAAGGGTCTGGAGGTTCTTGTCAAGCATTTTGTCATACTGACCTCTAGTGGTCATTTTATTTACTGCACTTGAGAACCCCAAATTTCTGAAGCAAATCTTAGAGTTGAATTTGCTCTTACCTTGATATACAAAAAACATCACATTCATGAACAAGATACTAATACAGGGTGCAATATGAAAAGCACAGTTTTCTAAACTTTTCCACAAGTAGCAATACATACAATAAACGTATTCCTTATCACTACCGTGGGAAAGAGAACTTTGTACCCGAAATGAAAAATAGATAAATACATACAAAGGATACAAGCATCAAAAGTGCAAATTTGCCCTTCTGCCAGCCTTTTGACTGCCATTTAGTTTTGTTGATTAGCAGCTAGAGACTCTTGTACTAGTAACCTTCATAACGTCCTGACATGTACTGCTGACACTCCGATCACGAATATCTGTATTCCCAGTAGTTCAGAGCGCTTTGATGGTCAAATGTTGGCATGTTGAATGCCAAATGATTTACTCCTAATATTAATCATAGTGAACGCAGTTACTTTTTCAACAGAGTGAAAAATATTCAGTAATTCCAGAACATTACGTGGTTTAATACATTCAATGGTCTGCATTAATCACACATTAACCGACAAGACAAAGTGGCCAGCACTTTGAGGGGCAATGGACTAGAAAGGTAATTGGCCAAATTTTGTGATTCTTAATTAATTTTCCATGACACTCAAATTATTACGGAATAGTAATGGCCGCAAGCTTGCCCAGTTTGGCGGCCCCCACTCCAGCTGCCACGTTTTTACCCGATGAGAAGTATTTTTCGTGAAACATTTCGTTGATTACAGAGTCAATTTTCAAGAACTCCACACACACTGATTCTTACAACAACATTACAATGTTTAGAAAATGCCAATTCCACGGTAACGGATGTAACATTTAGAACAACTTTAATTTAGTTGCTCTGTAATTACAATGGTGGATCACAACAAAACATCACAGGGATTCAAATGTGTTGGTGCTTGAGAACCCATGTAATAGATTTTATTTGGCGTATTGCACTATCCCACAGTTTGTCATTTTACAGGGTAACTGACGAGGGGACACTACGCACATCTGTTTCAAACGACAGATGCGACAGACTCGGATGAACAGTTCGAAGGAGTGAAAGAACTTCTTTATGCGAATCGATGAATGATAAAGAAATTGTGATTAAACCCGCTGATAAGGGCAGAGGAATCTGTATTCAGGACACAGCTATGTATAGAGAAGAAATTTTGTCTCAATTGTCTAATACAAAGTTTTATAGACAGCTACATCATGACCCTACCATTTCCTATCAGAAGGAAATATTTGCTTACCTTGAAGAGGCAAAAACAAGGGGTTGGATTACTGAAGCAGAATTTAATTTCTTGTATTGCAAGCACCCCTTATGGCCTGTGTTCTGTACTCCCCCGAAAGTACACAAGTCTCTTGAGAATCCGCCAGGCCGCCCTATTGTGGCGCAAACTGAATCCTTATGGTCTCCCATGTCAAAATTTGTAGATTTTTTTATTAAGCCCTTTGTCAAGTCCCTTCCTGCTTATATTAAGGACTCTACTGATTTTATTGATAAAATATCAGGTCTCAACGATTTGCCTTATGATGTCCTTCTTTTAACTCTTGATATTACAAGTCTGTACAGGAATATTCCTCATGATAACAGGTTGGAAGCAGTAGATTTTTCATTTGGAAGGCCGCGAAAGTACATCTAACCCAACAAATTAATTAATTATTGATTTAGCCAAGTATATTATGCAGTATAATTATTTTCGCTTTGAAAATGAATTCTTTTAGCAGATTTCAGGCACTATTTGCGCTCCAAATTATGCCAATTTATTTGTGGTCTTTATTGAACGGAATTACGTATTTAATCCTGTGAAAAATATTTTTCTGACCAAAATTAAAAAATGGTATAGATACATTGAAGACATTTTCTGTATTTTTAGTGAAACTGGGGACGAATTGACAGGATTTGTAACATTGCTTAATAGCTTTGAAGGAAACTTTAAATTTATCTCCAATTACAGCACTAAAAAAGTTAGTTTTTTAGATATGTGGGTCTGGGAGACTGACAAGAATACTTTACTGGCTTCCAGTTTTCATCCCACTCCTTTAAAAAAAGGACAACCCGTCAGTCAATTTTACAGGCCGAGAAGAATTTGTCATTCCACAGAGGATTTTACTGAGAAATCCGTAGATATGAAAAGTAGATTTTTAGAGCGGGGATATCCTATAACGTGGATTAATCAGGCATATGAAACTGCCCTTCAAAGGCCTCGTCCGCAATTCTTGGAAAAAAAAAAATGACTAAGAAACAGAGGAAACATTCAGTGACGCGTATCACTCAGTACTCTTCCCATTCTTCCGCAGTCAAGATGGTTTTTAAAGCTGTAGTATATGATTTGATAACCTCTTTCAGATGGTGGTTATGGTCCTATGGTACAATCTACAAAATGTGAAGTGCAAAAAAAACCAAAAAAAAAAAATCCATTCACTCGAGTGGCTGCAGGGCTGCAGAGACGTTGACCATTTGTCTCTCTCCTACTCTCATCCAATCCCCTCGCTCTAGTTGACACTCCCCCGAAAGCTTGTTCTGACTCCCCCTGCTCCGCGTTCCGCCTTGTCCCCGCCCCCTTCTGCATTATACACTTTCTGCAACAAGCAAGTAGCTGAGTAGCAGAACCACTTAGAGTGTTTGTTGCCAAAAAGCTCTATCATGTTGAAGTCCCAGTACCGCTTAGCAAACTCCAGACGTTTGCGTTTATGATTGTGAGAGAGAAAAGGCTTTTCCCGTGCATGCCTCCCAAACAGATTTTTGGCATGTAGATAACGCCTGATGGTTGTTTTGGAGACTTTGTAACCCCAAGATGCTAACATTTGTTGCAATTCTTTAACAGTGAGCTTTGTGGAACTTTATTTCTCTTACTATCCTCCTCACTGTGCGTGGTGAAAAAATAACCTTGCGTCCTCGTCCAGGCTAGTTTACCACTGTTCCAGTTGTTTTAAACTTCTTAATGATTCCTCTGACAGTAGATATGGGCAGGTGTAGGCGAGTGACTATTTTCTTGTAGCCATTGCCTGACTTGTGAAGGTCGACACACATCTGCCGTACTTAAATGGTGTGTTCCTTTGTCTTTCCCATGTTGAAGACTGGATAAGAGAAATGGCCTCTGTGACACGTCATATTTATACCCCAGGGAAAGAGGAAGTGATGATTTACTAATTTAATGTTCCTAGATACTCTAATCGACTTTGTAAACTGTAGACCTGACAGAAATACTTCAATTACATTTAATTCCAAGGAATTGTTAGGGGTGCCAATAATTGTGGAACAGGTGATTTTATGAAAAATAATTATTTCTAAGTCAGGAATTTTTTCCCCCCTTAAAATTCAATTTAGTTGAAGGTTACATTTTTCGACAATTTTCAATGTGAGAGTATGCTTCTGCAATAAAAATTGCATTTATTTTAAAGCTTTTAACACATCTACACATCTTAACCAGGGATGCCGATAATTATGGTTGATGAACGTTATTGTGAACGTGTTCGTTGTGGCGTTTGTGAACGGGGCGCTCTATTACTGATGCAGAAACCCCAGCTAAAACACACCACAAACATCCCGGTGATTGAGAAAGGCAAATATTTTATATTAGACCAGATGTTCTTGTTTTTCATTTATGTAGAATAAATATTGCACTGTGGAGCTGTTGTGGAATCCGACATGGTAAATCTTCATTCAAGGCTGACTCTCCAGCTTGTTGCTCTGATAGAGGGGGTGCGTCTGGAAGTCTCCACGCGGACGGCCACACGTGCTCGGTGGGAGGGATCGGGGAGCACAGAGGGGAGGGGTGTGTGTGTGTGTGTGTGTGGGCAGGATGCTTTTTAAAATTTTTCTCAACGTGTCAATCTTTCTCAACTGATTCTCAGATCGTATACTACAGCTTTAAGACGCATTGGCATATTTTAAAATCTGATCCCGAATTGTCTTCAACCTTTGAAACCCTTGCCCTTGTTTGTCAACAAAAGGGGAAGAAACTTGAGGGATTATTTGGCTCGCGCTGATGCCCTTTAAAAAAAAGACCCAGTGGATCCACAAACACTTTAACGCCCCTACCTAAAGGGAACTACTCTTGCGGGAGCTGCGCCCAGTGCAACAATACCACTAAAACCAATAATTTTTCCCACCCACACACCGGCAAACCAATTTTTATAAATAGTGTTATCACATGTGCTTCTACACATGTAGTATACATGATTCGTTGTCCCTGTGGTCTGGTGTATGTAGGGAAAACCATAAGAAAATTAAAACAAAGGATTAATGAGCATAAAAGTGTAATTCGCCAAAATGATCGGGATTACCCGGTAGCAGTACATTTTAATGATGGCCACCATGACATCTGCTCCCTTCGGTTCTGTGGTATTGAACAGGTCACTTTACCTCCCAGAGTGGGCGACCATGATAAACTTTTGAAGCAGGGGGAGGCGTACTGGATTTACACCCTCCAAACTTTGTCTCCAAAAGGACTGAAGGATGATTTATCATTTAATGAATTTTTGTGATTTTTTGTGCGCTAATGTTCTGATGCCAGTCTGTCTCCTGGCCCACGAATTGTCTGTAATGGGTTTACTGATTTTTTGCTCATATCTGTTGTAATCCAACTATTAATTAGCCTATATAATGTATTGACATGTACAACTGTGATGATATATTGGCGTTGTGAATGGGGATCCTTTGAAAATAATCCTGTATTATTACCTCGGTGGGAGAGGGTGATTTTTTCTGTTTTTTTAATGCATTTTTTGGGTGATTTTCAAGAAATATTGGGTGCCACGTCATTCCTTAAAAATACGGGATGGATTGCTTGGATACATGCGGGTGATTGGCTGAGACTCTCCACCACACCCCATTTAAGATGGCTTCTTTTGATGTGGACTATTAGTCTGATGAGGGTTTAAGTACCAAAATGTCACAATTAAACTTTTGCTATTTGCAAGTCAGACAGTGTGCGGGACTCCTGTGTTTCCTTTGTACAGGGGTAACTGACGTAACATGAAAAAAATACCCAAATTTTTACATGCTTTTTTAAATGGAACATTTCTCTGAATTCTTAGTCTCTCCATCAAAAGAAGGTTGACAGTCACTTCTCCAGCTCTCAGAATGAAGAAAGTGTTCGCGTTGACTGAATTATATTTTCTGAATCAAAAAGTAGAGTATAGAGTAACTGACAGAACATTCTTCGGGAACTGAGGTAACATGTCTGGGACGAAATGAGAAAACTGAGCTTCGTTGACATTTCTGTGGCATGTAATTCTGAGGAGGGAGTGCAAGCATGATTCACTGACATAAAACATATTCAGTGCAGAAAGTTCAATCCTATAGAAGTCTATGAGAAAATGACCCTACTTTTCCACCTGATTAATTATTACCCCCCCAAGGGGGAGGGCAAGGGTATTGTTTTTGGTTTGGTTTGTTTGCTTGTTTCTTTGTTTGTTGACACTTTAACAGCAAAACTAATGGCCAGATTCACCCCAAACTGGGTTTAGGGATTTCCACTGACCCAGAACAGAAGCCTATTGAATTTAGGAAAAGTAGGTCAAAGTTCAAATAAGATACAACATGTGCGTGGGGCGGGGTTTGCTCACATTTCTGTAATTCATCTTCATGCATAATATTTGAATAAGTGCAGCACAGATAATCTGCTCTTGAATGGGTCTGCCAAGTCCACTTGTTCAATAGCCAATGACATCCATTCAGTCCCCAGAAAGAATTCTGAATTCAAATCTACCGTAAGGGCATAAGACTTCAGCTGTATTTCAGCAGCTTCAGTTTTCCACTTAGGGGTTTATTTTAAGTTTTACGTCTACATTCTCAGTTTCAGACACCGTTACTCTCCTTTTTTATTATTTTGTATTTTTTCTTATTTTCATGTTCGAAAAAATTCATTCATTCATTCATTCATTCATTCAAGGGTCAGACAGGGACGGCAACTATTGTCATGTATTTGTTCTTCGGTTGATTATAAGACGGCTTTTTGAGTACTGGCAGCAATTGACTGTGACTACAATTAGATACTGAATTAAAATAGTTCAATGATTAATTTCCATTTGACCTTTGATGCTGGCACACAGGTATTTCATTGGGAGCACATAACACAGTTATTATAACCAGGTGTGCACTCACGTTCTTCCTCCGATAAACTAAAAGAATCACGTAACCCTATGAGGAGTTTTTTGTTCCAAAGTCTAAGCTGGAGTATGTTCTGAAATGCTCGTACATTTCATATCCAGCAGCCACTGTTATATCACCATTCCTTTGCACTGTTTTTTGAATACCCCATTCTGATTGGTTAATAGCGGCATTCTGCAGTCTGCAATTTCTGAATAGTAGACTACTGCTAAGAATAACAGAACTTTACCATGGGCGCGACACCTTACCAACTGCAGAATCTAAAGGAATATTTTTAGTGGAAACAATAAAATCAATTTTAAGTCAGTAAAATTATTTTTAAACGAATATTCTGCGTCAAATTATAGATTTCTTTCGCAAGAACCTGTGTAATAAGCGGGATGATGTCCAGCGAGCAGGTCATTATTGCAAAACCAGTTCAAGGTGATTCAAGACCCCTCCACTTTGCATCAGGCCCATGAATCATCCTGTCAGGGTTTATTCTGCGATGATGACCAGCTCCCCGCACCTCGTCTGTTACATGATGTTCACTCGCAAACACGTACCTCATATAATCATATATTCGTGACTTTGAACCATGACAGGTTATAGCATGGATACGCTGTGTGCATAAAGGTTGATCTTACAGTATTCAAGGTGTTCAGAGCCCAGATACAGACATTCCAGTCTTTCATGCATATCTCACCTGCAGAAAGAGTTTGTTATCCTTAGTGATGGCATCCATCAGATCTTTCTGCAGAGGTGGCTCTGCACTGAGCCTTAAGCCGTTGGGGCCACTTCCTGCCGGATGCGGCCTCAGTTCCTGCTTCCTGTATATTAGCACGTAGGCCGTGTCCTTGGGGAATCTGCTGGTGACATTCTGCACTGAGGGCAGGGATGTGAATGTCACCCTGCTGTCATTGAAGAGGAACCAATCACTGGTCTCCTGCCCTGTGAGGGAGCCGCTGACCGCAACGTCCAGCCCCATTCCATTCGGGGGTTCGGCTCCACCCTCAGGGAACGACTGATTGGGCTGGGCGGCGACCCTGTCCGAGCCACTCACGTTCCGACTGTAGCAGTAGTAGTGGCCACTTTCTGAAGACATCCCAGAATGCATCACCACCGAGCTCAGCACATACGGCACCAGCCTCGCTGAGGGCGGCGCTTCCTCTCTTTGGCTCCGCCTCCCTTCCGTGCCTAAGCAGTCCTCCTCCTTCCCAGAAGGCTTCAGTTTTTTGGCCATGTTTTCGCTGCTGTCTGGGGAATCCACCTGCAGGGGTGAGGACGAGCGGCTACCGTTCCGGCACCCTGGGGCCCGCCGGTGAACGGGAAGCTGCATGACGGGCGGGATGGAGACGTTGTCGAGGATCTTGTGGCGCACGTGGAACTTGGGGTCGTAGGAGAATCGGAGCAGCGTCAGTATGAGGTACTCGGGAGCTTCCACCACCCGCATGGTCTTCTCCGCCCTCTGCAGAGAGGCGCAGGTCTCACAGTAGTACTTGTTATCCTCATCCAGGATCTCCGGGGCTAGGAAGTAGTTAATGAGATCAGGGACTGAAAGAGGTGGGTCACTGGCAGGCCTCTCTGCACAAGGTGGGCTCCCATTCAGCCCCTCCTGCTTCTCTTTGATTGGTCTATTGGAGGCTTCGCAACCCCCATTGACAGGCCCCTGGTATGTCCCGCTGAGGCCCTTACAGCCATCCAGCTGGGGCCCAATCATCTGAGGTCCCTCAACCAAGGGCTGCTGTGTGGTGGACGGACAGAAGGCCAGGGACAGGTCAGAGAAAGGCTCCTCCTTCTCTGAGACACTGGCGCACTGCATGCAGCAAATCCCTGTGGACAGCTTCCCGCCAAACATCTTTTCAATCAGGGTTTCATCGTCCTCTTCTCTCCTCTCCGCTGTCTTTTCGGCTGTACAGTGGACATCAGGAGGATGCGGAGCCCCAACACCACCTTTGGTGCCAGCCTCCGGAGCGACCAGAGGTGGCTTCGTCAACTTGTATGCCTGGATGGTTTTCTCCTCTTCATGCAGCCTTTTTGAGGAAATACACAGGAAATACAGTGCAAGAGTAAATAAATAATCGACAGTGCACCAACACTTACAAATGATATGGCTTTGCTAAAACTGACCAAGAAATTTGAGCTCACAGAAGTTTGGAAGTAAACTTCATTTGTTTTTATGCCAAAATGCACACATTGCTTGACACCTTTCATTAAGCAAATTTAAATTAATTTCCTAGAACTGCCAGGTCTGTAATCACAGTTTGCAGACACTTATGCCAAGCAGAATGCAATAAATTCATACCAAAAGGTAAGTGGAATAACTATAGATATCTCATGAAACATTAGCCATGCATGATCATGAACATCAAGAGTAGTTCAGAGGCATCTAAGCAAAGCCTTGTCATTCCATAACTAGAGGTGAGGCATGTTTGAGAGCAAAGGGATGAAGAATATGACACATGAACATGCCATATAATGGCACAGAATTGAACAGTCTTATAAAAATTTGAGCAATATCTTGGAGACTTGACCAAAATGACCAAAATGCCATGAGTATTGAGAAGTATCTTGTGATATTTCACAAGTCAGAAATAAAACCAAGTGCAACAAGCTGCTGACATTGTCAAGCAATATCCCCCGCAACTGGCATTGCATTTTTGAATAGAGAATGTTTATATGCATTTAGAAACCTAAAGAACTGTAGTAATCGCAAAGCTGTTAGTTTCCTTGCAAAAAATTAGGCTGGAGAGTATGTATCAGAGAACTCTGAAAATTATACCAAATTGTTGTCATGACGCACCTTTATGTCACCTTGATGCGAAATATGATCACGATCAGATGATTAGTTTCAAATTTATAGCCAAGACAGGACACATTACAGACTGCCCACAAATCTGACGCTTTTTGACCCAAAACGCAAACAATTGTAAAGATATTTTCAAAATTGTTTTTCATGACACACTTTTATGTGTTTTTACTCCTTGATGCAAAATATGATCACAATCGGATGATTATTTTCAAAGTTATAGCCCGGACACGACACAATACAGATTTCCCCCAAATTTGTCGCTTTTTGCCCCAAAACGTGAAAAATTACCAAATTATTTTCAAAATTGTTTTTAATGACACACCTTTATGTGGTTCTACACCTCGATGCCAAATATGATCAGAATCGTATGACTAGTTTCAAAGTTATAGCCCGGACAACGAACGTGTCGGACGGATAAAGGTGTGTCCACATAAAGGTGTGTCATGAAAAACAATTTTGAAAATAATTTTGTAATTTTTCACGTTTTGGGGCAAAAAGTGACAAATTTGTGGGATATCTGTAATGTGTCGTGTCCGGGCTTTAACTTTGAAAATACTCATCCGATTGTGATCATATTTCGCATCGAGGTGACAAATGTGCGTCATGACAAAAATTTTCCGAGTTTTCAGATGCATACTCTCCGGCCCATTTTTTTTTTTGCAAGGAAATTTACAGCTTTGCGAATACTACAGTTCTTTGGAAATCTAAATGCATATAAACATTCTCTATTCAAAAATGCAATGCCAGTTGCGGGGGATATTGCTTGACAATGTCAGCAGCTCGTTGTTTTTAATTTCTTCAAATCTACTGACTCTTTTAGATATTAAACGTGAATGCTTTGATAAGAGCTCTCAGTTCTTCACGATGAGTACCGAGAATTTCAATCAATGCTTCTCAATAAAGTGAATCAACATTGTCGCGAGACAATGTACAATGCCTCCGTGTCAGACAAAAAAAAAAAAATGATAATAAGAGGACGATTAAAACAGATTGATAACGAAATAAAGAATAAGAAAGAAACATTTTAACAACAGAAAATCCAATGAACACTGCGATTTATTTATTTGCGGGTCATCTTTTTTAGATGTTCCGTTGTTGGTGATATATCTCATTTTTTACTATTTCGTTATAAATGCTCTCATTTAAATACTTTTACTTTTTGCTGGCTGCTGGACATGGAGTATGTTGCATTTTGCGTCGGACAGTCTTGATCGTGCATGCGATAATTTATTCACACTCTCAATGGTCATGGAATTGATTTGCTCACTGATTACAAGTACTATTTTATCTCTGGTGTGGAAACAAAGCGTGAATCTGTTCGATCCATCAGACTAATTTTCAAAGGAAAGACCGAATAAAGACTGTTGTCTATCTTCAACGGAAGAAAACAGACGAATAGGCTAAAAAGACCAAGAAAAGTCGATAGCTATCAATTTGCATTTTGTGAAGGTCGAACACAAACATGGACAAGTTTGCACGTCTAATAATTCCTGGAATACTCTGAAAAATTAGAACTTCAAAGACTTTCGGACACGGAGCTATATTAAAACCCTGTCCAACCATCGCGTCTTTGCATTGACTTTGTCTGTAATCAGTCGTGCGAAAAATTTGTTTCGAGTCCAGAGTGCAAGTGGCTTTACTGAGCATGCACTCTAAAAAAGTGGGTTCTTGAGGGTGCTACGTAGAACCATTGGGGTTCCTTGCTAAAGAAATGGAACCTTTAGCTCAGAAAATGTGCCATTTCCTTCACGAGGATTTTTGAACTACAACGACCGTTTATGGAACCTTCCAGGAGACACTCATCCTACACCCCCACACTGCTCCCAGTTTGTGGTTGGCTGAGAAAGATGTGAAGTTGTTAGTTTGCATCACAGATTCAGCTGCGTTGATTAAGCCAGGTCAAGTTTCGATTACGCGTGCCAACCGCCTTTAATCTGACATCAGGGCAATCAATGTAGATACTAAAATTTATGTCCTTATTCAGATAGTTACATTAAATAGTGCTTCCTGTAATTACTCATTGCATTGAAATGTGCCTGACATTCTGAAAACCTGCCTGTGAGATTTCCTTGACGTGTGCGCACTGCGCGCCGGTCAGCCAAATTACCACTGAACAGAAATTAAACCAGGTTGGAGCTGGCAAGTTTTCTGCGCAACTCCAGCGGAGACTTTTTCTATGAAATTGTCACTGCGTCTTGATGAATATGTGACACCTCCACCTACTACGTCGCAACACCCATCTCAGCGCACGTTCCTCCACCAAAGGCTGCGCACGGTGTTGCACCTCACAAAATTACCACTGTGCGGGCTGCGCCGGACGAAATTACCACTGAGTGGGCTGGGCCACGCTACGCCACCTGCGCTGCGCCAAGAAATTAGAGCCCATGGACTGAGCAGCAAATTGTGAGATTTTATCACTCTGTATTGAAGCCACATCTATTGGGCAGTATTTGGTAAGATTTTACTGGTCTGTGTAAACACTGCGTTAAGTTGTATCATGTGCGACTAAACAGGTCTTTCATGAAATACTCTTATTGAGCAGCAACTTGTGAGATTTTACTGGTCTGTAGTGAAGCCACATGTATTGAGCAGTGTCTTGTGGGATTTTAGGGGAGCCACATATATTGAGCAGTATCTCACAATATTGTACTGGTCTGTGATTAAACCACATGTATTGAGCTGAATCTTGTGATATTTTACTGGTCTGAGCAGACGCCATGTGTATTGAGAAACATTTTGTGAGACTTCACAGGTCTGTAGTGAAATACATGAATTGAGCAGTTACTGGCGAGATTTACTAGTCTATGTTGAAACTACATGTATTGAGCAGTATCTAGTGAAATTTTACTGGTCTGTGATGAAACAAAGTATGTTGAGCTGTATCTTGGGTGATTTTAATGGCCAGTCGTGAAACTACATGTATTGAGCAGCAGCTTGTGAGATTTTACTGGCCTGTGATGAAACTATGTGTATTCAAAAGCATCTCATGAGACTAACAGGACTGTCAAAAAATATTTACTGAGCAGCATCTGCAAACATTCAACTAATCAGTGATGAAACCACATGTACTGAGCAGTACTTTGTGAGATTTAGTTGGTCTGTCATAAAACCATGTGTATGGAGTAGTAATCTTGTGACAATTTACAGGTCTGAAATGAAATGCATGTATTGAGCAGCAAGTTGAGAGATTTTACTGGCCAGTAGTGAACCATGCATTGAGCAGTGTTGTGAAGTTTTACTGATCTGTGATGGAACCATATTGAGCAATGTTTTTGCGAGAGTTTACTAGTTAGTGATGGAGCCATGTTTTGTAAAGCAGTATACGACAATAATTTACTGGTCTGTAGTGAAACAAATGCATTGAGCAGAAGCTTGCAAGATATTATTGGTCTGAAATTAAACCATTTGTATTGAGCAGTATCATGTGATATTTTGCTGGTCTGTGATGAAACTGTGTTTACTGAGCAGTATCTTGTGGTATTTTGCTGGTCTGTAATGAAACCCAGTGAATTGAGCAGCATCTTGTGATATTTTGCTGGTCTGAAATGAAACCGTGTGAATGGGGAAGTATCTTGTGGTATTATGCAGGTCTGTAATGAAACCGAGTGTTTTGAACAGTATCTTGTGAGATTTTACTGACCTGAGATAAAACCATGCGTACTGAGCAGTACTGAGTGCAATTATACAGGTTTCTGATGAAACAAGGACTGAGCAGCATCTTGTAGGCATAACAAGGTCATATGGTCACCTGTCCAACAGGAAGCGCAGATACTCTGAACAGTCCTGCTGGGACCCAGCTGTGAACCACGGTGGCTTTGAAGCCTCAAAGAAGTTCCTGGGGGCGTACGCTGCTCTCTGAAAGAGAAATCAAAACAGGTTTCAGCTCTCATCCCCTTTACCAAAAGCAGTGGTTCCCATACTCAGTCCTGAGGGCCTCGTGCGTATTCAGGTTTTTGTCCCAACCTTAATTACAATTAAATTATTTGAATAAGCTATTAATTTTTCAGAGAAGGTGCTATTCATGCAGGATTTGTTAAACTTTAAATCAAATATCATCAGAAATGGCATTGTATGATATTTTCAATTACTTTTCTGTGGACTTGTAGTGCTTATTGTGCTATATTGCAAACATATACCTGTATAAAAAGAAGTCAGCCTTCTGATCTATACTGAACAATTCAAAGACAAAGTAAATCATCATGAGGCAAACCTGATTTGTAATGCTCACAGAAGAAAAATTATTAATGCCAACCCAGTTAGAGGCCTACTTGGCTACCTCAGTGGTTCATGTAACCTCTTTTTTAAATGTACTTTTTGCCATTTCGCAAGAAGTGCAATGTGAACTTGGGTATTACATTATGTTCCTTGTAGAATTGCATTTTTCTGCATAATGTTGATCAATAAGAGAAGTAATCCATCTAATAATCAAAAGCATGTATTCAAGAAAAATTAGCAGCTTGTCAAAATTATTTTATCGCAATTGTGGTTGAAACATAAACCATCATACGCAGGGGTCCACCAGGACCAAGTTTGGGGACCACTGACCTAAAGCACCGTATCAAATATTATCCCACCTCAGACAAGAATACTTGGATGGCATTGGTCGAAAGCAGTCACATGGAAACCCTGTATATTCACATCACATCTCCAAGCCCATACACAGCGTGCAAGTAAATTATCTTCCTTTGTGTCTCTGGAGCAGCCGAAAAGGCATGCACGTGAAGAAAAAAAAAAATAGAGGGCCAATACGGAAATATATGGGATCAGTAAATGGCATATGGCATTTACTGACCCCATATATTTCTGTATTGGCCCTCTAACAAACTGTGTAACTTATATCAACATTTCAGTGCTTTCAAGATTTTATCGGTTGCCCTGGGGACACAATCTCAACAATTAGGTGAAACATTCATGGCGTAAATGATCAGAAATCAATTTATAAAATCTGACATCTCCAATCCCACCCAAATCTGGCACGTCCATTTGGCAAACCAAGTATACTAGTATGCTCGTGTGCAACTCGTGCTGCCATCTCCGGAGCGCAAAGACAGTTTGTGGCTCCTGTCAGCCGCTGCTTCTTAAAACTGCAGCGTCAAACCCTTCAAGCTCAGAACGAGGGCGGAGGATGCCCGAACTGCCAGCTTAGAATTTTACTAACAAGCGGCCAGCTGGCCAGCAGGAGGCGCCTCAGCGTTGAACAATGCCAACCCAAAACAGCTGTGTCACTCCCTAATCCCAGCATCGCAAAGCCCATTGTGCGCCGCTCTGAAAAGGCCACCTTCCACAGCTGGCACGGACACGGCTCAGATTCGAACCTGAGCTGCGTTTTGGACATTATTGCTCCGCAAAGCAGTGCCTTTAGCGAGTGAGCCACCTAAAATTAATTTCAAAATATACAGGTATACCAGGGTTTTTCCTGACTCAGAATGAGCTGGTAGTGGTACACAGTCATAGGCTCCTGCACTCACTCTAAATATTGTTGCACAGGGGGGGTTTGTTGATACTTTCTATTGTGTTTAGGGGGGGAAGGGAAATGTTTTTTATTTTGTCGAGTGGGGGGAAGGGTAAATGTTTCTTATTTTGTGGAGCGGGGGGGTGGGGGGGAAATACATACTTCTTATTTTGTTCAGCGCGAGGGAGGACTACACGTCCCTTTTTTTTTTGACCGTGGGAGCATGGCACTAATATTGCGCAAATTCTGAATTTTTTTTGTACATATAAAGCCACTTTATTTCCTCCAAAAAACAAATATATTGTGCAATATTTCTTTCATTACTTCATGTCTGCAGTGCCTGTAAAATATAACATTATGTGGCGTTAGAAATCAGATAAAGATGCCCTCAACAAGTACTGCCTGAGGGAATATAGCAGCTGTATTGTATACTGATTGAAAATCACAGCCAGAAAGATATTACTAGATGTGTGGAAAGTTCTTACCTGAGTGTGGGCTAGAAAGGCAAACATGAGCTGCAGTTTCTTCATCAGCGTATTGGAGCCATTGAGATTTAAGGACAATACAGATCGCCTGAAACTGCAGAAAATGACTAATGTTGAAACACACTGCTCTAAAAAGCAGACACCATACATGAACTTTAAGGATCACAACATATAATACACATGTGCATGTATACACAGCGAGCACCGTAACGCATTGGACAGCTACACATTTTTTGTCATCTTGGCAGAGTCATTCACCAGATCTGAATATAACTGAAGTCATTTTATATGCTGAAAAGAAGACAGAAGGCAAAAAGAGCCCAAAACAAGCATGAACTGAAGACGCTTGCTGTACAGCCCTGGGGGAGCATTAGCAGGAAATATACTCAGTGTCTGATGATGTCAATGCATCACAGACTTCAAGCAGTCACTGCATGCAAAAGATATGCAATTTAATATTAAATATGGGAACTATTACGTGAAACAGTCCAATATCTTATGATGCGCATGAAATGTGGGGGTGGGGTGCTCTGATTTAGAAACGGTTCATCCGAAATGGACGAAAACACCCTCAAATTTAAGTTGATTCTGTACTTCAAAGTCATTGCCATTGTATCTTTATATACTCAAAGTGCTTAAGTACACAACCAAAACAAAAAAATGAGCCATTGTCCAATAAATTATGGTGCTCACATGCACGCACACACAAACACACACGTCTCCTGATTTTCGGTGTTGAAGGAAGCATAACCCAGAGGCCAGAGTGTGCTAATGTTTGTCGTCCTGAAACCCAGTGGAAAGTCGGCTTTTCTCAACCCCGGGTTCTCTCTCCAGGTTTCCAATAATCATTCCACATTTCGTTTCTCACAGAATATACAGTTCAGGTTTGACATTTCTCATTATTTTAAACACTCACATAGGTTCTAAACTACTAGTATGATTGCAAGGAGTTGCACTACATCCCTTAGTATCTCAACCATGAATTTTGAAGCTGCCTTGTGCTTTTCAAAAGGGAGTCACAAACTGTCTATATAAGAACTACAACAGTAATGTCAAGAGTGAATGGGGCAGTTTGAGCAGAGGCCAGTGGAATGCAAATATTATTGAAGTACCAGTACAACAAAAATAGGAGCACAGGTGCTGCAGGTCACTGGATTGTTATCTGTAATATCTGCACTAAAGGCTGCACAGAGGCTAATTCACATGGCTTCTCGATGCAATTTTGAAATTCAGATCAAAATCAAATTTTGACATTGGCCCAAGAGCACAGGTCATATGTCAAAATACAGCAAAACTCAGAATATATATGGTGAAGCCCATGGAAAGCTACCCATATACCAAATTGGCTAAAATATTAATAAAATTTGCTGCATTATAGACATAAATGAGATTTTCAAGATGGCAGCTATAGCAGCCATATTTAAAATCGGATCAGAGTGCCGTGAGCAAAATTTAGCGTCCTCATGGGTAACAAACATACCAGGTTTCAGCTTCATCGGTATATCCGTTAGTGAGACAAAGATGTTTATAGCTGTTGTGGGCTTGGGCCAAGTACAAAGGTCAAATAAAGGTCAACTGTCAAAAAGCAGCAAAACCCAGAATATATTTGTTTAAGTCCACAGAAAGCTACCAATACACCAACTCTGGCTGCAACACCAGCAAAAGTAACTGCAAAATGGCATTTTCAAGATGGTTGCCGTGACGGCCATATTTGAAATCAGATCGGAACACCATGATCAATTTCAGCCCAATTGTCACCAACTTTGTAGAGCTTCTTCCAGAAAAGTGGAGACATCAGAAAACATGTCATTAATGTGAAATGCATAGGTTTAATCTGCAGAAATGGAAAGAAGCCTCAACCACCATGATCAAATTTTATGGTACTCATCAGTAAGAATGTGTGTGCCAAGATTCAGCCTCATTGGTTCAGTCCTTTCGTTCAGGTGAGCCAACTAGGTAACTAAGTAACTTGCTTTATTTTTTTTAAATTTTCGTTTCTTTCATAAATTTGGCATCTCCAATCCCATCCAAATCTGGAATCCCCAATTGGTGAACTAGGTACAAGGCTTGCTTGTTGGCAACCCCTTGTTGCCAATTCAGGAGAGTGAAGACAGTTCACGGCTCTCCTCCGAAGCATGCACCTGTCAGCCACGGCTTCTATACACTCATTGCTTGAATCTTCGCAAGTTCGCATCACTTACTCTGTGGCCATGAAGAGAGTCTGAATGATGCTGTTCATGTAGCACGTGTTACCCAGGTTGATAAGGCCGGTTTTGCCAGTCTCTGACTTCCCTGTAATTCTCAGTAGCCCAGAGGCCAGGGAGTTAGACTGCGAGGTCCAGGCACTTTGGTTCAAAATCAGCTTGATCTTGTCCTCGTCTGGTTTTGGTAGCTCCTGCAATTAGGATGAAAAGCAGTGAAAATATAGAACAAATCACTCGTGTCAGACAGCACAGGGGTTTTAAGGTGCATCTAACCAATCACAGACATCAAAGATGAATATGAGACAGATGAGTCCAGCCTGCTTTATATAAAACATGACTTATCAACCTTTTGAAAAGTAGATTTTTTTGGAATGCTATTCCCCCCCATAAAATGCCTAGTCAGCGTTCTAGCACTTGCAGAACATTTCAACTTCCAATTGCAAGTGGTGAGCGCTTCAGCAGAATTTGTATGTCAAATTCAGTGTATTCCAATCCCAAATTTGATTTAATGGACTGGAAGGTTAACAGACTAGAATGGCATAACATTCTGCAATTCTTGCTAGAGATGAGAACAATCAAAAATTGTAAGCCTTTGGCAAGGCTGAACAATCCTCCAATAATTTCTTTATCACAATATGCTTACATAGCGGTGTTGGAAATTCAGTAAATACAAAGAGTTCAACATTGTTGGGACACCCCTATCGTATCTCATGTTGACAAACCATTATAAAGCAGCGAAATTTCTGACTGAGACGTCAAAATCATGGAACCTAGAGCACCATTTTGAGAGAAATTACATGCATCATGGCATCTGCTGCTCAAAAAATGGAAAGGTTTGCAGGAAGTATAAAATCAATCCCATTTAGGTGCTTGTGTCCTCAGGTCAAGTGCATGGCAAAACTTATTGATCCATCCACCTTAACACACAGCACATAAACAAAGAGTAACTGATCAAAAACCACATTTTACATGTTCTCACATTTTTCTTTCTGTATCAAAACTATTAGCATTTAAAGGAGCTGTATCACAATTAAAATAAATGCTCAGAACTTAAATCCAGACAAAGGGAATCTGCTTGACTGCTAGTCATAATCTGATTCCATCCTTGCCATCTTCATTTTGCATTGCATTTATATATTTTAGTTACTCAGGAATTATGTTTTTTATATTAAGGATTTTTCTTTGGAAATCTGAGGAATCAAAGCTATTTAACACTTCACCCAAAGGACACCTAGAATGTAAGCTGGTTTGCCATCGCCAATAATCATACAGGAGGAAAAATACTTTGCTCTACAATTATTGAGGGTTGGCAAACCAGTTTACACTCTTCATATCCTTTGGCTAAAGTGCTATAATGACATTTTGAATCCTCAAATTTCCATTGAAAACTCCTTCATATATACAGCATAATACCAGAGTAACCAAGATATTAAAATACAATGCAAAACGATGATACATTTGCAAGGATGGAAGTAGATTTTGACCAGCAGTCGAGCGGATTCACTTTGTTCAAAGTTGTGAACGTGTGCAGTAATCTTGATATAACTCCTTTGATTTGCAAATCTGAATAAAATCTTGAACCAACAAGTAGTTGCCACCAAAGTGTCTTTGTCCCCCGCCACAAAATGTGAAATCGTGTCAAAATGAGCAATCTCTTGGTGTGACCCTGAGAGTGCCGCGAAGGTCACCGAAATCGACTGGCGCCAGGGTATCATCCTAATACATGTTGACATGTTCCGCACGGCGAGGGACAATAAGGCAATCAGAGATTGCAGATTTCACCCCATTCACGCAAATATTGGCAAGTGCGGAAACACAAACAAACACGCAGAGCCACTAGATGGAAGGCTTCACCCCATTCACACAAAGTGCGGAAACACAAACAAACACGCAGAGCCACTAGATGGAAGGCTTCACTCCATTCACACAAAGTGCGGAAACACAAACAAACACACAGAGCCACTAGATGGAAGGCTTCACTCCATTCACACAAAGTGCAGACACACAAACAAACAAACAGAGCCACTAAAAACAGTACTTCACGCCCACTCCATGGGGTGAAGTAATAAGTATTAGTTAACGTGGGATAACATAGGGGTGTCCCAATAATATTTAACCACAGTGTAAATTGCTTGATTATTAATCAGGCGGTCCAGGCTCGGCGTCATGGGGGGGCATTCGCGGGCAATGCCCCCCCAAATGAGTTATTGTGCCCCCCCTCCACTCACCCACAAGCAGGCCTAACCTTTGTGCCAAACTTTGTGTTTTATTGATTACTTAATTTCACAGTGAATATGATAAATTTATCTTTAGTAAATGACATTTAAAATAATTAAAAAAAAACATTCGTAAGTTATATTTGCGTCACATGTGGGAATGTATGCGGCGCTGCTTGACCTATGACTTGCTGGTTTGATTTGTTGTCATTTCGTCAAGAGAAGGCGCGGTCAGTGAACACTACGGCGCTTGCATTTCTAGCTAAGAGAAAGCTTTTATAAAACTGAAATAACATCTCGAACGGAGAATGGATATACGAAAGTGGCTACAAGGTGCTGCATCTTCTTGGCCTCCTCCAGCTCTAGCTACGGAAGAAGGAGCAAATGCGCCCAGCCCCGGCACCAGCGCCGTTGCCTCTGAAGAGCGAGAAACAGAGCCTCCTTGTGTTAGCAGCCACAACGCACCTACTAGCCAAAGTGCTACCTGTGGAATAGCATCCGTAGATGACCTCGGGACAGACCGGCCCAACCAAGTTGTTTTACAGCAGTACCCTGCCAGCATTTTCAGCGGTAGGAAGCGTTCATTTGTTGCTGCTTGGTATCACAACCGTGACTGGCTTGAATACAGCATCAAAGCCAATGCAGCTTTTTGTTTTTGTTGCCGGCAATTTAGCGGCCACCGCAGGTCTGAGACACTGGATGCTTTTGTGAGTGTAGGTTTCCGTAACTGGAAAAATGCTACGGAGAGAGAGATCGAGGATTTCAGAAACATGAATCTTCAAAGGAGCATATCTCTTGCTACACACTGTGGAAGGAGCGGGAGAGGCGTATTGCTGCTGGAAAGGAGATTTCAACACTTGTCAACGCAGACCAACTTGGAAAGAACAGGTATTATGTCTCCTCTCTCCTGGATGTTGTGGGATTTCTGACAGAAAACCAACTGCCTTTACGAGGGAAAATAGACGCTTTTAACAACATGTCGGAGGGAGGGAGCGGCCTTTTTCTTTCCTTACTGGACTACACGATTAAAAAGGACCCGGATTTGGCAGCTGTTGTGAAAACAATCCCACGCAACGCCACGTACACCTGTCACGAAATGCAAAATGAACTCATAAGTACAATGAGCAGTGTGGTGACTGAGGCTATAGTGGAGGAGGTGGGAGACTCCTATTACACTTTGAAAGTAGATGGAACCCGTGACCCCACAGGACGTGAGAATATATCGATTGTCATCAGATTCGTAAATGAGTCATATGAGGCCACAGAGCGTCTGCTAACCATAGCAACAGCTGATAAGGGTGACGCACAGACATTAACAGACACGGTTTCGGCGGAGCTAAATAGAGCTGGACTGGACACATCAAAGATTCTTAGCCAGGTATTTGATGGAGCTGCTCTGATGTCTGGGAAACATGGTGGCGTTCAGAAGCTACTGCAAGAGAAGCTCGGTCGTGACATACCTTATGTACACTGTCTGAACCACCAGCTACACTTGGTGGTAGTGCACGCAATGTCAGCAGAGACAGTTATAGAGGATTTTTTCCATGTGTGTAATGCCCTTTACAAATTCTGCAAAAAGCCGACGGTTGCTGTGCACTATAAGGGTGTGCACCTTAAACGTCTACTGGAACAGAGATGGACGGGACATCTCGCCACTGTGTCAGTCATCCAAAAATCCTTCAACGACCTGACATCCCTATTGACTGAGATCGATACTGTACCGGCCTTTGGCGCAGAGGTACGGATGGAGGCTGTGGGCCTGCCGCGCGAAATGACTGAGCCCAGCTTCTTGTTTATTGCTAACTTATTGCACACAGTTCTTGCCCTGCTGGATCCACCCAACAAACTTCTTCAGAGAGAGCACGCAGACTTGATGACAGGTTTGGGTATCGTGGCTAGTGCAACTGCTTGTGTGCGGAAACTCCGTTGTGATGCGGAGTTTAACAAGGTGTGGGATGCGGCCGTGGCTGTGGCTGCGAGCGCTCCACTGAGATCCACGATCCCCAAGCGGAGACGCCAAGCGGCCATCAATATGGGTGAGTATATCCTTTTGGGAACCACAGGACACAGGGATGGCGATGACAAAACAGAACTGAAGAGACTGTACTACAGCACTATTGATTCAGTACTTGGAGAAATGGATCACAGATTCAGCGAGCGCAATTCGGAGTTAGCCCGTGCGCTTGTTGCACTGAACCCAGACAGTGACACATTTCTGGACGTAAAGGCCGTGAGGCGCATTATGGATTTGTCACGATCGCCTATTGTTGAGACGGAGTACGAGGTTGCTAAACAATTTTTCAGCTCGCAAAAACAATCGCAGCCAGGCGAAGTGGACTGGACTGTACAGCACATCATGTCCAAGTACCATGCGCATCTCACCGCAATGCCTAGTGTATTGACTGCTTTCAAACATGCTTTAACGTTTGGAGCCTCCACAGCCATGTGCGAGAACTCATTCTCCACCCTGAGAAACGTATTTTCGGACCACAGACGCGGAATGCTCCACAAAAGAAAGGCCCAGTTGGTTCAACTGGCGTTTGAAAGGGACTTAACTAGAAAGTGTACAACTGAGTGGAAGGACACTGTTCTCAGGACGTTCAGCAACAACAGTCGCCGCTTGCAACTCTTCTAAAAGTAAGACGCTAATTTAGTTCGCTTCCTGGCGCCAGCCTCGGCTTTCATAATTACGCAAAATGTGGATTATTTTGATTTCGGTCTGTCTTAATCCAGCAAATTCAATTTGGAGATTCGCTACTCACATTTTTATGTGCGAGTTGTATGAGAGAGACAGGAGGAGGCGATGAAGGGAGGGAGAGACGTGGCCTGCACGTTGGCTTTTTTTTTTTCTTTCTTTTTTGCAATTTGTGTGCGCAGTACACTGTGTTTGTGTTAAAAATAGACTTTGCAGAGTGTTGTGTAATTGGAAATGGTTTGCTGTGTTGGTTGATGGTAAACTAATTTTAAGAAGAGTTAACATCATATATTGAGTTTGAGTTCTTGAACGGCAGTTTGTGCCCCCCCGCTGGTTACCCTATGCCCCCCGATTTGATCTGTTCTGCCGCCGACTCTGAGGCGGTCTAATAGGTACACGCTCAAAATAGTGCACAAAAGGTGAAAGGCTTCCATCTGATGCCACTGAACTGAAAATTTCCTGATGCCAACATTATCAGGAGTCAGGGTTGAAGAGGTTGAAACAAATATAGCAACAAGCATGATAGCTTTTCAAATGACTCATATAGATCTACATATCACAAAAACTTACTAGGGTAAAATGCATACAAATACAGGACTAGAAAAGAATCAAACATCAGTTGTTTGTAACCGGATATTATTTCTGTGGTGAGTACTGGTTTATTTGCGTACTCGTTTGCAGCCCTACTTGGCAGAGGCAATAAGGAAATCTCTGCATTTCTGCAGTCCCACAATTTTCATAGCCAACAGGTGAGAACACTGCTGAAAGCTGATGTAAACACCTGCAATAAAATTTTCTGCTTGTAGCACCAACCCAGTTTACCATCTCCCCACAAGAGCATCTTACTTTTATGGCTTCGAGAATGCTGTCGTAGAGGTCCGGAAAGCCGGAGTACTGGTACATCATGCAATGAATGAGGTCAGTGAACTGCAGCAGGAATGCTTTACTGGTGGAGAGCCCGTCACTTTTCAGTGTCTGGACCAGGTGCACAACGTGCGGGACGACCTGCAGGAGAGGGGGTAGGGAGACCACGGAGTGTCAATTAACTGTGTACGCAGGTTGTACAGCGCATTCCTTTATTCGGGATTGACAGAGTGCAAATCCAGCCAGCTAAGTGGTCACTGTATTAAAAATGAATTCTGAAGTCCCTCTTACATGAAATAGCATTCTACATATATGCCATTTGGCTGTTCTTAACTCAGTCTCAGTGGCCTTCAGAGCTTCTTCTCTCCAGTAACAGGATTTCAGAAGGAAGTAAATGTGAAAATAAGGAAAATTTAAGGTACCATTACTGGCATTTCTACACCCCATGGCAGCATTTGAGGAAACATCATATGAAAATCAGAAATGGCTCGCAGATTTAAGAAACAAAATACACACAGAACAAAATTGCAATTTGGCTCAGTGGTTTGGCTCAGTCAGTTTTACTCCTTGATTGAAGTCGCATGGTTTTCAAAAGGAACTTTTCCAACAACGACAGTAAAAGGCAACCGGGGGCCAGTTTACTCTTCCCGACTGCTACGTGCCTCATTTATTATTCAAAGTGCTTATATGTAATACAAGCAATGGTAATCAACTGAAATTCATCTGATAACCTTAATAACCTCAGTAACCTTTATTTACTGATGCATAGAGATCAACACCTGGGGATCCATTATGTATTCAGGAGTTAAATGGCATCAGAAAGCTGATAACACATTGCTGCTCTCACAGCACTCCCAAGTATACCAATGGAGCTTACAGCAGACAATGAGTGAAGAACTACAGTACATATTAGAGTAACCAAGTTGACATCACCGAGTGACAATGCATAGTTGTCAGTGGGCAAAAAACGGACTGTGCCAACAGTCCTATTTGAACCATATTAGTACGCAAGAAATAAAGGACTAGTGCCCCTCAACATACCTCCCTAATACGTCAAAGCCTCCAAAACCCAATGGACACCAGGATCTGATGATTGTATTTGAGAGACATTTTATTTTGGTTAAGTAATATCAGCTAACAAATGAATCACGATTAAAGAAAAAGGTGATCATTTTCCTTAAAATGAAAATTAGTGATGTCTTTATCTGTAAAGTAGTTAGTGTTGTTGATCGAAGTTGTGGGGAACATTGCCACAGAACTGTCCAGTAATTTATGAAATGGCTTGCTGTAATCACATTTAAGATTAATGACATGCAGAAGCTTAGCTGGCTTTGTAGTGCATGCTTAGTTCATTTTTCAATGGGACAGAATTTTTCATTGTTTCTTTGCAGGAGCAAGTCTGGATCCTAATGATCTAGCTAGATTCTGAAAGTAGATGTCCATAATAAATTCAGAAAGGAATGGTGGGCAATCCAACCGATCAACCTCAAACTAATCATACCTGGACACATCTAGGGATTTATGACCTCTCTCTCGTGTTGATCCCAAAGAGGGGTGCACTCTGATGCAAGGTTGGTGGGTGTGCGAGGTATGTGGAGCCAAAGCTGGGGTTTTCAATCTTATGATGGTGTCTCTATCAAGGCATCTCTCACGGCAAACTTAGGGTTTTTCAAGCCAGAAAAGATGGAGTGGTCAAGTAGGCTTGACTTAAGATCGTAAGGTCCTGAGTTCAAGCCCCGAGCCACGGCCTTCATGGTGTGTTCTTGGGCAAAACACTTTACACACCTGGGTGGAGTGAGGCGTGGAGTGTGGGAGTAAATGGGTACTAGCAAATAGGCAGTGAAACTTGTGTAAGAGCTGGAGGGAGTACCTGCGATAGACTGGCATCCCATCCAGGGGGAGTAGCAATACTTCTAGTGTCTTCATGCCACGAAAACGGGGGTTAAGCACCGGCCCGATGGGCCACTAGGCTCGTACAGGCTTACTTAAGCCAGAAAAGAACACCTGGCTAATTTTGAGCTTGTTTCATATTAAACCCCTCATTTTGTCCATCAGCTAACAATAAATGTTGCTGCACTCTAAATTTGGCAAAACAGTAAACTGTAAACATCCAAATGCAGAACTAGACAAATGCTGTGGAAGAATGACAGCAGGGCATATCCCCATGAGTAAAGTTCAAAGTTTGGCCTCATGGATGCCAAAGTAAAGGGCATAAGATCCAGATAATCAACAGGGCAACTACTTTGGGCTCCAAGACTGTTCACAACAAGTTTTGTTCACAGAGTAATCAGTATGAATAAAACTCCTATATGCATCAGAAACTATCATAAAAAGCATAAAATGTTTGTGATCATAAGTTTTGGAGTAACTGCATCGGAAAATTTTCAATTTGACCGAGTTGTGATGCTACAGCAAACATAACAGATCCACCAAAATCAATAACTACCCCCTCTATGCAGCAGGAATATTGAAAGCAGATTTGGCATGAATTACATTGAAGCTGTTATTGATAGTTGGGCCTGGGAGTAGCACTACAGCAAAGGTGGTAGGGTCACCAACAGCAAGAGCAGCCATTCTCTTTGTAACAGAAACGATCACTCAAAAGGTGACTTCATTCCCAGCAAAACATAGTGGGCTCCTGGATTTTGAAAAGCAATATCTGATGTGGTGATGGCAGTAAAGAAAAGGTTGTACAGTCACAAAAAGCAACCGGGTTAGTCCTGTATGCACTGGGAATCAACAAGAGAAGTCACTTGCGATTCCCACGAAAACTGCCGAGATATTGCCATTTTTTAAATTTGAAGGTTTGGCCTAGTGGTGGCACAATAGCAAAGCCATAAGGTGACCAACATCAATAAGATGTCCTCTTTCTGCACCAAAAAAGATCACAAGAAGTGTAACATGATCTGTTTGAGTTCTTGAATTTGGAAAAATAAATTTGGCCTGGTGGCTGTGCTACAGAAAAGGTCGTAGGGTCACACAGAACAATAGGGTTTGTCCTCTATGTACCACAGATGCGCACAAAAAATTTCATGAGATTCCAATTATAAGAATGGTGAAGTTGCTGAAATTTTTAAAAATTAAAGGCTTGGCCAAGAGGTGGTGCTATAGAAACAGTCATAGGGTGACCTATAACATGCCTTCTCTCTGCCCTGGAAGAAATCACAGGATATTTTACAAGATTCTCATCAAAACGGAGTTTCGGGAATGTGATTATAGGGGTCAAGTAAATCCAGCGTCCACGGTCATACAATTTAGAGCTGTAATAAAGACTTGCATCACTCCTTAATTTTAAGGCATAGTCGCTACATTCTATTTTCTTGGAGTGCAAGTCTATCACCATCTCATTAATCAGTTCATCTTTATCAGTCTGTTTGAATGACAGCTCATCATGACCAAGCACTGCTTTGCGAGTGCGACATTTTGAGTCAAGAGAAATATGCTTCTGCCCATCAGTGCAGCAGGTTTTTGCGTTTCCTTACAAACACCAATTACTCAAGTGTGTGGACGTTTCACTCAAACCGAGCTGACATGCATAGAAAACAGGAACTTTCTAATCCTTAATAACGAACATTTTAATTGAATTAGGAATTAATTAATTATGGCCCGGTAAAACAGACATTCAGCTTCCTTTTGAGGGTCCTGCAACTCAAATCTGTTTAACCATTTGGAAGTCGTAGCACTCTGAATAACCCTTCACACCCTCCCAAACCAAAGGCATCACTGAAGCTGTGGGACAGGGCAATAACTTCCAAATCATGGAGCAGAACTGTACTAGAATGGGTCATTCCATGTCAGATCACCCAATGGATGTCACCCCACCCCCTCAGATTTTGCTCAAATTTGGTTTCTAGGGTGATTTTCGCTGGCAAAGCAGAAATTCCAAATATTAGCTCAATTTGACCAGTGGTTTCTGAGTTATGGCCCACCCAATTTGGCAAAATCGCCCAAAATGGGGGTACTGGCTGATGTTTGACCACCGATTTCTCAGCATCCGGTGGGGCTATCACAATAATATTGGTGTCTTTGGACTGGAAATTCACCAGGGAATCCAAATCTGGATTTGATGTAGAATAAAAATAAAATATGATGGCCTTTTGACCTTTACTTTGACCTTGACCATGTTGACCTCGCGACCTTGATACAAAACCCACACAAAATTGTAGCCTCATATGTTCCCTATATTATATACAAAAACCAGAGGTGTATTTTCCTATCATTTTCCACAAATCCACATCATATATACCTTGACTGATTGGTTGGGCCATAACTCAGAAACCACTGGTTGGATTGAGCTAATATTTGGAATTTCAGCTTTGCCAGCAAAAAATCACAGTAGAAACCAAATATGAGCAAAATCGGAGGGGGTGGGGTGACAATTTTGATTTTTTTTGGGTGATTTGATATGGAATGCCCCAAATGCCTTCAAATCAAAGCTAAAAGTCAGCCCGATCGGTACCTACAGACAAATTAATTCCAAATTAAAATGTTAAATATTTAAAATTGAAAAAAGTACATTTTCTACGTATGTCAATGTGGTTTCAGTACAGTTTCCGCACACTTACGGCCAAACAGTGTGTATAAGACGTGCATTATTACATTTAATACAGTATGTATACAAGGTTTAAAATTTTCCCTCCACTCTCTCAATATCAAAGTTTAAAATACCCAGTAATTCAGTCATTTGTTTACAGCCCATGGCATAAACTGTTTAGTATTGTGGAACTGTATTATTGTTGGATTTGCTTCGATCCAGGGTCAGACGTACCAAGTGAAATGCTTCTGGGGAGTGCTGAAAGCTGAGCAGCATGTGAGAGAGAACAGCCAGGGCTCCCTGCCTTACAATGGGGTACCACAGGCGATTAAATACCTGCACAGCCAAAACACAGACAATTTACAGATACAGCACAGGTATTCAGAGAAGAATATACAATCATGCATCATCACACTGACTGAATTTTCACTTGATTAAACCCGGGGAGATTTCCAGGTATTGCTAATGATTCAATTTTTTTTTTAAACATCACAAATAATCCCCAGGGAATACAGAAGCAACAAACACTTAAAAATAATGTTTTTAAAAAGTCAGATTTTAAGGAATTATACATCTTTTTATCTAAGCTACTTGTTAGCAAGCAGATACATGCCGACATGAATCAATAAACATTACCTGCACGCAATAAACAATAAACCTCAGCAGTAATTCTAATTTCCTACTCAAAAGCAGTCGCCTTTGCAGTCAGCGATGTCCATGGCCATGAAGGCACCTATTGCTCAAGTGAAAGAGCTCAAGAGAGCAAGCTATAAGACTGACTCCAGTGGCACACACTCCACTCCCTTAAAAAAAAAATAAGCCTGAATGCTATTTGCAGAAGATACGTTCACACACATCTTGTCAGCTGGAGAAAAGTGAACTGACAGTAGAATCACCTGGCCGCAATTCCCATCAGAACATGGGACACACCATCATCGACTCGCACAACAACATCCAAAACAGCAATGGCATTGTTTTCCGTGGCACGCACTTCTGCGCAAATTCCCTGGGCATACATACCAGCTCAATTTTCAGGAGGGTGACGTCTATGAGGATGGTGAACTTCTGCACAGCTGCCAGACCCTTTAACAGGGCAATTACCCAGGTGTCCACATACTGCGCCAGAGGCCAAGAAAGCCAGTCAATCATCCTGAAATAACAAGCCAGATGAACCCTTTCAGACACATTTCAATATTAGGGACGGAACATTACACATCTGCCTTAAACAATCACTGATGGTAAATGACAGCTGAGCAGTTCACAAGCAGGGACTCTGAATTCTGAGGAACAAATATACTAAAAATACTATTTCAATCAGTGTTAAATCAGTGGGCTCAAACCCTGCTCCGGTAGAGCCATCATAAAGAAGGTTTTTACTCCAACAACAATGCAGAAGACCCGAGTCAGATAATCTGCAGCTCATCAACACCTCTGAATGGGACGCGAGGTGAGCTTTGCGTTGGTTGGAGTTTAAACCTTCAGGATTATAGCTCTCCAGGTACAGGGTTGGAGAACACTGTGTAAAATAAAGAACAGTCACAGGGGGCTGATAATTTTATGAAACACAGCCTAGTTACTCAAAACCAACCAACCTTCTCTCATTTGCCTCAGCACTGAACAGACAGCAGACAATACTTCTCAAGACACTGAATTAAAGTACAAAGACTTGTCAATTTATTTTCATGCTGGGAATCCTCTTTACTTGCATAAAGAAATAAACAACAGGTGATATTTTACTCTGCACTTGAGTGGGTTCAGAGCACAGAAGACAGTGGAAGGAGGACTGGGATGAACTTTAAAGGGAAGTGAAGGTGGCTTTGCCCAAAAACATTCCATCAGCCTCAAGCAACCATAATTTAAGAAGGAAGATGAGCTCTTTTAGCCAACATGGGGACAGTCCGAATAAGCCTCAAGGTGTGGTCACACATGAAAATGAAGGCAATGTTTTGAAGCCTCCTACAGTGGCAGTGCGCGGAACAGTAGGCCATGACGGGTGGAAACACAGCCAATATATGAGCATGTCCTCCATGCTGTAACACTTAGGTTTGGCAGTCGATTCCATCCTCTAGTCACATACTGGTCAAGCATCATTGAGTCATGCAAATTTGTGTGACAAAGTTCAGAATAATTGCACTCGGGACAACAAAAAACTTTCTTTGATTTCTTTGCCCACAACAGTGATGTTGCTAGGTACACGTCCTGCGTCCCTGAAGCATTAAAATCTGAAAGGACGCACTAAACTCACTATCAATGCGTCCCAGAAACGCACCTCATTTTTCCCATTAAAAACAATACATTGGGCCGATTTCACAAAAGCCTTTTAAGGTTTACCTGCAGATAACCTGAGTTTAGTTTTAATCACCGTTTCACGAGGAGCAATTGATTTGCACCTAAATAAGTGACGCCGACATGCCTTCATCTGGTCGCCTGGTAGATATTGAGCTATGCTTGCGCCTTTTCTAGAAAAGAAAGGCATAAATAAAATAAATGAAATGAATGCATTTAGTTGCTTTCTTCAGTTTCTTATTCACTTAGGGGTCTATTCTCCCATGCGCTTAAGTCGAAAAAAGCGCGTAGCTACGCGCTTTTCAGCCTACGCGTATTCTCCCCTCGACTTAAGTCTGTGCATTACGCGCCTTAAAGGCACTTACGCGCTTGGGGCGGAGCAAGGCCAAAATCGGGGCGTTTCCGGGCGTTTCTCATGCAAATAACACTTACGCGTATTCTCCCCCTGGCTTAAGCGCTTTTTCTGTTAAGCGCTTTTGAGGGCTGTATTAAGGTCAAGCGCCAACATAAGGCGAAATTGAATATTGCGTTTGATGTCGGTTATAGGCCGAATTTTAACATTACTTTTATTTTATTTAACATGGTAAAGGTTGAGACATTTAATATTCGATTGTTCTTCCTTATTTCTAAACTACATTTCTCAAAGCCATGATAATTTATCAAACGAAATCATCACATGATATTACGCATCAGCCTCTTCTCCAATCAGTTAAATTACAAACGCAAAACAATTAATTAATACGAGAAAACATAAGACCATCATTCTACCATGCCCTCAAAATCTAAAGCCAAAATTCCAGTCCTGCATTTGTTTGCACTCTTGCGTGATTGGGAAAGAGTAAGAGGAGCGCGCCGAGCTCGAAGACGAACACTGATATATCGGCTTCGTTTGGACATCCTGGGACAAACAAACATCGAGTGCATCCAGCGCTTTCGCCTGGACCGTGCATGAGGCAATCATCTATCTTTGCCGACTTCTGGATGAACAGCTATCCAGCCGCAGCAATTATCCACAAAACATACCCGTGGTTATCAACGTCAGAACTGCGCTGTCGCTCCTGGAATCTGGGTCATTTCAGAGTGGCTGGTGATGTCATACACATCACAGGCGTCTGTGTCAAGGTGTCTGACGCAGTTCGTTCCTCTCCATGCACTTCCACTGCAGAAAGAGTAGATGCCATCCCCTCCTCCTGTGCAGTGAAATGCACAGGGGATGATGGTTGCCCACCACCTGTTGTGTGTACACTTCTGCGGTGTGCAGAGAACCTGGCTTTTACAGCGCCCCGCAGATCTCTCCATTTATGCTTTAAATCGGGGATATTGCGCTTACATCTCCCCATCGAATCCCCAACCAGAACTATTCGCAGCTTAATTCCTCGGATCAGCCTTCATTGCTTGCTTGCCATACAACACCAACATCTGTGAAATTTGGTTTTCGGCTTTGGCTCGACAAATGCGACTGCCCTGTATGTTCGTGATAATCAAAAACAGTGATTCCCAAAGTGTGGGCCGCGGTGGTGGTACTGCAGGTGGGCCGTGAGAGGTCATTAAAAATATGATTCATTTTTGCAAATATGATTTTTTCTGATTTTTATTGTAAAATATTTATTGCACGATTTTAAAAAATATTTAGAAGTAATAACCTATTGAGTGTTATTGACCTCACTATATTTTAGGATCCTTATATAGTTTATGATTGGAACGTAGCTTTCTGGTCATCATGACCGGGGGTCATAATCAGAGGAGCACGTACTGTGCTCGATAATTAATTCTGTCTTGTGTACACCACAGATTAAAAGTTTAGGCTTCCTTTATCCCCCTGCTTTTATTTCAATCCTGAATCTTTATAATAATAATAATAATAATAATAATAAAAAACAACAACAATTATTGTTGTTTAATTATTTAGTTTATTTTATTTATTTTATTTTCTTAACAACAACGACAATTATTGTTGCTGTTAAGTGTTCTGAGAATGCATAATTTTGTCTATGTACTGTTTATAGGACAAAGGTGGGCCGCGGACATTTTTTAGATTTTCAAGTGGGCCCTGATTTGGAAAAGTTTGGGAACCCCAGATCTAAAAAGTTGTGATATTCTCACGAGTGAGGGGATTGATTTTTCTAATTGAGGATATCTGTATTAACTAACTCGAGTTCTAGTAATGTTTTACCATTGGTAATACTGTGTATTTTAATGTGTGAATAAAGATATTATTAAATAGGCTACTCTAGATTGAGCCCTACCCTGGCAAATACCAGAGCACTATCCATTTGTTAATCAATTTTAGCCTTTAAAGAATAGCCGACATGGGAAGAATCATTAACAGTAAATGGGATAATTGATCATAATAAAGTATTAGGCACAAGTTCAAGTGAATGTGTCGCTCAAATCAAATAGGATGATAGGCTATGGATATGGAATTCCGTCATTACTGAGGCGGTTTCAGGGCGGGGAGATGACCGCGTGCGGGGTAAGAATCCTTGTTAAAGCGTTTCCATGTCCTTCAGTTGCAAACCTGACATCGGAGTAGTTTTCAAGTGCGCAATTTCTAAATGAGATCATATAAACTGTCTTTGATTGTCTTTGTGTGACTAGAATGTTCCCTTTGTCTTCTTCCCTGTCTTCCACGGAACAAACAGGCTGGTGTAGGAGGGGCACATTTTCAATGATCTAATTGCGCTGATTGAGAAGCGCTAAATTCTTTATTTATTATTTCATTATTGCGGCAATTTGTTTGTATGCATAGCTTTAATGCCATGGTGGCTAGAGTAAGAAATAACAAGTGTTTGTCACTAACATATCCCCCGCCACCGCAATTTTATGTGTCCGTACGGACGGAGCCCAATGCTATATCCCCCGCTTCGCGCTAATCGCGCGGCGGAGGATAAATGAAGAGATGTCTGAATTACGTCTTGTAATTGGTACGGCCTACTATTACAGCGGCATATAAAACCTCATCTCTTCACAATGACAAACTTCACAGGAAAAAAAAAAAAAAAAAAAAAAAAAAAAAATAATAATAATAATAATAATAATAATAATAATAATTATTATTATTATTATTATTATTATTATATAAATGGATAAATATAGTTTAAAATAAAAATGTTTAATTTTGCATGTAAGAATAGTGGACATACGAGGTTTCGTTTCTTATCAGTTTGGAAATACGAGGTTTTATCAGCAGGCCGACGATATTCAAATTTAAAGTCTGGATTGCGTTTTCCATGGACCACAAATGCGTTTTCATGGTTAATCAGAAAATCCTTTTTCCATGTTTTCCTGATAGCCATAATCAATGAGCTTTGTACAGAGTCTGCCTCTCTTTTGGATCAGTCACACCACTTTCATAAGGCCGCCTACATTCTGAAGTTAAGCGCTGTGGGCGTGATCGAAGCGAGTAGGGGAGAATACGCGTAACTCAAAAGCGCTTAACTCGAAGCGCGTAAAAAAAGACTTACTTCTCCTTAATGGGAGAATAGACCCCTAAGAGAGGTTTTGCAAGGCCACGTTTTTTGTTTACACCTACCCTACGTTTACATTTCCTAAGGAGGCTACCGTGAGTGAAGTCCGAACTGCATTTTCACTCTTCACCGATAATGATAGAACAAATGAGTGTGTGAAATCACCACAAATATGTAGGATGAAACAGTTTTGGTGAAGGATGTGTCTGACGTCAGCATCTTGCTCACGTCCACAGAACACGCAAAGAATGTTTGAAATTCTTTGAAGCGAGGCGAAATTCTCGCCATGTTTTCTTTGCCGACATCTCTGCGCGAAATGCATGTCCACAACGCAACTACCCTTACATACGGGGTTATTAACCGGTAACGACAATTGGAAATGCCCATTATGCAATGGCAGGTTGTCATAATTTGACCGCACCCGCTCGGTCTGAGGACTAAATGTAAGGTTATCCGCATGCAGTTAAAAACATGCGATGATCCCATCTTGCGAAATGGTGTTTCAACGTTCGTTTAGCTGTCCGCATACAATGGCATTTTAACATGTGTTTAAAATTTAAACCATGTTGGTTATACACATTCTGAAATGCTTTTGTGAAATTGGCCCACAATGAACAACAACTTGTATTTAAAATCACAGTAACGAGCAAAAGAAATCTCACTGGCAGCAGACAGACAAGCGCCGTTTCAACCCTCTCACCACAGACATATCTGCATCATTTTATTTTTCTCAACAGACTTTCCATTGTCAGTCAAGTTTTATTTTTGTGCGAAAAATTTCATAGTGATTGACTCAGTTCGTTTGATTTAGTTGATGTTCAGACAAGAAGATTTTGATGTTATTTTGGTTGACAATTTATTTGTTGACTTTGTCATGTTGATGGGAATGTTTTGTTTAGGTGTTAAAATCAGCACTTTTGTTGATAATTTATATCGGTACTACAGATACCATTTTGTTTGAATTTGAATTTTAGTAAGTTATTTTGGTGTCATTTTTGTGGCTACAAAAATGCCATTTTATGTGAATTCTGCATGTCATGCCACTGTGACAGTTGTTTTGCAATAAATAACAAATTTAATTTGTTTAATTTCAGATGCGTTTTGAACATACATGAATATGTCCTTAATTATAACCATATCACACCATACCACCACCGAAGGAGTTTAACACTACAATTTAAGAAATAGAAGAATATAAGAAATAGAAAGAATCCCCCCCCCATTGGGGACCCATTGAATTTCCCAGGGACCCACTCAAATCACCACCTGTAGGTCCCCAGGACTCACGAAATTCAAAACCTATCAACATCACTGCCGCAATAATAATTTTTTTCACCATCTTCAATAGAATGATTGGAGCTCGATTCCTTATGCTCACACTTTGTACATACTATATGCGACCGCACCTTAAGGCTGCAGCTCTCAAATCACCATCCTCAAAGGCAGAGGACTGCTGGCTCTCCTGTCTCCCTTTACCTGGGAGTCTGTTGTAGTGGATCAGGCTGTTCAGTTAATCATCTCAGAGGAAAGGAAACCGGGGTTGGACACTGATCTGCATAGAATTACATTATATACAGATCAGTGGGGACGGTTTTGACTATTCATGGCCTGAAGGGAACTTTTGAGGAGGATCACCTGCATAGTGCCTGGGTCATGTTGGCATCTTTCACATTCTGGTCTGTGGTGAGACTCTTGATGAGAACTGTTATCATCTGCAATGGTATGTGCTGAACCAGGCTGGCAAGTGCTATTGAAGGGTCAAATGAAGGGTCTGCAATGGGCAAACAAGAGAAACCTTTCAACAAACCTGGTGATGAGAGTATCAGTTGAGGTATGAGACCTCCCTGGTCAGCAATAACTAGAATTACACCACCTCTTGTATCATTACCATTCTTAAAATAACAGAATAGCAGGAAGCCAAAACAGAGAGGAAGCTCGTTTAAAGCTGCATCATTTAAATTCTACACATTTTTCTGCCTTGATAAGCAGTGGTGGCCCCAAAATTGGGAACTGGGGGGGCACAGAACATCCCTTTAAAACAATTATGAGTCCTCACCTGTTCGCAGTCATCTTCATAATTAACAATAGATTCACTGAGAACACTCCATACTACCAGGTGCTGCGAGTTCTATCCGCTTAGGTAAGAAGACAATCATTCATTTGGACGAGTATTTGGTGCATTTAAGTCAGCATTATTCAAAATCGCATACCTGTCTAACTATTATGCATATGACTTGAGTCTCACGCTTTTCATATTTCATTGCAGAGTCCCACTTTTAAATCCACCCTCGCTGTACCAAGAGCGAAAAGTGGCATTTCATTGGAACACGGAGCAGTCATTATTCAATCGACGCAAATTTAAGAGATTCTCACGTGGAAATCTTTATGCATGGATGTTTTTTAATTTTTAAACTATGAGTTTAAACAATCAGCAAACGCAAGTCAAATCGCCTGATGTGTGGACAATAGTGCGGAAATATCAGAGCAGTTTGTCATTCGTAAACCGTAGGCCAGGGGTCTCAAACCCTGTTCCTGGAGAGCTACCATCCTGTAAGTTTCTGCTCTGTTCGCAATTCAGGTCACCTGATTCAACTAATTGCTGAGATAGAGATCCCGATGAGTAGCCTATTAGTTGAGTCTGGTGTGCTGAATCAGGGACAGAGCAGAAACCTACAGGATGGTAGCTCTCCAGGAACAGGGTTGGAGACTCCTGCTGTAGACCAAAAGTAAATTATTTTTCTGCACTGAATTTAGCCCATTATTTTATCGCTGCTATATTGCATGGGGAGAGAAGCCGCATCTTCAATTGCCAATGGATTATTACTATAATTGGAAAGCACAACAATGAAGGGAAATGACTTAACTAGTCAGGACTAATTGTTTTCATAAAGGGATGTTCTGTGCCTCCCCAATTCCCAGTTCTGGCACCACCACTGTTGGTAAACATAAAACACTGACATTTAGACCATTGCCGACACCAGAACAGGAGGACCAAAAAAAAAAAAAAAAAAAAAAATCACACCAATGCCTGTTCAAGCCAGTGCCTGCAACATAAAATAACTACAGAATAACATACAATAATAGATTGATGGCATTATCACGAGAACCACATCTCAGTGGCATATCCCTTCACAGAATTGGGTTATTCTCTGAAACTGGGTCAATATTACATGCTTCACTTTGCAAGTTCATTTTCCAGTCAATGTTATTGAATTTGAACCAATATCCTTGCCCAAAATACCCCACATGAACATGTTCGACTGTACAGAAAAAATTATGACAATACATTCAAAGAAAAAAATATTGGATTTTTTTATTCGAAAACCGGTTGACAATGGTGGACGAAAATGGGAATGTTTTATTACTAAACCTCCACCCGACGCCGTTACTGAAAATATATGTCCCAAGTTCCCAACAGATGTAGTTGAGCTTAAATATCTGATACCGAAATTTATATCCAACCTTGATTTGGTTCTCTCTTCATTACTTGTAGCTTGAAAATCCAGCCTCAATTTCTCATTCCGTGCGTAACCTGTCGTGTCCACTTCAGTCAAGTACGAATCACAATATATTTTTACCATCAACAGGTAGTTTCACATTTGCAGCATGCTTTCTATCAATGAAACACTATACAATGTACATTTATATGACAAGTAGACAAAATACCTCTACCTGCAATTAACTTATTCATTATTATCCATTACGTCGGGAAATTCATTACTTAGTTGAAGGTTACTTAGTTAGTAATTTTTTCTGAGGAGCTGTACTTGAGTTTTTTTTTTTGAACCGGGACTTTTACCCTAGTGCCACATTCATATCTATACACCCGCTGGCAATACAGTGCTGCTGCGGATCGGCACTCCTACTTAAACTCATTTATATCGACCTGAAAACACCGTATAAAAGTCATAAAATGTCTGCATCAAATCGGCGAGACCCATTCATATCGAAATCTCGCCACCCGATTAGTCGTCATGGTATCGTTTTCCTAAACCAAAGCCTTGGCATAGGCCAGAAATTCCCTTCGCGTGATTGCGTGCAATGCATTATGGGCATTGGTATAATAAATAGTAACGTAAACCAATACGTTCATTAATCAAATTGAGGGCGAATGACGCTGATCAGCAGTACACATCTGCGCCTTCGTTTGGGGCATGTCTTATGCGTACAACTGATTTTGTTCGTTTTATGCATATAGCCGATTTCACTGATAACGGACAAAATCAGCTGGTCCAACTGAATCCGTAATACGCGAGTTTTACTCTGTGTGTACAATGATGTTTTACAAAGACATAGGTTATCATTTGTTGTGTTGCGGAGAGGTTAGAGGTATAATGATAAGGGAACAAATTTATTTATTTTTATGGGACCGAAATTCCCTATAGGCCTCGCTAAATCTCTTCAGCTCGTAACAAGAGCCATCTGGTAATGGCGGATCCCCCCGGCTGTGGGTTGTGTAACCTACAGGTTGTGTGGACAGACGGACGGACCAAAACCCCCAAAAGGCACAACTAGACCATAAGGAGAAGCTCCATACCAAATTTGGTGTTTGTACGTGGTATAATTTTCCGAGTTCTGGTCCGGAAACAATTTTATTACAGACGGACGGACGGACGGACGGACGGACACACTGATCGCTATATCCCCCCGCATCATATGCCAGGGGGATAACAAAGTGACTGACAGGCTAGTTTGGAAATTACTGAGGGTAACAGCCTTCCTATCTATTGTAGCATTAAGCATTCTGTGTGTATTGATACGGTTTACCAGCTGGCAGACACTCTGGAATCTGTCTAGTTAGCTCGCTGTGACTCACTCTGACCACTTCACTCATGAATGTCAGTGAATGAGTTGACGTTAGAATTAATACTGTCAATCTAGCTGTGACTAGGCCTACTCTTTTGTTAATATGGTAAGCTGTTCTTGAATGCAAGGTTAAAATGTATATTAGACCTACCACATTGACGATGTTGGAATTCCACCAGCTATCTTGTTGATGAACGTTTCCCAAATAAAAAGATTGCAAGTCATATCCTGATAGTAGGTTAATAAACACTAATGTGATTTTCCGATGAGTCTCTTAAACTGGTTAAAGAGAAAGGCCGACAGTGACCACGGAGGAGCTCAAGTTATTGGATAATATTTGGGCAGGCAACGTCAAATTGGCTTCAATAAATTTCTGTGTTATGCCATCAAATTTGCTAGTATCTTTTGTTTCAAAGAAAAGCTTAAAATCAATACAAAAATGGTACTTTGTGACTAGTTCAAGTTCGACTATGGTCATGCTTTATAATCAGTATCCAGTGCCTGCAGATAACTGGAATCTGTTGATTGTTTGGTAAATTGTAATTTGCCCAGAAAACTCACCAGTAGTCCCCATTTAAAATCCAATTTTTCAAAATTTTCTTTCGGGGAAGAATTCCCCCCCTTCCCCACTGTTGCTAGGTTACTGACACATAGCACTGCTGCTACAAAAAATTCTAGGGAAAACACAAAAGAAAATCAAAACTTTTCCAAAGTGGTGGTTTAAAGATGACTTTTCTATCGATTTGAACGACGAAGGAGACATTTCGTGCCTGTGAAACCTGTATTGGCGTAACCTGTTTGCTTAACCCAGGGTTTCCCAAACCTCTCCTGCAGTACGCCTTGTCCTGCCTGCTTTAGATCTCTCCCTGCTCCAGCACAGGTGATTCAAATGATCTACTCATTATCAAGCAGCTTCTGGGGTTAATTATGACCTGATCATTTGAATCACCTGTGCTGGAGGAGGGAGAGATCTAAAGCAGGCAGGACAAGGGGTACTGCAGGAGAGGTTTGGGAAACCCTGGCTTAACCCATAGGTTAAGCAAAAAAAAAAAAAGAAAAAAAAAAGAAAAGTACTGAACCAAACTATGGTTTACGCAAGGTAAATTCTATGTAACCCGTTTCCTGGTTTAGTGGAATTTTCAAATTTTGAGGGATGCAATAGTAGAGATGCACCGATCCGATATGCGGATCTGATATCGGCTCCGATATTGACTAATTAGCTGGATCGGATATCGGGTGAATGAGGCCGATCCAGCATTCCGATTCAGTCATTTCGTGAAAGCAACCAACATAACAGAGAAGATCATGGAGTTTGTTGTTTTGGATTCGCAGCCCCTCTCAGTCGTTGATGACAAAGCAGGTCAGGTGAGCAAAAAATGCTTACATTTTATTTAAGAAAGTTACCCGTTTTGATTTTCTAAATGTTTTGGAAGTGTTAGGCTACTTCGGTTTATTTTGTAATTTTGAACAAGTAAACCACTTCCGTTTGTTGGGTTCAGCTACTATATTTTATATTAGATTAAATTCTGAATATGTGTTTGCACTAAATGTTTACATGGAAGTGTTGCTTCTGCTTATTTTGTGTTTTTGAACAAGTTATTTAAGCCACTTGTTAGCTGCTATATTTTATATTAGATTAGATTTTGAATTTCTGTTTGCACAAAATGTTTACATGTTACTTCTGTTTATTTTGTATTTTTGAACAAGTTAATTAAGCCATTGCTTGTTGGATTTCAGGCAGCTACTATATTTTATATTACATTTTTAAATATTTGTTTGCAGTGCACTTTACATGGAAGTGTTATTTCTTTTTTGCTGCTAATGTACACTTTGTTATTTGTTAATAAATAATATAAAGTACATTTATTTTCGTGTTAATTTATTTTTTTAACAAGGCTAAATGTTTATGTCAAGTCTGATGCCCTCGCTCACATGGCAAGGTATACAGTTCATTCATTCGACTGTAGTATCGGATCGGTATCTGATATCGGCCGATATGCTCAGCCCAGGTATCGGTATCGGATTGGATGGGGAAAAAACTGGATCGGTGCATCTCTATGCAATAGTATCCATCCAGCAGTTCAAAAAAATCATCTCTTGGTACAGAAGAAAGATCATTGTCCTCTGTAGCAACCACTTCAGCTACAGTGAGCTAACGGTATCCCAATTAGTAGTAATCAGTTTTCTGAAGCAAAAATTCGACATGGTATTGATACTATGTAATAGGGCTGTGACGGTTCAGGAATCGCGATTACTTTAAGCGCAATAAAAGTAAATGCTAATATGAGGCAGACAGTCATGCTTGCTTATTACCTTTTCTATGACACATACCTAATGCTGTCATTGGAAATGCTTCCGGGAAGAAAATTGTGATTTGAAGTCCGCTAATTACCAGCGAGGTTGGACAGCCTCCATCGCCATGGGACAATTGGCTAAGCTTAAAATCAATTCCCGTGTACTTTGCCCAACTTGCAATCAAGCCATTTATTCAGCCAATTGACCAATCAAAACCAAACCGTGGCTTATAATGACAAAGAAGAGATAATGAGAAGCAGACAGACCTAGCCAGGCTGCCGTGTTAGATAACAACCTGAATAAAGAGCAGACCTCTGAATTCCACCCTTCATAGAATTTTCATAGATTAAAAAAAGATTTCTTGAAAATAAAATCATTTTAAGATGGTCCTGGTTTTGAAGCATTTCAAAACATACGCAAAGTGGAAAACATTTTGTGAAGCATATCGAACGTGAAAGTGAGAAAAATTATTTTCGCATTGCACGCCATAGACAAATTCAGCAGAGACTCTGCAAACACGTTCAGGCAAACACTAATTTGTGGCATTTTTTATTTGATCATAAATTAAGATTAATTTGAAAAAGTAATTCATAGCTCTTGATTTTGGTTACTTTTGAGCAACTAAATAGCCTACAGTGAAGGTGGAAAAAATTGTGTTTAAGCATAGGCTATTGAACTAGACACGTTACTTGTTTGCAACTTTGCATGCAGCACAGCCAAGAGTAAAACTAATAATCTAGCAAACATATTCAGGCAAATTACATGCTGAACAACGCAAAGTTAAGGTCTGCAAAGTCATCATCCTCTACCTGACAACTGCTCTCATCCCTTTCCCAATTATATCATCTCTATCATTACAGGCCACATTTTGGTTTTGATTAATCAGTTGGCTGAATAAATGGCTTGACTGCAATTTACAAACCCAAAACCAGTGAAGTTGGCACGTTATGTAAATCGTAGATAAAAACAGAATACAATGATTTGCAAATCCTTTTCAACTTCAATTGAATACACTGCAAAGACAAGATGTTTAATGTTCAAACTGAGAAACTTTTTTTTTTTTTTTGCAAATAATCATTAACTTAGAATTTAAAGGCAGCAACACATTGCAAAAAAGTTGGCACAGGGGCCTTTTTACCACTGTGTTACATCACCTTTCCTTTTAACGACACTCAGTAAACGTTTGGGAACTGAGGCGACCAATTTTTGAAGCTTTTCAGGTGGAACTCTTTCCCATTCTTGCTTGATGTACAGCTTAAGTTGTTCAACAGTCCGGGGTCTCCGTTGTCGTATTTTACGCTTCATAATGTGCCACACATTTTCAATGGGAGACAGGTCTGGACTACAGGCAGGCCAGTGTAGTACCCGCACTTTTTTACTACGGAGCCATGCTGCTGTAACACGTGCAGAATGTGGCTTGGCATTGTCTTGCTGAAATAAGCAGGGGCGTCCATGAAAAAGACGTTGCTTGGATGGCAACATATGTTGCTCCAAAACCTGTATGTACCTTTTAGCATTAATGGCGCCTTCACATATGTGTAAAATGCCCATGCCTTGGGCACTAATACACCCCCATACCATCACAGATGCTGGCTTTTGAACTTTGCGCCTATAACAGTCCGGATGATTCTGTTCCTCTTTGGTCCGGAGGACACAACGCCCACAGTTTCCAAAAACAATTTGAAATGTGGACTCGTCAGACCACAGAACACTTTTCCACTTTGCATCAGTCCATCTTAGATGAGCTTGGGCCCAGCGAAGCCGGCAGTGTTTCTGGGCGCTGTTGATAAATGGCTTTCCTTTTGCATTGTAGAGTTTTAACTTGCACTTGCAGATGTAGCGACGAACTGTAGTTACTGACAGTGGTTTTCTGAAGTGTTCCTGAGCCCATGTGGTGATGTCCTTTACACACTGATGTCGGTTTTTGATGCGGTACCACCTGAGGGATCGAAGGTCACGGGCATTCAATGTTGGTTTTCGGCCTTGTCGCTTACGTGCAGTGATTTCTCCAGATTCTCTGAACCTTTTGACGATATTACGGACCGTAGATAATGAAATCCCTAAATTTCTTGCGTTAAGGAATGTTGTTTTTAAACGGTTCGACAATCAGCTCACGCATTTGTTCACTAAGTGGTGACCCTCGCCCCATCCTGGTTTGTGAATGACTGAGCATTTCAGAGAAGCTGCTTTTATACCCAATCATGGCACCCACCTGTTCCAAATTAGCCCGTTCACCTGTGGGGTGTTTGATGAGCATTCCTCAACTCTCTCAGTCTTTTTTGCCACTTGTGCCAGCTTTTTTGAAACATGTTGCAGGCATCAAATTACAAATGAGTTAATATTTGCAAAAAATTACAAAGTTTACCTGTTCGAACATTAAGCAACTTGTCTTTGCAGTGTATTCAATTGAATATAGGTTGAAAAGGATTTGCAAATCATTGTATTCTGTTTTTATTTACGATTTACACAACGTGCCAACTTCACTGGTTTTGGGTTTTGTAAGTAAAGTACACGGAAATTGATTTAAGGTAAGCCAGTATGCCAAGCCGATGAATTTCTCACTTTCACGTTCAATATGCTTCAGAAAATGTTTTCCACTTAGCGAATGTTTTGAGATGCTTCAAAACCAGGACCATCTTAAAATGATTTTATTTATAAGAAATCTTTTAAATCTTTTTTTAATCTTCTAAAATTCTATGAAAGGTGGAATTCAGAGGTCTGCTATTTATTCAGGTTGTTATCCAACACGGCAGCCTGGCTAGGTCTGTCTGCTTCTCATTATCTCTTCTTTGTCATTATAGGCCATATTTTGGTTTTGATTGGTCAATTGGCTGAATAATTGGCTTGATTGCAAGTTGGGCAAAGTACACAGGAATTAATTTAAGGTAAGCCAGTATGCCAAGCCAATGGAGGCTGTCCAACCTCGCTGGCAATTAGCAGACTTCAAATCACAGTTCTCTTAAAGGAGGCATTTCAAATGACTGCATTAGGTATGTGCCGGGGTTAAAGAGGGCCGGAACGGTCCGGAACTACGTTCCACCACCTAAGTTTGAATTGAAATATTTATTTGACCAACAGTCGCGCTGCGGACTACAGATCATTTTCGCATGCTGCATTCAATTACAGCCTGCCCGGCACTCTCTCAAAAGCACCAAGATGCTAAACAAATCAGAGCGCAACATCAGTCTCTGCTAGCCCCGCCCTCACTAAAACGCAGCTGTATCGTATGCTGTATTTCACTTGAGTGAGTGCATCAGTCACGTAACAGCCTGCGAGGAATTGTCAGCGTATGAAATGGCATTTTTAGCCAAAGTAAGAGGATTAACTGAAGTTGAAGTCGATGGTGAAGTTTTGTAATATTCAACAATTCAAACCGGCCAGCTTAAAAAATTGTAATTTAAAAAGATTGCTTCAGGTTATGTGCAAAATGCTAACCAGGCTGCTTACCAGCTAGCAAGTCCATTAATAAAATTATTAGCGATTCAGTCAAAGTCTGGCAAAGGCACAATTGCACCGATAGTTAGGCAAGCAAAGGGCAATGTTGGTTTGCGTTTCTGGCTCAGCAGTAACGTTTCTTGCGTATATCTTTCTTTGACATCTACAGTCGCCAGCTAGCAGTTAGCGGCATAGTTACTTGAAAATCATTGCGTTTAGCGGCAGGTTTTTTATGTAGCTAGAAAGCAAGCTATATTATGCTGGCAGCATCGCAGCAGCCCGTAATATCCAGGGATGCGTTTCCCAAAAGCATAGTTCCTAACTGCATTAGAGCAAAAAATAATTAGAGATCCAATTGAAGCCTGACAGCTTACATAGTTTGTCCATTTGCAGTCAGTAGTTCCAGCTAAGCAAACATCAGTTTTTGATGGCGAGTTTCAAAAAGCTAAGTTTTTTTAATTTGGTTTGTGTGTGCAGTGTAAGGAGAGTGTCTTAAAATCACAAAAAGATTCTTAGATTTCTGTTACTTGTTCATTTTGTTAATTATGTATTAGTTTTGATTTACTGTTTTAGGCAATGAAAAATACTGTAACAGTATATTATCTTCACTGTCATACTTCCCCATATTCTGCAAGTTTTCAGGCAAATCCATTACTGCTTTTCTCTTGTTATGCCCACTTCCTGATAATGTGAATATGAAAATTCAATGTCATAGTCCCAACGGGCCAAACATAAAGGGAATACAGTTATTTGCAATCATGTGTCACTTTTCTTTACTGCGCCGCAACACCGAATTTTAGGGTTCCCCCACCTGTCAAATCCCATTTACCACTGGGAATGCGTCATAGAAAAGGTAATAAGCAAGCACGTCTATGGCAGTTCCTTTGATTGCGCTTAAAATAACTGTGATTCCTGAATCGCCGCAGCCCTATTATGTAACTCTACTATCAATAATAGTGGTTTTTTAAACTGCCGGTAAACTCGAAGAAGAAAAAAGAAGAGGTATTTTAAGGAATACTGTATCTTTCATTCACCTGAAAATTGATTAAAGAGCACGAGGATAGAACGATGCATAGTTGCTTTCCGTTTTTCTATGCGTACTATGAAAAATACTTTGTACTTGTACTTTTGATGCTTATTTTTTCACAAGAGACTTTTGGGACTTAAATACATTTAATGTAAGCTACTTTAAGACTTTTACTCAAGTAATTTTCTTATGGGTGACTTCAACTTTTTCCAAAGTAACTTCCAGTTACGGTACTTCTAGTTAGTTATTTTTTTCCAGTACTTTATACATCTCTGCTGATATCTGTAATATTTGATGAATTATGCCAATGTTTTCCTCACATGTCTGGCTGATGAGAATGCAATTCTTAGTGTAGTGGACATCGCTGTATATTGAGTCTGTGTTATGTACAGATCGAACTTTTTCACACACCACTGGTTGCTCGCATTCTTTTTTGGTTACATCTCCTTTTGTTCCATTTTTAATTTCATTTTCATTGTTTTTATAGTTCAGTTCATATGCAGAATGAAATTAATTTATCAATGGAAATATCAAAACAAATTCCTCAATGCTGTTCTGTACGCAACAGAATTACGCAGAGACACAATGCTACCTGGTGTCCATGTTACACGCGGAACATCTCCAAACACTGGCAGGCTATTGTGAAGATGAACCATTTTTATTGCTGAACAAGATTTGACAGTGACAAATGGGACACAGTAAAGTGGCAGTAGACAGATTTTACATTGATGTGTTCTTGTGAAAGAGTTTCAAATTTTAGAAGGTCAAAATCTGCCCAATTAACTAACACACAATGTTGAAATTCTTATTTTAATTGCAAACCTTTCCGTCCTTTTTTCAAAATTTTCAGTAGTAGTGTTGTTTCTTAACAAAGTGCTGTGATGTGTTTGTGTTGACTTCATTCTCAAAGTTTTCCTTTGGCTTCTTCTGCTGTCAGTTTGGTGCCCAGGTTACATACAGAATTTTCTCTATTCTTCACTAATAATTGTGCTGTTAAGTGCATGAAATAGTTCTCGTACTGTCTTTATAGCAATTGCTCATGAATCTTTGGTAAATCTAGATGGAAATGAACTGAAATACAGCCAAATTGCAGCATTTTGAATTTTTCACCCCAGTGTCCCACTTTTAGGTACCAGTTTTAGAGAATGAGCCAATTACACGATGCAGAGAGAATTTTTTGTTAAGCAGACAGCATGATTAGTGGTCTGTAGTGTTCTGCGGTTTTTTGAGCAAACTACCTCAGAAAAGCAAATTAATTTTCAAATGAAAAGCAAATTTCAGAATCAAGCATGCATGAGAATAATGATGAACTGTCACAGCCAGTCTTTCCCAGATCCATGGTAAATGGCTTCTAAAGGGAGAAAAATGAAAACGTAATTTGCTGTTTTGTTTCTAAGGGTGCAATCACTTACGTAAAGTTACCAGTGACGTCACCTGTACGGTAGTGTTGAATTTAAAGCTACAAGAGTGTTGTCGGTCTTTCACCTTACAAATGACTGATTTGCTTTTTTCCTGTTAAAATGCATTCATTTTCGTGGAAACTCTGTGTTTTAGTCTATTCCCTCATTATTTTTAGTTCAACGGTGGCACTATGTTACACTGCCTCATTGAATACCTAACTTTTCCAATTGGAAAATAAATAAATAACAATAATGGTAAAAAATAGGCGTGCAATGCACGGAATACCCCTCAGCCCAATGTCGAAGTTTTTGGAGACGCCCGCCGCTCACTCGCCCGCCCAACCACACAAAGGATAGCAATACCCCGTCAGCCTTGAGGGCTGAGGGGTAATAAAAACAGCAGTGAGCAAATCCATTTAATCAACGAAGGAGGAAAAAAAAAAAACTTTGAGATCAAGTGCACAACAAACTTTTTGAAATAGGAGTTAAGGGACCCTATATTTTATTTGAACAAACTGATTTGTAATTAGCCATAACTCAAATTAATCGCAAGCTTGTTCAAAGCCCCAGTACACCAACAATGGAAACATGGGGGCAAATGCACAGCTGAATATAGAGGAGCCACACGCACACAAAAAAAAAAAAGAAACTGACGATTAATCTTGACCCGCTACAAATTATTTCCCTTTTTCAACAGTATTAAATCTGTCAAAATTAACTAAAATGTGAAAACAGTCAGATATAGCCTGTTCTCATCGTTTTGGCAAGAGGAGAAATAACACTATTTGAATGCGATATTGGGTACAATATATGGGGCACTATTCAAAACAGTGAATACATGCACCAAGTATTGATGTTTGTTTTAATTTCATATTAAATTATTGTCTTACATTTTATTATAACATCAATTCAGCGCACTCTTAAGGGTAAGCAGCACAAAACAATCAAGAGGTGACAGCCAGCATGGATTGTCAACCAGTAACAGTACTGCATGAATGCAGAAATGCCTCTTTCTCCATCATGAATGAAATCCTTTCACTCCATGTAACCACCTATTATCACCTTAGCATCTGTCTCAGCATGAACTGAGCAAGAGGGCAGGAATACACCTTGGACAGGTTGCCAACCCCCAGGGCGCATACACTTCACTCACGCCAAGGGACAACTACAGGTAATTTTGGCTACAAAACCTTTCTTGCAGGCCTTAGAACTGCAGAAGGAACCCAGAGTAGCAACATGAAAGCAATGGATACATAAGAAAGTGCAAACTCTACAAAAAAAGGCCCAAGCTAGTTTTAGGCCCAAGCAGAGTTTTAGACCTAGGAATTCTTCCTGTAGCACCCCTGCCGAGACAACATGGTCAATTATGCAAAATCTTGAAGTGAGCTAATCCCCATGAAGATCAGCACGGCTGGAACTAGAAATCTTGAGGTGTTTCGGCACTAAAAGTGAAGCTTAACATGGCACTCAGCACATTACTGATAAATGCTTTAACAATTACTTTTTTTTGTTAATTAAGCCTTTTTGAATGCATTTGCTCAACAAGCCTGTGGAGACCAGTCTCACCTGTGAAAGAAATGATGGCGAAGACCTCCTGCAGGGAGGGGAGCAGCGTGGCAGGCTCCGCTTTCCAGATGCTCTGCAGCAGAGCGCCCACTCTGGTCACCTGAGAGACATATTCACGCAGCTGCTGCTCATGCGTGGCGGCACACTGGAAGTTGCCTATAGTCCGCACAAGCTGCTGGCAGAACAGTACAGCAGACTTTTCCTTAGGAATACACTGCACAAAGTCCGACAGCATGATGCTAATTCGCGAACACAATGCCGGCTCAGGGCGTTCGCAAACCATCCGCAGGACCTCAATCTGAATCACGCCAAAGATCTCCAACACAGATGGGCAGCTGATCAGCAGCCGCAGACAGCTGTGGATGTAGTCAATGATTGCAGGGTCCTTTCTGTCGATTGGGCCATAGCCCTGCTGCAGTAAGCCCATTATGAAGTCCTTATTGAAGAAGCGCTCAAACTCTGCACGGTGGTAGCGTGCGTACGCCTCCAGGACCTGATAGCCAACCTGCTTCTGAAATGCATCCTCCCCCAAGAGGATGAGACGGGCTGTGAGGCAGTACAGAGCTTGGCACTGCTCCTCAGTCACATCCTTCTCAGCCGCTTCCACTACTTTTTTCACTATGGCCTTCTTCAAGGGCACAGGATGAGACGAGCTCACCAAGGCCTCCAAAATCTTATCCATGGTGAACGTCTACAGCACAGTAGTAGTGCAATGGTGATGTGAAACTGCATCTACAAAACGGGGGTCAGGAACCAAACACGTTATAATGCTGGGCATTGGAAATTTCAAATTTTTCATGCAGTCATGGAAAAATAACATCACAGTCGAATAACATACTGCTGTTGACGGTTCTGTCATTCCAGTTTTCACAGCAACGCATAAAATTCCGGGTAAAAAAGATATGCTGGATATAATGATCAGCAGGCATTCACAATAACTATTTCTGAAATCGACAATGTGCTTCACAAGCCAGAACGTTTCGAAAGCCTATGACCTTAAACGAATGACATTTAAAATATATATAATTAGCTACAGTAAATTTGACCTGACGAGACTTTGCATAGGATTTGACACAATTGTACTGTAGTAGCTCTTTAGCGAGCAAGTTTTCATGTGGGTCCTACACTATAAGTTGTGAAAACGAATGTTCCGATCAAGTTAGCTTTAGCTAACGTCAACTGTAATATTAGCAAGCCGTCGATCTATTGACTACTCGTGGTCTGCAGAATATTCCGCACCAAGGTCTGCATTGGCAGAAAAATAAGAACATAATGCTGGCTATCCACTTAATTCTGGCAGATAACAAACGATGGCTGACAAACGACTGTCGACACGGAGCGCCGACAAGCTACCTAGCTAGCTAACTTAGCACTGTATACCATGACTCATGAGTGTTAGCCAGCTAACGTTACGAAAATGACTCAAAGCAAGCAAAACATTAGCTGGATGCTACCCGACCACAAGCTTACTATTTGAAACATGCACATAACGACTCACAACCACTGCTATCTAAATTGGCAACTTACCAAGACAGCACATGCCGACAAGCAAAGTTTCGGAAAGTGTCAATAATCAGTTACATTTACATCACGTTGCTACTCCTCATAAAATCAGCTGATCGAAAAACATGACAAGGAGCGTCGCTCAAGACCCACACAACAATAGGACCTTCGTATTGTCGTCTAAGTAAAACGCCTGATTTAAAATATGTTACAGCAACCACAACAGTTTTATCCATAACAACTTTGAGGGGATCGAAATCATTATTTCTAAGCTTTATTCGTATCAGTTCGTATTCAATTGCTTTTTTTTCCCTTGATTCTTTGACACCATTTTATGATTTACAGCAGTAGCTATGACTACTTGAACTGGATCTGAGGTCACCAAAAATCCCCCGTGGCTATGTTTAGAATGGTGTAGACCAGTGGTTCTTAACCTTTCTTGAGTAAACACATCCCTGACCTCACCCTGATCCTTTAGACCCCCCCCCCCCCGAACACACACTCACCAAGTGATAATGGTTAACTTTTTCCTTCTTTTTATAATAATCATTTCGATAAAATATAATAATATGTCCATTAGAAATATTCTGCGCCATATTACGGCAACCAGAGGCAGCTGACACCTTTTGAAATAGCATAGGCTAATAATTGCCCATGTCCTTGTTTGGGTGAATTTGGGTATATTGCATGGGGCAATTTCTGAAAGTCCACGTTCCTATTAAGCAGATTTATTATAAGCATCGGAGACGTGCTGGACAAGAAAAAAACGAATAAATTAAAATTGGTCGTAATAATGAATAGGCCTAATAGTAAAAATAGTACTAGGCCTATATACTTGTAATAATAATAGAGGACCTATATATTTTATAATGGTAGACTATATAATTGAAATATTAGTAGTAGGCTACACCTTTACGAGAAGATACACGTTCATTTGTGTTAAATGGCCACCAATTTCACCAAGAAACATTCATAAGCCCCAAAAATGGAACATTTGCGCGTACCGCAGATTCAGAAGCCGTGGCGGGCGGTGGACGGAAAACTGGGGAGATGGAAAACATCCCTTGAAACGGATGAGATTTGTGGCCCGATTTCAATCATTGTTCTTGGTCAACATGTTGGTTTCCCTTATGATGAAATGTTTAGGCGAGCGAATTATAAATTCACTAAAAATTTTAATTCACACGCCTTAATGGGTAACTCTTCACGAAAAAAACACTGTGGATTTTCCGCGTTAAATTATGTCACATCCTAAGCAAGTCGTCAAACCTGTGCATAATGATAGTTTAATAGAAAAAGATTGAAATGCGCTCTTTTTGCGTTCAGCTGGTGCGTTTGATTTCTCGTCTTAACGAAGACAATTAACTACGCCAGCGAGGGGAGAGTTCAAGTGTCTTTTACCAGGGAAATTTACTGAAAACAGATCAAGGTTAATAAGCAATTTGAAGACGTTTATCCGCCCTCGTTGTTCTCTGTCCACCGCCCGCCGCTGTTCAGTAGGCTAGCGTCATTGGCATTTTTATCAAACATTTTGGACAATCTTTAGCGTCATCCGGTACACAATATAGAAAAATACTTTCATTTGCGTGAATATGTAAGGCATTAACACCGTCTTTAAAGTCATTTGCGACAATCAACGAACATTAAAGTGCATTTAACATTTTTATCACAGTTTGACTTTCAATAACATTTCTGGACGCTTTAGGGCGGGTAACACAAATATTCCTGCGATTGTACAAAGAATTGAACGTTCTTAAAATTCAACCCACAAAAATCTTTTTCCAATTGAACAGTAGCCTACATTTTGCTCATTGTTGCACAGCAATTATCAAAGAGCATATGGGAGAGCATTCCAAATCACAAATCACACTGACAATGCAATCATGAGCAAAATGTAATCTCGTGAATATTTGTGTTATCCCTACACTCTCAGAAATAGGGGTACAGTAGGAGTCTATTTCTGTTCCCCAAGGTACATTCAGCTCTTATGCACCCTTTAGGGCCAATTATAGGACCTCAAGGTACCAGTGTGAACCTTTTCAGGGTCTAAAAGGTACTTTTATGTTCCAAAACAAATAAAAACCCACTTCTAAGGTACAACAGCAGTACCTTTGAGGGGTCTGCCCCAGTGACAAGCCTTGCAAGTCAGGCAAAGTACACGGGAATTGATTTAAGGTTAGCTAATTATGCCAAGGCGATGGAGGCTGTCCAACTTAATCGCAATTAATTAACGCGACAGACCTAAACATTACATAACAGATGAGTGGTAAGAACAGGCCCTTCAGCCCAACTAGGCTTGCCAGTTTCTTATTACTATAGTGAATCTATCACTTCAGATACTCAATGACTCACTGGTATGTAGTGTTAAATCAAGCCTACTCTTGAAAATTCTCAAGGTTTCTGCCTCAACTATATGATCAGGCAAGATATTAAGCGTTGAGATTACTCTCTGGGGGAAAAAATATTTTCTAATATTAGAACAAAATTTACCCTTGGCCAACTTCCATTTCTGACCCGAGTTCTATTAACAAACCCAGGCCTAATTAATCCTACAAAATTCACTTGGTTAATCCCTTTAACATATTTAAAGACCTCAATCAGAACACCACTAAGTCTCCTTTTCCTAAGACTAAAGAGATTAAGGATCTTCAGCCTCTTCTCATAGCTTTAATCTTTTACTGGAATTAGCTGGGTGGATCTTCTCTGAACTTTTTCTAGAGCCTCTATATCTTTCTTAATGTATGGTCCCCACAAGGGGTGTCAACATCTACACGTGTAAACGGGCACACGGACAACAAGTCATAACCGTTTCGAAAAAATCAATAACCGTGTACACGTCATTTTTTCCCTCCTCGTTAATTTCTCACCAATACATATAGTCGCCTATTTTTAGGGGTGATAATGTTGCCTGAAAGCTTCAGATAATAAAATTAACTAACTATACACTTAAATGTTCCCACTAGTGCAGTTATCTGCATACAGATGCATGGGGCGTGTTGTTGTACATTATTTTGTTGGTGTTCTGTCGGCTTTTCTCGACCTGATCACGCATCCTCGCGTATAAAGAGGAGGAAGAAAACACATTTTTTTCGTCAATTTTAGTGAATAATTGTGAGAGTCCCCCTCTACTTTTTTAACTTTGTGGATATAAAGGTGAAGTCTTTTCCTCTCGCTTCAGCTTACTTTGGCTTCTTTTTGAGTTGTTTTCTCTCGCCAATTCCAGATTACTTTTACTATGAGACGCGTATTAAAATTCAGACGCAGCTCCCGTTCCGAAAGAGGGATGCAGTTTGCATTTTAAGTTAAAAAAAAAGTAGTGTCTGCCACTATGAGGCAGACAGACTTTCTTGCTTATTACTTTTTATATGACACATACCTAATGCGGTCATTTGAAATGTTTCCGGGAAGAAAACTGATTCGAAGTCCGCTAATTACCAGCGAGGTTGGACAGCCTCCATCGCCTTTGCATAATTAGCTTACCTTTAATCAATTCCAGTGTACTTTGCCTAACTTGCAATCAAGCCATTTATTCAGCCAACTGACTAATCAAAATCAAAATGTGGCCTATAATGATTAAGAAATGATAATGAGAAGCAGACGGACCTAACCAGGTTGCCGTGTTAGAGTGAAAGAATTTCAATAATCTGAATAAATAGCAGACCTCTGAATTCCACCTTTCATTGAGGAATTTGGTATGCATTATAAAAAATATTTCTAAGAAAAAAAGAAATTATTCAAAGATGGCCCTGGTTTTAAAAGCTTAAAAATATAGGCTACGTGAAGTGGGAAACATTTTGTGAAGCATACCGAACGTGAATGCAAGAGAGAATATGTTTGCATTGCAGGCAATAGTCAAATGCACCAAAGATTTTACAATTCAGGCGAATCTTTGCCACAAGTTTGAGGCATTTTTTATTAGATAATTGAAGGAGAGTAATTTAAAATAATGTAGCTCATATAGCACTTGATTTTATTTACTTTTGAGCGTCTAAATAACCAACAGTGAAGGTGGAAAGCATTTTGTTTAAGCGTATAGAACGTGACATGTAAATTGTTAACGAATTTGAAAATCTTTCAATATAACTGGCAGCCTGGTTAGGTCTGTCTGCTTCTCATTATCACTTCTTACTCATTATAGGCAGCATTTTGGTTTTGATTAGTCAGTTGGCTGAATAAATGGCTTGATTGCAAGTTGGGCAAAGTACACTGGAATTGATTTAAGGTAAGCTAATTATGCCAAGGCGATGGAGGCTGTCCAACCTCGCTGGTAATTAGCGGACTTCAAATCAGTTTTCTTCCCGGAAGCATTTCAAATGACCGCATTAGGTAAGAGTTATCGAAAAAATAATAAGCAATCACATCTGTCTGCCTCATAGTGAAAGTTGCTTTTATTGTGCTTAAATTAATCGCGATTAATTAACATGACAGCCCTAAAAAAATGTACAAAAGTGAGCAACAGTTAAAACAGTGATTAAAAAAGAAGGTTAAACTTTTTTCAGCTTTCACTTGTACGTTTTCTTATCCGTCAAAATGATAGAGGATTTTATTTTCTACTCATTTTACTTTCTGTGGTTATACAGCGCAACTGCGATAGAAAAAGCTCATAAATCTCCAAACGTGTAACCAGGTACACGTCAGTTAATAGTCCCGTGTACACGTGTAGAAAAAATTGTAAACGTTGACACCCCTAGTCCCCACAACTGTACACAATACTCCACAGGTGGTCCGATGAATGTGCCATACAAGAGAAGTATGACCTCCTTGGATTTATACTTTATAGTTTTGGCTATATATCCCAGAATCCTGTTGGCCTTTATAACTGCTACAGCACAATGGCTAGAACCAGAAAAGGTTTGGTCAACAATCACTCCCAGATCTTTTTCGATGTGGAGCACATTCCAGTTTTAAACCTCCCATGAAAGTCTAATGTCTAATGTTTTTATTACCTACATGTGGAACTGTACATTTTGCTACATTAAATTTCATTTGCTACGTTTCTGCCCAATTCTGGATTCTATCTACATCATCCATCACTTTAGTGGACTCTAAACAGTTTGCCAAACCTCCCGATTTCATATAATCCGCAAATTTACAAAATTTGCTGTCAGTGTTATCAAGGTCATTATTGTAGATGAGGAAGAGAAGGGGTCCCAACACTGATCCCTGAGGGACTCCACTTCCCACCATACCTATAGCTCAAACAAGATTTTACTGACCACAACTCTTTGTGTTCTGTCCTGTAAACAGTTTCGAATCCACCCCAGAACACCTCCTGTAACTCCAACCAAGCTCATTTCAAAAATTTAGTCTCCTGTGCAGTACTGTACCAAACGCTTTCTGAAAATCCAAGTATAAGATCTCATAAACCCTGCTCTAATCATAAGTCTTGGTGGCCTCTTCAAAGAAGTCCCGAAGGTTTGTCAGACATGACCTTCTCTTACGGAAACCATGTTGGCCGTCCCTCAAGATATTATTATGTTCAAGAAATAATTCCAGCTCATTTTTTATGACTGATTCCAGTATTTTGCATGCAATGCAAATTCACCCTCGTCCAACCCAGGGTTTTTCTGATACAACCCCGACCGGGGGGGGGGGGGTGGGGGTGTTTATCACCAACAACACCCCCCGCCCCCCCCCCCCCCCCCCCCCCGATTATTTCGAAATTAAGCAATAAACATCATCTTGTTTGGTGTCATTGTACAGCTAAAGATGTCCTCTCTTCAAATCAAGTACAAATAAAACACATTTCAACATTGTGTGTCATAAGAACTCCATATACATACATACATGCGTATCCTCATATGATGATAGGCCTACAATATACATGCTCAGCCTATGCTCCATATTTTTTAAATACACAAGGATCCACCATCTAAACATTGCCACTTTTACATGCAGGTATACACAACCACACGGTAAGGCCTACGCCATATTCGCCTCCAGCACCAGCACAATTGCTTCCTGCCAGCTACAATTACTGCTGCTCAGACCAGAGGTCGTCACCAGAACTGGACTGGTGACCAAACCGAATGCAACCACCTGCGTGAAGCCGACTTCCACAACCGACATCCCCGCCGTGGTTTGGTGTTGACTCCTGCACGTCGCCGCGTCCGTCTGCAATGGTTAAGAGCACATTTAGGCTGGAATGCTTTCAGGTGGAACAGAGTGCTCTTCTCCGATGAATCGAGGTTCAAGTTGAGTGTGTCTGACAGAAGACTGAGTGTATGGCGTAGGCCACGGGAACGTTACACTGATGCTACCATCCTGCAGCATGACCGCTGGGGGGGACCCAATGTGATGGTTTGGGCTGGAATAAGCAGTAGACACAAGACAGACCTCATTTTCATCGATGGAAACCTCAGTGCAGCCCGTTACCGTGATGACATCCTTACCCCTGTCTCAGTTCCACTCGTCCATCGCTATCGCCTAACGCTGCAACAGGATAACGCGAGACCACATGTCGCCAGAGTCTGTCAGAACTACCTGAGGTAGAATAATGTTCAGTTTCTTAATTGGCCTGCGTATTCCCCAGATTTAAACCCTATAGAACATCTATGGGATATTCTGGATCGCCGGGTGAGAAGGCGAGATCCAGAACCAGCCACAGTCTAACAGTTGCGTCAAGCACTCCAGGAGGAATGGGACTGCATCACACAGGCTGAAATTCGGCATTTGATTGACTTCATGCATCGCAGAATCCAGGCTGTGTCTGACGCCAGAGGAGGGCATACAAGATACTGACTTTGGTGATCCAGAATTGCACCTTCAACTGATGCAAAGAACTGGAAACCAGGAAAAATCTGTTCTTCATTCCTGACTCTAAAACTGTGTTTTTGATTTGAATCTTAAGATTTATTATGTATTGTTAAATTTATTGTAAGAAAATGACATGTGTTGCAATAAACCTGAGTGTTGCGTTGGAAGTTTTGGTCAGTATATATATATATATATAACTTGTAATGTTCTGTCGGTTTTGGTGGGCTTTTCAGTTGAACTTGCCTCATAATGTCTGATGAAACCAATAATTTTGCCAACATCTAGTGTCTGATTAGATTACTAGTATACATTGTATGATGTGTCGTGCAGACCTGATGCATGACAAAACCGCTGCATTGACCATATCTTATATTCTGTTGAAAGTTCTAAATATCATGAAAAAGTTGTTTCATGTAGTAATGTTTTGTATGGTACAACTATATGTTATCCAACCAAAGTTTCTTCCTTTTTGGTATCGGACTAGCCTAATGCAGCGGGTAGAATGTCTGGCAAGAGGAACAAGCCAACATTGTCACTAATATCCCCTGCCATGGTAAGAATGGTCACAGGAGATTCCATATTCCCACTGCAACACCCATACACCAAGTTCAGAGTCAAAGGCCATAAGTCCGTAAAAATAAATTTCTCAGAGTCAATTGTCGAACTCATTCAGTAGGATCATTAGTAACGGGTACAAACAAAATTTCACCCGTGAAGGTGCAATACTTTTCAAGAAAACTTGTCCCCATTGAACCTGGATGGACGGACGGTTGGACGGAATGATGAACGGATGGACAGAGGAGCTCCATTCCAGTATCCCCCGATCCACTTTGTGGCGGGGGATAATAATAATCAACTTCAAAAGGCGGAATAGTGAAAAGTTAGTAAATGTACTGAGGAGATAGAATGTTGGGTGTGCAAAAGTGTTTCATATAAATCCAGAAAAAATACACTTCCACATAAAAGGTGATGAATAAGATTTGCAGTGAAACAATTGATGTGAATTTTGCAAAAAAATCTATTTCATAGGAAAAACATTTAGGTTCATAATTAGAAAATTAAAGAAACGCAGCATCCTAAATCCAAAAATCAATGGAACCTTCCATACACCCATACCAAGAAAACTTGTCCCCATTGCAAATCCCATACACCTAAGTCAACAAACAGAGTCAAGGGCCATAACTCAATAAAAAAGAACTTCTCTGAATCAGTTTTCAAAGTCATTCAATCGGGCCATTACACTACTAGCCAAACACACAAAATTTCATCCACGTAAAAGCAATAGTTGCCGAGAAAACTTGGCCCCATTGCAACATCCATACACTACTGTAAGTTCAGAGTCAAGGGCCATAACTCGGTAAAAAAAATTTCTCAACATCAATTGTCAAACTCATTTAATAGGGTCTTCTCAACTGGCTACCGACAAAATGTCATCCCCGTTGCGGTGAAAGCTTGTCCCCATTAAATACCCACACACCAAGTTCAGAGTCAAGGGCCATAACTCCGTAAAAAAATTTCTCTGAATCAATTGTCAAACTCATTTAATAGGGTCACTAGAACTAGCCACACACGAAATTTCACCCATGGGAGGTGCGATAGTTGACAAGAAAACTTGCCCCCATTGCAAATCTCATACACTAAGTCGATGAACAGAAACAAGGACCAGAACTCCGTAGAAATACATTTCTCGGAATTAACTGTCGAACTCATTCAATAGGATCATTAGTACTGGTCAATCACAAAATTTCATCCACGTAGGAACAATAGTTGCTGAGAGAACTTGTCCCCATTGCAACACCCATACACTTAAAGGAGAATTCCGGTGTGAAATTGTCTTGGGGTGTATTGGAACATGATAACGAGTACAAACTTTTTTCGAATACCCCACCTCCGTACGCACTCAACATTTCAAAATACATGGCTTTTTAGCTGAAGCTCCCAACAGGCTTACAATGGTAGTGAATGGGGAATAGCGTTGCCATGCAAAGAAATCGCTATTTTTTCATCATTATCAAGGCTCATAGTAGCTCCACACTTCATTGGTAGAATTCCGAGGGCCCTGACATTTAAAACAAGGTACTGAGAACTTTGAACTTTCCAAAAGGATACAAGTACAGCCAGTGTGAACTAATCAAAGTAGCAAAATCAGCATTTACATAAGAAGTGAGGTGAGCCGTGCGAGTTATCTGTCTCGGTGTGGACGGCCCTAGGAGGCAATTATGCTATGAGGCTAACGATATCTCTGCCAGCTTTTAAACACACCTGGTATTCCCAGTTTGTGTGCTAACTCTCTCCATGCCTGGGCTTTTTTAACGGGATCCAGGTAGATGTTGAGTCTCGTGTCCCACAGCACTACATGCAGAGAGACCGCCACAATGATGCTCTCCTCCATTTTTGCTCTGCCTTTCTGACAAAATCCGCCCATTTTTTCCCGCCGATTCCAATATTCTCTCCTATTGGACGCGCCGAGGTCCAATATTTTGAACGTGGGCGCAGCACCCTGTCCAGCGGCGGCGCCAGCCTCTCGCTGCGGCCTCCTCGGCGCAGAACGGTGCGCCCTCGCGCCCCGCGATCACATACACAATGAATGGCTGCGGCGGCGAGTGCTATATGAAAGCGGCTTTACACGTCTGGTGGCATTCCAAGCGCCGCAAATGGTTACGTGGCTCCGAAGCTGTGAAATCTGAATTAAATCCATCAGGAAATGAAAGTTGTAATGAGAAGTTCAATAACTAACAACACATTCTGACAATGAACTTCACTGATAATAGTAGCATGCATGGAATTGGCTCTACATCCCGACTGAACAAGTAAGTTATGCTTTACTGGTAAGTTAGCCTATAACTTTACATTACGGCACAGCGTACCAAAGAAATACGAGTCCCACTTGTTCTCATTGTAGGCTGACTGGCTAATTAGCCAGCCAACATTTACAGAAATAGGGCAGCGGTCTCGAACTTCATTGGACACTGGATTTTTTGGCTTTAAAACGCATTAGAAACGAGAGGACTACCGGCGAGCAATGAGCATTTTTCCTCCGTTATGGCTATGCCTGTGTCAGATGTCTACGTCAAATCGTGACATTGGGTTGTGGAGGCGCAGAACTTAAAGTGAATCTTAGATATACGATCATTAATCGATGCTACTCGCGCACTGTTTTATGTCCTGCATTGGCTGTTTTCCTGGAATTAATTTGGCCCAAATATTTCCATAAAGCGGAATCAACCGTTCCTGTGGCATAGGGCTGTTGTGATACCCATTGACACATCTCACACATGGTTGGAATCATTCTTGAATTAACATCTTGAATTGAAACTGATACGATGAGCGATGGTCAATAATATTTTCAATGAAAAGATCTAAAGTACAATATTTTGGGACTTTAGGAGCTATAACTTATAATGTTAGTGTTTAAATAAGAAGAACGAAGCCTTTACCTGTCCGAGTTGCAAACTCAGTTTAATCTCTATGGTTTTGGAATCCTCAGTCTATACCTACAAAGACACGTGCCTTTTAACAAAAAATAAAAAAAATCTCCCTATCGCTATTTTTCAGGACTTTACTCCCTACTAGAGCTCTTTCTGTTGTACAAACCCCTGTTCCAATGAAGTTGGGACGTTAAATAAAATGTGAATGAAAACTTGACTGCAATGATTTGCAAATCTCACAAACCCACATTTTATTCACAATAGAACATAGACAACATATCATATGTTAAAAGTGAGACATTTTGCCATTTCATGAAAAATAATAGCTCAATTCGAATTTGATGGCCGCAACACATCTCAAAAGAGCTGGGACAGGGCAATGTTTATAAATGTGTAGCATACCCTCTTCTTTGAACAACAGCTTGTCAACCCAGATAACAAGCTCCTCCACTCTGGATCTGGAGCAGAGGAGCTTGCTATCTGGGAACATAAGGGAAGTAAGCAGACCAATTGATGGAGTTTTGGAAGAAGGATGTTGTCTCACTCTTGTCTGATGTAGGATTCTAACTGCTCAGCAGTCCTGGGGCTTCTAAGCCAGATTTTTCATTTTATGATGCGCCAAATGTTTTCTATTGGTGAAAGGTCTGGACTGCTTGCAGACCATTTCAGCACCCACACTGTTGTACAGCGAAGCCATGTTGTTGTGATGGATGCAATAAGTGGGTTAGCATTCTCTTGCTGAAATATGCAAGGCCTTCCATGAAAGAGACGTTGTTGTAAAACCTCAATATGTTTTTCAATATTGATAATGCCTGTCCAGATAGCTGCCCATGACATAAACACTAATACGACCCTGTACCATAGGAGGTGCAAGCTATTGAGTGCAAATAACAAGCTGGATAACAAGCTCTTTAGTCCACTTGACATGGCACCCGTGGTTTCCAAAGTGAATTTCAAATCACATATGGCTTCTTCTTTGCATGATACAGATTTAACTTGCATTTGTGGATTGCATGGCAAACTGTTCAGACAATGATTTCTGGCAATGTTCCTGAGCCCTTGCAGTGAGTTCCAGTGCAGAATTATGCATTTTTAATACGGTACCACCCAAGGGCCTGAAGATCACAAGCAACCAATGTTGATCTTTGGCCTTATCCCTTGCACACAGCGATTTCTACAGATTCTCTGAATCTTTTGATGTTATTATGCACTGTTGATAAGGGAATATTCAAAATCTTTGCAATTTTACATTGAGGAACATTTTTTAAAAATTGTTCCACAATTTTTAAACTCAGTTTTTCGCAGATTGGTGGGCCTCTGCCCATCTTTACTTCTGAGAGACTCTGCCTCTGTAATATGCTCTTTTTATACCCAGTCATGTTACTGACGTGTTGCAAATTAACCTTATTAATTGCAAAATGCTCCTCTAGCTGTTTTTTTTTATTAGTACCTTTTACTGCAAGCAGCACCTGTTAAGCGTGTAATGCTCTCGGAGTGAACCTTTTGTTAATCATGAAAATGACTGAGAACAGGTCAGGACTAATAATAGTTTAAAACGGATATTTTGCCCACCCCAGTTCTCAGTTCTACTGAATTTACCTCATGATTTCATCGCTGTTAAATCGCATATGGAGAGAAACCTTATCTTCAGTTGCCAATTACGATTATTGGAAAATGCGTTAATAAAGGGAAATAATTGAGAACTAGCCTGGACTATCCTAATTATTTATATATATCCCTGAACACTGAAGGGCCTTTCGGGGATATTATGTTTTTGGTCCAACCGCCGCCGCGCAGCCCTGTGTGTTAACGCAATAACTTCAGTAATATTTCAATTAGAAATTTAATGTTTTGCATATGAGTAAGTATCATAAAGAGGAAGAACTGATTCGATTTTGGACAATTTAAAATTTCTAGATTGGCCACGAGGGGCCAAAAACTGAAAAATCACTGTTTTTATCATATCTCTGGAAATATTTGTCCGATTGACCTCAAATCAAGTGCAAATGAAAGGTCATGACCTGAGGATATGCCCCACGATGACATTATACCTGTTTGGTTCAAAATTTTGACACAAGGTGGAGCTTTGTCACATAAAATTCACCATTTTTGCCATATCTTTGGAACCATTTGTCCAATTGACATGAAACTATGTGCAACTGCAAGGTCATGACCTCACAACGTGTCACGTGATGACATCATACCTGTATGGTTCAATATTTTGCCACCAGGTGGCGCTTTGTGATGGAAAATTACCATTTTGGCCATATGTTCAGAACCATTTGTCCGATTCACCTGAAATTAAGTTTAAATGAAAGTCTATTCAAGGTCTATTCAAGGATTGGGGAATTGGAGGATTTAGGGTGTTCAGGGATATACCCCAAGCCATCGCCTCCGACGGCATAAGCCTAGTTGTCATAAAGGGACGTGTCTGTGCCCCCCCAATTCCCTGTTGTAGTGCCGGGCCTGTTTTAACTGATGTTTTTACATATTTTAATACAGTTAGCAAATGAAACAGCAGGGGGCATTGTTGCTTCACAAACCAGTGAAGCTGCAAACAAATGCTGTTGAGCAGCCGCTTCTCCTGATGTCAACAGCTGGTCAAAAAGAGGGGAACACATTGCAGGAAAGAGATGTGATTTACTCCAAATGTTGGCGTTATTTTGCGAATCATTCATTTATTTATTAATTAACATTTCTCAGTATGTCAGAAAAAATAATTTCGTAAAGTTTTGCCTATCAGTTATTAGCCAAGTATACGGAAGAACCCCAGAAATGGTGGTCAAGTTGCTATTTGGCATCCATTTGACCTCAGTTTGAAAGTGTCACTGCCCTTGTAAATGCTAAGCAGTCTGAATTATTTGCTATGTAGACAATACCTTTGTCAGGAACATGGTCTCTTTGATGAAACAGAAGCCATAATTTGTGGTGATTACTCAGTTGTACTTTTATAAATTTACTGTAAGGCCTCATTCTAATAAGAATGCTGTACAATGGCTAATCAGTAATGCACTTCTTGCAGTCTTAGTCTATCATGGCTTTAGTTTATTTAACTATATTGTGGCATGAAACATTTACTTGGTAAAACTTTAGTTTTGCACTGTGACATAGGGTTAAATATTCAGCTGAAATAAAACTGAAAAAAGATAAATAATGGTAAACATTGTATCAGAACTGAAAAGCAACATTAGCATGATATATTACCTATCTGCAGCAATATGTTGATTTGTGGTTTTATCTTGATGCCATTTCTGCTTAGAAAACAAACAAAATATAGAAAATTAAATGTGATTAATTAAGGTACAAGTTGTAATGATTTGAACATGCTTTTCAGTGTAACGTTACCAAATGTAATATATGCCTACACGGCTTAATTTAAGGTTATACTGTAATTTAATCTTTTTAATTTCCGTCCACCTTCTTTGAAAGTGCAAAGCTATCATCCTGAATAACCAATGGTTCCAATAGTGCATTACGTTTTTAGGACAATAATTTCCATCTTTGCTTTGACATCTCATTTGTAGAGAGACACTTTATAGCCAAAAGTGTATGGACACTACTGAAACCTCATTAGTGTGCTAAGAATTCAGATTTTTAAAATATTTTATATATCTAATATTTTAATTGAAATTGGAATTAATTGGTTTGTAAGTACTGATAGTGCAGACATTTAGCATCCATTTAGGGGTATTTTCATACAATTCTGCGCGGGGATATGGAAATTATTGCCATTTTTGTTGAGCTTTCAGTAAGGGAGGGAATGAAGGGGTATTCAAAGAGCTGCAAAATCCTGTTGGTAAAACAAACAGATTTGAGTTGCAGAACCCTCAATTGGAAGCTAAATGTCAGTCCTCTCAGGCCATACTTAAAAATTTATTCCAAATTCAGTTAAAATGGCCGATATTTAGGATTTATTAAAAATTTCATTTTCTATGTAAGACAGTGGGGTTTCAGTGAATAGTTGACACACATTTGGCTATATTGTGAATTAATGTGAGACTATTTGTGTAAGCATAATTTTCTCTTCCTCCTACAATAGTTTCTTAATGAGTGTACTCCTTATCTTGTCTATACTGGACAAGATGCAAACGCCTCAGGGGAGTGAAGTTAGGTTCCATTGGACCAGTAATTATGAGCATCACCGCATTAAACGGAGACATAAGCCTGGCCTCAGCCGCAATAATAACATCTTGTGCATGACTGATAGGAATGAGTCCCCGCTGTGAAGGGGCAATTAAATCAAGTTTGTAGCACTTTGTATCATAACCGACCACGCAATGATGCTGAGAAAGCAAAATAGAAAGAAAACAAAAAAATAAAGGCTGCACTTGTGGTGGAAGTTAGTAGTCGGGGAAGTGGTTTGTGTCAATATATGCAGATGCTGCTCGTTGTTAAGAATATGCAAGGAATTACAGTTTCAACATCTGAGCAACTGGAGATGGATCTGTCTGTCCAGGGAGTGACTGTGAGTGTGGCTGTGTGTTCAGTTCACTTTAATTAATGTTGGTTACTGCTTTGTTTCAATTCAGCGGAAAATAAACAACATTATTTACTCTTGCTGGAAACAAGGGAAAAGGAGAGTATTATGAGCATCGGAGCTGTTTTATTTGGCAGCACTCAGTTAACAATAAAACTTGTATTTTTTTTTTTTTGTGAAAGAGCTCGCCAAAATGAGATGCACTTCAGGCCAAAATATTATGAACACCCAGCATTTTTCAGAATTTGGCTGGTTTTTCTTAAAGAGCTTAGTGCATGAAATTCAGCTCTGTTTTTTATGTGTTAAAATGCGACAAAGTACCTACCTTGAACAATTAGTGATGGTTTTAATATCTCGTACTTTGCCCAATGTTTAAAAAACAGCGTTTTATCTGCTAAATTATCCACTTCAGAGAACGCCCCCTTTGCCTCAATCAAGAACATTTGCGATAGGCCAGCTCAGCCACGTGACGTCATAATTTGTACACGGATTGTGGTTAGCCGCATTTTATGACTCTGGTCTGGACGGAGAATATCTTAAAAAATGGACCAACAAAAATCATCGGGAGTGAACGGAAAATGATGTGTAGTGCGGGGATGCAGTGCAACGCATGCATATGGTCATGGAATTTTTCTGTGACTCAAAGATGCAGAGATATTGAGAATATGGACAAAACAAGTGCAATGTACCAGTGCCGACTTTGCTGGCCCAGGCAAGCCCGAGTCACTGAAACCTACAATATGCGGCCAACATTTCGGGTATTCATGTTTTTAGCTGCGACCAAGCAGCTCTATGAATGCTTCTGTCTGTCTGTCCGTCTGTGCCACCTTTTTGACCATGTTCCTGTCATCGTATCATCATGAAATTTTCAGGAGTGATTGACCAAAGTGATGTCCATGCACAAGGTTGAGGTCAAAGGTCAAAGGTCAAGTCCACAGAGGTCACGACCTTGTTTGCGGGTTTTCGCACTGTAACTCCAGTTAGAATTCATGGATCGCTATGAAATCTTGGAAATAGCTTCTAGGCATAGAGGAGGTGTTCCCTATTGTTTTTCAAGGTCATCAGTCAAATCCCAAGGTCACAAAGGCAAAAAAAGTGTCAATTTTGCCCGATTTGACGGTTTTCGCACCGTAACTCAAGTTTCATTCAATGAATGGCTATGAAATCTTACAAAAAGCTTCTTGGTATAGAGGAGGGGTTCCCTATTGATTTTCAAGGTCATCTGTCGAATCCCAAGGTCACACCGGTCAAAAAAGTGTTGATTTTGCCCCGATTTCACAGTTTTCGCACCGTAACTCCACTTTAACTTCATGGATGGCTATTACATCTAAGAACAAGCTTCTTGGTACAGAGGAAGGGTCCCCTATTGATTTTCAAGGTCATTTGCCAATTTCAAGATCATACTTGTACAAGAAGCCACCAGTCATGGACACTAGGCCTTGTGACGGATGCTAGGCGAGGTCGCAGCTATTAGATCCTTCTGATCTACTTGTTACATATCGTTTTTATTATTTTTGCTGAACCCAAATCTGCACTGCCAGCCAACTCGCTGTTCAGTGTGATCTAGCCAGCTAAGTAGTGAAATGATACTAATCACAGCGCTCTATCTATTTCTGAGCACTGTGTGCTTGCTAGTTTACTACCTAATAACAGCAAGATGCAATATATGGTTTACACTTGTGATATCATTCACAGCTCTGTATTTCTGCGCATTGCATGTTCGCTCACTAACTAGCTAATAACAGCAAGCTGCGAGGTACGTACAGCTTACACGCATTGTTTTGAGAGCTCATGAAACAGTGCACAGACATGAGTAGAGCCGCGAACATTATCATTTCTCTACTGGATAGATCAGGCGTGAGTTCAACCACCACTTAGCCTAATATATTATCGTCTTGTTAGGTAAGGTAACCAAACATCAGGTCTATTGAACTCACTTAAGGTTGAAAAGTCAGTAGGCTGGTTATCCAACACGCAGTGCACAGAAACAATTGTAGAACCGGAATAATAATCATTCTGCTACTTGGCTGGTAAGCGTTGTACAGTTTGGAACAGGCGGAGGCACTGACAGTTAGCTGTCTTCATTGCTTGAGTACTCAGGCTGGAATCTGTATTGTTTTAATGGTTCTGAATCCTGTGTTAAGCTGCTTTCACACCGGACGCAAAACAATTTTTTTTGCATGACAGATTACATTGAGTCAATGCAAAGACGCAAATACACGCAAAACGTATTTGCGTCTTTGCACTGACTTTGATTGTAATCTGTTGTGCGAAAAAAATTTGTTTCGCGTCCGATTTGAAGGCAGCTTTATGTTGAGTTTCCCTATCTTCCATGAAAAAGTACTCTTCTTCATCAAAATGGACAGATCAATTGAAAATTCTGAGGAACTATTGGAATGTGACTCGGATGCCAACGTTATTGGACGCACAATCGCCCATTGTGTGGTACTTATGACGTGACCACACGGAGGAGTGCCAGAATTGCTTTTCAGTGTTGCTGAGAAAGTTTGTTAATGAGGGGGGCAGGGCAAATGACAAAAAATTGTAATTTTTGTTAAAAATCATTTTCTATTTTTTTTTTTTGGCAGATGATGGGAATTACACTGCTCAAAAAAATCAAGGGAACACTAAAATAACACATCCTAGATCTGAATGAAAGAAATATTCTTATTAAATATTTTGTTCTTCACGTAGTTGAATGTGCTGACAACAAAAATCACACAAAAATTATCAATGGAAATCAAATTTATTAACCCATGGAGGTCTGGATTTGGAGTCACTCAAAATTAAAGTGGAAAAACACACAACAGGCTGATCCAACATTGTAATGTCCTTAAAACAAGTCAAAATGAGGCTCAGTAGTGTGTGTAGCCTCCACGTGCCTGTATGACCTCCCTACAACGCCTGGGCATGCTCCTCATGAGGTGGCGGATGGTCTCTTGAGGGATCTCCTCCCAGACCTGGACTAAAGCATCTGCCAACTCCTGGACAGTCTGTGGTGTAATGTTGCATTGGTAGATGGAGCGAGACAAAATGTCCCAGATGTGCTCAATTGGATTCAGGTCTGGGGAACGGGCGGGCCAATCCATAGCATCAATGCCTTCATCTTGCAGGAACTGCTGACACACTCCAGCCGCATGAGGTCTAGCATTGTCTTGAATTAGGAGGAACCCAGGGCCAAGCGCACCAACATATGGTCAGGCTATCTCTGGCGAGCACATGGAGGGCTGTGCGGCTCCCCAAAGAAATGCCACCCCACACCATTACTGACCCACTGCCAAACCGGTCATGCTGGAGGATGTTGCAGGCAGCAGAACATTCTCCACGGCATCTCCAGACTCTGTCATGTCTGTCACATGTGCTCAGTTTGAACCTGCTTTCATCTGTGAAGAGCACACGGCACCAGTAGCGAATTTGCTAATCTTGGTGTTCTCTGGTAAATGCCAAACGACCTGCACGGTGTTGGGCTGTAAGTACAACCCCCACCTGTGGAGGTCGTGCCCTCCTCATGGAGTCGGTTTCTGACAGTTTGAGCAGACACATGCACTTTGTGGCCTGCTGGAGGTCATTTTGCAGGGCTCTGGCAGTGCTCCTCCTGTTCCTCCTTGCACAACGGCGGAGGTAGTGGTCTTGCTGCTGGGTTGCTGCCCTCCTACGGCCTCCTCCACGTCTCCTGATGTACTGGCCTGTCTCCTGGTAGCGCCTCCATGCTCTGGACACTACGCTGACAGACACAGCAAACCTACTTGCCACAGTTCGCATTGATGTGCCATCCTGGATAGCTGCACTACCTGAGCCACTTGGGTGGGTTGTAGAGTCCGTCTCATGCTACCGCTAGAGTGAAAGTACCACCAGCATTCAAAAGTGACCAAAACATCAGTCAGAAAGCATAGGAACTGAGAAGTGGTCTGTGGTCACCACCTCCAGAACCACTCCTTTATTGGGGGTGTCTTGCTAATTGCCTATAATTTCCACCTGTTGTCTATTCAGGCCTGGAAATATACGACGGCACTCGCGGCATTTGCTGCCGAATTCGACAGAATCGCCGCCGATCGTACTATTAAACGACGGCAACCTTTTGCCGGCGAAAAAATCTTGTTTGTCTTTCTTCTTCATCCCCATTCTTTGGAACCTGGTTTAAGGTACAGTTCAATAACTGATCCGAGTGTGCCATCTAGTGATACAATATTGTAACTGCGTGCATAAATTTGCGGCTCCATGTCCGCTGGCATCAACATCTGCACAAAGCGGCTAAGATACCCTCTGAACACCGTTGCTCTACTCGAACGCGCCTTATGCAGATAATCCTTAAATGAGGAATTGCATTCATATTTTAATGCGTAACGTGTAACGAAGTGGTCTGTGTCAAAGTAACGAAGTGAAAGTATACTTTTTATCTTTTAAATGTACAGTGCATAATGAGGATTTTCCAATGATGTGTAGCATGTTTGTGTAGAATGCGAATTGAGTTGGGAAGTGTTGGGAATTGCTGCAGTTAGAACACAAAACTGCTGTGGAGAACCCTTTAAGCAAATTGGGAATTTCCAGGCCTGCTATTCCATTTGCACAACAGCATGTGAAATTGATTGTCAATCAGTGTTGCTTTCTAAGTGGACAGTTTGATTTCGCAGAAGTGTGATTAACTTGGAGTTACATTGTGTTGTTTAAGTGTTCCCTGCATTTTTTTGAGTGGTGTATTTTAATTGTACCCCTTTATATTCATAAACTTGCTCAGTGCATTTCCTAAGCTCTTTCAAGTATATTTTCAGCAACAACAAAAAAACAGAGTAACATAGAAACACACAGACTAGACTAGATATGTGACAAATTATTTACCAAGAGATACTTATTCAAATTATACTTTCAACAAAGTATCCTCCCATAGTCTTAATTACAGACTGACATATCCTTGGCATTCTATCCCGCAGTTTAAGGAGAGAACTTCCTTGTAACACATTCCTGAGCTCTTTTGAACTTGATGGGCTCACTTCTCTGGCTGCCTGGTCATGTTCATCACAGAGCAACTCAATGGGTGACAAATCAGGGGACTGTGGGGGCCGTCCCATCTTCTGATGGACTCCTGCTTCTTCCTTTTTGTCAAGATATCTTTGGCACAGCTTGGAGGAGTGTTTGGAGTCATTGTCCTGTTGAAACACCAAGTTCTGCTCAACCAGTCTTTGCCCAGAAGGCAAAGTATGCAAATGTTGAGGTTTGCAAACAACAGAGTACAATCACTTTGACCGACAAGTTTCACAAAAATAGTCTTTGTTAGGAAAGCTATTAACCCATGTCTGTGGGGCTCTAATCCAGGCTAAGGAGCAATATGTGTTGAAAGTTGAATTTCAAGATGTACAGCTGTTAGCAAGCAACACTTTTCGTCAAGCGTTCTTTGGCATTTTGTGTGCCTGTGTTGCTCAAAATGAACTTCAAGATGAGGAAAACCAGTCAAATTATGAGAAACGCAGGGTGTTGGTAATATTTTGGCCTGTGTTGTACCTGTTCAACATTGGGATAATTTTTTCTCCTTCTGCCTTTGAATGTTAAGATTCATATTTGGTATTCAAAAACTTATTAAAAACAGTTGGTTTAGCCATTACTTCACTTGCTGTGTAATGGTAAAAATTAAATACTGTGGACCCAATTCATGACTCGGGGCGGGGGGGGGGGGGGGGGGAATCAGTGAAATATTTTCATCAGCAGATAATTAAAATGGGAACTATTCTGAGACTTAAATACTGATGAGAGCATAGATTTTATCCCTTGGAGTTGTGAGGGTGAGGCGAATGTCATCTTTGCAATCAGTATCTCCGTGGTGACCAGGATGGAGTGGTGGTTAAAATTCTAATTGGAAAGCCTGTTCATTAACATACCTCCACTTAGTCCAGTGCAAAATTAACTTGACTTAATCAACAGAGTGCTTAAATATAGCTGCAAGCAGTGGTTAAATAGGCCCAGAACTCATCTCTAAAATGAGGCCTGTAAGTATACTGCCAATCTGCTGTGCCTTTTTGGCCAAAGTCATTTAGTCAGTGCTTGATGTTATTGCTTTTGGGTTTCAAGCAAAGCGGAAATTTCAATGACTTGCAGTGATTATGCTTGGTGTGATATACATTTTTGGAATCATTTGCTGTCTGGAGTCACATGGTGACACAGTGGGAGGCGCTGTTTCCTCATTGTAAGACTGGTTGCGGGTTGAATTCCAGCCTGGGGCATTTCTGTGTGGAGTTTGCATGTTCTTCCTGTATTAGTGTGGGTTTTGCTCAAGTACTCTGATTTCCGCCCATAGTCCAAAGACATGCATATTACTACATTAAGTGGAGGCTTTATAATTGCCCGTAGGAATGAGTACTTGAATGAATGGTGTATGAGCCCAGCGATGGATCGGTGAGATGTGCAGGAAGTGTTCCATTCATTCGCCTATCGTCAACGGGGATAGGCTTCTCTTTCCCCCTCGACCCTGATTACACTTTCACTTCTGAGAAAATTTCACTATCTTGCACCATGGACAGGCCATACACTTGTTTATCACTGTAGATTCCATTTTAAATTCGCTTAGCCAAAAGGCCCAAGGTACTTATGCTATGCTTTGGGTCTTTTAGTGGTGGTTTGTTGTGCGTGCGTGCGTGCCTGCGTTTGTTTTGACTTGTCTGCGCTCTAGCGTCTTCAGTTTTTGACCAATCCTTTTCATATTTCATATGTGTATATGTGGTCATAAGGTCTAGACCAAGTTGATTTTGAGCCGAATCCGACCGATACTTTAGCCAATAGGTGGCGTTCTATTTTGGCCATGTTTTGCCAAGTGGGCACAGTGGCTTTGCCAGACAGGCAGCAGACCAATATTGCTTGAGTTTCCAGTCTTTACTGAAGATCCAAAGGCACATTCTACAATTAATTATTTCCTGTGAAACCACCCAATACTGCACACTTAATTAGCAGGTGATTATACATTTTCTTTTCTCTTTTAGGAAAATTAAACTGGTCTGAAGCTTTTGCAAAAAATGTAAAAATAAAAATAAATAAATAAATAAATAAATGGTGAGTGTCTGATCTGAACGTCCATCTATTTTTCAGTCCCAGTAAATTAAACCAGTTGTGACAGCGCAACAGCCCATCAAGTGCAATGAGATGCAGATGCTCTGTAATTTCATTGTAATTACTACTGTCATAACCAGGCAGGAGTGATATAGTCTGCAGTGAGTGTGTCTATTGGAAGCTTTCTCATGTGGCATAATTTAATATCTTGTTTTACGCTTCCTGCTTGTGAGTTGTTCCTTAAGTACTGACTGAACCTCAGGTCCTTATGTGCCACAAATAGTACAAGTGGAAAGGAGATGTTTACAGGTAAAATATCTTTGGTCTTTCGTGCATAAATCCAGTTATTAATTCCCCACAGACCTTTGATTGCAAGGATCGATGCAATAGGTATAAATTTATTTTAAACACTCTATGGATGCTGGCAGTGAGGGAAATCATTTGCTGGATTCACCTGACTCTGCATTACTGTCTATGGCATATTTTTCAGTTGATAGTTAGCACATGAAAGTTGCATGAGATGTTGAGCAGAGCTTAGGCGACGCAAACAGAGAATGGAGAAAAATGCTTGGCGGCTTGTTTTGAGTTAATTGAGGTCAGAAAGAAAATAAATCCAATCCAAGTCCACAAATTACAAAAGAAATCACGTCTTTGATATTTGTAGCTCTTGTGCAGGCGCACTGTAAACCCTGATTAGTGTGGTGGACTCAAATGCTTTGTGGAAACCGATTAACTCAAAAAAAAAAAAAAAACTGAGTATGCCAACTGAATGATCTTGTGTTGAGAGCTGTTAAAAACATAAAATAAGGTAAAGTTACTTTTTATAAGTTCCTTCCACACAGTGCAATTAAGTTGCCCTACACTTTTTTTTTTTTAGGTAATCAGTTTCCTCTTAAAAGCATTTGAGTTCACGGCACTATCAGGGTTTACAGTGGAGAGGAGCTTCATAATGGTCCATTGAAAAAAATCTGTCTGCTGGGAGGATAGCCATTTGGCAAAAATTTTGCATTGTGATAATTTTTCCCTTTGGAAGTAATAAAATAAAGAGAACAAGTAAAGAAAGTTTCATGAAAACTGTTTGCATGTGGGGAAAGCCCAAAGAGACAGGAAATTAATTTGATCTGTCCAGGTGCTAATATGAACCTGTTCTTCTTCAAGATGTATGATATAATGGTCTATTACTCGACCTGAAGTTATGACTTGAGGCTATCCAAATTATTTTCCTGTTTTAGGGCTTTCTAATAATGCAAACATTTCACCAGGAGGCTTGGTTGAAAGTATACCGAGCAGGATTTGTCCATTGTGATTTGTAAAAAGAGCATTCAAAGTTGGGTCCTTGTCTGCAGCTGAACCGCACCAAAAGCACATGCCCCCTGACTGTAATTCAAGCTGTGCTCCAAAATACATCATCCTGTAAAAACCTTAGGCAGCTAAAAATATGAGCCAGTTGGCTCAAAATTACTCTGTATTATGGTTCTGGAGCAATGCTGTATATGACAACATTGCAATGCCAATTCTGCAACATTATAAGAAAACAACCAGCTATCATCTGCTAGGCTATATAAAGTTACCTGCTCGGTACAGACACTTTGCACTGCACTAAACCTCCAAAAATCGTGATGCGCTACCCGGAAGCGGATTGGTTTGCATGCAAATGATGAACATTGTTTTAGTTTGCGCCCCTAATAAATGATGTCCTTGCTGAAGACCCGCCTTGATGAGACGCTGCCAGATTGCAATTTAATTTTGATTGTGTCCCAAAAAGGGCATAGTGACATGTATTTGAAAATGCAATGGACTGGGAGGCGCTGTTACCCTTACTTCATTTGAATATCATCCCATGTAATGCAGGAGAAGTCTTTGAAAATGAAATGTTAAATGCCATTATTATTACTTCCAAGTGATTAGAAAACAGCATTTTCATTTTCATGTTGACCTAAAAGAGCAAGACGACATGTATATGTAAATGCAATAGACTGGGAGAGCTGTTTATCTTATTGCATTTGAATATTTTCCACAGTAGAGCAGGTCTTTGCAAATTAAATGTTAATTGCTGTTTTCAACATCATTTTCAAATAGTCAGAAAATAGCATTTAAATTTTCATGCTGATCCTAAAAGAGCGTGGTGACATGTAAATGGGTATTTTTCTCAATAGGGGCACGTTTTGTCATCACTTTGCATCCGGCCGCGTCGTTGGCGTCATCTGTTTAAACCCGTATCTCAAAATTGGTCTGATACATTGTTTTTTTAAATTTGGGGATGTGATCAAATGGGTCATCAAGTTAATATCCGAGAAAAAAATTTTTTTTGATTGAATCGTTTGTTTAGTCTTGGCGGCCATTTTTATGTCAAAAATGGCCATTTTTGGCACTTAGTTGCAATTTTCTCAAAACTGTCTGATGAATTTTTTTTTATTACAGCAATGGAATCAGTATCATGACCAGCTTCAATGGTGTAAACGGCATTTTGATTGAATCGCTCCTTCATAGCGCCACTTCTGAAGGCAACATGTCTAGACTTCATAATTTTTCTAAGTGTTTTGCCACAAAATGTGCTGTAACTGGTTTATTATTACATTTATAGTATAGGTATGAATTGAGCATGAACCGCATATCATGCTTGCCGAGCGTTGGCGGTTGGTCAAATTTGACCTTGAGCCAAAAGGTCAAGGTCAAATGGAAAAAATGTGCTATAACTCTCTTAATATAGCAGTTAGAGCGTAGGCATGTATAGGGAACCTATAGGGAATCATGTATGCCAAACAAACATTCTCGGTCATTCTGTAAGAAGCGGTCAGGAGAACACCAGATACAGGATCCAGAAGTCTTTATCAAACACGAAACACTAAGAGAAAATTGGCAGATACGCCAGAAATAAAACACTGTGTACATGCATTGAACAAATGGGAAAACTAAGGTACACTGCCATAGGCAGGGTAAAACAGAAATACTCACTCTCAGAGTGGCTCAGAATGCAATCTTGACTAGAAACAGAAACGTATGGGATTAATAGACAATTACACGAGAACCAGGTTAACAATATTGACTCGAGACAAGACGCTGAGACCATCAATCAAGCTAGACAGTTTAGATTAAGGTGATCTAAACGTGACGAGTAAAAAGCACCACGAGAAAAGCAGAGTAAAGCACAGCTTTAAAACAGTTAATCAGGGACAGCTTAGAATTTACTAAAGCTAAAAACACACACAGTCGCTAATGAGTTATTTAAGGTTAATGCTATGTGACAAAATATTTACAATCACCCTCAAATAAGTGCTGGTTAGAGAACACATTCACTCAGAGTTTCGCGAGACCCAGAATTAACCACAGGTGGAAGCAATGAATGAAATACCAGAGCCGAAACCGATAGAGGAAACATGATTGGATGATGAGACGCAGGCATGCTGAAGGCTGTCACTGTCGACTCGTAAGGGGATGTCCTGGGCGGAGAGCCAGACCATCTGGCTTACACGGTAGGTGGGGGCCGGTTTGTGTCACTTGTCCGCTGAGTCCTTCATCTGCTTCCCCGCTAGGACGAGAGCGTGGCGGGTGGAGTGCCAGGTGTTACGGCACCGACTTATGAAGGCCTCGGCATACGGGACCCCCACCATCACCTCCTGTGAGGGGAACAGGGGAGACTGGTAACCCAGGCAGCACTCGAAAGGGGTGAGACCAGAGGCTGCGGATGCGTGCGAGTTGTAGGCATACTCAACCCAGGGCTGACCATGAGCCTGGGTTCCTGGCGCATACCTCCGCAGCACGGTCTCCAGGGTCTGGTTGGCCCGCTCGGTCTGGCTGTTGGACTGTGGGTGAAACCCGGAAGTGAGGGAACAGGAGGGGCCTAGGAGGGACAGGAAAGCTTTCCAGAAACGGGAGGTGAACTGGGGACCACGGTCAGGCACAACGTCTGCAGGGATACCATGGGGACGGACAATGTGCTGGATCAGGAGATTGGCAGTGGATTTAGCTGAGGGGAGCTTGGGGAGTGCAATGAAATTGGCTGCTTTAGAAAACCGGTCGCCTATGATGAGGATTATGGTATTGCCTTGGGAGGGAGGGAGGCCGGTGACGAAATTTAGGGCTACGTGGGACCAGGGGCGTCTGGGGATAGGGAGTGGTTGGAGGAGACCAGAAGGGGGTGTGTGCAGGGTCTTGGCGGTGGCACAGACTGAGCAGGCACTTACAAAGCCCTTGATGTTGTCTAGTAGGTCCGGCCACCAGAAGCGAAGCCGAATGAAGGCGGTGGTCCTCTTGACCCCCGGATGGCCCGAGAACTGGGATCCGTGTCCCCACTCGAGCACCTCAGACCGGAGGCCCTGGGGAACGAACTGGTAGTTATCAGGATAAACTAGAAAAACAAAAACTGAACCTAAATAGACTGACGGACACTGGGAGACTTAAAGAAAGGGCAGACAAGACGTGGGCACAGCAAAATACAAGACTCGGGAATCATACAAAGGAAATTCTTGGAAGGCACAAGGACCTTAGATTTCACCATGCAGATCAGAGTCATACACACGGTTCCGTCTGACGTCACCTCCAATCTCTGCCGCATATATAGTCACGAGAGGAGGCTGGGACTCGGAATGCAATCTCCATTAGAAACAGAAACACATGGGATTAATAGACAATTACACAAGAACTGGGTTAACAATAATGACTCAAGACAAGACGCTGAAGCCATCAATCAAGCTAGACAGTTTATATGAAGGTAATCTATACGTGACGAGCAGTGCTTGAAGTGGGAAAAAAGAAGTGCAGGAACCCTCATTTTCTGAGAACCATCCCGGTCATTAAAAAAGGTTTAGGGTTAGTTGAAAAGTTGAAAACACGTTATTTTTTAAATTGGAAACTTAAAACGTTTTTTTGCATTCATGCATTTAGCAAACGATGCTCTACTCTTTTCATTTTGTGCTACAGTACTTGTTTGAACAGATGTGTTCTCACAATAATTCTGATATTAGGCCTATTTTTGAATGAACCTTTAGTATGTGGGCTGCTGGAGTAAGAACCACAACCGTATTGTCAAGATGTTTTTAGTTTTTTGCAATCTCCGTGTCTGACAGTCTATTATTGTTTTTAATTTCTTCAAATCTGCTGACTCCTTAAGATATTAAACGTGAATCCGTGTCTGACAGTCTATTATTGTTTTTAATTTCTTCAAATCTGCTGACTCTTTAAGATATTAAACGTGAATTGTTTGATAAGAGGGCTCAGTTCTTCAAGATGAGTACCGAGAATTTCAATCAATGTTTCTGTTTAAGCTCTGCTCAATAAAGCGAGTCGACACTGGCGCGAGACAATGTACAATGCCTCCGTGTCTGACAGCCAAAAAAAAAAGAAGACGATTAGAACAGATTGATAACGAAATAAAGAATTAAACGAAACATTTTAACAACAGAACATCCAATGAACTCTGCGATTTATTTATTGGCGGGTCATCTTTGTTGGATATCCCGTTCGTTGGTTTTTATTCTTTATTTCGTTATAAATCTGTTCTCATATCAATACTTTTACTTTTTGCTGGGTGCTGGACATGGAGTAATTTGCATTTCCTGGCGGACAGTCTTGATTGTGCATGCGATAGTTTATTCACACTGTCAATGGTCATGGAATTGATTTGCTCTCTGATTGCAAGCACTATTTTATCTCTGCTGTGGAAATAAAGCGTGAATCTGTTCGGTCCATCTGACTAATTTTCAAAAGGAAGACCGAATAAAGACTGCCATCTATCTTCAACGAAAACAGACGAATAGGCTAAAAAGACCAAGAAAAGTCGATAGCTTTCAATTTGCATTTTGTGAAGGTCGAACACAAAAATGGCCAAGTTTACACATCTAATAATTCCTGGAATACTCGGAAAAATTAGAACTTTTCTGACTTTCGGACACGGAGCTATATTAAAACCCTGTCCGACTATCGCGTCTTTGCATTGACTTTGTCTGTAATCAGTCGTGCGAAAAATTTGTTTCGCGTCCAGTGTGCAAGCGGCTTTAATGAGCATAGAATGCAAGCATGCGATATATATATATATATATATATCAGAGCACTTTATTCATGTCATTGTTTGGATTGTCTGGCTAGAAGTCACCAGTCAAACAACATAGGATAGTTTGCAAAGCCTGCTCAAACTCTTAATAGCAACACAGAACTGCATAATAATAATCGTACCACCAGCCAACGACGACTGAGAAGTGTTTTGTGCTTTAGAGTTTAAAGGACGAAACACTGTTCCAGCGTGTTGGCTGGTTAGATTGCGATGTTAGTTTAAAATCCTTTATTGAGAGCTCGTCGAGCAGGTTTTGCGAACCAGTTGGCAAGTCATTGAATTATTTTTCATGCTGGTGGCTAGCTAGCTAATGTTAGCACAAACAACAACACTGGACCCGTCTTGGTCGCACTTAATAGAATAGAATAGAACGCCTTTATTGTCATTTCACAGAGTGACAAGAGATTCAAAGCTGTCCCGTAGAGTGCACATACACATAGGAACACATAGGAATTCCCTGAGTGGATATAAAATTATGATCGACTTACTGCAGATGAATCCTCGCGGTCTCATCTTTTCAACGATGTGTTCCTTGTCTTCATAACCGTAGTAGGTGTTTTACAATCCAGCAGTTAATATTGGCAGCAAACATTTACCATTTACAGCTGTGGTTTGGACCGTAACGTCCCACTTGCCAACCACAGCAGTGCAGACTTGAATGAGCGCGCCCTCAGTACCAATGGCAATAACTCAGAAGTGGTAGCTACTAGGCAACCAATTTGTTGTCAAATCTGGGATTTTCTTTTATTGGTGCGCTCATGTGAATGAACGACAAGCAACCCAGACAATGGAATAATCTAGGCTATCGAATGAACCACAATCTTTGATGAAAATATATAATGTGTAATGTAATGTAAAATAAAGAAGTGCCGGAACTGTGTTCCGGTGCGTTCTGACCAACTTCAAAGTGCAGGAACGCATATGATAAAAATACAGAAGTACCGGAACTGCGTTCCGCTGCGTTCCGGTCCACTTCAAGCACTGGTGACGAGTAAAAAGCACCACGAGAGAAGCGGAGTAAAGCACAGCTTTAAAACGGTTAATCAGGGACAGCTTAGAATTTACTAAAGCCAGAAACACACGCACTCGCTAATGTGTTAATTAAGGTTAATACTATGTGAAAAAATATCTACAGTCACCCTCAAATAAGTGCTGGTTAGTACGGGTTAGTAATATCTTACCAGAGAACGCATTCACTCAGAGTTTAGACGCAGACGCAGAATTAAACACAGGTGGAAGTGTTGGTAAATTAATAAAAAACCAAGAACGTTGTCCCGATGAAGAAGCAGACTCCAATGTTCGTCGCAAAAGCAGGTAAAAATTTATTACACAGCCGGCCGTGGGAACAACAGCGTGATGCAGAGTTCAAAATTCCTTGATTTTGTCAGAAACCTTATACATGTTGAACGTACAGATATTTGCATATGATTCCTTTAATGTCATCAGAAGTTGTTGCTGATTGGTCCAAGGGTTTACACATTGATAAAAAGGAATATTCTACAATTGGGCCTCTCCCGAGCCTCTGAACTTTATTGGTTCAATAGACTCCCAACCCTCGGAAGTGAGCTCCATATGTGGGCATACGTAACCGCCAGCTAGAAGGCGCTACTGCATATCATGTCCTGTCTGAACTGAAGACAATGGAGATCCCAGCTGGAAGTAAAAGATAGGTGATATGTCCTGTCGGACCAAACGGCTTCTCTTTATCTCCTCATACACATGCAATACCTATTGATCAAACCGTCTGGCTCACCTCAGATTGCAAATACCCAAAAAATCCTGTTTCCCAACAGAAGCAATGAATGAAATACCAGAGCCGAAACCGAAAGAGGAAACATGATTGGACAACGATACGCAGGCATGCTGAAGGCTGTCACGCGACATCACTGGAGTTTGGCAGAGAGGGAGTGGATCGTCAGACGGCCGAAATTAAAGCTGAAATATAAAACGAAAATAACACCAAGACAGCACTCAAAAGGCAGAATTATAACACATTTGAATTTCAGTTTGAGCCTCAAGGTGAAGGTCAAATGGAAACAAATGTGTTATAACAGCTTAATTTGGCATTTAGAGCTTAGGTATGTGTGAGGCACCAATAGGGAATCATGTAAGCCAGACATTCTCGGCAAGTTGAATTTTACATGTCATATTCAAGATCAAGTGGCAAAAATGTGCTATAAATTGCTGAATATGGCAATTAGAGCTCAGGTAAGGGCACCTATAGGAAACCATGTATGCTGAACATTCTAAGGCAGTCAGTCAAATTTGATGTTGGGCCTGAAGGTTATATGACAAAAATGGCCCATATTTGTTTAATATTGTTTTTACAGCTTAAGTGTGTACTGGGCACTAATGGAAAATCAACTATTCTGCTTGTTTTTGAAATATTGGATTTGACCTTGGCAACAAGCTCCAGGTAATGACAAAAACGGCCAAAAAGTCCTTTAATGTTGGCTTTCGATCTTCAGTATGTATTGGATACCAATGACAAATCATGTATGCTTATCAAACACACCATATTGGATTTGACTTTGGTCTTCAAGGTCAAGGTCATGTGACAAAATCTATCTATTTCCTCATTTAATAATGTCTTTAGACATTAGTATGAATTAGGCACTAACCCATATACAAAACCCAAAACCAGTGAAGTTGGCACGTTATGTAAATCGTAGATAAAAACAGAATACAATGATTTGCAAATCCTTTTCAATTTATATTCAATTGAATACACAGCAAAGACAAGATGTTTCATGTTCAAACTGAGAAACTTTTTTTTTTATTTTGCTAATAATCCTTAACTTAGAATTTAAAGACAGCAACACATTGCAAAAAGTTGGCACAGGGGCCTTTTTACCACTGTGTTACATCGCCTTTCCTTTTAACGACACTCAGTAAACGTTTGGGAACTGAGGAGACCAATTTTTGAAGCTTTTTAGGTGGAACTCTTTCCCATTCTTGCTTGATGTACAGCTTAAGTTGTTCAACAGTCCATTGTCGTATTTTACGCTTCACAATGCGCCACACATTTTGAATGGGAGACAGGTCTGGACTACGGGCAGGCCAGTCTAGTACCCGCACTCTTTTACTTCTGAGCCGTGCTGGCGTAACACGTGCAGAATGTTGGCTTGGCATTGTCTCGCTGAAATAAGCAGGGGCGTCCATGAAAAAGACGTTGCTTGGATGGCAACATATGTTGCTCCAAAACCTGTATGTACCTTTCAGCGTTAATGGTGCCTTCACATATGTGTAAGTTGCCCGTGCCTTGGGCACTCATACACCCCCATACCATCACAGATGCTGGCTTTTCAACTTTGCGCCTATAACAGTCCGGATGGTTCTTTTCCTCTTTGGTCCGGAGGACACGATGTCAACAGTTTCCAAAAACAATTTGAAAGTGGACTCGTCAGACCACAGAACACTTTTACACTTTTTCCACAATCAGCTCACGCATTTGTTCACTAAGTGGTGACCCTCGCCCCATCCTTGTTTGTGAATGCCTGAGCATTTCAGGGAAGCTGCTTTTATACCCAATCATGGCACCCACCTGTTCCCAATTAGCCCGCTCACCTGTGGGATGTTCCAAATGTTTGATGAGCATTCCTCAACTCTCTCAGTCTTTTTTGCCACTTGCGCCCGCTTTTTTGAAACATGTTGCAGGCATCAAATTCCAAATGAGCTAATATTTGCAAAAAATTACAAAGTTTGCCTGTTCCAACATTAAGTAACTTGTCTTTGCAGTGTATTCAGTTGAATATAGGTTGAAAAGGATTTGCAAATCATTGTATTCTGTTTTTATTCACGATTTACACAATGTGCCAACTTCACTGGTTTTGGGTTTTGTTTAATGAAAATTTTAATGGGCATTGTAACCGTATGGTCAACCTTTTTTCCCGATCAGTTACGGCAGTAAAAACTGGTCAAAGTTTTTTTTTTGGTTTTTGGATGTTTGTTCCTGTCATCATCATGGAATAGAAAGAATAATACTAATTAGACCCGCTTGGTGGCAGTGTTGTGTAATAAAAATCATTGTCTGAAAGCAGACCAAGAACCAAAAGTGAATTGAGAAGATGGCGCTCTTCACAAATGGACAGCAGACGACAGTGGAAGTTCAGGTTAGAAAAAAATCTAATCGGATTTCATGATGTAGACTTCTTAAGGATTATATTTTTGCTAAATGGCAGAAAAGTTACATAAAAATGTTGCTTTCTGTCACTCATAAAAAACTGTGAACCGCTCAGTCGAGTTGCCCGATAATGGTAACTAAAACCCTATCTCACTGAGCTGCATTGGCCTGCGATAGTGCGTATGAAACAGTTCTCTTCTTTCACAGAGAAAAATTGATTAGAAGAACAGTGAATAGATTTGCAGTGGTGCGGGGCCATTCACCATCACGGCCGAAATTTGTGAAAAAATGACAAGTTTAATTTTTTCGGGGATGTTCGAGCTTGAGCTTTTTAAGGCCAGTATTGTGTAGACAACGTTTTGTGTTGGCTTCCTGTTGAATCCGCGGACTGATGCTAGTTACTTTTCTCCTGTTGGGGCTGTAATGGCCGGCTACCGTCAGGGCCCTTGGCACTCTAGTTTTTTTTTATTTTTTTAAGTGTTCTGATTCTGGTTCTTTTTTTTCCCCAGGGGTAGGGTTGCTCCTGAGGTACTCAAGAAAACCAAGAGGCGGAGCTTCAACCAGGGTAGAATTTTTTTGAGCAGGCCATTTTAATTTTGCTGTGTCCTCGGATCCACTCAACTCAGTTACTTTTTCAAATGAGGCTCTCTCCAGCTACATTGTGATATACCAGAGTTCTGAAACTGAGTGAATATCACCCTTTTTAGTGGCTCTGAAACTGATAAATCCAAATTTGCATTTGGCCAATTTGTTTTGTCCCTGAGAATTTTATCTGAAACAGTAAAGGAGTTGAGAAAATGGTGATGGAGTTGAAATAAGTAAACAGAGTTGAAAAAATAGAGCAACTCAAGCTAAAAAAAATTAAGCCATTGCGAGACGAATTTGCTCCCATTTTAACAACAATATAGACATAAAACAAAAAAAAAACTTGAAGAGCACTCAGAGAGCGCAGAACCTCCGCCGCTAGCGGGCAGCAAAGCCAAAAGCACGGCAATTGGAACTCTGGCCCATTGGAAAGACTTGAAATCTTGAACTTTGGAGTATATGTCAGCAGTACTTTGGCCTAGATATGCCAAAATTTAATCACATCTTCCTTGACTTAATATCCACCTACCCTGAAAATTTCATAAAAATGACACCATTAGTTTTTGAGTTATCTTGTACACAAACAAACAAACCAACAAACAAACGGCACCGAAAACATAAACTTCCTCGGTGGAGATTAACAATACCTGCCCAGGTTTGTGTGACACTTTATACCAAAATTTTAACTCCGTTACCATTTTACTCATCTCCATAACCAATATTGGTAATGGAGTAGAGGTTATGGAGTTGAGTGTTTTACAGAAAAGTGGAATTTTCCATGCACCAGTGCAGTAACTTTTGATGCTTCCTATCATACCATAGAGGATTTTGCGGAAGTATTATCAAAAGCATGATTAAAAATTTTCCCTACCGTAACCATGGATTTTAATGGAGGTAACGGAGTGGAGTTTAAAATGTATACTCATCATAGGATGCCAAAATATTGAGAAATATCGATATAATCATAGAGCGTCTGAAAAAAGTCCACATGGCCGCTATGGGGGTTCTGTTTGCATGGGCCAAATGCTGTGATTTCAGCTTCTGTCTCCAGGGGGAGTCTGTGTAGTGATGGTTATGGAGTTCAGAGGGTTTTTTTGGACACCCCTGTTTTCATTGATTTTTCTCTGAAAACCACCACCTTTGATTTTTTTTGCTTAGGATATTCAGCTCAGCGTCTTTAAATGTATGCATACAGTTTCCAGCCAAAGGAAATTGAAATCATTGGAGTAATATTGGAGTTTCAAAAATATCATCCAGATTTGGGACATTCCCAAAATGCCCCAAAATCCACTTATTTACCCCAAAAATGATGAATAAGAATGAAAGTACATCCATCATACTTTCCAATTATTTCCAATTATTATGGACACGCACTTATAGTTTAATTGGTAAAAAACTTAGCCTGTGGGATTATTTAAAAAAATAAGGTACCCGGACTCTGCATTTCACTAAGGGTGCCCATACTGAGAAAAAGTGCAATAGACTGGAGGTGCTGTTTTACTTATTGCATTTAATATTGTCCACTGTATTGAGGGGCACAACTTTGAAAACTAAATGTCGAACAGCTTTTCATTATCATTTGAATATAGTCATAGATTTCCCATATGAGTATGTGAAAATTAAAGTGATAATTGGATTAATACATTTTCAATTTAATATTGTCTCAAGTAACTCATTCATAAGTGGAAAATTATAATGCAATAGTGGAATTACATTCTCATTTTTAATATTGTCCCCTATGGGCTTCCACAGAAATGTCATTGGTTTTAATCCAAGGCACAAAAATGCATCAAAACATTTGATCAGATGACTTCATTACCTCAAAATAGGGTATCTATAGGGAAGACCAGAATCACACCAAGTTCTGAACATTAACTCAAAATGTCAAATAAAGTCAAAGTCATTTCAATATCAGGTGCGGCCAACACATGCTCTCACCACAGCTTGGCATCGTCTTTGGCAGCTCAGAACAAGAGAAAATACTATAGAAAAAAACTGCATGGTCCTTTCCTTTTTCGTGAGTGTTCAAGGAGAACTGTAAATTTAATGTGTTACAAAGGTGTAATAAAGATCATTAGATACACTAACTGGATTTTTTGGTGTCCGTGCTGCATTCACAACCTGTCAGATCAAGCCAAGTGACTTTTCTTTCCTGATTGATTTATCTTGCCACATAGGCTGGATTTACACTGCAGGTCTTGTTGCCCAGATCAGATATGGATTGGATTTTGAGGCCCATGTCCAATTTGTTCAACTGCGTGTTTACATCTTTTTTGAGCGTGAATGATATCTGTTTCATTTCGACTCCGTTTGTTTACACCACTCACTACCTGGCCATTGTCTTGGGCGATCCACATGCGCACAGTTGAGAAGGCTACCAAAAATAATAGCAAATGTGCGTGCAGCGCTACAAAAGCATGCAGGCCTAGCAGCCATAGAAATGATCAGAACATGAAGCAAGCTCGCAACATTTCACTGGGTAACCTACATCTGATTCTCCTGTTAACGCCTTTTACACCAATCACCTGCATCATCGCAAATACATAGGCAGACTCTGCCGTAGTCCAGGCCTATAGGCGTAGGCAACGCCCTTCACTTTGGAAACAATGGATGACATTGAGCTTGGCTTGATGTTTATCATGTGATGCATGAAAAATCCCTGTCGAGTCCGGAGGATTTTGAGGAAGAGAAAGAGAGGCCATGGCCTCGTATACCTGTGCTGCGATCATCGCTTCCTCTACTTCAGAGGAGTGTAGGAAGCGAGAGAGATCAAGGGATTGGTGGGAGCAGGTTGTACAAAAGTTTGATGATGAACAGTGGGTGCAAAATTTTAGAATGAGTAAAGAAGCATTCCACGTTATGTCAGAAACTGTCGTCATTTCTGGCACACCAAGAACACAATTTTTCACAAAATATCCTATCTGCTTGTTGACATGCATTTACACGATGGGCACATTGGCACATATCCTACACACACAAGATACATATCCGAACAAAAACCACATTTGAAAGAGGCCTGGATCGGATCTGATGGTTCCAATCGAGGGCAGAATCAATGTGTTTTTTTTTTCTGTTTACACAGCCATGTGACAGATCGGATACTGACCGCATTTGAGCAAAAGATTTGATTTGTGTCACATTTAACTGGCAGTGTAAATCCAGCCATAGTTTATCTCTCAAGGTCATAACAATATGGGAAGACGAGTATCTATAACTTATTTTTAATTTGAAAAAACAGGTCTCATATCACACTTTGGTCCCCTCTTTTTATGAACTGACCCAAATCTTTAAGTGAGTATTTGGTAATTCACTGATGATTGTAGTCCATCAATAAAAAAGTTTTGCGATTGGTGCAGAAACAGCATAGATACTGAGGTTTGAAAATCTAGGGAAAAAAAACTTTAAAATCCAGTTGCTGCTGACTATTTGATTTTGCTTCAGGGTTGGTCATCTTGGCTGTAGTGTAATATGTGTTCAATAAATTAACTCAATACAATGCCTACTCTGGATTCATATGTACTCATACCATTGTCTTGAAAATGAAGTTGTTACCCCTCTTGCTCCAGTGTGGAACACTTGTTTGTTGGAAGTGTGCATTTGCGCAAGAAAAACTAATAAAATAGCTGTGGAATAGCTATAATTAACATTAAAAAACAGCTTATCATTTTAAATAGCAGTTTCAGCTTCTGTCTCATAAGATATTGTAACATTGCATACTGTATCATGTTTTAGAGGCACCCTTTGTGTTTTGAGATAAGGTAGATTAGACCTCCCAAATCCTTTACTTGCCTAAGCCTCCATTTTTGGCATTTTAAACTTTTGTAGCAGGTGCATGCGGAGCCATGCTGAGGAATCAATTCCATCTGGACAGACTAAAACCAAGACGTCATTGGCAGCCTGACGACAGTGTCTGAAATTCATTCCGGTCCTTGATGGACTTCTTCTGATTAAAGATTTGAAATACAGGAAATCCATATGGGACCCAAGGTGCCACACACACTGTTGTGAACTGACAAAACTGATTAGCCATGCCAGGCAGCCTCCTCCGCGAGGATTTCAATTGGCGGTCAAGTAGGAAAAGGATTCTGTCTTCATCTAAGCAAGAAATGTGTTTGGCCTGCTTGGAATTGGGTACAGTGGTGTTGTGTTTCTTGGATGATAGCCACTATTGTCATGGCATGGCTTGATAGGCTCCACACATGGGCTGTTACCAAATACATAATTATAATTTTTTAATGAATCAAAAGGCACTTTGCATTTGAGCCACAATGGACGAAGATTAAAAGTAATTGCATTTTAACTGTACTTGAATGCATTGGCTATGGAAATATGACTTTGGTCCTCTGAAATGTCTATGTAGGAGTTGGATTTGGCCAATACGAGACCACTGTTTAATCAATTAACATTACAAATCAAGAATGCAATAGGAAGCAAAAATAATGAGAACATTATTACTATTTGACCTATTTAATATCAATTTCATTAGTAAAGCTCTCTTATTTAAATAAATAGACTATTTTTAAGACAACCACTGATATGCAAAGAATTACTGGATCTGACCGAACAGTAAACTGCGTTGGAAAGTTGTAGCAACTGAGCGGTCATATTGGTATGCCCGGTAATCAACCGTTACAGAATCCTGTGGCAGGGCTGACCCCATGTGCATCTTTTTACAGCAAACTTATATCAAGGGATGTGGCAGAACAATGTACATGATGTAATGAAGATGGATACACTGTAATTAATGTTTACTTTAAGTGATGTATTCCCTATTACTGGCAATTGTCGATCTACCATAACACATTAGATAGCTATAATCAACATTAGCCAAGTTGGTCATCTTTAGAATAGCCAACATCAAATTTGCAACCCATTGCGTGAGCCTATTCATCACACAAGGTTTCACAAATGCAGCTGGGATTGTCAATGTGATAAATGCCATGCACAGGAACTTTCTTAATCAAGAAAAATTGACACCCAATGCCATTTTATAATCCACTAGGCTTATAAAGCTATTGTTCAGGCACCTTGCTATCAACTTACATAACACCCATCATGATGCATGCCAACCACTGACCTTGTTCCACCTCACCCATATTTATTTGAGGTAAATTAATGTTATCCACTGAAATGTCAGTGTAGGAAAAATACACACATTGAACTTCCAAGCTAAAAAAATATACTCATGTAGTATGTTTTTTGAACATCTAAGCAACATTGCTGCTACTCATATAAAGATTCCTCAAATTCTTCTTGCGAAAAGGATGAGGCTTCACGGTTTCCAACCTCACCATTGTAAAGGTTGTTAATTTTTCAGCAATTAAAAAATGAGAATAGTTTGTGACAAAAGCACATTCTACATTGAGGAATGGTTTTTTTTGTCACCATTTTAAAAAATCCTTGCAATTAAGCAAACATGGGAGTGTCGTAGTGATGTCTCATAATATGGATTATCTAAAACTGTCATGGTTTTGGTTTGTGGTCATGCTCATGCTCATGTTCTTGTTTTGTGTTCATTGGGGTCATTCCATGCCAACTCACCTAGGGGTCCCCAGGTCACCACCTCAGATTTTGCTGGAAAAAATCTTAAATGTAGATCTAAATGGCTCTACCCACCATGCAAAAGATTAGCTTTCAATTCCTCATAGTTTAAAAAATATAGGCCTTTGAAATTTGGCCCTAAAAATGCCACATTGGAAAAATGCATCTTTTTCCAACTTCAGGGGCTTACAATTTTGTAAATAATTGGTGCTGGATGATTCTTGATGGGTTTCCTTCCTAACACGTTTTCCAATTCAAGAATAATCAAGTGGCAATTGAAGACAGGGCTTCCCTCCCCCATGCGATCTAAAAGCGACAAAATAATGGGCTACATTCAGTACAGAAAAATAATTTGATTATAATAAGGTATATGCACTGTCACTCTGCGACGCCATTTCAGAACTCTTCAGAGATTGAAGATAATTTTGGTGACTAGTATGTGGTTTCGTCCGTTTACATTTTCTAATCGGACAGCTGCCTATTTTTTACAGCGAGCTGAGTGACCTGCTGCAAAAACAGGTGTACGTACTTGCCGCTGAAATTACCTTCATTCAATGAAGAGTTATGAAATGCCATCGCCGAGTGACGGTGCATAGACCCAATTATAATCAAATTATTTTTCGGTACTGAATGTAGCCCATTATTTTGTCGCTTTTAGATCGCATGGGGGAGGGAAGCCCTGTCTTTAATTGCCACTTGATTACTCTTGAATTGGAAAACGTGTAAATAAAGGACAACTGTCTAGAATTAGCCAGGACTAATTATTTTCAATAAAGGGAGGGATATTAGCCCCGGAATTTTCAGGTCAAACGATGCGCCTGGTCAAGACCTTGCACTGCGTGAAGAGCTCTTGCTTGATTATCGAGGCGCTTCAAAAAATATTTTCGTAGGGGTGTTGACAAAAGTCATGGTAGAATGGAGATACACGTACCGTTTTTTTCAAGCACTCTGTATTTATTTTAGGCTAGATACCTGGAAATTTACATTCAAAACCTTGTGCAAGCGCTCAATTTCAAATGAAATTTCCAGGTATCTAACCTACGCTAAATACCTCATGTTCGAAAAAAAATGTAGGTTTATCTCCTAATTGTCCTCCAGGAGAGATCCCTGTAGAAGGATTTAGGAATGACAGAGTTGGCCAGTATCAAGGAACATTAGCTTAATATTAATATAACAGAATAATTTGTCAATGCCTTCATAGGTAATCATGGCTACACAACCTAGCTACACTTGGTATCACAACCCACCTGGATGTTGATGGAATGGGTTACTTTTCAATGCAAATTTATCAGATCGTTCTCTGGTGGGGCTCATATTTGCACGTGTGCATGCAGTCAATCGCAATTAAATGTAATGCCAACCAATAATAATGTTTCAAACTCTGATCTTTTTATTTTGAAACCTTTACATGTTTATGTGCTGCTGTGTGTCTCTTTGAATTTAACAAGCGGATTGTACGTGCTTTGTGCTCTTGCCAATGAAAGCGAAAATTACTGTTATAAATTAACCTAGTGTTGCCAGGAAAAGCAACCTCGTCTGGTAGCACTTATTTTAGTGATTTAGCTTCTGATTAGATAGCCCTCTGAAAATACACGACTATGAGTTTGACCTTTTTAGGTAACTCAAGTTCAAAGGTCATGGTACCAAATGAAAGGCCGTATGATACTTCCTGTTTGTCGATAATAGTAAATATCTCACCCTCTACAACCACTTTTGAGTTCTAACCCCCTGAAAATCCTTGTCCTTTGACTTTTCAGGGTCACTCAAGGTCAAAGGTTGAATCGCCAAATGAAAGCCCATATGTGAGTTATAGTGGAAAATCAGTAAATCAGTAAATTTAAGTAATGACCTTGACCCCCATGACATTTATCCCCAGCCGTAAAGAAAACATTGAGAGATGCCCTGTCGTGGCACGAGTGGAAGAAAAATTTAAAGATGCACATTCTGAATTTAGTTTGAAGTTGATATAATTGTTTTTACCAAAGTCATTGCAGAAAAACAAATTTTGACCTTTCCATGGACCTAATTTTGTCGGAGACTGTTCTGGACTAATGCCCACCTATGCAGAAAGTTTCATGAAGATTGGTCCCCCGTTTTGCCTGAAAGTTGTTGAGAAAGAAAAGAAAAATCACAAACAATACCTGGCCCTGCGGACTTTGTCCTGGGAGAGGTAATTATTTCATATGTGTTTTGTGTTTACTCAGTTTTCCTTAGTCTAATGACATTTTTTATAAATATCTGAAATCATCCAATGTGACGGGGTTGTAATAGTCTCATTTTATGGTATTGTGCTGTATATCTGAGCACAAACCTCAATATCCTCAGATCTCAGGTCAGTGTGAAAAGCTCTGATTTTGATCATTGCCTGCAGCATTCTTGCTATCCATTTCATATGTACAATTTGCCACAATCAGTATTAGATGCCTTTTTATACTCACCTCTTGTTTCTGAGTCTTGTTTTCTGCTTATGGTCTGGCTTAACAGAACTCAGCGTAATTTTGAGGAGAGAACGATGAGATTCAATGCGACACAGCTTGCTTTCCTGTCGAGAGGACCTCCGAGGAGCTTTGACAGAGAGGGGAAGTTCTGGGTGGATCGACTGCCTCCAGGCAGTTTAGGCCATCCGCAAGGTACAACACTTTTCTCGATGATATAAAAAGAGCTGAGCTCGTTTTGATGGAAGGGAGACTAACCTAACACTTGAAAATGGACAAAATGTTTCCCGACAGCTGACCATTCACTGTGTTATACGCAATGAGGATGTTCAGTGATCCAGAATAATCGGATGGAGTTGCTCTGATAAGCTGTAAATGGTCAATGAGCCACATGTTTTACATGGGAGGACAAAGGGTTTGCATATTTCTTGGAATAAGAAAGAAAAACTGGGTTGAGAACATGGCTTTATCGAGAATATGACGCGCTGCAATTGGCTGTTATAGAAAAATGAAAATATTTTATTGTGTTCATCTGTGCAGAGGTGAAAGATCCACAGGTCATTAAAGGCAGAATTCTTGGGAAGCTGATTTTACCAATTAGCTCTTCTGCTTGCCAAACGTACTGTGCTGTTAGAGCCAAAATGTGGTGGACAAGCTTCACTCTTTTTTACCATTAGAATGTTAATGTTTATGTAGGTGTGTCTGCGATTCTTTCTTGTGAACATGATGGCATTGCAACTGTCTAAGATGCTGTCACGAAACATTACTGGTGAGTTGTTGGGATTGAAAGGCCGGACGAGTTCAAAGATGGGTGCGGTCTGAGCAAGCACTCTCTGAGCATGTAATAATGAGGATTGCTTCACTGGAAAAAATTCAAGCATTGCTGTCAATGCTGGTGTGATTCTGGATGGTCTCTAGTTCCAAATACTCTTATTTGGCTTTCTCCTCTGGTGAAACTGTATAATTTAGGCCTTCTAAACGATGTCATATAAGCAAATTTTTCAATTTTAATGCATTTCACAAAATATCTTGAAAAAAATTCCAATTTGAAAAGAAAACATGAGATGAGAACTTAAGAATTCAAGGCAAAAGAACCAGCCAGTCTCTTCATCTGCCTTTATGTATACTATTCCTTTGAGAGGATCTTGATTAGAGGTGTAACGATTCTGAATCGATTCTGAATTGATGTTTATTAAGGCATAGGACAGCCTTGGGGCGAGTTTTCCCTTTTCCTTTATTAAATCTGACGCAGTCTTGAACGAAAGTGCCAAACTTCAAAGGGCATGAGAAATGCTTCCGGAAAAATCACTTGACTGTTTCGGCGACATGCTGCATGGAACCAAGTAAAGGACTAAAGAATCGTCTCCTTTTAAGCAATTAGGTCACTCTAATCTTGTCCCTGTTTACTTTGCTCACTTAGCAATCAAACAGGCGATTAGCTTTTTTACTTTGCTGAATGAGTAGAGCTGTTTATTAAGACGGAATGTTTGATTGCCGCATTCTGAAAGTTAAATGGGCATAGATTTGCAAGAACTCGTATTTGGCCATTTTATGTGATTGTGATCATTTATTGCTAAAATTCACGTTTCATCCGCTTAAAGGAGCTATATGTAAATTTGTGGTCAAAACTGGTTGTGCAGTCACATTCAAAATAGAGCAGAGTGCAGTATCCCCTCCTCCTCTCCCCCAGATGAGAGGTTGCCAGCTAGGTTGCCGGATCCAGAAAGAACATCTACTACACGGAGCTACCATGGCTGCGTATCAATATCACCAGTGATTTGCTCTAACAGGGTTGTGTTCAGTTCAGTTCAGTTCAGAAAAGATTGGGACGAATGACTAACTAACTTTAGCAATGGTCAACTTGCTCCTCAGTCTTCTGTGTGGATAGCCCACTAAAGTCTATACTGTAATATGTGTATTACAGAATGAGGACTCATTTGACCGATGTACTGTCTCAATTACATTTTGTATTGCCATAATGGCTGTGCTAATGATCGAACGGTTTCCACAACGGTTTAAACGGACTAATAATGCATTGCTAATGTCAGCAATAAACAGCCACGGTTTTTATTTCTCAATTTGTTACCTAGTCAGTTCAATGACCCATGGCCACTTGCATACGTACCATGAGCGAACATACATAACGTTATTCGACCGTAGAGAATATTGGAAATATCCGTGCCTACATTAAATAGAATTAAGTTAGCCAAACTGAGCTGAATCTTACCTGCCCAGGAGAAAATGAGAAACTTTGGCGTTGGTCTTAAAATTGTTCTCTGCTTTCAGCCGTCACCATCTTTGAAAGGTATGTCCTCTACAAATCCTTGTTTTGTTTCTGACTTTGTCACAACCTGTGTGTTTACATCTTGCTTTGAGCCTGAATGATATGTTTCGTTTTGTAATGTGAATATAGGCCACTAGATGGCAGTATTTACCTTTTTTTTGTTAAGCTCAGACTGGAGTCATGTTTGGACATGTTTCCAGACCTGTCTGGGGCAAGTCTCAGAAAGTTAAAAAAAAGAGGTCTAAATGTGGGTGGGGTCTGCAAAAGAGTATATAAAGAAAAGAATTGAGACAGTAAAGTAGGAGGAGAAATTGCAAGAAGAAGGATACATGTGACCAGACCTGTCATTTCTGTTCAAGACCTGTGTAGTTTCTTTTGTGGATTTCTTTGCCTGTGTTTGAGCATTTTCTTCATCCAGGACATCACCAAGCCACCCCACCAAGAAGGGACTGTAATTATTTCTGTTTTTTTTTTATTTATCAATCTTGGTCTTTAGTTGTAGGTTGTTATTAGTCTTTGTCTTTGTTAAAAATTAAATGTGTTTTAGTTGTTGAAACTGTGTTTGTCGTCCCTTGCTGTTGCTGTTGTGTTATGAATGTAATAACAAATTGGGGCCATAACAAATTGGGGGCTCAAGGTCCAGGATAGACCATTGTGTGAGTAATTTATTGAAAATCTAACATTCCAAATTGTGAAATTGTTTTTGTGAATTTTCCTAGATATATATTGACAACAGCAATGGATGATTTCTTGGCATCACCAACCGTAGGGGTTTTGAAGTCTTTTAAAAAGACAGAACTGCTAGAAATTTGCAGACAGTTGGAGTTGACAGAGGTAAAACCAGCCATGCGAAAAGCAAGACTGGCTAGAGAGATAGTTGAATATTACATTGATGAAAATGTGTTTGCACCAGGAGATCTGGAACAGTTTCCAGTGGAAAATCCAAATATAGAAATGGAACTTAAATTAAAAATGCTAGAGATTGAAAGGGAGGAAAGAGAAAAAGAGGGAATTTGAGAGGGAAGAAAAAGAAAAACAAAGGCAGTTTGAGTTAGAAAAATTAGCAAGAGAAGAAAAACAAAGAGAATTTGAGTTAGAAAAATTTGCAAGACAGAGAGATTTTGAATTAGAGAAATTCGATAGAGAAGAAAGACTCCAAATGGAGCAACTAAAAATAAAAATTCAAACTGAAAATAAATTTCGGGCTAGCCAGGAGGTAAAACTGGTGCCTCCATTTTCGGAAAAGGATGTTGACAACTATTTCCAGTGTTTTGAAAAGGTAGCAAAGAGTTGCCAGTGGCCAAAGGAACACTGGCCTCTGATGTTGCAAACTGTCCTCAAGGGTAAAGCTCAACAAGCCTATTCGGCTTTGTCTGCAGATGATTCCTCTGATTATGAGGTTGTCAAAAAGGTTATTATGAGAGCTTATGAGTTGGTTCCAGAGGCTTACCGACAGAAATTCAGAGGTCTGAAGAAATCTGAAAATCAGACTTATGTTGAATTTGCTAATGAAAAGCAGGTTTGCTTTGAGCGCTGGTGTACTTCTATGGAGGTCAAGGATGATTTCAACTCACTAAAAGAGATGGTGTTAGTTGAAGAATTCAAGAACTGTGTTAAGGATGATGTTAAGACCTACCTTAATGAGAAGCAAGCACTGAACTTGCAATCAGCTGCCAAATTTGCAGATGAATATGTTCTCACTCATAAGTCCAAATTTCAGTGTAGCAGTAACAATAAATGGTCCCAATTTCAGAAAAAGGGTTACGGTGATACCCAAGATTCCTCACCCAAAGACAAAGACAAATCTGGTGATGGTGCTCAGAAATCCAGTAACAGGTCTGATCAAAGTGTGAAAGCTGACAGTGACAGAAGTGGTCTAGTTTGCAGTTATTGCAAGAAATCTGGTCATGTTACAACTAACTGTTGGTTCCTTAAAGCTAAGAAAGAAAAAGAAAAGGATACCAAACCAAATGCCTTTGTGAAAACAAGGTTAGAAACCCCTGTAGTGGATAACCAATCTGCTAAATTGCCTGCTTCTTGTGGGGCTAAAAAGCCTAATACAGCTGACTTTGTGAGGGAGGAATTTCTTCCATTTGTGTCAGAGGGATTTGTGGCTCTGAATGAGCATACTACTCCTGTCCCCATATATATCCTAAGGGATACCGGAGCTTCTCAGTCACTTTTGTTGATGGACTCCTTGGAGTTACGTGATGAGACCGCTTCAGGGGAGTTCATACTTGTACAAGGTATTGAAGGAAGGACTGTCTCTGTACCCCTGCGCTCTATATTCTTGAAGTCAGATTTAGTTACAGGACAGGTAAAGGTGGGACTTATGTCAAGTCTACCTATAAAGGGTGTTTCTCTGTTGCTAGGCAATGACCTGGCTGGGGGCAAAGTAGTTCCCCCTGTACATCTTACTTCACAGCCGAGCACTGAAAATAGGGATGAGGACCCATCTCTGTATCCTTCTTGCGCAGTGACTCGTGCTATGGCCAAGAAGGCTAAAGAAGATGATGTTGTGGTGCCGTCCAGTACATTGAATAGTCAGGACTCAGGTGGTTCGCCTCATGACTCTGATTGGCCTACTATGGTTTCTCCGTTTGAGGACTTATCAGATACTTTTATCAGTTCTCTATTCAGCCAGCCGGATGGGTCTGGTGATTCTGATGTGTCTGGAGACTTGTCTCTGTCCAGAAAGCGGTTGATTGAGGAGCAAACTAATGATCCTGAAATTGGTGTACTAAAGAGGAGAGCCCTTCCTGAAAAAGAAATAGATGCAGTTCCAGTTGGGTATTATCTCAAGGATGGTGTGTTGATGCGGAAGTGGCGCCCTCCTGATATCCCTGCCAATGCAGATTGGGCAGTGGTCAGGCAAATTGTTGTTCCGAAGGTCTATAGGAATGAGATCTTAACAATGGCTCATAGTTTACCTTTAGGAGGTCATCTTGGTGTTAACAAGACTGTTGATAAGATCATGAAACACTTCTTTTGGCCTGGGCTTCGGAAAGACGTTTCCAACTTTTGCAAAACCTGTCACACTTGTCAGGTAGTTGGAAAACACCAGTTAGACCCACCTGTAGCTCCATTGCAGCCTATCCCAGCATTTGGGGAGCCATTCTCTAGGGTCATTGTTGATTGCGTTGGTCCATTACCCAAGACTAGATCTGGAAATCAGTACTTGTTGACAATCATGTGTGCATCTACCAGATTCCCTGAAGCCATACCTCTACGTAACATCAAGGCAGCTGCAATCTCGAAGGCTTTGATAAAGTTCTTCACGTTGTTTGGCCTTCCCAGGGAAATTCAGTCAGACCAGGGTAGCAATTTCACTTCAGGATTGTTTCAGCAGGTTGTGTATGAACTAGGTGCAAAGCAGATTCTTTCTAGTGCCTATCATCCAGAAAGTCAGGGTGCCTTAGAGCGGTTTCATTCCACTCTCAAGACGATGATGAGGACTTATTGTTATGACCATGAGAAAGACTGGGATGAAGGGGTTCATTTGCTGTTGTTTGCAGCTAGAGAAGCAGTGCAGGAGTCTACTGGATTCAGTCCATTTGAGCTAGTGTTTGGTCATGAAGTGAGAGGACCTTTGCTATTATTGAGTGAACAATGGCAAGAGAAAGAGCCGCATATCAGTCTGTTAGACTATGTTGGCAAGTTCAAGGAAAGATTGCGTGCAGCTTGTGACATTGCCAAAGAGAACTTGAAATCAAGTCAGGGAAAAATGAAAACTTGGTATGATCATAAGGCTAGAAGCCGTGAGTTTAAACCAGGAGAAAAGGTCCTTGTGTTGTTTCCCTTGCAGTCCAATCCATTGCAGGCTAGATTTCATGGTCCTTATGAAATTCTGACAAAACTCAATGATCTCAATTACATTGTGAAGACTCCAGATAGGAGAAAACCAAAACAATTGTGTCATATTAACATGCTAAAGCCTTATCATGACAGAAATGCTAGGGTTGCAGCTGTCACTTCAGATTCTCCAATGGTCGAAACGTGTGAAGATGAGGGGGAGTTTCAAGATGATGAACCAAGAATTAAAGCTGAAGTTCTTTCATGTAAATTATCAAACACTGAAGTGTTGCAAAATCTTGATGTAAAACTCCAGCACTTAGAACCCTCACAGAGAGATCAGTTTGAAAGGTTGATCAAGAAATATGAGGATTTGTTTCCTGATGTTCCAAAGAGAGTTACTATAGCCTCTCATGATGTAGATGTTGGTGATGCCAAACCAATAAAACAGCATCCATACCGGATGAATCCTGAAAAGAGAAAGATTGCTGAGAAAGAGGTTGAGTACATGTTAAAACATGATATTATCAGACCCTCCAACTCAGATTGGAGTTCACCCTGTGTGCTAGTTCCAAAACCTGATGGAAGTACTAGATTCTGTACAGATTATCGCAAAGTCAATGCTGTAACTAGAACTGATGTGTTTCCAATACCTAGGATTGATGATTGTATTGATAGTGTAGGGCAAGCAAAGTTTCTGACCAAGATTGATTTATTGAAGGGTTATTGGTGTGTGCCTTTAACTGAGAGGGCCAAGAGCATCTCTGCTTTTGCCACACTATCTGGATTGTACCAGTATGAAGTCCTACCCTTTGGCATGAAAAATGCCCCAGCCACGTTCCAAAGGACGATACAGTCTACAATCGCCGGATTGCCACACACGGGTGCATACATCGATGACCTGATCACATGGAGTGACTCCTGGGAAGAACATCTAAAAGATGTAGAGACGTTGTTCCAGCGCCTGACCCAGGCTAACCTGACTGTTAACCTGAACAAGAGTGACTTTGGTTGTGCTACTGTCACCTATCTTGGCTACGTCATAGGCCAGGGTAAGGTGGCACCCATAAATGCTAAAGTCCAAGCCATCATGGACTTTCCAGTTCCTGACAACAAAAAAGCTTTGCGCCGCTTCCTTGGAATGATCGGGTACTACCGCAAGTTCTGCAAGAACTTTGCTGAGATTGCTCTCAGTCTAACTAACCAACTGAAGAAAGGCGTAAAGTTCACCTGGGATGATGCATGCCAGAGAGCCTTCGATCGCCTGAAGTCTCTGCTGTGTCACTTCCCCGTGCTCAAATCTCCTGACTTCAACAAACCGTTCTCCATCGCGGTCGATGCTAGCGACCAAGCTTGTGGATCTGTGCTCCTACAGAGAAGTGACTCTGATGACATTGAGCATCCCGTGGCATACTTCTCCAGGAAGTTCAATCGCCACCAAAGGAACTATTCCACAATAGAGAAGGAACTGTTGGCTCTGGTCCTTTCTTTACAACACTTTGAGGTTTATGTTTGTACAGGACAAAAGCCAATGATTGTGTACACTGACCACAATCCGTTAATGTTTTTGAGTAAGATGAAAAACAAGAATCGGAGATCATTGAATTGGAGTTTGATTTTACAGGAGTTTGACTTGGAAATTAAGCATGTGAAGGGTACAGACAATGTAATTGCTGATTGCTTATCCCGTGTTTGAATATGTATATATATATCGTGTGTTTGAATATTGTATGATATGTATATATAGACAAGTGTTCACTTAACCATTTTGTATTGAAAAGAAAAATTTTGCCTTTATGAGTCAAAATTTTTCCCTTTTGGAATGGAGGTGTAATGTGAATATAGGCCACTAGATGGCAGTATTTACCTTTTTTTTGTTAAGCTCAGACTGGAGTCATGTTTGGACATGTTTCCAGACATGTCTGGGGCAAGTCTCAGAAAGTTAAAAAAAAGAGGTCTAAATGTGGGTGGGGTCTGCAAAAGAGTATATAAAGAAAAGAATTGAGACAGTAAAGTAGGAGGAGAAATTGCAAGAAGAAGGATACGTGTGACCAGACCTGTCATTTCTGTTCAAGACCTGTGTAGTTTCTTTTGTGGATTTCTTTGCCTGTGTTTGAGCATTTTCTTCATCCAGGACATCACCAAGCCACCCCACCAAGAAGGGACTGTAATTATTTCTGTTTTTTTTTTTATTTATCAATCTTGGTCTTTAGTTGTAGGTTGTTATTAGTCTTTGTCTTTGTTAAAAATTAAATGTGTTTTAGTTGTTGAAACTGTGTTTGTCGTCCCTTGCTGTTGCTGTTGTGTTATGAATGTAATAACAAATTGGGGCCATAACAGTTTTGACTCTGTTTGTTTACACCAGTCACTACCTGGCCATTGTCTTGGGCGATCCACATGCGCACAGTGGAGAAGGCTACCGGAAATAAAAGCAAATGTGCGTGCAGCGCAACAAAAGCATGCAGGCCTAACAGTCATATAAATGATCAAAACATGAAGCAAGCTCGCAACATTTCACTAGGTAACCTACATCTGATTCTCCCGTTAACGCCTTTTAAGCCGCTTTCACACTGGACGCGAAACAAATTAATTTACTTACTGATTTACTGATGAATATGATGAGATATATTGAAATATAATCCTCAACACATTCAAAGTAAATGCAAAGACGCGAATACACGCGTTTCATGTGTATTCTTCTTTACATTGACTTTGAATGTAATCTGTTGCACAAAAAATTCGTTTTGCATCTGGCGTGAAAACAGCTTTACATCTATCACCTGCATTATCGCAAATGCGCAGGCAAACTCCGCCTTAGTCTGGGCCTTTTTTTTTTTTTTTTTAAACAAAATATCCGGTCTGCATGTTTATGTATTTACACAACGGGCACAATGGCACATATCAGAGTCACATCAGATACATATCCAAACAAAAACCACATTTGAATGAGGCCTGGATCCAATCAGACGGATCCGATTGAGGGCGGAATCAATGTTTTTTTCTGTTTACACAGCCTTGTGACAGACTGGATATTGGCCGCATTTGAGCCAAAGATCCGATTTGTGTCACATTCATGTCACTTTTAACCCGCTGTGTAAATCCAGCCGAGGTGTTTCAGAATCATAACGAGGGCTTTTAGGTTTATTAATGTCAGACATTTGCGCTCCGAAACGCTGGTAGCTGCAGCTCAGGGGTTACTGGCAACCTGGATGCTGAAATGCTACTGACTTCGTGATTGGGAGATAGTTGGAGTGTGGCGCAACAGGCCAAAACACAAAATGGAAACATAAACATTAGTTGTGGGCTGCAACTTCAGTTTTGTAATGAGAATATTCTAGCTGGACTACTGTTGTCAGTGATATAAGTATTTGAAATTAGCATCATTCCTCAATGTCTGGTGATATATCAGGACCATTTCATGATTAATCAACATACATTTCTTACATATTGCTCCTTTAAATGTTTTCCACCTTGTGTATATTTTAGACGTTTTAAATCCAGGGCAATCTGAAAATAAATCTTTTTTTATTTTATCATTATACATCATTATATTAGTGTGATGAGACAACTTGCCTTCAAGGCAAGGCAGTCGCGTGTAATTTCTTGAAACAAAAACACCTGAAGCGGCTTAAAACGATTTAAAATGTTGTCAGGAAGAAGCCTGAGTTTAGATTTCTCTAATTGCAGGTGCTCCGCCCTTCCTTAAATCTGCTCCCCTGTACTTGGCCTGAATAACAATCAAGACATTTAGCCAGTAGCCTATAACGATTAAGATAAGATGGTGAAAAGCAGACAAATCTAACTGGGCTACGGTGTTAGATTTGAAAGAATGCCAATTTGAATAATTACATAATTACATCTCTCATTGTAGCATTTTAGGACATTATACAAGATTAATTTAAAACAGATTTGTTTTAAGATCGCCCTGGAGTTTCAGTGTCTACAAAATACACAAGGTGGAAAACATTCTGAAAAGCGGATTAAACGTGAATGTGAGATATAAATTTTCACAGTCGCATGAAATGCCGTGGCAATGGAAATCGTGTTCATGCACTGCTGTTCTATGCCTATTGAAATTTCAAAATGCAGCGATCAAACATGTTGTCTCAATAAACAGCTCTACTCATTCAACTTAGGGTGAACGAATCCACCACTTGATTGCTAATTAAGCAAAGTACACGGGAACAAGGATACGTTTTTTAGAGTTGCCTAATTGGTTAATAGGATAACGATTTACAAAAGTAGTTTTCACTGGCTTGGCTCCTCTCAGCACGTTGCCGAAAAATACTGATGTCAATCAAGTTTTTTCCGGAAGCATTTCCCATTCCCTTTGATCTTAAGCACTTTCGTTCAGGACAGCACGGGGGTTAATAAAGGAAAGGGAAAGCTCAGATGTTCGCCCCATGGTAGCGGGTGGTGTTACTAAGTTTTAAAAAAAACATTGATTCAGAATCGTTACACCCCTAGTCTTGACACAAGGACAAGAACTCCTGAAGACTGGACCCCTAGCCTTATAGCTTTATTCAATGTGTGCAGTATTTTTTCACTTTTTATAAGGCGTATTTGAAGGCGTATCAGTATTTTATAAGGCGTTTTCTCAAAAGATAATGGAGGTTTGCATCACCCTGTTCCACTCAGGCTTAAAGCAGTGCTTCATTTCTTTCTCAGCGCAAGAGCCTGCTTGCCCATCTTGGCTGAGAAATCAGAGCCAATGAGAGTAAAACAGAGTTATGTGCCTCCCTCACCACATCTTTTGGGCTGCAGGGAATCCAGAACATTCTGGGAAGTTATCTGGCATTTAGCCACCTGTCACATGCAAGTAGCTGCTGGCCAGAGCTGAAATCTTTAATGATTTTTTTTATCCCTCTGCTGACCTTTAGAAGCATCACGCTTTGCTCTTGGAACATTTCCATAAGCCCAGGCAAGAGCTTCTTGGAGAATGTTCTGTGATGAATGACAAAAAAACCACAACATTCATTTACTTCACCTCTGAGACCTACTCCTTCCTTTGTGCATGCTTCTAGATGCTAAAGAAAGGTGGTGTCGGCTCAAAGGAAATCTGCTCTTTTTGATGAAAAAGCCTGTTCAGGTAAGGAGAGTGTTGCCATTTATAGTTGACCTTTCTCAGCATTTCAAATTGCCTTTAAATTTTGTCTCATAATTATGAGGCAAAAATGTTGGTATCTGGTATGCTTATATTTCTGCGCTGTTTTTAGGTACATACTGATTTAATCCAGTTGATTTGAATGGTCTCTTGCTGAATTCACTTGAATGAAGCTAATTTAATGACTGGCTTGTGGAAACATCGTCAGTTTGGTCTTGCAGTTCGCCATGATTCAGATATGTAACTTTTGGGCTTTGAAGAATTACTTTTAAAAAAAGCTTGACGTCTTTGTTTTTGCGATCAAACCTGCTGATGTATTTTGCACATTGTAGCCATTGCGTCTGGCATCTCTGAGAACCACCAAAAGGGATATAGTTGGCCAAGAAGTTTCTACCTTTTCTATAATTTTTTTTCAACTAAGTTGCATTTTTTTTTTTTTTCAAATTTAAGTGGGGCGTTATAGGTCATTAAATACTGAAGCAGTGTTGTTTTTGGATAGATGTTTAAAGTGCGCAAGTTAGTGAGAAGAATATTTGTATTTGTAATGAGTGTTGTTTTGTGTTTCTAATAATTCATGAATTCATGAAAATGCTAATGCAGTCCATTTTTCAATCAATCTTTGTCTTTTCAATGTGTTATTAGTTTTCTGACCAGCCAATTGGGTATTTTGGACGGAATCCATCTGGAATAACTGGCAGTGGATAGGCTTGCATCCAGACCTCTATGATTGCCAGGCAAATTGGAAGAGTGCTGAGAACTGTAATTCATGTGGTCTGGGGTCCAGGTTAACTGTGAGCACTGTTTGATGTAATAATTTCAGTTTAAAAGGTGCAATGTTACAGAGTTTATTCTGGTTCTTACAATTTAGAATAAAAAAAGGCTGTGGATTTGAAGTATAAAGCGTCCCCTGAGTCAGCGTAAGCACAAAGACATGCCAGTACGAGGCGTCATACTTCACTTTGGACATCCATGATGGTCAATCTTTTACCTCAAGTGGGTGAACGGTTTACTGCATTATTATCCCTCCTCATGCAAAAAGAGTAATTACCATTGTCCTAATACTGTATTCAGATGCCTGCAATCAAATAACAAACACTGAGCTGTAAGTCTGTTGTTTGTTCACCAGGTCTTCTTGATTTAACAATGACAGAAATCTGGCATACGATGTCAACGTTCCAGTATATGAATATACGTGTATTGGCGCCTTTAAGGTGTTCGCACACGCTGACCACCAGAATTCATTGGACTGACACCTGTTTTGTTATTTTGGTTCTGGCTGCCTTACTCGCTGAGCAGAGCCTCAATAGGGAGAATAGCCGGTCTGGCATAGTGTTTGTGTCACACATTTCAAGTAGACAGTGTGCGGCGATGGATATGCAACCAAATGGAATAAATAATTACTTAATTCTTCATAATGTGAAAGGAAAAGACAAGTAATACAGCATACACATTGAAATGCAAACAACTGACTTTCTGCTTTTTGAAATGCACAATAATAATTATATCTCCCTGACAACGATAGTTGGGAGATACTATGGTTTAGTTCCATGGATTTTCTGTTCTGGGCTCTGAAGCGACAATTATGAAAGGAATTTTTTCTAATTTTGCACAGGCGAAGATATTTATCTGACAATGCTCAAGACCGATTTTCGGCAAATTTTTGATGTCCAATATGGCTGCCGACGGCCATTGTGTCCGAAATTTGGGGATTGGGGAGATGCACGACTCGGTCCCTGTGGCAACCGAGTAATCTAGTTTTTATTTCTATGTTTTCTCACCAAAAACATCACCAGTTAAAGGTCCCTCAGTTAATTTTTCGACCACTTCTATATGTCCAGCCATGATATAGCGTTTGCCTATTAGAAGAGTCCTGTACCATGTCTGGTATGATGCTCGTTGCACTCATATGTGTATATGTGTGGTATGCAGGGGGTCTCTAGCACTAAAGATTGGTGGGCTCAGAGCTCCCCTTTAAAACAATTACTAACCCTGACTTGCACGGAATCATTAGCGTAATTGGCAATCAGTCCTTCCAGGATTTTCCAGGCTTTTTTATTGGTTTTTTTTTTTTTGCGGTAACTTTTTCAAAAAGTGGCAATGAAAGTTACAATGTCTTGGCAATTTATTTATTTTTTTGTCCTCGAGAAATTTGCGTGGATTGGTTGAATTCGCTTTAATAGTCTCAATCGCGACATGCAACTTCCTTGAGGGACTGAGCAATAGATTGACTCCGGAAACACGCCAGTATGATACGGTACATTTTGGTACGGCGACAATCATTAATCTGGACGCGTAATTTCGTGCATTTAAATCAGCATTATTAAGCATTACACACAGATGTTTCAAATGGTCTTTTATTTTATTTAAACAAAAGGATCATGAAGCGCCAGTAAAATCACTTGATTTGTGGAAAAGGTAGCGCAGAGCATTTTGTCTTTCATAAAGCGTTGAACAATTTTTGAGTGGCCTAAATAATTTTTCTGACACGAATTTATCCCATTATTTAGTTGTCATTAGATCGCATGGAGAGAGAAACCGTAACTTCGATTGCCAGAGGATTATTGTCAAAATTGGAAAACGTATTAATTACAGAAAATAACTGAGTACAAGCCAGGAACAATCATTGACGCAAAGGCATGGTTCAGGCCCCACCAATTATCACTTCCAGAGACGCCACTGGTGGTATGTATGTGTGTATATGTGTTTGGATGTATATATAGGTATGTCTATTTATGTATGTGTATGTTTATGTATATATGTGTATATGTAGGTATTGGTTATGTGTGTGTGTATATAGGTGTGAATGTGCATGTATGTATGTGTATATGTGTGTATATGTACATATGTATGTATGTATATTTTCACGCATAGATAAAAATATGTGTTTGTATGTGTGCTGGGGTTAATATGTTAGAAGACAAGGATTTTCTTGAAGATTCAAAGATTTTTATCGATGACTTTTTTCACCACAATTTTGAGACAGCAAATCCTTTAATAGTTTGGGATGCTTTTAAATGTAGCCTCAGAGGCCATTGTATACAATACAGCGCAAGGCTAAAGAAAAAAACGCCTTCTAAAAGAACAAGAAATAATGCAACAAATCAAACAACTATCTGAGATTGTGGATAAGAATTATAATATGGAAACAGAAAAGAATTAGAGTTTGTATATGAGGAAAAATCAAATCAAAGTTTTCATAAACATAAAGTGGAATGGATGGAAAAAGGATAGCGATGTACAAAGTTTTTTTTGAACTTACAACACAGAAATACAGCTAAAAAAAATCTCAAAGCTTATAGTAAATAACACTACATCCACTGAGCCCAAACATATTACCAGAGAAGTACAGAAATATTTCTCACCTTTTTTTCTTTTCATCATCCCCCAGTTCCACTGCAGAATCCCAGTACAGAGCATCCCCCCCATAATCAGGCTGCAATTAGCAGGCGAGGAGATAGTCTTATGTGAAGGATTGATTACAGATTACAGATTGTGGCCCTGAAATTTTTTATCAAACCTTTTTATAGTCAGATGAAGGTTCATATGCTGGAATGTTTTAATAGTGCTTATATGGAAGGGAAAATATCAGGAACTTAACAAAAATAACTAATTTCACTCATTTTAATACAAGATCATGATGGACAATATAAAGACCAGACTAATCTCAAAAATTGGAGGCCTGTTACACTACAGTGTCACGATGCTAAGATTTTGTCCAAATGTCTTGCTAATAGAATAAAAATGGTCTTACCTAGTGTCATTCACCCTGATCAATCATAATTCATGAAAGGGAGAAGTATAAATTATAACATTAGACAGATCTACAAGAACCCGGTATTATCTTTATTGCAGATCTTGAAAAGGCATTTGATAAATTACATCTAGATTTTATGTACAAATGTCTGCATTATTTCAATTTTGGCCCATCCATAATCAACTGGAAAAAGACACTTTATAGTAACTCAAAATGTAAAGTAATTAATGATGGTGAGCTCTCAGAAACAGTACATTTAAAAAGAGGCTTGAGACAGCCTCAATCCCCATACTTGTTTGTACTGTCTATTGAAATTTTAGGACAGAAAATATGAAATAATAGCTACATAAAAGGTCTCCTTATAGGTAATTTATAATCTGAAGTTACAATGTATGCAGATGATACTAATTTTACAATAAAACCGACTGAAAATTCAGTACTACAAAGCCATGCTGTTGTAATAGCTGCAATATGTGGTTTTGCATTGTCCTGTTGAAATACACAAGGCCTGCCCTGGAATAGGAGTCATCTGGAGGGGAGCATATGTTGATCTAAAACCTTTATATACCTTTCAGCATTCAAGGTGCTTTTTAAAACATGCAAGTGTCCCACAACATATGCACTAATGCATCCCCATACCATCAGAGATGCTGGCTTTTGAACTGAACGCTGATAATAGGATGGGGTGATCTGTCTCCTCTTTGATTTCTAACAAGAATGTCAAATTTGGACTCGTCTGACCCCAGGACACTTTGCTACAGTCCATTTTAAATGAGCCTTGGCCAATAGAACACAGCATCGTTTCTGGATCATACTCAACAATGTCTTCCTTTTGGCATCATAAGAGTTTTAGGTGGCATCTGTGGATGGCACTGTGGACTTTGTTTACAGACAGTGATTTCTTTACGTATTCCTGGGCCCATTTAGTAATGTCAATGACAGAATCATGCCGGCGAGTGATGCAGTGGCGTCTGAGGGCCCGAAGATCACGGGCATCCAGTATAGGTCTTCGGCCTTATCCCTTATGCACACAGATTTTTCCAGTGTCTCTGAATCTTTTGATGATGTTATGCACTGTTGATGATGAGACCTTCAAAGCCTTTGCAATTTCACGTCGAGGAACATTGTTTTTAACGTATTCCACAATTTTTTTTTTACGCAAATCTTCACAGGTTGGAGAGCCTCTGGCTATCTTTACTTCTGAGAGACTCAGCCTCTCTGAGACATCCCTTTAATAGCCAATCATGTTACACACCTGATGCCAGTTTAATTACTAGCTAACTGTTCTTTTAGCTGATTCTCGGACTTCCTGACCGCCACAGCGTTTTTTCGGAGGGTACCACCAGACCTGAAAAAAATGTCCTAGTGGAAACGCAAACAGACCTCAGTGTACCTGTATGTACAGTATTGTACCCAAGACGACTCAAAAGTCTGTAATCATCTCTCGTGAATTTCACGTACATTAAATTTGTTGATTCATTGACTGGGAGTCCTGATAAGTGTTCAACTTCACATTTTTTGATGCAAACAATTGGAGTTAACTGGGAGGACTAGTTGAGCTCATCACTGCCAGAACATACCTTCTCTCATGATCACGTTTTGTTGGACCTCTCGTGAGACTCGGTAGATACAGCTGTACTTTATTGTCAAAACACTTTTACAGTACAGCTGTCTACATACCCTTCGTGAGATTTGGTCCTCAACCGGAGGCGATGCAAAAGAGATGTATAATAATTTGTTCTGATTATGCAACAATGCATAATGAAATAATGATTCAGCTGGTCAAGCTCTTACCTGAAAGTGGAGTGTTATAAAATTAAAGTACATTGCCATCACACACTCACTGTAACAATACTTACAGCTTGATTAATAAAGGCATGAGCAAATAATTCGTGCCTTCTCTTTCCAGGTTCACTTATGCTTTTTTTCTAGTTTAGATACTTTAGATGCATTTGGCTCAGAAACTTTACACACTTCTGTTTCAATCTAATGGGGGTCTTGTCAGCACTTGTTTGTTTTTGAAATTATCCTGATGGCATAAGTTCAGTGCTGTCAGGTTTTTCAGTAAGTTGTGTTTAGTCCATTTGTAGCTCAGATGTGTGTTGTGACAGGTGTGGTACACTTGCATGTATGGAGGGTTTTGGAAGCTGTGGCTCCATCACTGGCAGAATGTGACATCGGTTGCTTTGATATTCCATTCCCTCAGACTACCATGTATGAACGTGGCTCATCACACTTTCTTTATAGAGCTCATATTTTGTCATGTTCTCTCTGTGTTTGGAGTCTCATGACTTGGTTTGTGTTAGGGGAGCAGGAGGCTTGCTGGTCCTGTCATAGCAGCGTTTCTGTGCTCTGCGCTTGTTTGTGAGCTGGGCCTTAATGCTGGCTTATGCTTCTGCAGCTGGTGTTAGCAACTGTTTGTAGACGAGCACAGTTGTTTGAATCTGCCTAGACAATAGCCTTTGTGCATGTTAACCCAGGGTCTTGTCTCGGGGCATGTTCTGTGTGCTCAGCAGGTTTAGACAGAAGTCTGTTCCATCTCTTTATTGTCCAGAGCAGTTTTTTGCACTCCTCATGGTTCTTTTGCTGAGACTGTTTGACCGCAGGTACTGTGGGGTGCTTGCCATATGCAGGAAGTCCCAAGATCTGGCGAACTCGCGGAAGGACTGACTCATGTACTGAGCGCCGTTGTCTGAGTACAGCTTCTGTGGACTGTCATGGACTGCAAAGTGTTTTTTTTTTTTTTTTGATCACATGGGGATGATTAACCCCTGAGGTGGTTAATTTCAAACCATCCCGTGTGTGAGTCAACTAACACGAGATGATGTTTGTTCCATTCAAATATGTCTGTGGCAACAACAGACCAGGAAAGATTAGGTACTGTGTGTAGTTTTCTTTTTTGTTGGTGGGGCTTCAAGCTGTTAAAAATACTGCATGCCTGAATGGCTGCTACAATGTTCAATGTAGTGATGGCCAGAAAACTCATTCCCTTGCCCTTCTATCTGTGGATTCCACACCAAGGTGTCCCTTGTGTAGCGCTTTCGGGTATTCAGAGTGCTGAGATGTAGAAATGACTGCTCTACTTCCTTTAATGATGATGTAGTAAACTTGTCACTTAAACCAAAAAATGGTCTTACCTCCACGGTCATACTGCATACATGTCTTGGCCATCCATTTTGAATGAAGCAGGTGAGCATCTGAAGGGTGGTATCTGCAGCTGTTTGCACCCAAAGACCGTGTGGAGAGATCAGCTGACCCGCCATTATCTCAAACTCATGCCGTCTTCTTTTTGGGGACAGACACTTCACCTCGGTAGGGCTGTAACAATTCCAAATTTTGCTGTACAATTAATTATCTGAGAAATAATTGACAATTAACAATTAAATTGTCTCTTTTGGTCAAAAAGATATTATTTTTTCAGACTAGTTTCAGTGTTTCCCACAGACCAGGAAGCAATGTATGGTCGCAGACCTGGGGGGAAGATGATGTGCCTTTTCTGGGTAGGGGGGGGTATGCTTTTCATTTTGTCGAGCAGGGGGGGTGCTGATATGTTTTTCATTTTTATGAGGGGGAGACGTGGCACTGTTATTGCGCTAATTCCACGTCTTCCTTTTTTCTTCAACGTGCGCATACATTATCAACAAGTGGCGATTGCGCATTTCCTCAGAATTAACTGGAATCAATTTTAAAAATTGCGGTTTAACTAAGAAACCTTGATTATTTTACCTAATTGACAAATGCACAATTATTTAATAATTGTTACAGGCCTACACCTCGTTGCGTGTCAGAGGGTATCGGCCAGATAGAGATGTTCAACTTGTTTGCAAATGAGGGTCAAGTTAAAATTTTGCACAGCAGCCTTAACATCATGCAATGTCTGTATGCTGGGACTTGTATGAAAGGGTTTGTTGTGGATTGTGAATAAGGGCTGGCGGTCAGTTTCAATCACAACTGGTTTGCCATATGCAGTATGTAGTCATAAAATTTTTAGCGAGGGAAAACCGCTGCTAGTAACCCCTCGATCCACGCATATCTGAGTCAATGTCCGTGATGCATCTACCACAGGTTTGCTATCTTTGGACGCAAGCAGCTCCCAAACCATCCCAGGATTCATTGCAGGCGAGAGTCACAAGTTTTTGCTCGTCATAGTAGAGAAGCACAAGTGGGCTCTTGATGCATTTTGAGCTTGTCAAAAGCATCCTGTTGATGTTGCGTCCAGCACCTAATTACGTCCTGACGCAACAGCCGCCAAAGTGGTGTTGACCATTCCCTCAGGTTCTGAATGAATAGGAGCCTCGCTATAACCTTGATAATTTATCATTACAAGGAAGTGTTAGAGGGCTATCTTGTCATTTGGTGTGTGGCATTTCACTTATTGTTGTGATATTTGTTGGATCTGCTTTAAGTCATCTGTCTCTGAACATGTGTCTGACATGCCTCACCTCTTTGAGCCTGAACCTGCATTTTTCTGGGCTAAGAGTTTTGCCTTTTTGGGTCCATTCAACACGTTCTCCAGGTTTTTGTCATGCTCCTCAACTCCTTTTACATCAACAATGATGTCATCCATGGCATTTTGGAAAACTTTAGGAGCAGTGTTGATGCCAAATGTTGTCACCAGGAATTTAAACCGCCAAAACCTCTTGTAAATTGTGAGGAGAGATGAGATATTATCCAGCCGGATTTGCCAGATGGAGCTTTTTGAAACAAGTTTGCAGAGGGTAGTTGCGCCTGCCATCTGTACTGTCACCTACTCCACTGTGTGCATGGGACGGTGAGAGCGCATCAGTGCCTTGTTTTGGTCTTTTGGATCTATGCTGTTGCAAAAATTATTATTGATCTCTTTTTAATGTTTTGCAACCATGTTTGCAGACCATTTTTGTAGGCATTTCCACACGTTCGATCACTATGAGAGCTTGCATTATCTGTTGCTCTTCTTTCACCTTTTTCTGCATCACCACAAGAATGTATTGAGGCAGGTTAACAAGTGGGTTCACGTTTGGACTCACTTTTATTGAGTAAGTCACCGATAGCCAAATTTGTCTCTGAATAGATCTGCACACTACTTAAACACTCTCTATGACTAAGTTTGATTCTTGATAGTGTCTGTATCTTGTACTTCTTTACTGAAAGTGACTAGCTTCATCCTTAGGCTATCCTGCAAATCTAGGGTGGATTCCACTTTCATTCACAGTTTGAAGCTGCAAGTTGTATGATGGCTGGCTTAGCCTGCAATGGGGAGACACTGCTTCAGTTGGTTTAATTATAGTTCTTCAGAAGCAAAAAGTTTAACTTGCTTATTAGGCTTGTACAATTCTTAAGTGTGCTTCATGACTTTGTATGCGTCAAAGGAGTTGACTTTACATTTGGCTGGTGTATCTACATTTAGCATTAGGCTTTTATCATTAACTGTCACAATGCATTTTCATTTTTGTACTGGTCTTTGTCACTTCACGTGCCATTTTTGTTAGTGTCATCACAAAATGGCATGCCTTCAATGGTGAATGTGTCATCTCTGTCTGAGTCAATTTTTGGTGGCACCTGATTCACCTGTTTCGCTTGTTTTGGCAAGCCCTGCAGATCTGTCCTGCATTTTTAAGTCGTTATGCTTACTGAAGTTCTGATAGTGTTGTTCAAAAGCTGGACAGTGCTCACGTTTAGCTGGGTGGCTGCCTCCAGAATTCTCACGGCTTGAAATCATTGTCACTGGGTTTTCTAACTTTGTTTTGTATTTTGATTTACCCTCGTATTTGCTGTGGCTTTTTATCTGCAGGGAACTTCTGCTGGCAGTTGTTACATGTTTCGGTGCGAAGAGGGCTTGTCTGTGTTGTGACTTCACTAATTTGGCAAATGTGCCCTGCTTTAGCAACTGAGGTCACTCTCTAGAAGCAAAGCACGTCGGACACATTCCACATACCAGTCTGTCTTGGACAAGCTCATCCTATGAAGCGCCAAAGTTAAAAGTTTTAGCCTGGTTTCTTGAAGTGCGCACATATGCCTTAATCATTTCATCAGGTTTTTTGGAATCTGGTATTGTAGTTTTGTCTCTGCAGTATCACGTTAGTCTCTGGGATACATAATTCAGAATTTCTTTCTCAGGCATTCAGGGTCCTCTTTGGACTCCGCTGGCGTTGTGACCTCGCTCCACGCCGATGTGACCAGGGATGCATACAAGTCCTAGAAATAATTATGGAATCACCACGCATGTTGGATGTTCATCCAGCTTTTTTATATCATGGGAAATAAATTAATTGCAGATATGACCCAAAACCATTTTTGTTTATTAGCTTAACACTCAGGCTTAATGAAACACACCTCAAAAAATGATTTTCATAAATTTAATTTAATATTAAGTAACATTTTTTGTAATCAAGTAGAGGAAGAAAATGTGGAATCACTCAGTGTTGTGGAAATAAATAATGAAATCATTTAAAAAAAAAAAAAAAAAACAGAATTCGTACTTTGTTGCTTCTCCTCGTGCTTTTAGGACATCCTGAATTTTTTGGGACATGGACTTCACTTATATAAGACAGTATTCTACATCAAGCTGGTTTCAACTTTCTCAAATAGTGAATGAATCGGGGGGGGAAAGGAGCGCATCTAGGGTAGAAAAATCAAAATCACAATACCAGGTGCTCTTAGGCGAGGGGCTAAGAATGTAACAAAAATACGAAAAAAGAGTCTAAGGCACTCTGGTAGTGAAAAAAGTAAAAAGCCTTTATTAAATGGCTAATGCATCGGCAAAATTAAAAAGCGCACCTACGCGTTACAGCCATACAAGGCCTTCATCAGGGTGACTAAACCATTTGTGAATCAAAAGCACCATTCAAATAGATTAGGAAAGGAAATGACATCATGAAAAAACAGGTAGAACAGGATATATAAAACCTGATAAACAACAATAAAGGACACAATATCGCACGTATTAAGGGCAAGGAGAAATAACAAATCAGAAAAAATAGCAAATCAGAAAAAAATTTTAGCAAATCAGAAAAAAATTCACATAAGACGTATCCAACCAAGAAGCACAAACATATATCATAAAAATGCAGAATAGTCTATTTCTTCATTTAAACCTAGAAATTCCATAGCCTTGAGCTGGAAAATCCAAAACGTCTCCCGTTGTAGGAGACGTTTAAGGTGATCACCCCCCCCTTCGAGATCTATGGACCACATCAATAACCATAGCTTTCAAAGAATTTGGATCTTCATGGCCGGCCAACCTGTAGTGTTTAGCCATGGGATATTTGTCGTTCTCTGTTCTGATGGCATAAACATGTTCGGATAACCTATCCCTCAGTCTCCGTTTAGTACGGCCTATATAAAAACACCCACATATACATTCCAACCTGTACACGACAAAAGTGGTATTACAATTCGCAAATGTGTCCAACGAGTAAGTACGGGGAACACTAGGATCCGTAAAGGTTTTAGATTTAACCATGTATTTGCATTGATTGCAGTTCCCACAAGGGTAGTTGCCGAAAGGTTTGGAAAGCCAAGTAGGTTTGGTTTTGCTTTTGGGTGCCAAATCACTATGTACCAATTTATCTTTCAGGGAGGGAGCCCGTCTGAAAGAAAAGGCTGGGGGCTCTTCGAAAACAGCGTTTAAAGTGGAGTCACTCTCAATAATACTCCAATTGCGTTTTATAATGTCCCTAATTTCAGCTGCCTCTCGACTATATTGTGTAACAAAATAAACTTGTTTGGATTTTTTGAGCTTACGTGACTGTTTTAAAAGACTCTCTCTCACCAACGATTTAGCATTTGTAAGAGACCGATTCAACAGACTAGGCTTATATCCCCTTTGCTGAAAACGAGTGTGCATCTGTGAAGCCTTTTCGTCAAAATCATACTCTTCATCACATATACGACGAAGCCTTTTAAATTGTCCAAAAGGTATGCTTTTTAATCAAACCAGGGGGATGAAAACTGTCTGCCCTAAGAAAGAATCCAATCGAAGATCAGGGGGTCTGGATGTCGGAATAGACCATTTTGGTTTAAGGCCAGAAGTCCGCTCGCGCCTGTCCAATATAGCTGATGTGGGGCAAAAGGAAATATAGTGGCTATTTTTTGCGTAGAGGGATGCATAAACTAGTATCATAAGAACAGTGACATAAGGTTTTTTCATGTTCCCCGTGGCAAGAGACAACAACGCACATGGATTCGAGCTATAAATCGGAAGAACTCTGTCACGAATGATCACATTTGTGTCTACAGTACTCATTTCATCAGGGCTGGCCCAACTTCGTTGACCCAAATAACGTTGGCTTCACTCTGTGTTTCCCTACAAATGAAAAGGTCTCACATCGACGCAAGTTAAAAGGAAAGAGCGATCTAATTGGAGAAATATAGTAAAGGTACTGCTTGATATTATAAGTACTATATTTATGTTGGCCCACTAATCGTCAAATTATTGTTTGATCTTTTGTTGTTTCAAGTTGTTATTGTTTTACAGTGTCCAGTTTTTGTATCCACATTTTGAAAAGGGACTGGCTTTGTTTGATTCTATGGGCTATATACGACTTTAAGTAGATGTTAAACTCTACGCAAAAATATATCAAGCCAAAGGGGGATTGTTTGTGCCATACAACGTTTTCAGTCTAGGTCAGCTCTGAGGGGCTCACATGACAGAACCTAGCCCCTCAGAGCTAAGTGTAGGTGTGGTTTTCATTTCGCTCCTTGCAATAATAATTTGGTTTCCTTGTGATTTCAATTTCATTTTTCAATTACTCGCTATATATAGCTAGTCAACAAAGTGGCATTTGCTTGCTAGTTAGTTTTGCGTGAAATAATGTCATTAACACCACTATGATTGGGTCCCACGCCTTAAGTCAGCTAAATTGCTACAGTGTTCTTGCGATGAATTTGCATTGTTCAAAACAACCGGCAAGTACACCTGATCCTAACAGGTACTGATGTACAAAAATACAAGGCCATATCATTACTGTATGACTGAACGCTACACATTTGATTTCAGATTTTCATCTGTGTAGAAAATACCAGCTTAACCAGCTTTGACCACCTTCATCAAGCTATAGAGTCCAGCCTAACCAGCTATGACCAGCTAATAACTCAACTCAGACCATCTTAAACCAGCTTAGAATACTTGCTGCTAGATGCATTAAGTGTATAAAACACTTTTCTTGAATAAAATGGCTCAAACTAATTCAATGTCAAATTATTCTAAACTCTCAAGGGGTAATGCACTTTGCACATGCATATTTGTGTGCGCGGGCGCTTGTGCATGCGGACATGCGTGCATGTGTACGTGCGTGTGTGTGTGTGTGTGTGTGTGTGGATGTGTGTGCTTGACACAATATAACATAACATGAGTGGCGAGAACAGGCCGATCAGCCCAACTAGGCTCGCCAGTTTCTTTTTACTATTGTGAATTCAGATACTCAATGACATCTAGCTTTTAGTCAAGCCTGCTCTTGAAAATTCCTAAGGTTTTTGCCTCAACAATATGATCAGGCCAGCTATTCCACATCAAAATTACTCTTTGGGTGAAAAAATATTTCCTAAAATCAGTGCTAAATTTACCCTTGGTCAACTTCCATTTGTGACCCCAGGTTTTACTAACAAAACTTAGCCGTAGGAATCCCACATAATTCACTTTGTTAATCCCTTTAACATATTTAAAGACCTCAATCAGATCACCCCTAAGTCTCCTTTTACTAGGACTAAAGAGATTAAGGATCTTCAGCCTCTTCTCTTAGCTTTCATCTTTTATACCTGGAATTAACTTTGTGGTTCTTCTTTGAAATTTTTCTAGAGCCTCTAATATCTTTCTTCAAGTATAGTCCCCAGAGCTGTATACAATACTCAAGATGTGGTCTGACGAATATGTTGAAGAAGTATCACCTCCTTAAATTTGCACTCAATACTTTTGGCAATGTATACCAGCTTCCGATTGACTTTTTTAACTGCTACAACATTATGGCTAGAATCTTTGAGGGTTTGTTCAATAATCACTCCCAGATCTTTTTTTGTGTGGAGCACATTCCAGTTTTTAACCTCCCATGAAGTAGCCCTGTCTAATGTTTTATTACCTACATGTGCAACTTTACATTTTGCTACATTAAATTTGATTTGCCACTTTTCCTCCCAATTCATCCTGAATCACTTAAGTGGACTCTGAACTATTTGCCAAACCTCCCAATTTAGTATCATCTGCAAATATTCTTCTGCAAATTTGCTCTCAATATTCCTATCATTAATGTAGATGAGGAACAGCAGGGGTCCCAACACCTGAGGGATGCCCCTTCCCACCATACCTAGCTCAGATGAGATTTCATTGACCACTCTTTGTGTTCTGTCCTGTAACCAGTTTTGAATCCACTCCAGAATACATC